>JAPVLO010000336.1:1522365-2152298 GCA_027257055.1 Cephalopachus bancanus | reverse complement strand
GTATCTTGGGTGGAGCAAGTGAAATGGAAAAGGCATAGGAGAAGAAGGTCAGTGGGAAAGACACACTTGGACGATCAGGAGTCAGGTGACTCTTGGCTTGCTCACCAGGGTCCATGACACACACGCCCTGACTGTGTCCATCACATCTCTCGGACTGTCAGGAGGTGGGGAAGTCAGATCCTTTGTGGACAGAGCCTGTTTACTGAGCACCTGTGACTCCCCCAGGGCCATATTGGTGGTATCAAGCATGTCCCAGGCGGGCTTTCTCAGTGCAGCCTGCCATTCTCACAACAGCTCTGTAGAGTGGGGCCCTCCCCTGCAATTGACCCACTGACCACACAGTGGAAAGTGGCAGAGCTAGATCCTGGCCCCGGGTTCATCTGACCCTCAAACCTATCTTCTCTCCATGAGAACAAGAGCCCCACACTCAGGTGTCTGCTAACTCTTTGCCAAAGGAGATTGTGCAGACAAGTTATTGCCTTAAGATTCCGGAGGAGGAGGTACCGTGGGGACGGGGTGCAGTCTGAACTGGGACTTGAAGGGTAGCAGAGCTTACATTGTGTCGAAGGCGAGGGGTTGGTTAAAGTACGGTCCCCCGCCCAAGCCCCACATCCAGGGTTCCACCTCTTCAAAGCTTCCTCGCCTCAGCTTTTTGCCACCAAGGGCCACCAGTGACCCAGTCTTTCCCACCATATCTCCTCCCACTTGAGCATGGCCCCACCTCCGATTCCCACACAGGATTCCTCATGAGAGAGACACCTGCCTTTCTGGCCCTTATCAACCTCTGGAGCAAGTGGTGTTACCATTCCCATTATCCAGATGAGGAATATAAGGGCCAGCAAGGTGAGGCGATGTCCTTGGCTTTGCCCCCGAGGCCTAAGAGGTCTACAGATACCTAACCTGGGTGACATGAACCCTTTCAATCACACTGACTATGAGATTGTCATTGTCCAATGACATCCTTGGTGCAGTGAATGTCCCTCAGGTAGGGGCACAGCACTTACTTCTTTCCCTGGGAAGTTCACAGCATGCTGTGGATACCTTTCTTCATGCATTTGAAAAGAGGCTTTTGGCAAGACTGGCTGTTTCTAAATGTTTGGACTGTTCTGTATGCATTGTGTAACGGAGTCTGGCAGGGCCGGGTGGGGCTCAGCCTGGACAGAATGCACCTACTTTCCTGAATGGCTTGACCCAGGCCAAGCCCCACCTGGCTTCAGAGAAAGCTTTCCATTTCAAGAGCTGTGTTCTCCCTTGTCTTATTTCATTCAGAGGCTTTGTGTGGACAAATGGGTGAAATTTCTTCCAACTGACATTTGCCTACTCTTCTATCTCCTCATTTGTTCCTGTTAAATCCCAGAGGAAAGAGGCTTCTGTGGCCCAGAGGAAGGTATTGGTGAGGAGGGGATAGATTTCTCCACAGCCCAGTTTCTCCTGAACTGGGAGCCCACTGGGAGGTTTACCCTCACACATCCAGGGGCCCTCGTCCAGGAATCTGAAGCCAAGGGAGGAGAAGTCAGTGAGGAGGGCCCCATTGGCTATGGGGAGGGACAAGCTATTAAGCAACTGCTCTGTTCACACACAGCCCTGTAAAAGTGGTGTCCATACTTCTGCTGGCATCTGTAGGGGGCAAGGCTCAGGGTCAGAGCTCTTGCTCCATGTGACTTGGGCCTGGGCCACGTAGCCCCCACTAGTCCTGTCTGTGGCATTTCTTTCCACATGAATGAGTGAGCCTCACAGAGTGACAGCTCTGCCTATACTAAACCCAGAGCTTGCCCAAGCTATTCACCATGATGCAGGTGTCCACTGAGTGCAGGCAGGAGCCAGGCTCACCAGGGCCACATGAGGGTATAGGGACATGTGCTTCGAGGGGTGCAGTAGAGGGTGAGATAGAACTGTGCCCTGGGGACTCAGACTCTAGAGGGCCAGCATGACTGGGAGGAGCAGAAGGTTGGGATGAAGGGGCACAGGTGGTGGGAGAGAGACCAACGTCACTGGCAGGGCCACTGAAGGCATAGGCCACCTGCTGAATTAGCCCTGCAAGGGGCAAGGAAGGTGCGTCACGCTTTCCAATGACTGAGAGCCAGAGATTAGGACAAGGAGAGGTGGCAGTGGCGATGGAGGAGGAAAGCCGAAATCTAACCTGTGACTTAGGTGTGCTGAAGTAGATGTCAGAACAGTCAGAACCCAAGCAGTACACAGTCCTAGAGAGCACTTGCCTGAGACAAAATGCCATCAGGGCAGCTGTCTCCCCCCACCCCCATCCCCACCCTCCCCAGGTAAAAGATGCTTCAAAAGGCTCACAACTAGACACATCCATGTAAAAATGTTCTTAAATACACAAGTGGAGCCATTCTGTAAGCACTTTGAGAAGGAACTGATGGCCGCCCCACGATGCCCCAGTTGTGGACCTGCCCCTGCTTCCTCTGCAGCAGCAGATGGAAGTCAGCAAAAGTGGAGTCTTCAGAGGCCTGAGCAGAAAGGGCTGTGTCCACAGGGCCATCTGACTCGCATGTGCAAGGACAGGAGGTGAATGCGGAGAAAAGACCCCATGTGTCCTCTGCAAGAAATAAGAAGGCCCTTTAAGACCTGGTTCATGTAACCATAGGCATGAATCAGAATTCTGTGTCCTCAGAGCTAAATCAAGGTAGAATTACAGGACCCAGGCCAGGACTGGGCCAGCGTGGCCTCCCTCAGCAGGAATGGGAGGCCCTCCCTCCTGTCACATCCTTGACCTTGGCCCCAGGCCT
The DNA here is from genome assembly GCA_027257055.1 of Cephalopachus bancanus. Lineage (NCBI taxonomy): Eukaryota > Metazoa > Chordata > Mammalia > Primates > Tarsiidae > Cephalopachus > Cephalopachus bancanus. Next base: position 2,149,551 of record JAPVLO010000336.1, on the reverse strand, counting down.
CGTTGCTGGCATGGTGTGTCAGCCTTGGGCCACTGCCCCATCCCCACACTCATCCCACCCTCTTTACTCTACAAACCATCCATTTTGTTTATGCCCTGGGATGAACCTTTCTGATCTTTGCTGAACTGGGAATCTCACTGGATTGGGATGGGCATGTAACCTGGTTTGGGCCAGTGGATAACGGAGAGAACTGGGAGTGAGGTTTTGGTGGAGGATTGTTCTACCTGGTGAAATGAGACAGCAGACAGCAGAGAGACCTGATTCTCCTTGCTACCTTGAGCTCAGCTGCAGAGGGGACCGTCCAAGCAGACAGTGGCCTGATTGTGGCCTAGGAGGAGAAAGGAAGACCCGGGTCTGAGCAGCATCTCTGAGCTGGGCCAGCTGTAGAGGAATTGCTCACCTCCAGACTTCTGAAGAGAGACATTTGCATTTGGGTCTTATTCCCTAAGCTGTTGGATGTCCCACTGCTTGCAGTTGTTAGCTTTCTGTTCTTAGCTGCTGACTGTGGCTTGAGTTATCTCAAGCTAGTAATGGTGGTGCTCCATTCAGCCTCTCCCTCATGGTGCCACATTGTGAACTGGAGAAACTGGGCAGGAGGTGCTGGGGCCACCACTCCCCCTCTGTGTGCCGAGCAGAGCCGCATAGCGCATGGCATTGGTCCTTTTTATTGCCAAGAAACCTGAGGAATGGTCTTCTGCATTTTTACAGCTTTCTTTGGTCCCCTCAGCTGCGAGTGGTGCTAATTCTGAAAGGCCATGTCAGATGTTCCATGAGTCCCTCGACCTGGGAAGGGTCTTATATAAGCCTGACCTAAAAACCTGCTCAAGACAGCTCAGTGGAAACAGTATGACCAACACACATCAGTAAATATATCTCACTTATCCACTTCCCAGCTTTGTGGCCTTGACTTCTCTGTGCCTCAGTTTCCTTGCATGTAAGAAGCATGATAAATAGCGTCTGCTGCACAGAGCTGTTGTAGAAGCACTGAGGGAGTGTGTCAGGACAGGAACAGAGTCTGGTTTGCGGGATTGTGTGGGGGAGAGTATGTCAAAGTGTGTAAGTGTGTGTGAGTGAGAGAGAGAGAAAGGGGAATGGGAAGCAGACCAGCCAGAAATGACCCCACAGAGGCTGGCCTGGTGACTGACTTTAGTGTCATCTGTATTTTACTTTGTCATTTGATTTGTTTTTGTTTCACAATTTTTAAAAAGTGAGCATATGCATTTTTGTGAGTCCTAACACTACTTTGATAAAGGAAGAAAAAAACAGTAAAGTATCCCCCAAAATATTGGAATGGTTGTCTCTAAGAAGTGAAAAGGAGAAAAGTTTTTATTTCTTTTTTTAGACATTTCTGTAGGTTTCGTTTTCCTTGGCGCACATTTATTAGTTTTGACATAAGGGAGAAAAAAATAAAAGTCATATGGTTACAGTCTCGGGTAAACTATAGGCATAGAGAAGCTCCCGAGAAGGCAGCTGACCTGGGCACAGCTGGGAGGGTTGGCCTGGGGGCAGGGCACACCATCCTTGCAGGGCTCCTCTAGGCAGGGTCAGCATTCAAGAGGTGCTCAGGCTGCAGGAAAGGAGCCCGGCTTGGATCCCACCCTCTAACCCACGTACTCAGTGCCTGCTGTGGTCTGAGCCTAAGCCACTACCTGCAGGGCCTGGCTGCCCAACCTTCCTCTCATTTCTCGACCAGGAAACAGCAGTGTTCCTTTTTGAGGGTGGCAAGGGCACTGGCAGATGTCAGGGCTTATCCCAGCGTCTGACAGGCAGGTGGCGTGAACAGAGCTGCCTCTCCTCTGCCCACTGGCAGCTGAGACATAGGTCTGCAACCCTCTCGTCCACAGGCCCCGCAGCGTGGAGCCGGTGTGCTCAGGTCTGCAGGCCCAGATCCTCCGCTGCTACCGAGACCACCTGCATGAGGTTCTGCTGTGCTCCGACCTGGTCAAGGCCTACCAGCACTGCGTGAGTACCGCCCACAAGGTAAGGCCTCCCCTGCCTCTTGCGACTTGGGGCTCCAGGGACCTCAATTACTGGAGATTGCGCTGCCTATCTTTCTGCTAGAGTCAGACATCCTACTTTGAGTCTCTGAATTTGTCAAGGGAGGGATTCTTAGGTCTTAGGTTTCCTCAGTCACATCCTGGCTCAAGCACTCTGCCCAGCTGCCTACATGAGTGCCTTGGACATCTGGCCCAGGAAAAGATGGCCCCTGTGCAGCTTTGCCCTATGAGACTGGGCCAGGAGCGTGACTAGGTCAAGTCAGTCCCCATCTTCGAGGGGTAGGCCCCTAGTGAAGGACACACATGTGCAGACTTCTTATCTCTTGGAGCTTGGGAGTGGGATACAGAGGAGGCCTGGGTGCATGGTGGGGACCCTGGCAAGGATGGGCCTGCCAGAAGAGGAACAGAAGGCAGCCATCAAGAGTTGCCTGTGCCTGTCACCCGTGTGCTGGTCTGGAGGAGCATGCTGGCCCGGTCTCCCTGGTGAGCAGTACTAGGTCTCGTGTGCTCTCTAGTGCCTGGCCCCCGACCCCCGGTGGACCTCAGCTGTCCTGGACGCATGAGATGCTCTCCCAAAGCCCAGCCCTCCCTCTCTGGCCCTCCCAGCCAGCTCCCTCTCCTGCTCCTCTCCTCCTACTGTCCCCAACGACTGCTCCCTCTTCTAGATAATTCCTTCTACCTTCCCAGGCCCAACAGTGTCTTCTGATGCAGTAATGATGCTCTAGGCTGCAGCTGGTCTTCTTCTTCCCCACATGCCACCTCTCACCTAGGGGAGTATCATACACCCTTGGGACTCCTGGCTTGGACTCTACGAGAGGGTCAGCGTGTTTAAAACATGCTGAGAAAGAGTGGGATAGGGCCTTCTTTCCCACAGAGAAGCCTCTGGCCTAAGGAGGAGACAAATGCTTTAGGTACTTGTGTTAGGAACAGCTGAAGTCTGAGGCCAGGAGCTCTGTGGCCATGTTCCCAGGAAACTCTGTCCCACAGAATTGAGCAGGGTCCTGCAGTCCTGAGCTTCATGGGAGCATCCTCAGGCTATGACTCTGCCCACTCATATCCACCTGCCAAGGCTGGCCACCTGCCCTGGGCTGACCACAGCACACACCAGCACCAACCATCCCCTCACCCAGGAAGAGTCCGGCAGCAGCTGCACCTGGGATGAATGGGCATGAAACCCCCATCAGCCTTCTATGAGAAGGCTTCCTGCTCTGTCGTGGAACCTGGAAAGTTGCTTGCTCGATTCCCAGGTGGCAGGAAAGGTCCTGCAGAACTGGGTGGGGGGCACTAGGAGCTGGCAACCTGGCCTGGACCATGTGGTGCATGTGGGCCCTCATGGTGACCCTGGCAAGGGACTCAGTGCCCCGATCATCAGCAAGGGGAAGCCTTGTCCCACATCCTTCCCTCACCATGCATGACAGCTCCAGCCCTGCACATCACACACCCTGTACCGAGAGAAGAGCCCACCCCTCAGCCCCCAGCCCTGGCCTCCTCACCTCCATCCAGCCCACACCTATGGCAGTTTTCAGCCCCTCCTCCATCTCTACAAGAGTCTGCCTTTTATGCCAGGCGTGGTAGTGTGTGCCTGTAGTTCCAGGTACTTGGAGGACTAGGCAGAGGGATCACCTGAGCCCAATAGGTCGAGGCTGTGGTGGCCGTGAGAGTGCCACTGTGCTCCAGCCTGGATGACAGAGTGAGACTCCCACTCAAAAAAAAGGGGGTCTGCCTTTAACAGACACATCTCACCCACACATCTTCATCGCACCAAGGCAGAAGTGAGAAGACCAGGGGAGACAGGTTGCACTAAACTCCAGCATGTTCTCTGTAGCTCCAACACTCTGAGATACACTCTGGCACACTGCCAGGACCAGCTCCCTCCCTCTAGACCCCTCAACCCACCATCATTAAAGAGGAAATTGGAGGCCAGGCTGGGTGACTTAGCCTGTAATCCCAGCACTTTGGGAGACTGAGGCAAGTGGTTTGCCTGAGCCTGTGGGTTCAAGACCAGCCCGGGCAACTTGGCAAGACCTTGTCTCTACAATAAATCAAAAAATTAGCCAGGCGCGGTAGCACATGCCTGTAGTTCTGGCTACTTGGAAGGCTGAGATGGAAGGATTGCCTGAGTCCTGCAGGTCGAGTCTGGGGTAGCCGTGAGTGTGCCACTGCACTCCAGCCTAGACGACGGAGTGATACTCCAACTCCAAAAAAAGAGGAAATCGGAGACTCCTCCACTGGTGACAGCAGGGGCCAACCCAGCACCCCCTTGCTGCATCTGCATGTATGCCTTTGGGGACACCATATCTGACCTGACTCCCTTGAGGCCCTGGCACCCAGACATTCAGGGGCACCCTGTGTGTGAGATGTAGCCAGTGCCGCCACCTGCTGCCAGTCTCAGAAAGAACCCACAGTATGCAAGAGTCCACATCCATACATGCACATGCCTCCAGGCCTAGATGTCTCCTAGCTGCCCTAGGAGCTCCAGGCAGTTGCCAGAGCCTCTGTTCCCTGCCACCTGACTGCTTCCAGAAGCAGAATCCCCATAGGGATCCTTCATTCCCCCTCCCTGGCTCTGCCAGGACCCTCTGGCAGCTGCCTGGAGCTCCTAGGGCAGTCAGAAGACACCTAGGCCTGGAGGTGTGTGCATGTGTGGATGTGGACTGTCGCACACTGTGGGCTCTTTCTGAACTAGAACATTCCGAGCTGTTAGATAAGAGAACAGAGGGAGACTCAATGAGGCAGAGCAGAGTTAAGTTATACCCTTCTGTACCCAAGATAGGCATGAGACTCACCTGCCTCTGAGCCAGCTCTGAGGAGAGGAGAGAAATGGAGGGGCGTGCCAGCTGGCATCATTCCATGATGATCATGTAGCATGTTGGGTGACAGCCTGTCCCTAACTGGGCGCTGTGCTGGGCACTGGGGCACAGAGGTAAAGAAGCTCAGTCCTGAGTCTCCAGGGGTCCAGCTGGTGGGGAGGGATACTGGCCACAGCCGTGCTCAGGTGGAATGGTGCTGCCACAGGGCTGTCTGCGAGGAGCCTGGGAGCCTAGCTGCAAGGGCCACAACTGAACCCTAGCCTGTTCTCTTTGTAGGGCTGAGGAGCGGCACTATTCCTGGCCTGGCAGTGACCAGGAGCCCTGAAGAAGGGACCAGTCGTGGGACTGCAATCCACAAAGCCTGGGTCACCGCCATGCCCTGCTGCTTCCTGCTGGACACCCACATATGCCTCTGAGCACGGGGCTGCCATGTGTTTAGGAAACAGAGTATGTGCTACTGTCCGGAAACAAATAAAGCAGATGTCTTTGTTTTCAGTCATTCACTCACTGGCAAACAATCACTGCTGCCTACTCTTGTGTCCAGCCCTCTGCTGCTGAGCAACATAGGCTGCTGCCCTCAGGGAGCCCCTGGCCCAGCAGGGGTAGTGGCATGGACCTGCAGATGCCAAGCAGAATCAGGTATGAGGTGGAGAGAGGGTCAGTGCCTCTTCCTAGGGATAGAGCAGACGGAGAGAGGCCAGCTGCCTGAGGGAGGTGCTGCCTGGGCTCAGAAGGCAGCACTGGACAGAGGCTGCAGGGCAGGCCAGAACCCCGGCAGGGAGGATCACAGACACTGGACAGTGGACCTTGGAGCAGGGCTGGATGCAGGCAGTAGGACCGTGGGGTGGGCTGCTGGCTGCTAGCACTGCTTTCTCTGCACAAATCACACCTCCTCTGAGGTGGAGGGCGGCTCAAGTGGTCGGGACTGATGCCAGGGAGCAAGCACCACAGCCCGCTGAGGGCACTGAACACTGGAGACCCAGGCAAGGCTGGCAGGACTTGAATCTGACTGGGGGATTTCAGAATCCCTGACTCAGGCGTTAGGTACTCTGCTGACTAAGGGATGTAGGAATTGAGAAAGACCGATGACCAGCTGAGTCTGGGACATGCTTTGTTTAGTTGGTGTCTGTGCACTGGCCTTCCAGTGCTTGACCTTCAGCTGCATCCCTGAGCTGCAGTTTGCTGACCAACCCTCCACCTGCACCCTGTCAGTAGGAGGAAACTGGGGTGAAGTCTGTTCTCTAGCCCCTCTGCTGGTGACCTGGGGTTTCCTGTCGAAGTTTGTTTGGGAGTCTCTGAGCCATCTGGAGCCGAGTGCCTGCAGTCCTGACACAAGCATCTCTGCTATCCCCAAATTCTCACACTCAGAGCCCCAGGGGGCTTGGGAGTGTCTGATTGTCCAATCAGGCAATAGAAACAGTCTGATGCAGCCAAGCTGCTTGTCAATTGCAGGAAGGCAACCTTGGGAGACTCCTCCAACTGTTCTGGGTCAGCCTATCAAAACGCACCAGGAGACACTCGAGCAGCAGGAGGGGTGCTCCGAGGTATCCTGGCCTGAGCCCTTCAGGGAGGGCAGGGCCTACTGAGAGGAGAAGGTAGCCCAGTGGGATCACACATCACTTGCTTATTGACCTCGTTAAGTGACATCAAAGCTCTTCTCCAGCCAGAAACTGCTGAGGCCCTTCTAAGACTCCTTAGCTTTGTTCAGCTTCCAGATCTCAGGGAAGCGCCTTTCAGAGCTTCTTCAGGTATCGATAAGGGCGGGGTTCCTGGGATGAGAAACAAGAGAGACTGCCAAGCCCACACACACCTATGGGCTAGACAGTGCATGAGCCTGTACCAGCTCACTCTGTCTGGGTGTAACAAGCCATCCCCAGATCTTGTGGCTAAAACAACTGTGTTTTTTTGTGGCTGGTGATTCTACTGGGCAGGGCTTACACCTGAGCCTGCCCAGGCCAGCTGGCAGGCAGGCCATGCTGAATGGCTGGTGGGATTGCCACAGTCTCTCCCAAGTAGCCCTTCTCCTCCATCAAGCTGACTGGGGCTCCGTTCTCAGTTTCCGGCAGGGCACAGCTAGCACACGCCCTTGCAGTAAGCACTTCTGTGTCCTCTTGCTGCAACCTTGTGTTCCTTTGTTGTCTGGAGCCAGTCTGGGAAGGCTGCAGCTGACTGAGGGGAGTGAAAAGATCCGTTTGGTCTCTGCGCTCCGCGTTGTGCTCTGGGAACAGGACAGGACAAGGACTGTGAGGGCAGCAGCACTCTCCTATCCTCAGCAGGGCCATTCAAGGTGGTGGCCAGGGATGGAGGCTGGAGTAGCAGCCTCAAGAGACATCATCCCTGCCCACAGCTGCTGAACAGCTAACTCGGACCAGGAGCTGTTGTGGGTCTGGGGGCCAAAGAGCAGAGCTGCGAGCGGGCCCAGGCCACCTGAGCAGGACCCTTGTCCTGACACAAGCCTCAGGTGTGGATGTGGAGGGCAGGGCCTGGGTGGGGCCCTCAAGAGCTCCCTCAGAACCCAAGGCCCTGCCTTGACCTCCCCGTCTGTGCACTCTCTTGTCTCCAGCTGGACGGGCCTACCTGCCCCTCTTTCCTGTGGTGTCCATAGCCCTGGGCCTCCCAAATCCACATATCTTGCTGGGTTTCCACATCAACTTCCACTTGGTCTGAGAATAAGACTCACCCCTTACCCAGGCCAGCTGGCTTGTCCACTTCACACCTCCCCCCCTGCACGCCCGTCCACTTCACACCTCCCCCCCCGCACGCCCGTCCACTTCACACCTCCCCACCTACACACTTGGCTCCAGAGCCTGTGGCCCTTTCCCAGATGGCCTGTCTCCTCCCTCAGGCTGCATGGGAGCTTCTTGAGCCCTCCCATCAGGTGCTTACCCTGCCAGGCACAGGCCTCCAACTGGGCAAGAAGCATGATGTTTGTGTGGTCTGCAGGCTTCTCAGCATGGCGGCCAGGAGTGCTTGAAACCTGGGGGTCCCTGAGCCCTTCTGCAGGATTTGGCAAAGGGAGGGGACCAGGGCTGCTGAGAGAGTGAGACATGAGGACCCCTGGAAAGTTTCCTCAGTGCTCCCCATACCTGTATTCATCTGTGTGGGGTCAGTGCCCACACAGGCTCCCATAGAGGCTCCAGCAGCGGGACGGCATGGTGCCTGTGGGAGGGAGTGGGCTCTACCTCCTGTGGCTGCCATTCCCTGAGGGCTGAGTCTCAGTTCCCTCACCTACAGGTCAGTGACCACAGCATCCAGGGTTTGTAGGACACACCTCTGGCCTGCTTAGCACCCATCCGCCTTCTTTTAGAAGTAGCTTTTCAGCCGGGTGCGGTGGCTCATGCCTGTAATCCCAACACTGGGAGGCCGAGGCAAGAGGATTGCCTGAGCCCAAGGGTTTGAGACCAGCCTGGGCAACTTGTGAGACTTGGTAAAATAAAAATTAGCATGTGCCTGTAGTTCCAGCTACTTGGAAGGCTGAAGCAGAAGGATCGCCTGAGCCCAGCAGGTCGAGGCTGTGGTAGTTGTGAGCATGCCAATGCACTCCAGCCTGGGAGACAGTGTTAGACTCTGACTCAAAAATAAAGGAAAAAAAGGAGCTTTTCAAGTTTCCTGAAGACCACTCCTCCCAAATCTGTCAAGACTCTCCTTCCTCTGCAACAACCTTCACCTCCACACAGGAGGAGGACGCCAGAGAGCAGAGCTGACAGGCATGCAGAGTCAAGGCACAGAGAGAGCATGAGCTCACTGAGCACCTGGGTCTGACCACACCTGAAGTTAACACGGTTCCTGCCGTTTGCAGCAAGGGTTCTCAGCAAGAGAGCATTGCCATGGGAGCAAATGAGATGCTGCCCGGCACACACATGCCTTGACTTCCCTTCCCTTGGAGCTGAGTTGAGTCGGCAGACTTGACGCCTCCCCAGCCAGGCAGGGGGCACTGAGCTTGCACTCCTCCCTACTCAGGACCGCCTCAGGAGCTGTTCCAGGCCAGCTGCAGACTCTGCCACAGGAGAGGGAGACTCAGGAATGGACGTCATGACGGACGCATGGTGAAGTGTGCGATGCTGGAGTCCAGAAGGGGCTGAAACCCAGATGTGAAAGTGTGGTGACCCAGAGGCTCTGCCACCCACAGCTGGAGGGACGAGAGAAAGAGGCGGTACAACCCAGTGGAAGCTGGCACCCTGGGCCCTGTCAGGGGACCTGGAGCCATGGAGGAGGCACCCACCGCAGCTGCGAGAGGGCTGCCCATGGCCAGGGAGGTGGAAACGCCAGCTTTGTTCTGCCCTCCGGTACCATCCGGGCCTCCTGTGGCTGCCTGCTGGAGCCAAGGTAGCTGGAAGCCAAGGTGACTGGGGAGTGGCACCAGCGCCACCGCCGGCGTGGAGGAGTGAGTGTAGAAAGGCCCACGGGAGGTGCCTCGGTGGGCCCACGGAGGGCGAGTCGAGTGGTAGTGTGTGCCCGTGCATGTGCCTGTGCTTGGATGGGTGTGAAGGTTAACTGGAATGGCGGGTGTGCACAGGTAGCACTGTTTGGGCAAATAATGGACAGGACAGCTTGTGGGCACATGAGCCATAATACTACCCAACACTGATCAGACTTGTACCATGTGCCAGGTACTTTGCCAAGCCCTTGATAAATATTTATGTGTTTAAACTTTTACACAACCCTAAGGAGTAGATACTGCTGTCATTATCCTCATTATCCTCACCTTATATAGATGGCACAGAGAGTAAGAGCCAGGGCTGCTGTTGAAGCCCGGCCCTGGCTGTGTGCTGGATGGGGCTCAGGGACACTGGAGTCTGACTCTAGCCTGCTCCAGGACCCAGCAGAAGAGGCCAGGCCTGCCAGTCTCTCCCCTTGCCTGGCTCCTTACACAGGAAGGGGGCCCCTGGAAGAAATAACTCCAGTTCTTCCTTCCCACATCATCACTGGCTGTGCAGGAGCAGTGACAGCAAGTTAGAGTCCAAGCCAGGCATCATCAGCGAGGTGGCCGAGTAAGTCCAGGAACAGCAACCCCTGCCAAGTGGGCCACCGGCCCTGCCTCGGCCCTTGCCACCACTGCATCCTCTTGTGCTCACCACTACTACCCAGGGCAGATGTGGCAGGGACACCCAGAGTCAGCTGACTGGGGAGGGGACGGGAGCACCCAAGAAGTGGCAATGTGGCCAGTGTGGCCGCTGCTACAGGAATAAATCACTGTGTCCTTCCTGGAGGATTCGTTTGGTGAAATGCACCAAAGCCTTTTTAAAAACAAGCAAAACAAAGTCCCTGAAAGCCTCTGTGTGCTGTTTACAAGAGATGCTATCTTAATTATGAGGACACAAATTGATTGACAAGCAAAGAATAAAAAGATACACCTATATACTCTTAAGAAAGCTGGGGCCAGGCTCTGTAGCTCACCCTGTAATCCCAGCACTTTGGGAGGCCGAGGCGAGTGGATTGTCTGAGCCTGCACGTTCGAGACCAGCCTGGGCAACTTGGCAAGACCTCGTCTCTACAATAAATCAAAAAATTAGTCGTGTATGGTAGCACGTGCCTGTAGTTCCGGCTACTTGCAAGGCCAAGGTGGAATGATCGCAGGAGCCCAGTAGGTCGACGCTGGGGTGACTGTGAGTGTGCCATGGCACTCCAGCCTGGGAGACAGAGTGAGACTCGAACTCAAAACAAAAAAAAGCTGGAATGGTTATATTAGTGTCAAAGTAGACTGAGACAAGGAGTATTATGAGCAGCAGAGAGGGACATTATGAATAATAAAAGGGACAGCCCACAGGAAGACTTAGAAACCCTAAATAAGACATGTGCACACTACACAAGAGATTTGAAATACGGAAAGCCAAATTAGCAGGATGGAAAAAGGAAACAGTCCAGTCCAGAGTTGCCACCAGAGATTTGGCAAAGAGCACAGGCTCTGCCCAGGAATTCTGGTTCTAGGCACTGACCCTACGGAGTGTGTGCAGGTACTGTGTCCCAGGGTGTTAGTCCTGGCATCTGCCCATCTCCCTCTTTGTTTAGACCAGCCCTGGAGTGCTCACCCTGCAGTATAATATGAAGATTCAGAACCAGACAAACCCAGCCCCAGCTCCGCCCTGCCAGGTTGCCATGACCAGCACCTGAGCCTGTTTTCTGGACAGGCATAGGTACCATCCCCTAAGGGTGTTGTGATGATGGATGTGGCCAGTGTAACATTCAGTGCGTAGGGCTGCCACCCAGGTACCCTTCAAGGCCAGCTGCCGGGGGGTATCCTCTGCCTCCAGGAAGGTCTTGGCTGATGGGAGCCACTTAACCAAGCCCGCACCCTGGAATCCAGCAACTGGTGATGGTGTGAGGTGCTCCACTTGGAGTAATTTGGAAGGGGTCTTAACCCAGAGCTGGGTGGGGCCTCTTGAGACCTTGGGGCTTCTTCCTCTGCCCTTCCCTTACCACATGGGTATGGACCCTAGACACTTCCTGATCAATGCAGGATCATCTCGGCCTCAGATTGGGAGGCTCAGGGGACCCATGATTATATCATTGATTAACATTATTATAACATTATTATATCCTAGGTAGTGTCAAAGCAGTGGTCACACCAGCCCTTTTCCTCATGGGCTCAGGATCGAGAGGGAAAGATGACATTCAAGGTCAGTTGTGAGGCCTCCTGGCTGCAGGGTCAAGGAGGGCTTCTTTGAGGAAGTGACACTGCTGCTGAGGCTGGAGGGCAGAATCGGTGAAGCCGCTGCCTTGTTCGTATTAGTGCCTTGAGTGGGATTTTTGTTGTTTTGCTTTGGGGTTATGTTGGTTTTTGGTTTTTGGGTTTTGCCTCAGCTGGAGTGCAGTGGTTATTCACTGGCACTATCCTGGCTCACTGAACCTCGAACTTCTGGATTCAAGCAGTCCTCCTGCTTCCTGAGTAGGTGGGACTATAGATGTTTATAATAGTGGCAAAATAGTGGAAACAACCTAGGTGCTCAACAACAGGGGACACATCACATAAAATGTGCCCCTACAGAGTGGCTCTACAGTCACTAAGAATGGTGATATTGAGGGTACTTTTAACATGGATCTCTGTTCCCTCTATTTTAAGGAAAGAATTAGCGTGGACTATATGAACCCATTCTTTGAATGAAGGGTATTACCTGTACATATGTAAAAATATAGACACACCCAAAGAAAAAGGCCAGAAGGCTTAGACATCAAAATGTTATCATGCTTTTCTCTGGAGGATAGGATTATGGATGTCTTACTTTCGGTTTTATAATTGGCTGGTATTTTCTGTTGTTTTAAGTTAATCTGAGATTTAAAAAAAAAAAATAGCCCCCAGCCAGATGCCTCCTGAATGCAGATGGTGGCTGTGTCAGGTCATGGCTGGCCAGGGGTCCTCCAACAGATCTGGGGTCCTTCATCATCAGTACTGGTATTTTCAGGCCCTGCTGTTAACCCCTAGACTGAGCGTGAATCTCCTTGAATAAGGTGCTTTCCCTGCCTGTTAAGCAGGGAGAGGTGGAAGGGGATGGGCATAAATCTTGCTGAAAATGAAAAGTAGGATGGGGGACAAGCTAGGAGGCCCAAATCGCAGTGGAGTCGTGGGAGTGGCTGCAGGAGGGCCCCCTGCTCATGTATTCACCTTGCTAAAGCACTCAACAAACATCAGTATTGAATGCCTGCTGTCTGCAGTCACCTTCCAGACACTGAAGATGCAACTATGAGCAAAACAGAAGATCCTGTCCTCAGGACTTGGAGACCTGTGGCAGAGACTGGCCAGATAAAAATAAGTGATAGGGGATGGTGTGCAGTGGAGGAAAGGAGAGGGCAGGGTGGGCCCAGAGGGGGCTGTGCGCCTGCTTTCCCCCACACAGAGGCGAGCAGCACATCTCCCTGGTCCTGGGACCAAGGCAGCCAAAGTCAGGTTCTTCGTAAGGAAAAATACTTCCATCTCAAACGTGGTAACCTGCCTCATTAAATTTAATGGCCTGGTTATTCCCGTTAAATAAACATCAACTAATTGTGAAAAACATATTTGCCGAAGTTTTGACTATGGAGCAGATGAGCCAATTACATGGTTACTCAGCCTCAAAACATATTCAGTAATGAAGTAGGGTGCATACAGCGGCAGGGGAGATGGTGGAGAGCCTGGGAGCCAGTGAGCTCCCCTCCATCCTTTCCTACTTCCTTTCCAGAGCTCAATGGGCCTCAAGAATGCCAGTGTCCTGGAGAGACAGAGTCTAGGCAGAGTGAGGATCAGAGAGGGCAGACTCAGGCTCTGTGTCAGTCAGGCCCCTCCAGCACAAGTGACGAAACCCTAGCTTAAACCAACTTCAGCAAAGTGTGTATTGGCTCTTGTGATGAAAAAGTCCAGATTCAGCTTCAGGCACAGCTGGATCTAGGAGCTGAAACACTAACTGAAACCTGTGCTCTCTGCCCCACCTCTTGGCTCTGTTTTCTGGTCACCATTGTTCTTGGAGTCCATTAGGTGCCCCAGCAGTGCCTACCTAATAAAGAGGGTTTCTTTGTCCCTGTAGTTCCACTTCAGGATGAAAGGACAGATTTTTAAAATTACCCTAGAGCTAACAAAGTAACATCAGAAAAGCCTCAAGGGAAACCACCAGACTTAGAAAATATTCCAACCATTGCGACTTACCAGAGAGGTACAAAATAAAACCACAGCGAAATGCCTCTACACCGTCCGTTGGTTAAACCAGGAAGGACAGGGAACAGCAAGTGCTGGTGAGAGTGAGCACCCACTGGGACTCTACCACTGTGAAGAGAGTCGGAGGATTCCTGCTGCTTCAGAAAACAGCTTGGCAGTTCCTTGTCAAGTTAGGCACCCACCTACACTGTGAGCAGCAGTTGTGCTCCAGGGTTGATACCCGAGAGAATATGTATGTCTTCTAAATCGGACATGCAAGAATGTTCATATAGCTTGCTGCGTGATAGCCACATTTCCAAATGCCCATGGAAAGTAGAATGGTTAGGTTGCAGGTAATTAATGCAATAAAATACTACCTAGCAGTGAAGAAGAACACATGAGAGCGCCCCATAGCCACATGGATGAATCTCACAGATGCGGAAGAGTCCTCAGTTGTCTTAGCCTTCTGCTGCATTCCAACGAGTGACCATACGTGTAGCAACTTGCAGCACATAAATCTGTTTCCACCTTTGGTGAGTCGGAGCTCTGGTGCAGCCTGTCTGGTCCCCTGCTGGGGGTCTCACAAGGCTGCTGACCAGCTGTAGCCAGGCTGGGTTCCTCTCTGGAGCTTGGGCTCCTCTGCTGCTGGCAGAATTCATTCTCATGCAGCTGTGGGTCGAGGGGCCACCAGCCCTCCCCTCCCCGGAGACTCACCCACAGACCCTCCTGCAGCAAGCCAGCGGGGAGTCTCTCATGTGACTTTTATGATGGACTTACAGAGGGACATTCCTTCACCTTTGCCCTGTCTGTTGGTCAGATGCAAATCACACGCTGGAGGGGAGGGCTTATACAAAGTTGTGACTCGCCCAGGGTGTGTCTGCCATGGTGACTCCATTCATAGGAAGTTCAAAGACCCAAGGCAGGCTGAACTAACCTATGATGACAAGAGTCAGGATAGAGTTCCTCCAGGGTATGTGTGGCGTGTATCAACAGGGCAGGGGTAGGCGTGAACGTCTGTTCTTTTGGTGGATACACATGTATCTATGTATAAGTGTAAATATACATGGGCTGTATGTTTAAGGATCACATACTTTATTGTGTTTAAGTAAAATGAAGGGTCAGAGAGAGGGCAGGAGAGAAAGCGATCTGTCTGTTGTTGGTAGCTCTTGTGGAATGGTCTCCAGAAATCTATTGGTAAGAGACATACATGTGCGCGCATGCATACACACACACACACACACACACACACACACACACACACACACACACACAGAGCTGGGTGCATAATTTGTATCTTTTGAGAATAGAGAAGATGTCCCTAATTGTCTGCAAGGAGACAAGTTATCGGTTTTTGCTCCAGTGAGCTGGGGGCAGGAGCTAGAGGGAGAGTGGCATGCATTAGTTGGGGGTTTTTCGTTTGTCTACCGTGAGCAAGTATTTTAATAATTAAAGCATCTGTTTAAAAAAAAAAAAAAAAAGGAAGCTGACTTGGAGGGCCCAGGGTTCTGGAGAAGGGCAGCTGTGATATGGGAACAGTTGCCCGCCCCCTTACAGCCTGTCGAGAGGTGAGTGCAGCTGCTGGAAGGGGGCAGGGTCTATAGTTCGTTCTCATGCAGCTGTGGGTCGAGGGGCCACCAGCCCTCCCCTGCCTGGGGAAAGTCTCTTGTATTTTCTTCAGCAGCCACAGCAAAGGGCCCATCATGTGATTCCAGCAGGCCCAGTGAGCTGCCAGGGCTGTCTTGGCCAACAGGTATGGAGGCCACACCTGAGTGTGGAGGAACATGAGACCCTATCAGGCTAGCATCAATTGGGTAAACTGGGTAGACTATTTTGAGGAAGGAAATCTTAGAATGAGAGATTGCAAGAATTGTAGGCCGGGCTCGGTGGCTCAGCCTGTAATCCCAGCACTTTGGGAGGCCGAGGCTGACACCGACTGGATTGCCTGAGCCCATGGGTTTGAGATCAGTCCAGGCAACTTGGCGACACCTAGACTCTACAATAAATAAATTTAAAAATTAGCCGGGCGTGGTAGCACTCACCCGTAATTCTGGTAACTTGGAAGACTGAGGCGAAAGGATCACTGGAGTCCAGTAGGTCGACACTGGGGTGGCCATGAGTGTGCCTACTGCACTCCAGCCTGGGCAACAGAGTGAGACTCCAGCTAAAAAAAAAAAAACAAATAAAAAAAGAATTGTAAAGGCTGAATAGCCTCCAGCTGGCCCATAAGCAGCTTACAATTAAAGTCAAACATCAACCAATCAGTGCTGCCTCATTTACATGGCAGGAACCCAACTGCATGGTGGGACTCCTAAAACTCACCCTAACTTGAGAGTCAAACTCCACGGGGAAGAACCCCAGGCCATTGCTTCTTTGCAGTAGACAGCAGACAGTCTTGTTGTTCTCATGCCCAGTGTGTCTTCTCTTTAATAAATTTCTCTCTCTTAGTTCACAATTATCTTGGTGAATGCTTTTGTTCCTCTCATCCCACCCCCTAACTTTGGTTAGACTATACCTTGCCTTTGGTGCACAGCACAGAGTATGCATGCAGAGCAAAGTGAAACTGGCACAGATGCCTGGTGACCTTGTGGGAACCCCCAGGTCCAGTTGTGCCTCACATGAGGTGTCCTTGTGACTTTCAGGGAAGTGTGCCTGTGAATGTCCCTCTGGATGAAGCAAGGCTGAGTCTCAGCCAGTGACCACTTATGCTGTGCTGTCTGTGGTTTATGTCCGTGTCTACTTTTGACTGGCTGTTAAATACTTTTTCTTTTAACTTTTAGAAACAGGGGTCTCACTGTGTTGCCCAGACTGGATTTAAACTCAAGTGGTACCCCTGCCTCAGCCTCCTGAGTAGCTAGAATTAAAGGTTCATGTCACCGCACTTGGCTTTGGCTGTTAAATTTTATGAATGTCATCTTGGTGTTTGTCCCTTGAGCAAAAAAGCTCTGCCTCTCCTGGGTAGGGTTTTCAATGTAGGGGGCCATGGGAGCATGGGGCCAGGCCCAGTCACCCCCCTGCTGTGAGGTGCCTAGGAAGGGCAGACTGCATGGCTGGCCATGGTCCCCCCCCGTCAGAGACACTGGACACATGGGCTGGCCATGCCCACCCTCACACAGTCCTGGTAGAACCCACGATCTGTGGTGGGGTGCAGGACTCAGGAGCTGCTCCTGACCCAGGCAGGGCTGGCGAGTGCTTCAAGGCAGGCTTCCCAGAAGAGGAGGAGCCTCACAGGGCTGGAGGTTAGGTCAGCGGAGTGACCTCAGGGAGGAAGTGCCTCCAAGACTGAGGGAACAAGCATCACGTGCAAAACTCACGGTGAATTGGGGAAATCACAGAGACTTCATGCCGAGGTGTGGGGCTGGGGCAGGGAGGTAAGAGGAGGACGCTGTCCCTGCCCCCATTCTTCCTCAGGATCTTTGTGATTTGGGGTGGGGCTGTCCAAAGCAGCGGCTCAGCATGTCCCCTGGGGCAGCCCTTCTTCATGCCTCAGTTCTCCCATCTGTGAAGAGGGGACACGTGCAGCCCCTCCCCGCCTGGGGGTAGTGCTGTTGAATGTGGTGCCTCAGGCAAAGCTCAGCCTGTGGCTTTGCTGTGGTCCTCACAGAGACCCCGGAGCCCACAGTTGGCTCTGTGATCCCAAAAGGCCCTGAGTGGCATTTGGAGGGGCCCAGAGGGACCGGGACCCATGTTTCTTCCTTCAAAGCCTGTGCTCCCTCAGCACAGCCTCATGGTGGTCTTTTCCCTGGGGTGGTCATTGTCCAGGAGGGGTGAGGCAGAGAGGACACGATGGTTAGAAAAGGCTCCCCGGAACTTCGACTCCCTTATCCATCTCCACTCCTACCCTTGACCCTGATCGGCCAATGATACAGTCGGTGGTGAATTAGGGAGCTGAATTAGGGAGGCGCCACAGAGGTGCGGTGTGGCGCTCCAAGAAGCTCTCTGCAGGTGGGCCCACAGCTGGCAGCCCCGGTGGCAGACTTTTCCCAAGGCCCCTCACCAACCCTGCCCCGTCTTTCGTGGCTGTGCAGTGCACAGTAAGACCTGGGTCCTGCACCCCACCACAGCACATCCCCTCCGGGGGTGGGGGCTGCACTCTGTCCCCTGGAAAGGGGCAAGCTTGTCGCCCTAGCCGTGGGGTGTGCCTCCAGTCCTCGCCCTCCGTCTGCCCCGTGGATACCGTGGGCGTTCTGAGCTGACATGTCCGAATCCAGCTGCCCTGAAGACGCTGAGCTAGAGGCAACACGAGGGAAGGCCACATGCAGAGAGAGGGGTGTGAGGAGCCCCCGCCCCCCGAGCTCTGCACGGGCACATGAGGGACTGGCCACTGCCTGCATGTATCCCAGCAGAGGTCTTAGACGCCATGGCACCAACCAGCCTTTCCTGCTGTATCCTCTGAATTCCCCACAGAAGCCATGAGAGGATGAGTAGCTGAAATGAGAGCGAGCACACCCCACAGACCCTTCTAGACACTCTTCCTCATGTCAGGCACTACTCATTAGAACATGAGGTCTCCAGCTTTGCAGAGCTGCTGATCTTGGGTGAATGAAGATAGACTGCTAAATGGATGAGAGAATGTCAGGGGATCTGTGCTGTCTGGAATCCAAGTGGGGGAATGCAGTGGGGTGCATTTTATATAAAGAACTGGGGCGTCTCTGAAGAGGCTATATGAGCCATGAGATCTGGAGAAGGGACTTACAGCTCAGGGAGCTGGGCACGGGGCACCCCACCCCAGGATTCCTGTAGTGGTCTGGCTGAGGGCAGCCTCCTGGAGGCCCTGCTGGCCTGTGAGCTCCGTGGGGGTCTGCAGGGGGCAGGTGCTGCCTGAGAGGAAACGCCAGCTGCAGAGCTGGACCTGGCATAAGAACAACAGCCAAGGTATTTTTTTTTAACTTTTTATGTTGAAATATTTATAATGTTAGGTTGAGGTATAAGTTTATGGCATTTGTATTTACCACTGCACTGCATGCAGTGTTGGGAGTTTATCATTTGTCATTTGAGTGACAATGTTGTGCTTGTGACTATGTCTTGCATTTTGCAGATTTGAAGAAAGTTAGTGTTATTTGTGGTCTAAAGAAGATGGAGCATCAAGTGGGGGAAAAAATGAGCGCTTCCGACATATGCTTCGGCTTGAGTTTAACAGAGGAGTAAAGTCAGTGGAGACAGCTTGAAACAAACACTTGTGCCGTGTATGTGGAGAAGGCGCTCAGGGAAAGCACAGCTAGAAAATGGTTTTGTTGTTTCAAAGAGGGCCACTTTGACTTGAGTGATTCTCCACATTCGAAAGACCCTCGGGCTTTAATGAAGACTATTTAAACACTTTAATCCATGATGGCCCATGTCAGTCAACCCAAGAATTGGCAAATGTGATGAACTGTGACTCGTCAATCATCGTGTGACATTTGCATTCCACAGGCAAGCGAAAAACGCTACAGACTTATGCATCAGCCCAATATAATTATAGATTTACAGAAAGTTAGAAAGTAGTAGAGAGAGAGCCTGTGTACTCTTCACCCGGTTTTCCCTCATGGTTACATCCTATGTGACTACAGCACATCAAAGCCAGACGTTGAGATCAGTATGCCATATGTCCACCTCTGTCATTTTATCACAGGTGTAGTAGATCCATGTTACCATCTGTAATCAAGATGCAGAGCTGTTCCATTTCCATCTCTATGTCATTTTCATTTCAAATGTGTTATATAAATGGAATTCATACCATTTATGTTTTCTGTAATTACTGATATTGATGTGGTTTAAGTCTGCTGTTTTATTTTTTGCTATGTTCCTGTTTTTGTTATTATTATAGTTTCTCTTTTTTTTTCTCTCTTCCAGTGGGTTACTTGAGAACATATTTTATCATTCCATTTTGGTCTATCTACCAAAATTATTAGTGTAATTAGTGTATTGCTTTGCATAGATTTCTGGTGGTTGCTCTAAGTATTACATTATATGTATGTACTTGTCACAATCTACTGCAATCAACATTTTACCAGTTCGAGTGACACGCAGACAACTTACCTCTCTCTATGTCCCTTTCCCTTCCTCATTTATAATTACTTTAAATGTTTTCTCTGCATACAATAAGACATCCAAACAATGTTATAATTTTTGCTTCAACCATCAAATAGTATCTAGAAAACTTCAGAGAAGAGGTCTATTGTATTTAGAGTACAATTTTGCTCATTCCATTGTTCTTTCTTCCTGATGTCCCAAGATTCCTTCTTTTATCATTTTATTTTGGTGTAGAGAAGTTACTTTGGCCCTTCTTTCCCAATAGATTTTCTTGCAACAGACTCTCTTGTTTTTCCCTTCACCTGAGAAAAATCTTGATTTCTGCTCATTCTGAAGGATAGTTTTACTGGGTATAGAATTCATGTTGACAGTTATTTTCTTTCAGCACTTAAAAATGTTGTTCCACTTATTTCTGGCTTCCATGGCATCTGATGAGAAATCCACATTGTTTGAATTGTTTTTCACCATAAGGAAGGTGGGTCTGTGACTGCTTTTTGAATTTTTTCCCCCAGGTTTTGGAAATTTGACTATGATGTGTCTTGGTGTGAATTTCTTTGGGTTTATAATATTTGGAGTTTATTCACCTTCTTGAAGCTGTACATTTTTGTCTTTTTCCAAATTTAGGACATTTTCAGTGATTATTTATTTGAATTCTTTTTTATCTTTGCCCTCTTTTGCCACTCCTTCTGACAATTTGATGACATGAATGTTCGATCTTTTGTTATTCCCCAGAGGTCCCTGAGGCTCTTGTCCTCTACTCTCAGTCTATTTTCTCTGTTTTTCAGACTGGGATAAGCCTATTTTGTGTTGCTATAAAAAAAAATACCAGGGGCTGAGTAGCTTATAAAGGAAAATGGTTAATTTTGGTTCAAGATTCTGCATGGTGCTGGCATCTGCTGGGCTTCTGGTGAGGTCTCAGGAAGCTTACAATCATGACTGAAGACAGAGAGGAAGAAGGCATGTCACATGGCAAGAGCAGAAGCAAGAGGAGGGGGTAGTGCCAGGCTCTTAAACAATCAGTTCAGCCGGGCATGGTGGCTCATCCCTGTAATTCCAACATTTTGGGAGGCAGAGGCAAGAGGATTGCCTGAGTCCAGGGGTTTGAGATCAGCCTAGGAAATTTGGAGAGACCATAGTCTCTACAATCAATTAAAAAAAATTATCTAGGCATGGTGGCTTGTGCCTGTAGTCCCAGCTACTCAGGTCTGAGGTGGAAAGACTGCCTGAGCCCAGCAGGTCAAGGCTGTGGTAGCCATGAGCATGCCATTGCACTCCAGCCTGGGTGACAGAGTGAGACTTTGACCCAAAAATAAAATAAAATTAAAAAATTAACTAAACAATCAGATGTCACGGGAACTAATAGAGCAAGAACTCACTCATTACCTCAAGAATGGCACCAAGCCATTCGTGAGGGATCCACTTCCATGGCGCAATCACCTCCCAGTCAGACCCCCTGCAGTACTGGAGATCACATTTTAACATGAGATTTGGAAGGGACAACAACCCAAACTACATCCCTGGGTAGTTTCTGTGGTTCTGTCTTTAGGTTCACTGGGTCTTTCCTCTGTCCCTTCTGTTCTGCTGTGAAGCCACCCATTTGGTTTTTTATTCTGATTTTTGTAAATTTAAAAAATTCTAAAATGTCCATTTGATTTTTCTTTATAACTTCTATTTCCTTGTGAGAATTTCTATATTTTCATTTGTTTCAAGCATGTTCATAACTGCTCATCAAAGTATCTTTTATGCGGGCCACTTTAAAATCCCTATCAGATAATTCCAATATCCCACCATCACAATGTTGGCATCTGTTGAGTATATTTTCTTGTACAAGGCATTTCCTTGGGTCTTGCTATGGCCAGTGACTTTTGATTGGCTCTCGAACATTTGGAGTGTTGAGCCCATGGGTTGCATTTCAGTCTTCTGTTCGACAGCTGACCTCTCCTGCTCTCGAAGTGGTGGGCAAAGAGGGTGTTGCCTGTTAATGTAGGGAGCAGGGAGAGAAATCAGCCTCCCCATTTTGTCCCAGGTGTTTTAGCAATGTGAGAAAATCGAAGCTGCTTCCCCCACCTCCAGGGGAGCCAGGAGGCTGATCTCCCACTGCTCTGTTCTCGGGGCTGCAGGGGCAAGGGCTGCCAGGCCCTGCACAGGGCTTGTCGAGACAGCTGTTCCAGAGGCCATGCTTGGAGGGGGCTTCCGTCCTTGGGGACAGTGCCTATGACCTGGCTGTGAGCCCTAGGGTGCCGAGCAGCACGGGGGGTGTGGTGTGCATCGTGGGGGGGTCGGACTGAGCTGTGTGGTGCGGGGATGGCAAGCTGGGGGCCTGCTGGCCAGGCCTTCTCACGGGTGTGTCTTGCTCACGCCGCACTCCCACTGTAGCAAGCCCATACCTTCCACAGGGAAGCTGCCCTCCGGCTCATCGGTGGCCCCAGCCCGCACCAGCGGCTACATTCAGCCTGCCTCACTGTCCACCTCCATCAGTCACTTGGGCCCTGAAGTCATCTGAGTTTGCAGCCCCAGGGAGGCAGGACCAAGTCCCTCCAGTGTTCTTGGGAGTGTGTGTATGTGTGTGGGCGGGGTGGGGGCTCTGTTGCCTTGTCTTTTGCACAACGTCATGACAGTGACCCGGTTGTATCGCCGAGGCCTGGGGTGTGGTGGTGACCAGACTGGTCAAGGCCGGCACACAGAGGGCCAGGAAGCCGAGGGAGGCTCGCAGGGAGGGGCGGGACTGCAGTCAGAGAGGTTTCCTGGAGGAGGGGTATAGGAACTTGGACCTGAAGGACAAAAGGTGAGGGTCCCTCCTGGCGGGACACAGGCTGGGGAAAGGCCTGGGACATGAGGCAGCTTTGGAGGAAGGATCCAGTGTGGCAAGAGCACCAGGCACCTGGGGAGAGAATTGGCCAGGCATGGCAGCCCACAGTACCACGAGGCCCTGAGTGCTGGCATCCTGGCACTGCCCGGCCAGCTACACAACAGAGCATGGGGTTGGAGAGCCACAGGGGGCCACGCTGCCTGTTCTGGACACAGCTCCGCCACGGCTCGGCCATGGCCTTGGACAGGCCACTTCCACCTGGGGTCTCTGTGCCATGTGTAGAGTGGGGAGCAGCAATATACCCACCTCGCAGAGGGGCCACGTGGGTGAGTGAGTGGGCAGACCCCCACCTTGTGCGTGGGAGGGTGCACAGCAAGGGTACCCATGGGGTGCAGGGTAGAATGACTGCCTGCCTGGCATCCAGGCCCACTTGTTATGATAACTGCATCTGGATTTTCTCTGGCGACACCACCTCCTTGATCCCACTCCCTGGGTCTGCAGAGGCCCCTGATCCTGGCCTGGTCAACTGTTGGGTCTACCCCCGGCCATGGGGACTAGTTCAAGGGTCCCCAGGATCCAGCCCAGTTCACTGAGGCTTCATTCTGGGAGTTTTCCTGGACCACGAGAAAAGAAAAGCCTGGCATGCGAGGCCCCATGCGCAGAAGGGCTGCCTGGGTGTGAAACAGCAGAGTCCACAGACGCGGAGAGAGGACCAGACGCCATAGCCCTGCTGTGCCCCAAACTCCACACATCAGCCCTTCTGCTCACCTGAGCCAGCAGACGCCCTGGGGCCTAAGTCCAGTGGAGTTTCTGCCACTCGCAACCCACAGCACCTGACTACCTGGGTGAGGACAGTGGGAGGGCAGCATGGGGCTGGGCAAGCTGGGAGGAGGGCAAGCCTTCTTTGGAGAGTGCCTACCTGGGGGGCCGGGTCTGAGCCTTGGAGCTGGAGGAGGGGTCTGTGGACACGCCCTCCCCTGCGTCACCACCTCTCTAACCTTGGAACCGCTTCCCCACACCCAGGTCCGAGTGGCATCCTCGAATGTAGTGGTGACTGGGTCTTGCCCTCATGCCCACTGTTGGCAGCTCCCCACGGGCTGAGGCTCACAGATGACCCCACAGGAGCGTGTGGGGATGAGCTAAGACGGCCGTGGCATCACTTGCTCAGGCCCAGTGCAGGGTACATCTCACAGGACGCTGTGGAGCCCCAGAGAGTACCTGTTCTGTGCCAGGCCACAGGTGCAGCGATGACAAAGTGCACAAGACCCTGACCGCGCAAGTAGAGAGGCCTAGGGACGGAGCCGTGATGGTAGCGTGGTGGCCACCAGGGTCTCAGATGGGAGAATGGTGAGAGCGCTGCAGACAGAGGGGAGGACAGACTTGGCATGCCGAGAGCCAGGCAAGTCGGCGTGTGTGCATGGGGGTGGGTGAGGTGTGCGTGAGCTTGTCTGTGTGAGAGTGCATGTGTGTGCACATGTGCATGCGTGCGCTTGCATGGGCACATGTGTAGAGGCAAATCGTGTGTTAAAAGAAGTCACTGGGGGTCTGAGTGGGAGGATCCCGCCTACTCTCTCCTCCCTCAGATCCCTCTGGGCCATGGCAGCATGGGAGCGGAGTGGGGTGGGCTGGAGTAGAAGCTGGTGACTGAGATGGCCCCCACACTCGGGGACCCAGGGCAGGGAGGGGAGATGCAGGGGTTAGGAGTATTTGATAGTGGTGGTTCCAGGCTCCAATGGGAGCCAGGGACAGGCAGGATTCCATGCATCCCTGTGGCCAGGGATGCATGGGCCATCCCCCAGGACCCTTCTCACCCAGCAGTGGCGGGGCTGCCTCAGAAGGAAGTCCTGTGTGTAAGCTTTAGTCACACAAGTGCAGAAATGGCCCTGGAGCTGCTCCAGGGGTAGGCGCATGGGAGATGCTGAAAGAACTGCCTCCCTGAAACTCCTGACAAGGAACCACGTTCCTAGGAATGGTTCTGCACTGCCTGACAGACCCTGCTGCCCTCTCGCTGCATCACGCAAACAAAAGCGAAACCCACAGAGGAAGCCCGAGGGAAAAGCCCAGCAGCCCCGCTGACTCACTTCCCCTCTGATGTGGGGTCAGGAGCCCCAAAGCCACAGACCCTGGTTCCAAGCCCGGCTTCTCCATGTGCACTTGGGGTGCCACTGTCAGGACCCAAGTGAGGTCGCACCAGGAGCCCGAGCTAAACCAGAGGGTGGGTGGGTGCCACAGGCTCTCAGAACCACATGCGGCTGGTCAGCAGCACGTCACTCAGCATTTTTTCTCCAGCAGACTGCCTGCTGAGGCCTGCCTCCTCCTTCCTGTCAGCTGCAGTTGTTTTCTTGTTGACTCTTGGGAAATCTTTATATATTCTGGATATGCATCCTTTGTCAATTATATGTGTTGTAAGATATCGTTTCCTAGATCCTGGCTTGTCTCATTATTTATTTTGTAACTTTTAATGAACAAAAGTAGCTAATTTTAATGTTGTCAAATTGACCCATATTTCCCGTTATTTATTTTTTAACATCTTCTTTATGAAATCCTTCCCTAGCCCAAGGCTGCAGAATTGATCTGCTTTATTGTCACCTAAAAGCCTTACGGTTCTTTATGGGCTGGGCTAGCGGACCCCCTGGAATGGACAGTGGCTCATGGTGTGAGGTAGGGATTGTTGTGGTTTTTAACGAGAGGGTTACGTATCAGATTCTCAATTAGAAAGCTCTAGCTGCTGCTGTCTGGGGAGAGAACAGAAAGCCATTCCAAAAAGAGCAGGCAGAGCGGAGGAAACACTGCTTCCTGCAGAGCCCAGCATGGAGATGGAGGGACGCAGAGAATTTCAGCATGCATTTTCAGGAAGAATCCACATGGCTTGTATGTGAGGGTTGTGGGGCACGGAGGCTCCGGTAGGGCAACCCCAGGGATGTGGCGCACCTCGCAGAGGTGGAAAGGTGGGGCACCAGGTTAACCTCGGGCTTGGTTCTGGCCTGAGTCCAGCGGCCCCTGAGCTCCCCGGGAGACAGCTGGAGACAGAGCTGGCCTCAAAGGAGAGGCTGGGCTCTCTTGGGGACTGTTGAGCGCACAGTAAGAAGTCCCTCGAGGGGTGCCTGCCTTGGGGGTCCCGTGGGGGACAGACTGGCAGAGGAGTAGGGGCAGGAGCCGGGAGAGAGCAGGACAACGGCCGGCACTGGGGACAAGGGTGACACCGAGAAGAGCTGGGTGGACATCCTGAGAGGCTAGTGATGTCCACACTGACTACCTCCCCAGCGCAGCTCGGCAAGCTCATGCATCCATTTCTTAGACGAAGAAAGTGAGGCTCAGAGGGCAGACGGCATTCTCCACATCCACTGGCCACGCATCCACAGTCCATGAGGAAGGCAGCCTCTGGCCTTGTTTGCGGGGAAGGGGGAGGCGCGGCACAGTGGACTCTGGAGCTGGACCATCAGGGCTAGCCTCCCAGCTCTGCCATCTACCATCTGGGGAACTTGGGCACGTCTCCAGCCTCAGTCTACTCATCTGTCAAGGGCAGCAGAGCCTTGGGCAGAGTCAACAATGTATTAGTGCTTGTGAAATAAAATAGTAAATATAACTTTAAAAAAAGATGTTCCTCCTCATTCAGGGACATTCACGTTAAAACCACAATAAAGCCAGGTGTAGTGGCTCATGCCTATAATCCCAGCCTCCTTCGGGAGGTCAAGGTGGGAGGATCGCTAGAGTCCAGGAATTCGAGAGCAGGCAGGGCAGCATAGCAAGTTCCCGTCTCCACAAAATGAATTTTTTAAAGTAGCCGGGCTTGCAGGTGGGTGCCTGTACTCCCGGCTGTTCGGGAGGCCGGGGCGGGAGGACTGCCCGAGTCCAGGAGGCCGAGCTGTGATCGGGCCGCTGCACTCCAGCCTGGGTGTCTGTGCGGACACACTTTGCCACGCCTGCCGGGAGCATAAGCCAGGCCAGCACTTGGGAAGGTGAGTTTGCACCGCAGCCAGACGTACACGACCCTGTGCCCCGCGGTCCGCTCCCGGGTCGAGGCGAGCCCGCGAGAGCCAGGCACGGGACGCTCCTCACGGCTTCGTGCGCCACGGCCCCAAGTGGGAGCGCGCCGGGGCCACGGGCAGGAGAGCGGAGGGTCAGTCTCGCCGTGCGCGGAACGCCGGAAACGGGAGCAGGCGGCCTCGCCGCGCCCCTCGCGGCAAGCCGAGGACGCGGCACCCTCCGTGATCCCACGCCACCACGGCCAGAACCGGCCGCACGAAACGGCGAGCCGTCCTGGCCCCCGAGCGCACGCGGGCGCATCCGAAGGAGGGCCGGGAAAGACGCACGCAGAAGCCGCGTCCGGCTGCTCCCGGGAGGGAGCCCGGGCAGCCGGTCCCTGGCCGTCTTCCTTCTCGGCGTGGGGGCTGGAGAGGGCCCCTCGGCCGTGCGACGGCGCGGCTCCCACGGCACGAGCCGTCGCAGGCCTTCGGCGGCCCCCGCACCCGCCTCTGCCGACGAGGCTTTCGCGTCCTGCGCTCGCGCCGCCGCACCTCGGCCGGGCCGCCCGCCCTCGGGGCCCCGAGCCCGCAGGACCGCGGGGCGCAGCCCCCCTGGCCACGCGTCCCGCAGGCCCAGACCCGCCCCAGGAGCCCGCGCCAGCCCGCCGGCGCGATCCGGGACGGCCGGGACCCGAGTGCCGCCACGCCCCGGCCGGCGCCCCGGGCCGGGACTTTCCTCCGCCGGCCGCGATCCGCCCGCATGCGCCGGGCGCCTGGGGCCCGCAGGGGGCGCGCCGCCCGGCCCGCAGGGGGCGCCCGTCCCACCCGACGGCGGGAAGTGCCGAGGCGGAGAGCCGACGCCCGCAGGGCGAGGTCCTCCGCCGGCCTCAGTTCGCCCTTCTGCGGACCGAGGCTGCGCCCCTCGCCCGGGGACCCCGAGGCCGGGCCCTCGGGCCGGGTCGCGGGCTCAGGCCGGCCCGGGCGGAGGGCCCCGGACTCTCCTCGCGGTCCCGGCGCCCTGCGACTTAAGGCGGGCGGCGCATCGCCCTTTGAAGGCGCGCGGTGGGCCCCGTAGGGCGCGCGGCGCGGGGCAGAGCGCCCTCTGGAGGCCGCCGCCGGCCCCGCCCCCGCCCCGCGCCGGCCCCGCCCCCCGCCTCGGGCGGCGCATGCGCGCGGCGCGGCGCTCCGCGGGCAGCGAGAGCGAGGCCGGTCCGCAGCCGCGCGGCGCTCGGCGCCCCATTCATGCTGGGCATCGGCGGCGCGGCCACGCAGCGGAGCCCGGGCGCGGCGGCGGCGGCCTCGGCCTGGGCGGCCTGCGCGGCTTCGGCGGCCCCGCGGCGAGGCGGGCGGCGGCGGCGCGGGCGGCGGGGCGCGGCGATGGCCGGCGGCGGGGCGCGCCCCGGGGCAGCCG
Organism: Cephalopachus bancanus; assembly: GCA_027257055.1. Taxonomy (NCBI): domain Eukaryota; kingdom Metazoa; phylum Chordata; class Mammalia; order Primates; family Tarsiidae; genus Cephalopachus; species Cephalopachus bancanus. Next base: position 2,121,948 of record JAPVLO010000336.1, on the reverse strand, counting down.
GTGAGTAGGGGCGCAACTTTCCCCGCGGCGCGGGCCGGGTGGGCGGGGAGCCGGGCCGGGCGGACCGGGGCCCGGGCCGGCGGGGGTCCCGGGCCGCGGGCGCCCCGCGGAAGGCGCCCGGGCGGGCGGGGGGCGGCCCCTCGCGCGCGGCCGGGCGGGCAGGGGGTGTGCGCGGGGCACTGCGGCGCGCGTGTCCGCGGCCCGCGTGTCCCTGCGGCTCCAGCCCGGGCGCCCGCGTGTGTCCGGGCGCGGCCGCGGCGGCGCCGCGAGCTGCCGCATCCCCGCCCGGCCGGACTCGGAGCGCCGCCCGGGCCCGGCGCCGCGGCCTCTCCCCGCCCTCCCGGCCCGGCCCGCCGCGCTCCGCCGGGCGGCGTTGCGGGCGGCGCGGCGGGCGGGCCCCCGCCTGCTCCTCCGGAGGGCGAGAAAGTTTGCGGCGGCCCCGCGGGGAGGGCCTGCGGGTGCCCAGGCCGCGACCGGCCGCCGGACCGCGGGCTGGGACCTCCGGCCGCCGGCGAGGACCGGGTGGGCAGGCCTGGGCAGGGCTCCGCGGCCGCCTGGGCAGGGCCGCGGGGAGGGCGTGCGGGCTGCGCCCTCGGCGCCGGGTGGAAGTTGGAGCCGCTGCCCGGCCCTGCCGCCCCCGCCGCCTCTGGCCGCGGTGCTGGGCGGTGGGCGTCGGTCCGGCGCAGGCCCGCAGGCCGGCCGCGGGGCTGGGAGGGGGCGGCGCGGGTGCTGCCTGGGAGGCCGTCGGCGCGGGCCTCCTCGGCCTCCCCTGTCGGGGCCTCTCCGGGGTCAGCCTGCTTCCCTCGGAGGCGTCCGATTGCTTCCTGGACGGTCCCAGGCCTTCGGGTGTGCGACGTAGCCGGCGGCGGCGGGCCCATCCGCGGCTGCCTCCGGGAAGAGCAGCGGCGGCTCCAGGGAGGCTCTTCGGCCGGCCGTGGGGTCCCAGGGCAGCCCTGAAAAGGGGCGTGAGAGGGGCTCCGAGGGCCGCTCGGAGTCCAGAGCTGCCCCCGTCTGCCGTGTGGGGTGCTGGGGCCACGCCCCCTGAAAGAAAGGGGTGTGTTGGGGGGAGGGGACGTGGCGGGGCCTCTGCCCTCGGGCCGGCTCCTGCGGCTGGGCGGCTTGGGCTGCCCCACCTCCCTCCACGCTGAGGCTGGTTTGCGCGGGGGTGGGGCTCAGCCTTTGCGCCCCTGGCCCTTGAGGAACACGCCCCAAGCCCTCCTCTGGCTTCCTGCTGGTTTGGGGTGGGCAGAGGGACAGGGTGCTGCACCAGGAGCGCCAGGACTCTGCCCAGACGTTGAGCAGCACCCAGCCCGAAGCCAGAGGCAGACACACACCGAGATCCGGCTTCCTTGGGAGAGGGCGGTTCAGGCAGAGGGGCGGCACGGGTGGAGGCCCGGGTTTGTGGCCAAGGCGTGTGTCTGGTGGTGGGGGACACATGAGGTGTCTGGACAAAGAAGACTGCCCTTTGCTGGACTCTAGGGTCCCCAAGGTCGTTGCTTGCCTGTGTTGAGCCCTGGGAAGGTCCTGGTGCTTGGCGAAGCTGGCCAGGAGGAGAGGCACCCCAGGGGAAGGCCCACCAGGTGGCAGTTTTGAGGAGCAGGACCGGATCTGGGTCCATAGGACTGGTGGGGAGCAGGGCCACTCGGGACCCTCCCCTGACCTCTGTTGGGAGATGAGGTGACGACGGGCAGCTCTCTCCCCTGGCTGCTAGTAGAAACCACTGGGCAGGATGGCAGTGTCTTCCTGTCTTCCCACGCCCCTACCTGCCCTAGCCACAGAAGGACCCGGACCCTGCAGGAGGGCCTGGGAAGGGAGTGGGTACTCCTTCTGTGGGGGGGACTTGAGGGCCTTTGTTTCTCAGTGTGAGAAGGAGCAGTGGTCATCCAGGTCCAGGAGAGGGGAAGGAGACACTGCTGTCTTGGCTTTCCACTGGACAGCCAGTCCCATCCTGTCCAGGAGTGGAGGCTCCTGGGCTAGTGCCCCTGCCCAGCTGTAGCCTGTCCTCTGTCTTCCTCGCTACCCCGTCCGGCACGCCCTACACCGTTCCAGCCTCCCCCTCCTGTCTTGTCCATGCTGGCAGGCTGCAGCCCGTTTTCTCTGCCCCTTCTGCATGTCCAGCAGGTCTCTACTGCAGGCTTTTGCTCCTGCTGTTCTGCCCAGAAGGCCTGCCCTTCTGCGCCAGCTCCCAGTGTGCCTGGTCCTCCGGAGCAGGTAGTGAGGCCCCCTGGGGGAGCCTCCCCAGGCCGCAGGGGCCGGCTCGGCTCCCTTCTCGGACAGTGCAGGATCTGCGGCTGCTCCTCCGCTCAGCCCCACGTGGCCCTCTAGCAGCCTGGCCTAGCTTTGGAATGGATGCATTTTTTCCCAATGCTGATGGGAGTCGAGCCCCAGCTGGTTGGCTGGCTGTCTGGATCTCTGTAGAAGTTCAGGATTTGGGCCCTGCCAGGACTAGCTGGGTGACCTTGGGTCTGCCTGAACCCTGAGTCCTATGTCTTTAAGGCAGAGGAAGTGACCCAAGTGTCCTCACTGGTCTCTGTTAGATGGTGGGCATTAGGCACCCAGCCCTGGGCTCAGGACCCCCCCTTTTCCTGGCCAGCTGCCCTGTGCCCTGGGCTAGTCCCTTCCTGGCATCCTCTGTTGGGGGTGCAGGGGAGTGGCCCAGCGCCAGGCTGGAGTTTGGATGGTGGCTTCTTCAGCCAGGTTCCTACTGTTTAATACAAAAAGTAGGGCCCGTAATTGCATTAAGACGTGTAATTATCCCAGAGGAGGGGAGAGCCCAGCCCCTGGTAATTGCAGGCCTGCTTTGAACTGATAAACGGTGAGTGATTCATGTTTTCTTTGGAGTTCACATGTACTCAGCTCTCAGCCCAGGCCCCACTGCCACTGCAGGAGCCTATTCTCTGGCTTCCTGGTCTGCCTTGGGCTCCTAAGTGGGGATCTGGGGTGAGGCCTCCTCCCTGATGGTGGCTGTTCTTGGGGCGCTGACCCACAAAGGCAGCCAGCTAGGAGGGTCCTGCAGTCCCTGGCTCTGGGAGTCCAGCCAAAGCTCCTCACTTTCAAAAGCCTCAGTTTCCCCACCTGAGCAGTGTGTGCACTGGACATGTACTGGGCAGAGGAAGTGTGGGAGTGAGCGTAAAGTGAGGGAGCAGTTGTCACCCTGCCCAGGCCCAGCTGGCCACTCCATTCACCATTCATTCATTCGTTCATTCACAAGTATTTTTTGAGCCCTCCCAGGTCCCAGGCTTGGCTTTGGGGATGTAGTAGCAAGCCACACAGAGCCAGGCCCTGCCTTCCCAGAACTGCCACCCTGGCAGGAACCGTGTTTAGACACAGTAAGTAGCAGAGGCCATAGAGAGTCTTGTGTTGCGGGTTAGGACAGGGTGATTGAGAGCACACAGCTGCTGCCTCAGGGACAGGTCGAGGGCTGCTGTCTCTTCTGGCACTGAGGAGGGGTCAGCAGACCCAAGGGCCTGGGGCAGGAGTGCCCTGTGCACTAGGTGTGGATGTGAGGCAGAGGCCTGCGGGCCAGCTGGACTGTGGCCAGCTCTCTGCCAGATTTGGTAGAAGGTATCTGTCTTCAGGCCTCAACTTCCCTGGCCATGTGAGTGAGGCTGTGTGAGTGGCGCCGTCTGAGAGCAGAGGGAAAGGAAGTTGCAGCCCCGATGGGCACTTGTGGACACTTGGGGCCCAGCATTACTGTGGCCAGGCTCAGCCAGGTGGGGTGAGAGGCCCCCGCACACCAGACAGATCCAGGGCTGGCCCTGCTCACACTATGGGGGTGGCGCTGCTGACAGCAGCTTACACGTGACCACAGCATTCCCTCTTCCATTCTTGAGGGGGAGCCCCTCTTTTACAGGTGGGAAAACTGAGGCTGGGAAAGCCCCATCAGGGCTACACGGCAATGGAGAGGCAGTGTCTCGATTTAACCAAGCACCTGGCTGCTGGGTTGGGGTGGTGAGACTTCCAAGACATGGGGACCATAGCAGGACTTGGGCAGCCTTGACCTCACATGCAGGCTGGAAGAGTTGTCCACATTGCCGTGTGGAGGCCTGGCTGTAGGCAGGTGCAAATGTTGGGCACCCGAGTGCCCTGGCCATCCAGGAAGGAGGGCTGGATGTGTTGGGGATGGAGCTGATGGACCTTGGTAGAAAGTGAGGGCCTGGAGTGGAGTATGGCCGGAGGGGCAGGTCTGTGAGCCTCTGTGTCTGGGGGTACAGTCTGGGGGAGTTTGAAGGTGCTGAGGCTGGGAGAGGAGAGCCACGGCTGAGGGTAGGTTCAGGTAGGGCCCCCACTCCGCCCCGTGAAGTAATGCCTCTGTTTTGAGATTGGGTGTGATGCAGGCCTGGGATCCTGGGAGGGGCTGTATGGCGACTGGCTGGGGCGGGGTAGGAGGCACACGCTGCCTGGCTTCTGGCGTGAGGCTCAAGGTCCTACAGAGTCCAGGGTCCCATGCAGAGTGGCCCAGATGCCTCCCCTCCACACAAAGAAGCACTGCCAGTGTGGCTCTGGCCTCCAGGTTCTCGGTCTTGCCTGGGCTGAGGCTTCAGGGCAAGTTAGGAGGCGTTCAGGGATGTGGGGGTGGGAAGGAGTGCTGAGGCCCACTTTGTCCGGTTTCCAGGGGGTGACTGGTGCAGCGTGTCGCCAGCAGCCACGGGCAGGGAGCTGCCACCTGTCCTGGGGACAAGGAGCTCGGGGTGGGAGGAGGCTCTGGGTCAGGCGATGCCCTCCAAGTTGAAGTGTCAGTGGGCCCCCGTCTGGACCCCAGGCCCTCCTCTGCCTCCCGGCCCCCAGCCCATTTCTCTCATCTGCCAGCAATGGCAGGGCACAGATACTGATGTGTCCTGTTGCCGCGTGTCCTGTGCGACACATGCTGTCCACAGCGTGGTCTTGGTGACACTTGGTGCGGCCTTTGCCACACGCAGGGCCTCAGGCTGAGGGGTGTTCTCCTGTCACTGTGGGCTGGGCCCTTCTCCTGGAGGCTGAGTGGGCACCCAGCACAGGAAGGGTTTGTGCAGTCCGTGTGTGCCTGCAGGGGTATGCTTGTGGCTGTGGGGCCACACACACGCTCACGCTCCTTCTGTCCATCCTTCCCCAGGACTGAGGCTGCCAGCGCCATGATGCTCGCCCCGGCAGGACCCGAGCGCCTCAGCCCGAGGCCCTGGCCCACCATGCTCCTGCCACCGCCGAGTCTGCGGGCACTCCTGCTGCTGTGGCTGCTGCTAGGCGGTGTGCAGGTGGCAGGCTCACCCAGAGCAGGCAGGGGGCCACAGCCCGCCTTCCGCACCTTTGCGGCCAGCGACTGGGGCCTCACCCACTTGGTGGTACACGAGCAGACGGGTGAGGTGTACGTGGGTGCAGTGAACCGCATCTATAAGCTGTCGGGGAACCTGACGCTGCTGCGGGCCCACGTGACGGGCCCCGTGGAGGACAATGAGAAGTGCTACCCGCCCCCCAGCGTGCAGTCGTGCCCCCACGGCCTGGGCAGCACTGACAACGTCAACAAGCTGCTGCTGCTGGACTATGCTGCCAACCGCCTGCTGGCCTGTGGCAGTGCCTCCCAGGGCATCTGCCAGTTTCTGCGGCTGGACGACCTCTTCAAGCTGGGGGAGCCGCACCACCGCAAGGAGCACTACCTGTCGAGCGTGCGCGAGGCAGGCAGCATGGCGGGCGTGCTCATTGCCGGGCCGCCGGGCCAGGGCCAGGCCAAGCTGTTTGTGGGCACACCCATCGACGGCAAGTCTGAGTACTTTCCCACGCTGTCCAGCCGCCGGCTCATGGCTAATGAGGAGGACGCCGACATGTTCGGCTTCGTGTACCAGGACGAGTTCGTGTCGTCGCAGCTCAAGATCCCGTCAGACACCCTGTCCAAGTTCCCAGCCTTCGACATCTACTACGTGTACAGCTTCCGCAGCGAGCAGTTTGTCTACTACCTCACGCTGCAGCTGGACACACAGCTGACCTCGCCTGACGCTGCCGGCGAGCACTTCTTCACCTCCAAGATCGTGCGGCTGTGTGTGGACGACCCCAAGTTCTACTCATACGTGGAGTTCCCCATTGGCTGCGAGCAGGCAGGTGTGGAGTACCGCCTGGTGCAGGATGCCTACCTGAGCCGGCCTGGCCACGCCCTGGCTCGCCAGCTGGGCCTGGCAGAGGATGAGGACGTACTATTCACCGTGTTTGCCCAGGGCCAGAAGAACCGCGTGAAGCCACCCAAGGAGTCGGTGCTCTGCCTGTTCACACTCCGCGCCATCAAGGAGAAGATCAAGGAGCGCATCCAGTCCTGCTACCGTGGCGAGGGCAAGCTGTCGCTGCCCTGGCTGCTCAACAAGGAGCTGGGCTGTATCAACTCGGTGAGTGGGCGTGGGGCAGGGCGTCCGTGGCTGCCCAACAGGAAGCTGTGCTGCATCAATGTGGGGAGTGGGCGCGGGGGCAGGGCCCCTTCTTGAGCATCCCTGTTTTCCATCTGAGATGACGGCAGCAGTGCCACACGTGTGTCTGGAGGCACCTGCCGTGTACCAGGCCCGCCCTCAGCAAGGTGGGGGCTGCCCTTTTCCACCTCCCAGAGAGCAGGGTTTGCACCGCGGTATCATCCTGAAGCCTATTCCAAGCGATGATGCAGTCCTGGGCCTTAGGAGATGGCGTGACAGAGCCCGCTTGGTCCACAGCCCCTGTGGGACGTTGGATGGATGGCTGACCACATGCCTGACCCTATGCTGGGTTCTTGCTGGCTCTGTCTTATCCCCATTTTACAGACGAGCTCACAGGCTCAGGAGGGTGGGGTGATGTGCCCAGGGTCACATGGCCAGTGAGAGACAGAGCTGGGGCCAAACCCAGTCAACTGGGTGAGCCCAGATGCCATCTCCCTAGAGTGCTTGTATCCCCATGCATCCCTGTGGTGCCTGCCTGCTGGGCCTCTGCTGACAGCACCTGCTGTAGGCTGCAGTTTCTGTGTTCTAGAGAGGGCAGCTGGGCTGTGTCTGTGCTGGGTGCTCGGTCAGCAGCCATCAGCACCCATCTCTGGGTGCCACCCCTGCTTTCATGGAGTATCCCGGACAGTAGGAATCATTGTTTTGCCAAGGAAGACCCCAGGCTCAGAGTGGGTACAGGGCTTGCCAGGGTCAAAAGTAAAGGATCTGGGATGCCCAAATCAGGGCTTTGGGGACTGGCCCTCAGGCCCCTGCTCCTGTTGCTTGGGACTCATGGGCAGCCCAGGGAAGGCCCAGCCCTCTCTGGCTGCAGTCTTCCTGTCTTTACATTGGGGGTGGTGCTGGTTTGTCTTCAAGGCAAAGTGGGCCCCTTCAGCCTTTTCTTTTCATGGCTACTCCCTGTGTGGGGGGCGGGGAGGGGGCAGGTGCAGTTGCAAATGCAGTTGTCTGCCCTCCCCTTGGCTTTTCTCTCCATGGTACAGATAGAGAAACTGAGGTTTGGAGGGGCAGTGCCTTGCCGAAGCCTTACCATGCTCTGTGTACCCTACCTCCAAGGCCGGGACCTGCCCCTTCTCTCTGGGGATGTTTTCACAGCCTCTTCCCACCTGTCTGTTCCTTGTAGCCCAGCCCTGGCCCACCTGTCTCCCCGCCATCCCTCCTGGCGGCCCCCAGCTCTGACCTGGCCCTCCCTACTCCTTCCTTGTGAGTGGCCTGTCCCCCAGCAAACCCACTGCAGATGGGGACCAGTTGCCCCTTTGCTCTCCCCTTCCCCGCCCTGTCTTCCCTGCCCTCTCCTCTGCTGGTGGTGGAGCAGTGCCCTTCTACACGGCCCCCAGCAGGCTCCAGGACCTGGCACTACTGATACACCCACCCTTGGCCCTTAGGGTGTGACCGGCTGCCTCCTGTCTTCCTGTCTTAAATAATCTCTCTCTGTCTCCACATCTCTGGGGCCGTCCCCCAACCTCCCAGGAGAGAACTGCACTCCCAGCCTCCCCGCTGCAGCTGACTCTTCCTTGTGATCCTTGGGGCCTTGGTGCGGTCCCCCTGGCCCTGCTGGCTGCGCCTCCTCGGCTCCCCTCCCTGCCTTTCCCAGCTGCCTCCTCCTGTGGGGGCTGAGGGCTGTCGCCTTTCCTGCTCTCCCCCAGCCCCCCTTCAGGTTGGACGAGGGTGCAGGAGACACGGGTCTGGCCCCAGGCATGCCAGCCTGCCCCTGGAGCAGCCTCATGGAGCCTTGGTTTCTCTGTCTGTGGAACGGGTCCAGGGATCCCTTGTCCCCAGAACTGGACCTGCTGTGTTGGGCTGCGGGCCTCTCTTTGTGGCTGTGTGCCTGCCTCCAGAGGACTCCCTGGGCCTGTCCCTCCAGACTCCCTCCCCGGCCGGTGGAGGCGACAGGGAGGCCCCGCTTCAGGAGCAGGCCTCACCCTCCTCTTCCCACAGCCGCTGCAGATCGACGACGACTTCTGCGGGCAGGACTTCAACCAGCCACTGGGGGGCACGGTCACCATCGAGGGGACACCCTTGTTCGTGGACAAGGACGACGGCCTGACCGCCGTGGCCGCCTACGACTACCGGGGTCGCACTGTGGTGTTTGCCGGCACACGCAGTGGCCGCATCCGCAAGGTCAGGAGTCCTGAGTGAGCTGAGGTGGAGCCAGGGCACACAGCCCTGGGGCGGGGTGGGGGGGAAATGTGTGGAGGCTCCCTTCGAGGCTGAGGGGACAGCAGTGCTCTCTGTGACATGGGAGGCCAGGTTTGGTGTGTGCGGAGCCGGGGCCTCCTCCTGTGCCAAGCCCAGGGACCTTGGAGGCCACACACCCTTGCCTCCCACGGGGCTGTTTCTTCTGCCTGTGGCCGGCCCTAGTCCCACTAAGCAAGGACCTTTCAAGGCCTCGCGGGAGCTTGTGCAGGGCCCAAGGACCCTGAGGCCTTTCCAAGGGCACACGGTGTCCTCCTGGGGAGTCTGTGCAGGCAGTGGGGGCAGGGCAGGCCTGTACAGCCCCCTCCCCTCTGGGTCCCTTTCCGAGGCCCTGGGAGATCCAGTGTCTGCTGAGGCAGCACTCCGCAGGGCAGGAAGCCTCCGCCCTGCCTCCCACCCACCCTGCCCTGCCTGAGACAGCATGGCCAAGGACAGGGCAAGGGTAGTGCCCCCCCATCGGCTGGTCCTGGAGTTCAGGGCCACCTCCTGGGCCCATGGGTGAGGGACTGGTGTGTGGGAATGGCTTGTTTGGGAATGGTTCTCTCCCTCCCAGGAAAGCTGGGCTGACAAAGCTGGGTACAAAGCTGGGTGGGGTGTGCTTTCTGGAGAGTGGCCCCATGTGGATGGCTCCCAGGAAGACCGAAGGTGGGGGTGCCCGGGTGACCCGGAGGGCCAGTGAGCAGGGGGCCCGGGGTGGAATACCAGCCACCCTGAGGCCTGGTGCTGACACAGCCTCCCACCCCATGTGCCCGTGTGTGGGGCCGGGCCTGGTGCCAGCCAAGGCCTCCACAGCTTTCAGCTCTCGTGCCTGGTCTCCCTGCTCTACCATGGTGATTGCCCTGGGAATGGTGCCCTGCCACTTGCTGGCTCTGTGATCTCTGGGAAGGAACCCCTCAGCCTTAACTTTTCCTCTGTGGCTCTGGGCTGGGGGCTGCTGGTGGTTTGAGAGCCAGTGGAGGCCAGTGCTCACTGAAGGCCCCCATGGTAGGTGGTGTCTTGGGACCCTGTCTAGTTCTGCTCACAGTGGCTGTGAAGGTACCCCAGCTGGTGGGGGCGGAGGCAGGATGGCTCAGACCCCTGCGCCCTCACAGTCCAAGTCCTCTGATGTGGCCCTCACCCCAGCCCCATGTGGGGGACTTCCCTGTGACCCCAGCATGAGACCTCTTTCCTGCCTGCCAGCGGGCACCCCTCTTCCCACACCCAGGAGTACGCTGGGCCTGTGGTTCCCCTGGAGGTGGGTGTTGGATTGGAAACCGGAGTGCCGTCAACTTGGAGACACTGTGGGACCCCCAGAGCCTATTGTCCAGCCAGAAACTGGGGTCCTGGTAGTGTCTCCCTGGTAGCAGGGGCTGAGGAGTGGAGAACAGACTTTCCTGTGCAGCTGGGAGAACAGGTTTCTCCAGCCTCTGTCTCCTCACGTATTCTCCCATGCCCCAAGGGCAGCATATGGATGGAAGCTTTGGCTGGGGGGAGGTCAGGACACAGTTGTTCCTGTTGTCTTCGTTGGTTGTGCTCCCCTGCCTCGCCACCCCAGTTCCACAGAGGAAACTGGGACCCAGAGCATGGGACCATGGAGTTGGGCTTGGCCTGTCTGTGAGAAGAGGCTGTGCCTATGGGTAGGGCTTGGGATACCCACAGCCAGAGGTTCCACCGCCTCTCCCCCGCCTTCCCAGACTCAGGGCTGGTGGGCAGGCAGGAAGTGGAGTCTGTCCTCCTGTCCTCTCTTCCTTGGGCCCGGCCCCTCCTTGAGATGTGGTACGTGGGCAGCTGTTGGGCAGTGTAGCTGGGGAGGTTGAGGTTGAGTGTCCTCATGGGCCTCACATTGGAGTCTTTGCCATGTGACCCTGGCCAGGCCCTTTCCCTTCAGAACCCCATGTCCTCGAAGCTCAAGGTGCCCTCACCTGCCTCCCAGAGCCCGTCCTGAGTACCACCTTCCTCTACCCCCAAGTACATCCAGGCTGGGTACTCTGCAGTGTGTGAGTGGAAGGCACCCTTTGGGGGCTCTGGGGTCAGCTGTACCTGGGGGCTACTGCCTTGGTTATAGCAGAATCTGTGAGGTGGGAACTTGGATCCGCGTTTTGTTTGGAGACTCTCCAGGCAAAACGTGCCCTGCTTTGCCCCCCAGGACACAGGCACAGTCATGTCAGTGAGTGGCCTGCCCTGAAACTGCCGAGCAGTTGTGCATGTCCTGTGTGGGTCGTGCAGATGGCTGAGTGTGAGTCCTGCGTGGGCCTCAGCCTCCCTCACTAGCTGTGTGATCTTGACAAGCTGTCCACCCTCCCTGAGCCTCAGTTTCTCTAAGCACCACCTGAGCCTGACATGTCTCTGCTTCTGTCAAGGGCATGCAGTGAGTGCTCACCATGTACTGGCACCTTTCATAGGCCTTATGACAATTCTGTCATCTGTTTGCCAGATGGGGAAACTGAGTCACAGAGCAGTTTAGGCATGTGCCCAGGGTTGCTGGCTCCAGGGTCCTTGCTCTTCCCACTGTTTCCTGGAGAGGGTCCTGCAGGGATGGGCAGAATTCTCAGAGGGCTGGACTCTGCTAAAGTGACCCCTCTCTTCAGTGCCCCCAACTTCTGCCCTGAGCTGCCGACCTGGAGGGTCTTTCTGTAGCCCCAGGACTTCGACTGCCTGGCTCGCTCCCTTGCCCTCAGACCTTTCGTAAGGGGCTCTAGCTGCTGTGCAGCTTTGTGCAGCGTTTGAGGACGGGCCCCCTGGGCCCTGTCTGCCTCCCCTGTTCCCTAGTTCCTGTGGTGCCCTGCGCCTGACTTCCTACCACAGGCTGCATCAGCAGAGGCTGCTCCTGGGCCGGCTGGAGTTCGAGTTCTGCCCTGCCTGCCCTGACTCTGTAATCTCCTGCAGGTCTCACTGTGAGGCCTCAGGCCTTGACCCACTGTGAAGGACGCCTGCTCTCTGCTGGCCACGCAGGCCTTCTCTTGCTGGGGCTCGGCCAGCTGGCAGCAGGATTCCCACTTCCCGTTTTCTCTCCTGTGTGGGCATGACCCAGCCTGGATGTGGGTGGCTGAGGTCCAGGGTCCGGACCAGGGTGAGGAGGGCTGGGGTCTTCTCTGCCCCAGCCCACTGCTGAGCACCCTCCCTGGTGGACTGCTCTGGCTACCTCTTGCTCTCAGAGCCTTGAGGAGGGGCCAGTCCTCAGGCTCCTTCCTCCCTGTTTACATTGAGGCTCCTCCTTCCCTGGAGGCTGTCCCAGGCCTGGGTCCTCTGCCGGCGCTCCCGCCTCCTGCCCTCTCTGCATGCTGGAGCTGCCCTGGAGACCCCCAGCCCACTACCAGCCCTGGCAGGCCTGCTGTGTTGGCCACTCCCCTACGTTCCCAGACTTGGTCTTTACTGGGCTTAAAAGCATCGGGGGAGCTCCAGGGGCTTGGCTGGCCCTAGGCCAGCCGCTGCCAAACTCGTTGTTATGTAAAATTGTAGCCGATTTATTTAAGACCTGCCAACTTCAGCTGCTCAGGACTGGCTGGGGTGCCGCTTCCTCACCTCCCTCCCTTGAGCCCTGCCTGCCACCTGCCCCCTCCCTCCCTAGAGGCAGCCTGAACTCCCCCTGGGCGTCCTCCCCCAGAGCCCCAGTCCTCCCCCAGAGCCACAGCTTCCCCTGTGGCCTCTGGTGACCCTGGACCCTGCAGGAGATCCCAAGGGCAGCCCCTAGTTTCTTTCCTGTAAGTTAGCCCAGGTGTCCCCAGGGGTGGGGAAGAGAACAGGCCTTGGACTCCTGCAGAGTAGTCCCCCCAAGAAAAGGTGGGGAGAGTCCCTGCCCCCTGGGCCGGGTGTGGGGTACCCTGGGCCAGCCCCCCACTGATCCTGCCACTACTGCAGGCTGCAAGGAGCCAGTCTCCATCCGAGGCACAGCCCTGATCATTCTGGTGTTGTGCCAGGTATTATCATGGGCCCGTCTGCCCGAGCCTCCAACTTTCCGAGAATCTGGAAATCTTTACTTGGTGTGAGTGCTCTTGATTGTTAATCATGGGCTGCCAACCTGCATTTTAAGAAAGATTATGGGCCAACTCAAGTGTGCCTGCGGGCCACCAGTTTGTGGCCTGGAGACCTGCACTGTGGCCTTGAGCAGCTCAGAGAAGGGCACCCACCTGGCTCTGGGGCTGGGCCTGGGCTCATCTGGGAGCCTGGCCAGCAAAGAGGACTGTCCTGGTGGAGCCCTGCCCTTTGGGGCTTTGGTTTCCTTCCTGGGATGCTGGGTATACTGGGAGGCCCTGAGGTCAACGTTCCTCCTGGGGCAGGGCCCCATCAGGCCATGGTCTCCCTGCATCAGTCCCCATACGGAGGCTGCAGCTGCGATGCTCTGTGTCCCTCCTAGCCTAGCCGGTCCCTGTCTCTGCACACAGGCCCTCGTGCTGCAGCGTCTCCTGGCTCCCAAGCATCCATGCCTACACCTGGCCTGGGCCCACGTGCTTCCTCACCGCTGAGGGGATTTGTGGAGGCAGGCCCTCCAGCAACTGAGTCTCTAAGAGCTTATGAGCCCTGTGGCATTAGCTCCCCATAGAGGCCCTTGCATCTCTAGGGGCTTCCAGCCCTTTGCACCCCTGTCACCTCCACCAGACCCCAGTTAGAATTCTGGCTTTCAGAACTTCTGACAGTCGCATGCATCTCAGTCCATGCAGGTGCCCACTGCAGATACAGGCAGCTCGGGCCTGTTCTCAGGTTCCCACTGAGCCTCCTCCCTAGGGTCTGCAGGGAATGAGTGAGAGACTGTCCTGGGAGCGCCACCATGGGCTAGTGCCAGGGACCACACAGGGACAGCCCAGCCTGAGAGGGATGCTTGTAGCACTGGGCCCCAGCCCCTGAGCTACAGGGGGGCTCCCCTGCCCCAGCTGTGGAGCTGCATCTTGTGGTGGGGGATGGGCCAGGAAGTCGATTTCAGCGCCTAGCCCTCCTGGCCTGCGGTTGCTCCAAGGGGCAGCCAGCACTGCCAACGTTCTGGGTTGGGAGCACTCCTGTGCCCACAGTGTGGGAGGGTCCCAGGTCCTGTGTAGTCAGCTGGCGATGGATGCCCACTCGGAAGTAACACAGAAATGTGCACAGCTGAGGGTGCATCACTGGAGAACACACAGCGCCCACTGTCCCCGACAGCCTCCTCCAGTCGCCCATCCCAGCGTAACTGCACCAGCTGACCTCCCTCTCGGCTGCTGTTTGAGCTGAATTATAGTACGTTTTCTTGTGTCTTCCTTTGCTCGGTGTTGGCATGGCCAGCCTCACTGTTGGGGTGACTGAGGTCTGCTCCTTGTCCTTGTGTGCTCCAGATACATGGCCGTGCGGTCTGTCTGTGCTGGACGGACATGGCGCTGTTCTGTGGGTCTGCTATAAGTATCGCTGCATGCAGGATTCTGGTGGTTGCAGGGGTGGACTGCTCTTGGGCTTCTGCCTGGGAGCTCGGATGCCAGTTTTTTTCCTCCTTCCCTTGAGTCTCTCTGTCTGTCTCTGTTGCTATTCTGAGGACCTGGTGCAGTGCCTGGTAGGGTACAGGGTCCACGGTGCACAACGGGTACTCCTGGGTGGACCATGGGGTCTGTCTGTACTGCATCCCATGGGTGGCCTTGGTGGGAAGAGAGGGGACCCAGCAGCCTGCTGTTCTCTGTGGGCCAAGGCAGTGCTCCCATGCCCCCTCAGATGGCATTGTAGGTGTCTTGCAGACTTCATGCTTCCTGGAGCACATGCTACCTTCTTTCTACTTCTCCAGGGTGTGGCTGGCCACCGTGGGATGAGCCACAAGGACACAGGGAGGGACATCTTGTTCACCTTGCAGGTGTAAACTGTGCCATTCCAGTCACTCATTCCAGAGCTGGTGGCACATTGCTCCTGCTTCCCAGTGGCTGGCAGGGTCACCTGCTGGTCGAGCCTTAGCCCGGGCTTGGGCACCTAGGCACCTTGGATAAGAATGCTGCTTTTGGGTGCAGGCCAGCAGTGCCTCCTCAGGCCCTTCCTGAGTGTGCCAGGACCGTGGCCAGCCTGGCAGGAGCAGCCTCATGAGTGCCCACGGTGGGCAGTCCTCCTCCCTCACAGGCAGACAGGGCTTGCCCACCGTAGGGGCTGTGGTGTAGGAGTCCCTGGTGGCACAGCAATGAACTTGGAAGCTGGGACAGTCCAGGAGCTGGGGTGTCTTCTGGGAAGGGTGTTCAAGGGACAGGAAACAGCAGGGCCAAAACTCAGAGGTATCCCAGTGCATGCTGGGAACTGAGCAGTGCCTTGTTAGGGGGCACCGGAGCCTCAGGGGCTGCCTCGGGCACTCTGTCCTGTGTGTGGTGGGTCAATGTGGTGGAGCACGGAACTGGGGGATTTAAAGGACCAGCTGAATGGGGGTAGATGGTGACATGGACCTGTGAGGGCCCAGGACTATATGGCGAGCACTCAGGGTCAGGATTGGAGGTGGCATTGAGGTCCTAGGCAGGAAGAGGAGAGGGAGGACAACGAATGGCTCCCAGATCTGAGATGAAGACATTGGGGCTGGTGCGTTGCGGCTGCATCTCCTGCTGGGACCTGGTGCTAGTGACAGCCTCGGCTTGGTAGGGGACCCAGCCAAGTCCCAGGTCAGGACAGTTCCCGGGAGTGGTGTGTGACTGAGGCCATGTGATTACCTGACATGGGTTGGCCCCCATAGCAGCAGGATAGAATCCCAGGTACTGTGTGCCTCTGCCCACGGCAGTGTCCAGCTTTGGAGGGTTTGCCTCCAGGTGGCTTCCAAGCAACATGCCCACACCCTCTTTGGAAGCATGAGCTCCTGATTCTCACACAGCCCTGTGAGTTGGACGTCAGTAGATGAGGAGACCAAAGGTCAAGGGGGTCACTGCTCACAGAGAGATAGCAGCTGGAGTGGGCTGGAACCTGTCTGAGGCAGCCCTGGCTCTCCTCTACCTGCTGGGACCCTGATTTTCTCAGTTCTTGCTCTCCCCTGTGTGGTGGGGGTTGGGAGTGGGAAAGATGGAATTCCTGGGACCCTCCCCCACAACAGGTGTATCTGGCCCAATTCTAGCCATCAGGTTTTCTGCAAATCGCGTTTTAATTACCCAGTTACTGCCAAGAGGAAATCACTAATTGCTTTTTTGGTATCGAGTTCCTCCTGGCCTTTCTGAGGATGGTGGGACCCAGGAAGGGGGCCTGTAGCCTGCTTCCAGCTGGAGGAGAGGGGAGTCCCGTGAGAGGTGAGGACGTGTCTGGCAGCTGACCTCTAGGGCCTCAGCTGATCTCTAGGGCCTCAGCTTAGGTGACAGAAGGGGGGGTAGCTCTTTGCTCCTTGGGAGATTCTGAAAGGAGGGGGCAGAGACTCCTGCCCCTTGGCAGCCCCTTCTGGCCAACCTCAAACTGGGGACAGGCTTGGCAGCCACCTCTGCAGAAGGACTGAGAGGCCCGTGAGGCCTATGCACTGTGGCCACCTTGCTGGCTGCTGTCCCTGGTTCCCTGCCCATCCCCCCCTCATCCAATCCTTTCTCCCAGAGGCCAGGAGTCAGCTCCGCCAGTGTACCCACACTTATAGGCAGGGAGGTGAGGGCTGGTAGGGTGGACAGAACAGGGTGAATCTCCCTTGCCAGGTCAGGGCCAAGCTGGGCAGCCCCCTGCCTCCGGGCAGCTAGGGCGCGTGCCGGTCCTGGCACACAGCCTGGGCGGCCCAGACAACCTCCTCGGCGCCCCCGCCTGCCCTCAGCCCGGAGAATGGGCCCTTTGTTGGCTCTGGACTGGATGGACAGCTGACCTGGCCAGGCCCTCAGCTGCTTGCTCGAAGCAGTTGGCCAGGGCTGTGGGGGTGATGGGAGCGGGAGCAGCCGGTCGGGCCAGCCTGGGGCTCGGTCCTCCCTCCACTGTCCCCCTTGACTGCCTCCTCTTGGTCCTGGTTAGGGCTTCCTCTGCAGAGATGCCTGCCTGGTGTGTCCTGGGGTAAAGGAGGGGAACCTGCTCCCTGGCCCATTTGACAAGGGTCCCGAGCCCCATGGCAGTGGTAGGTGCTCGTTCCATGCCTGGCCTGGCCCTGAGAGGCCACTGGGGCCTGGCCTGTCAAGTCGCTGCCCACCCTTGTGCCTCAGCTCAGAATCCAGGGTTGGCTCCCCAGGTAGGATAGGGGACTCCAAGAACTAGGGTCCAAGCAGAAGCTGTGTGGGGGCAGCCTGTGTCCCCCCAGCCAGCACCTGACAAAGCTTGGTTGACATGGGCAGGGAACCTAGGTGGCTCCGCTGATGCCCTGGGCAGGGAGCCTAGGTGGCTCCGCTGATGCCCTGTGGGTGAAGGGAGTGTACCCCTCAGCAGGCATGGGGCAGGGTGCCACAGGCTGAGGGAGCTCCTGAGCAGGGCTAGGTGTGCCTCTGCCAGGGTTTTGTGGTGGGAATAGGAAGGGGGCTGTTGGGGTCAGTCGTAGAAGGTTCTAGTGGTCTTTGGGGAAAGATTTGCAGAGCAGAGGTGACAGCTGGAGGTAAGAGAGGATTCCAGGGAGTACCCCGGCCTGGCCCCCTGCCTGGGACACCTCAAGCTTACAGTGTGCTCTGCCAGCTGCCCAGCTGGTGTGGGGAGAGGCTGCTGGACCCAGCTGCCTCAAGGGTGGACCGCCTCCAGGTGGGTGGCCCTCAAGTGGACAGCCGTGGCTGGGGTGTGGGCGTCAGCATGTGGGCTCATGGCTGGCGTGTGCTCTGCTGTCCTGCCAGCCACTCTAGCCCTAGGCCCGCCCTGCTGTCTGTATCCCTGCACTCCTGCTCTCCTGGAATGCCCTCCTGGTGAGTGCTGGCTCCCACCTCCCACTTTTGCGGCAGACTCTGTGCCCCCCAGGTGCAACTGGGGTTGAGGGCCCTGGGTTCCTCTGGCAGGTACTATGTAAGCCTCAGTTTACCTCCTGGGCTGACAGCTGGCTGAGCTGCATGGATCCTTCAACCTGAACATCGGCTAGAATGCAGGAAGCATGTCCTAGGAACTGCTATTTTGGGCTGGGTGCCCCCCTACAACACACAGGGACCCCGCTGAGCCTGAGCCGTGACCTGCTGCCCTTGTCGTTGTCCTCTGGGTGTGCGTGCTCTGCTGCGGCTGCCTCCTAATGCCTCGCTTACTCTGTGCCCTCCAGAAATGTCTTCTGTGGTCTTGCAGGAGCCTCTCCCTGGACCTGCCTCCCTGGGCCTGGCCTGTGTGTGTGAAGGGTGGGGGTGGTCCTGTGCTGGGGCAGGTGGGTAGACAGATGGGTGCATGGCAGATGGACAGCTGGACGTGTGAGCAGCTGTTGGGTGCCCCCTGCCGGGTGGGGTAGAGGTGGGGGCAGGCGATTCTGAAGCCTGGGGCGGGCCTCCCTCCCCTGCCCAGCCTGTGACTCCAGTTGCTTCCTCCCCTCTCCACCCTGGAGAAGAGAGCTGCCCTTCTGTGCTCTCCGCCCACCTGCTCAGGTCTTGGAGCTTGTGTGCCCCCTGCTGGCTGGGGTAGCCCCTAGGTGTGACGTCTGCCCCAGCCTAGATGGTCCTAGCCCTGAGTGGGGCGAGGGCTGGCAGGCTGGGCAGGGCGTTGCATGGCACTGGTGGGCATGGTGGCAGGACGCTGGTCCCTCTCCCATCACACCTCGTGCAAATGCCTCGAGCACCTCTGCATGCTGGGTGACCAGGGCTGATGAAGTCCTGCTGCCAGATGGAGAGAGAGGTGGGCCTGGGGCACCAGGGGAGGGGCCATGGACCTGGTGGTGAGTGGGATGGGCTGGTCCTAGGCTTCAGGTTGGCTGCAAGGAGGGGTGTGAGGCAAGGGCCAGGGCTTTGGAAGGATTCTAGAGTCTTGTCTGCAGTCCTTCAGGTTGGAAACTGTGGGCCTGGGTGCTGGGTTCCCCATACCCCACCCCTGGCCCCCTCTCCTTGCCTTCCTGTCTCAGGCCAACTTTCCAGGGCCCTGTGCCTGGCACTCTGGTGATTGCTGTGGAACCGCCCCGTGTCCCCCCCTCTGCTGGGCATGCTGGTTTGGTCCTTTAATCCTCAGAACAGCTCTGTAAGGATGTGTCATCCCCATTTCACAGGTGGGGATACAGGCAGAGAGATGTTTGGCACCTCACCTGGGTCCCACAGCTAGGAGGTATCTGAGCTGGGATTGGACCCAAGCAGACTGGTCCTGGCTGGTGTCTGCCTGAGCTTCTGTGAGCAGTACCTGCCTTCTGGCTGCTGACCAGAGCAGGGCAGAAGGCTTGTGGAGCCTTCTGCAGCGGGTTTGGAAGCGGACTCCTCCTGCTCTGGCCGCCTGGCAGGGTGGGTGTGGGTGGGGCAGCCCGGATGCAGCTTTGGGTCAGGTCCAGGCCTCCCCACAGGGGTGCTGGGCTGCTGTGGCCCTTGCTGCTTCTGAGCTGCCTCTCTCCCCACATGCCCTCCTCTCAGAGGCCCAGGGCCACAGCCCTTTGGGCAACTGCAGGCCCAGCCCCTGCAGCAGCACAGCGGGGCTACCTCCTCCCCTGCCCAGCTCTGGGCTCCACTGCTGCTCTTCCGGGTCTGGTTTGACTTAAGCCTGCTTGGTGGGGAGGCAGCTGAGCGGATGTGGGGGGTGGCCAGCGGAGCTCTCAGGAATGTGGCCCGCCCCCTCCCCCGCAGCCAGCAGCCTCTTTGGCCCAGAGACACAGCGCCCCACCCTGGCTGGCCGCCCTCAGCCCAGCCCGACGGAGCTGGCTCAAGCTGGGGGATTTTGCTGGCCCTCGCCCCTCAGACCTGCCCTGCCCTGACACTTTGGGGTCACAAGGGCTACTATGCCGAGTCTGGGTCTGGACCCCCACCCCAATATGGAGGTGGAAAGGTGGACTGACCCTGAGGGAGTGGGGGACCAGGCTGGTCACGAGGTAGGGCAGGGAGCAGGCCCTGCCATGAGAGCCTGCCAGGATGGCAGAACTGGGTGGACACGCCCCGTGAGTCCCGTCTCTGGAAAGCCCCCTGGGTCTCTCTGTTAATTAAATACATTTGTTTGGTAAAAGCAACTAAAAATACTTGCAGCATCGTAGGCTGCAGCAGAGAGGAGCTGGCTAATTAGCGCCCAGTGTGTTTGGGATCTGGAATACATTTCCATGCTGATGAGACGCTTGCCTCCCCCACTCCCTTTCTGTGGGGATGCCCCTGCCTCCAGGACACCCCACCTTAGGGCTCCTGGTGCCATTTTCAGCTTGCTGGATGGCTCCCTCCGTCTCCCCTCACCCACCCACCCCACACCCCCTGCCTTAGCCTCCCCACCCCCACCCCAGCATCATCCCCTCCTGGAGAAGCCCACCCTGGCCTCAGGGAATGCTGGGCACCTGCAGGACTTCTGTAGGTTTCCTTCTGGCTATAGCTGGTTGCTCAGCGGTGGGTGCTGGGCTGGGGTTGTCTCCCACATACTCCCACCCTGGTTCCTGGCCTCTGTTAAATGATAAATGGGCTAGGCTGAACCTGAGCTGTCCTGGCCCCGAGTGTGTCCCGCACAAGTGTCCCATACTTGGGGCTGGGGCATGGAGTACGGGGAGTGAGTGTGGCTGACCTCAGCCCCCTCTGAGTATAGCTTTGTTCTTGCAGGGCTGTGGGTGGGAGCTTCAGGTCCCCAACCTTGTGGGGGTGAGGCTGGGGCAGGGAGGCATTGGCATGGCGCCACTTGGGGCTCCTTGCTGCCACAGATCCTAGTGGACCTTGCGAACCCTGGTGGTCGGCCGGCCCTGGCCTATGAGAGCGTGGTGGCCCAGGAGGGCAGCCCCATCCTGCGTGACCTCGTCCTCAGCCCCAACCGTCAGTACCTCTACGCCATGACTGAGAAGCAGGTAGGTGCCACACTGGCTGAATATTGGGGAGCCTAGGGTCTGGGGGCCCTCCTGCCAGGGGGCCCAGTTGTGGAGCAGCTGGGGGCTGGGCCCCAGCACAAGTCTGGTGTGTACTCTGTACTCTGTGTCCATTGCAGATGGGTGGGCTCGGGTGGGCCCCCTGCTGTCGGCACTGCCTCAGTTTTCCCAGGCTGGGTTTGGAATACCCACTCTTCCCTGAATGACTTCATCACCACAGAAACAAATATCTGAATGAGCAATTTCAGATACAGGTGTCATTGGAGGGCCTGGGGCATGCGCTAGATCCCCAGAGTCCTCTGGCCTGGATCGGGGTCCCATGCTCTATTCTCTGGCTCTGTTCAGGGGCCTAGGTCTGACCTGGCCTGCTTGGGGCCCTCCTCTGCCTTTCTGCCCAGCCTGGTGACCCATGGCAGCTGGGAGAATGGGCAGACAGGGGGCAGATGGGGCAAGGCTGGGCACGGGTCTGGGTAAGATCAGGCCTCCCTTCCCTCTTGGCCAGCTCCTGCTTCTCTTCTGTCCCCTCCAGAGCACAGTTTGGTTCTGTGCTGCAAGGGACCTCAGGGCTGGGTCTCCCTGGGTGCTCGGAAACTGGGTGGAGCAAGGGAGTTCTGGGTGATCTGGGGCAGACAGCCCCTCTGAGCATCATCTGTGCCTGCCTCGGTGCGGCGGATTGGGTCTGACAGGCCATCCATCTCGCGGGAAGCTTAGCTGGGAGAGAGTCTAGACAACAGGAGGTGAACTCTGGTTGGAGCTGGGATTCCTGGCTGATCGCTCACCTTGTAGCAACTCTCTTGCTCTCATGCCTGGCCTGTATGCCCTGACTTGGCCTGATAGAGTGGATAGGCCTTTGAGTAGACTGAGAATAAGCCAGGACCTTCTGGTGTGTGGAGAGAGTGGGGTGAAGTTGGGGAGGTAAGGGTGGCAGAGACCCCTGGGAGAGGACTGGAAGGGCCTGACGCCATACCCCCTCAGGTGACACAGGTGCCCGTGGAGAGCTGTGTGCAGTACTCGTCATGTGAGCTGTGCTTGGGGTCTCGGGATCCCCACTGTGGCTGGTGTGTCCTGCACAGCATGTGAGTCTGGCCGGGTGGGCTGGGGCCCCAACACCCGGGCCTGGTGGCTGCTGAGCGGGAGGGCCAGGGGGGTCTTGCTGTGTGTTTAGGCAGCCGCAGCTCCCCTCTGAGCCCAGCATGGCTGCCTACTGGCCACATGGGATGTCTCGGGGCTGGCAGGTGGGGGTGTTGCCACCTGGTACAGGGTGGCCACTTGCATCTTTGGCCCATGCCTGCATGGTGGGCTGGCCGTCGGGGGCTCTGGGCCTTCTCACCCGCGCGGCCTCAGTGCCCTCTGCCTGCAGCTGCTCCCGGCAGGATGCCTGCGAGAGGGCAGACGAGCCTCAGCGCTTCGCTGCGGACCTACTGCAGTGTGTGCAACTTACAGTGCAGCCACGCAATGTGTCTGTCACCATGTCCCAGGTCCCGGTGAGTATGGCTGCTGTTCTGAGTGGCAGGGGTAGGGGCGGGATGCAGCCACGGGCAACCCAGCTCACCATACCTCCTGCTGTGGGCCCAGCTCGTACTGCAGGCCTGGAACGTGCCTGACCTCTCAGCTGGTGTTAACTGCTCCTTTGAGGACTTCACGGAATCTGAGAGCATCCTGGAGGACGGCCGGATCCACTGCCGCTCACCCTCTGCCCGGGAGGTGGCACCCATCACACGGGGCCAGGGTGAGTGCCACCCTGCCCCCAGTATGGGCAGCAGCTGCTATCTAGAGAGGCTCGGGACAGGATTTAGTCACCGTGCTGTGCTTAGCGTCTCCGCAATTCAGGTCTAGGGGCACAGTGGGGACATGAGGGGGCGTCTCTCCGCCTGTTGGCCTGGGAGTTGGTGAAACCCTTCAGGCGGGGGCCATAGTGGGTGAATGTCCCGTGGTGACCTGGGTGGTGGCAGGGCAGTGTATGTAGGAGGAGGGGACTGCAGGGTGGAAATGCATATGCTCAGTGGTCAGCAGGCGTGGGGGGAGGAGCGGGGGACCGACGGACAGGTGCGTGAACTCAGAAATCAGGGGACCTGCGACTTGAGGCTGCTGCAGTCCCGTCTTTCCCTGCAGACCCTTCTCTGCGAGTGGGCAGCCTGGGGCATGGGGAGGGCCATGCGGTTTCTGACTCCTGCCGCTGAGCAGGGAGCAAGGAGGGCAGGGCCCCAGGCCGATCTGATGCCCACACCCCCTGGGGGCTGAGCAGGGGCCTAGTGATGGCGCTTGGAGTGCCTTGTGTGAGTACCTCCCCCAGCCGGGCTTGCCTGTGCCAGGCGGCCCCGGTGACTTGGCCCTGCTGCTCCTGCAGGAGACCAGCGTGTGGTGAAACTCTACCTGAAGTCCAAGGAGACCGGGAAGAAGTTCGCGTCTGTGGACTTTGTCTTCTACAACTGCAGTGTCCACCAGTCGTGAGTGTCCTGGACACCCCCGCCCACCTGGGCAGCTCTCTGTGTTCTCTGCCTGTGGTCCTGCTGTGGTAATTCTCTGCAGACCTACCCTTGCACAGCCAGAAAGTTCAGCAGCCGGGGCTCTGAGGCCAGGTGGTCAAGGAGGGAGGCAGCTGTGTCCAGGTTTGGGGGAAGAACTTTCTAGGCTAGGAGGCTTGTGTAGTCACAGGTCTCCAAGCCTCAGTGCCCACGCTCTCCCCGCAGCTGCCTGTCCTGTGTCAATGGCTCCTTCCCTTGCCACTGGTGCAAATACCGCCATGTGTGCACACACAACGCTGCCGACTGCGCCTTCCTGGAGGGCCGTGTCAATGTGTCCGAGGTAAGGGCCGGTGAGGGTGGGGCTCAGGCTTTCTGAGGTGGGGCAGAGCTGGGCAGAGACAGCCCTGCCTGGGTGTCACCCAGGTCCTGGCCTGGAGAGTGCCCAGTGATGTCTGGGTTTTGGTGTGTGGTCAGTCTTGGGGACCCTGGATGCTGGCTGGAAGGTCTGTGGGGTTGGGGCAGCCTTCTGGGTTGTCTTGGTCTGAGGCGATGTTAGTGGTGTTTGTTGTTGGCCCCTGGGCGTCCTTGTGACCCTCAGAAAGGAGGAGAAGCCTTAGCCGAGACCTGCCCCTCTGCCAATGTGGGGACTGCAGACTGCAGTGATGCCCTATGGCCATCAGACTCCTGAGTGTAGCTGGAGGGCACTTGTCCAGGCCCCTGAGCTGGTGCGGATGGGGCTGGGCATGGCATATGGGCACCAGGCAAGGGACCTGGTTGCATGTGTGTACGGAGGCCAGAGGATTCCTGGAGTCGCTTGAGTGCTGTGGTAATTGCTGGTGATTAGGTCAAAATGATTACACAGCCGGGCAAGGCACTGACTGTGTCTATAGCAGCAGCTTCTCCTCCTGGAACTCGAGGCGCTAAGTCAGGACAGGGCAGCCCTGTGGCCTGCTGGGTGCTGAGTGGTGGGCTGCTGTGCTGGGCTGTGGGGGTGCTTCCTGTGTCTGGCCGTCCCTTTCCTTTGCTGGGGATACCATGCCTCGTGGCTGGAGGGGGCATTCTGCCTGCCAGAGGGCACTTGGGGGCCACAGCTGGACTGGGCTTTCCTGGGGGGTCAGGCAGAGAGGTGTGAGCAGATATGGGAGCCCTTCTGGTCTGGGATCCCTCCCTCCTCTGTGTGTTCTTTGTGACCCTCAGTAAGGGGAGAAGCCTCAGAGTCCTGTCCTCGGCCTCCCAGAGCCCACCTCCCCACCCAGCTATCCCTCCTGTACTCTGTGCACCTGACTTTTCTGCTCCCTGGGGTGACGTTGCATATCAGGGCACAGACAGCAGTGGAGGGTGGACTAGGAGCAGGCAGAGATCATGGGTGATGGTAGGCGTGTGGGCCGGGTACATGGCGGGGACTTCTCTGGGGGCTTCTGAAAAGATGGGCCAGGGTGTCCGGGGCTGGGCAGAGCCTGAGAGTTGGTTGGAGCTGGTCCTAGGGGCCTGGAAGGCTGGTGAGGGCCGAACATGAAGGCACGTTAGCAGGTGTGACCTGCAGAGGCAGCGGCTTTGGCACTGTGTGTAGCGTAGGAGGCAGCAGGGAGATCATGGGGACTGGAGGTGAAGCCCAGGGTGGGGCTGTGGGCAGCTTGGGGTGGTTTTGGAGGCCAAGGTGGTCTCATCCTCACTAGCGCCTCTCTGACCCCTCCTATGTCCAAGTCATCAATTTCGGGGCAGTCTTGGCTTTGAATTATCTCCGCAGATAACTTACTCTTTTCTTTAACCGTAAATCTGGGCTTTTATGTAGCTGTTTCTAAGGGATGTGATACCAGTCTTGAGGAACTTGGGGCATGACGACCAGCAGCATCCCTGTGGCCCCTCACCCCAGGCCCCTTCTTCGGTCTCTGCGTCCCTTGGTTCCTCGGGTGCCCTCCCTATGTGGAAATGTGCTTCTGCCACGGCTCCATGGTTTCCCAGTCCAAGACCTATTTGTCTGACTTCCTGCTGAGACAGTTGAGGTCTGGCTTCCCTGGGCTGCCTGCTCCCTGCCCCCATCACCCCACACTGAGAGGAGTCTCTGAGGCCCTTTCCTCCCCTCACTCAGGTTAAGGTGGGAGTGACCAGCGTGTGGCCAGTGGCTGGGGGTATGGAAGAGGCAGCTGGTGTGGCCTTGTGGAGCCCCCTGAAGCCGAGTTCACACTGCACTGAGAAGTCAGGCCTCTCCTCTTAGGAAGGCCAGTTATAGTGGCTGCAGAAAGGGGGAGACATGAGTTTCTACGTGACAATTGTGTGCTCCCAGGAAGTTCCCAGGCCTGAGCGCAGGCACCACCCCTTGAGTGAGGGAGGCCAGGTTCCCGTGAGGAAGGACCCTGGCGCCCTGCCAGTGGTGTGTACTGTTTATCTTTCCTTCGGCCTTCCTCAAAGGGGGATGCTGGCCCCCTACCAGGGTGATTGGCAAAAGACATCGTCAACCCTTTCTGGGGCCACTGGACACTGGCTCTGAACTGCCATCAGTTCTAGGAGACCCAGACATTACTGTGGCCCTCCAGTCGGAGTAGGGGATGATGGAGTCAGGCAACAATGAGTTTTAGCCCAGGCCCGACTCAGTGGGTCCTGAGTGAGCCCGACTCTGGTGGCTTCCTGAGTTCTAGAATGCATGATTAGAAGAGACACTCTGCAGGGTGAGGAGGAGGAGATGAGACGGAGGACAGAAGTGAGGCGGGAGTAGCCCCCCAAGAGGGCCAGGTATAACCCGGGAAGGCAGTCACTTGATGGCTGTGGGAGGAAAGGCAAGCTGGCAGGGAGACTGGCCAGTTGTGGGCCAGGCAGGTGAGAGCTGGCCATGTCTTCCCTTGTTCCCTGCCATGCCCACACCCCCACACTGTGGTGCTGGGGAGAGCAGTGCTGGGCCCTGGCTGGGACCTCATGCTGGGTGAGTCATCTCTGTGTCTCCTGCCACTGGCCAAGAGATTTCCTGGGCTGTGGACAGCGAGGAGGCCTGGGCCTTGCCACAGTCACCCTCTGGCTTCCTGGGCGTCTTCTGGTTACAGTGGGTGGTAGGGGCAGCTCAGCTGATCTCAGGCTGCTCCAGGAGCTGGAGACAGCCCGGGCTTAGATCTGAAAGGAACCTCAGAGCCATGAACTGGCCACGTTTTCACAGCTGGGGCCCAGAGATGCCAAGGCCCTGTCATGGTGAGACTCCAGCCTAAGCTTTAACAAGCAGAGTCACAGGAACCCCTCAGATGGCCATGAAGTGCTGGCACAGGTATGGCAACTTGTGTGTCAGTGCCTTCCTGCTGGGAGATGGCCTGAAAGCATTGCTGCAAATGCAGCCTCTGAGTTGGGGCCAGTGGCCCTAGCTGCAAGCTGCACCACCTTCCTCTTCCCATCGGACACAGGAGCATCCCTGTAGACCCAGCAGTTAGTGGTCAGCTTGCCCGGCTGGGCCTTGCTAACTCTGCTCCCCTAGATTCCCAGAAGGGCCAGGCTAGAGTCCAGGCCTCCTCCTGGGGCCCTGAGAATCTCTGCAGAGCTGGTCCCGGGCCCACACCCACCTTGGGGATCTGTTGCAGCCTTGGGGATTACAACCTGTTTTCAGCATCCCTATTTAAAGCTGGTCTCTGCAGCATTCCCGAGGGCCCATCTCTTCCCAAGGCTGGCAGCAGCTGTGCTGCAAGGAAGCCAGGCCATTGCATCAGTTATTGTTGCCGAAACCCTGGTCCCAAGAGATTCGGGCTGTTTTTCTGCTGTGCTCTGGCTATTTTTACATGCCCCTCTGTGCTCCCAGCAGAGAATTTGCAGCCTTTGCGCCCACTTTGGCTGCTTCTGCCACAAGAGCCTTCTCAGCTGCAGGCCAGACAGGTCTCCTCTGGTCTCCAGAGTGGTGGGGCCCCAAAACGCAGGGCAGGGCGTTCTGGGGACAGAGGTGAGAGGGCTTGCCTCGTCAGCTATCATTGCAGTCCTCAGTTTGCCAGCACGTAAAATGGACACAGTGGTGCTTGGCCAGAGGGAGCACAGGCTCCATGAGGACTGCAGTCCAGCGTGCAGTAGGGCACACCCTACTCACTGGCCCCCACTCCCGGGCTCAGCTGAGGCCTTGTTGCCCCCAGGACTGCCCGCAGATCCTGCCCTCCACCCAGATCTACGTGCCAGTGGGCGTGGTGAAGCCTATCACCCTGGCGGCTCGGAACCTGCCACAGCCTCAGTCAGGCCAGCGTGGGTACGAATGCCTCTTCCACATCCCGGGCAGCCCAGCCCGCGTCACCGCCCTGCGCTTCAACAGCTCCAGCCTGCAGTGCCAGAACTCCTCGGTGAGGCAGGGCGGGCAGGATCTGCACTCTGCTGTGCGGAACCGGTGAGGCGGGGTGGGGGTGGGCCCTGCACTCTGCAGGGGGCCAGCCTCCCTCAGCTCCAGGACGTGGTGTGCACCATTCACAAGGGGCAGAGTGTACTTCCTGGGTCAGAAGGCACCCCTGGCTCCTCTAGGCCATGTTGGGCCCTTCAGGTGTACCTGGGCCGTGCAGGCGAGTGGGCTGCAGTGGAGCTGTGCCATCCTGGTGGCCGCTGGGAGTCCCCAGACGTGTGACAGGAGCACCTGGGGTGTGGGAGTAGATAACTGTAGCAAGACCTGGTGGGACATGTAGACTGCAGCCTTTTTTTTTTTTTTTGAGTTGGGGTCTCACTCTGTCACCCAGGCTGGAGGGCAGTGGCACGCTCATGGCCACCCCAGTGTTGGCCCACTGGGATCCGGCAACCCTTCTGCCTCAGCCTTCTAAGTAGCCAGAACTACAGGCACGCACTGTAACGCCTGGCTAATGTTTTATTTATTGTAGAGACGAGGTCTTACCAAGTTGCCCAGCCTGGCCTCAAACCTATGGGCTCAGGCAGTCTGCTGGCCTCGGCCTCTCAGAGTGCTGGGATGACAGGCTGAGCCACTGAGCCTGGCCCAGACTGTAGCTTTTGTGGGTCTCCAGTCATGAGCATGAGCACGAAGAGCCACGTGCCTGGCAGCCTCCATCCCCTGGCTCCAGGAGGGCAGAGATCAGGGAGCCAGAGCCTGTGTGTGCACATTAGCAGCTGGGTGTTGCCTATGCGCTGAGAAAAGCTCATCTGGAGCTCGAGGTAGATACAGTGACGGTTTAAAAGCTCTGTGTCAGGTTCACCTAGTTTAGTGATAGGTGCTCTCTACAGAGCCAGATCCCTTCCTAGTTGAGTATTGCCTGGTCTGCAGTCAGAGGCCTGGGCTCAAGTCCCACACTACTGGAAGGCCTCAGTTTCCCCATCTGTTTAGGAAGGGTGTGGTCAGGGGAACAGTGGGTTCCCTCGAGTTGGTTTGGGCCCTGACTGGAGGGGCTGGGGGCTCTGGGTTATTACATCAGCTGCTGGCTTAGCTCCCACCCTCTGGAAGTCTTGGCCTTGATGGGGTCAGAGGTCTGGCTCCTGTAGCCCTTTAGCTGATCCCTGGTCCGTCCTTAGCAGGGTGGGGTGCAGCCCAAGGGTCCCAGCAGGCTTCCCGGGGCAGGGTGGGCAGCAGGTCCGATTGACCATGAGGGTCATGCTACCATGGCTGTCTCTAGAATAGCTCTGCCCTCCTCCCTCTCCAGACATTTCCATTCTCTCTCTGTTGCTGACTCCCCGCCTGCCCTTCCCCTCCCCTTCTCTGGTTCCCTCTGGCTCCTCCCCACCTCTTCCTTGCTACCTGTCCTGAAGACCTGTCTCTGCCCTCGCCCTTGTTTCTCCCTGCCCCAAGTTTCTGTCCTGCTTTTCCTGCCCTCCCTTCTCACTAGGCCCACATTAATCTTTCCTTCAACTGTGTTTAAAGGGAAGAGGCAGTATCGGGGAATTTGATAGGATCCAATTAAGTTCCGGCAGATAAAACAGTGATGAATTGCTGGGCTGCCCCTTGGAGACACTGGGCTCCCTGCTGTGCCCCAAGCTTAGACCGGAGTTGAGGTCATCAAATGCAGATAGTGGCACGCAGCTGGAGCCCATGCTTGGGCTCCCAGGGAGGGGGCAGTTCCCCTGAGCCCAGCCCAGCCTGGAAGGGGCTGGGGGGCAGAGCTACACATGACAGAGATTCTGCATGCCTGTGCCCAGGGCTGGGAGGACACACATATCTCATACCTCAGGGCATGCCTGGCTCATTCAGCAGATGAACATACTGAAGTTCAGAGCATTGCTGATGCATGTCCAAGGGGCCCATTGCGAGTTGGGGTTTCCCAGAGGGCTGACTGCAGGGAGTGGTAGGTGGAGGGCTCCCTGTGGCTGGAGGTGGTCTCCGAGCAGATCCCATGGAGCCTGACTTCAGGAAGCAGGGAGGCCACCCTGGAGGGGGTGATTTGTATGGTTGTTGGGATGGAAGCTTAGCTAGAGGTGGGAGGCCATGGAACCAGGAAGGAAGCCCTGTGTTGGGTGTGTGTGAATAGGAGCCAGGGATGGCTGCAGACGGTTGCCCTCAGCAGGCAGCGGGCAGATGGCTGTTCGGGGTGTCAGGCTCCAAATTGGAAATGTGCATCTCTCCCGGGAGCCTGGGTGCTGGGCCCCACTGAGTCCACTCTCAGTTGCCAGTCCCAGAGGTGCCAGGGGCACACAAGCCTCACCCGGAAGCCTGGCACTCCACTGGGGCCCGTGAGGTGGTGACCTGAAGCCCTGGAGCCTGACCACCGTGCCCACATTCCACAGTACTCCTATGAGGGGAATGACATCAGCGACCTGCCTGTGAACCTGTCAGTGGTGTGGAATGGCAACTTTGTCATCGACAACCCCCAGAACATTCAGGGTGAGCAGGGTGGCCGGCTGGGGTGGGGCAGTGGGCGGGGCCAAGCTGACGAGGACCCCCCCATACAGCTCACCTCTACAAGTGCCCAGCTCTGCGGGAGAGCTGTGGCCTCTGCCTCAAGGCTGACCCGCGCTTCGAATGTGGCTGGTGCGTGGCTGAGCGGCACTGCTCCCTTCGCCACCACTGCCCGGCTGACTCACCCTCGTCCTGGATGCACTCTCGCCATGGCAGCAGCCGCTGCACAGACCCCAAGATCCTCAAGGTAGGCCTGCCCGTGGCTGTGCTAGACCCGCCCGCCCAGTCCCACCCCTGGTTAACACTGCCCCCAGATGCCACGCTGCCTCACCTGGCCTGATGGCCCACTCTGGGCTGGGTGAGGTCGGGAGCCGGCGCCCCAGCCTCTGCCTCCCCGCAGCTGTTCCCCGAGACAGGCCCGAGGCAGGGAGGGACACGGCTCACCATCACGGGCGAGAACCTGGGCCTGCGGTTCGAGGATGTTCGTCTGGGCGTGCGTGTGGGAAAGGTGCTGTGCAGCCCTGTGGAGAGCGAGTACATCAGCGCCGAGCAGTGAGTGCAGCCTGGGCGCGGGCACCAAGAGCCCCCTACGCCTGGGGGTGGGGGGATCCCTGCGGCGCTCAGGGTTGAGGCCCACCTGGTACCTGCAGGATCGTCTGTGAGATTGGGGATGCCAGCACGGTGCGGGCCCACGACGCTCTGGTGGAGGTGTGTGTGCGGGACTGCTCGCCCTACTACCGGGCACTGTCGCCCAAGCGCTTCACCTTCGTGGTGAGTCCCGCCCCACCCCACTCCTTCTACTCCTGTTGCTCCAAGAAGTGGGGTGCTGCTGAGGTCTTGTCTGGCCGGGGGGCTGGCCCAGGTCCACAGGCTGCCTCCTTGACCTTCCAGGGGCCCTCCCCAGCCACTCTCCGTTCCTTCTCTCCCGCATCCTGGGTGCTGTCTCCTTCCTTGCTGGGCCTCACTCAGATCCAGGGCTCCCTCGCCCACCCTGGTCCGCATCTGAGGACCCCCAGAGCACTGGGTCTTGAGTCCCGCTCTGGGGCACGTGGGCACGTGGACTCCTGGTCTGGGGGCTCAACTGGCAGTGCAAACAGAGAGGATCCTGTCCCCACGTGGCCCGAGCGACCTCCCTGGGAGCTCCAACAAGTCTCTTTCTCTTGCAGACGCCAACCTTCTACCGCGTGAGCCCCTCCCGCGGGCCTCTGTCAGGGGGCACCTGGATTGGTATTGAGGGGAGCCACCTGAATGCAGGCAGTGACGTGGCCGTGTCTGTCGGCGGTCGGCCCTGCTCCTTCTCCTGGTACGGGATGCAGGTGGGAGTGGGGGCCAGGCTGTACCTCCTGGTTCAGATGGCTGCATGCCCCCTCCTGTTACCTGGGCAACAGGGGTATGGAGAGCCTGGTGGGGTGATCACTATGGAAACCCAGAGGCAGAGAAGGTTGCCATGGAGACAGGGGCTACCTCCAGAGTGGGCGGAGAAGGGAGGGAGAGAAGGACCGTGGTGGGCAGGGCTTGCCTCCCAGGGGCAGGCACAACCTGGCTTCCTCCACCCTGGTCTTTTCCCGGCGAGGGGAGAATCCCAGGGGTATAAAGTATTTAAGAAAAATTTTAAGAGAGAAAACAGAAATTTTAACAAAAGCCCTCAGGCTTGAAGTGGATAATTTTAGATTAGGGATGATAATGGAACATCCCTTTAAATATTTTCCTGTGGTAATTAACCGTTATCAGACTAATCACTGATGTCTGCAGCCAAGCAGGCCGCTGGCCACGGGCCTTCTGGCTGTGGAGAAAGATCCGAGGGTCGGGACCCAGGTGTAGGCGGCGCCTGTCCAGCTGCCCAGCGGGGTAACCCGGTGCCCCTGCCCCAGGCCAGCCTGTTTTGTCCCCTCACTGCACAGGGATGTGAGGACTAAGCCCACTTTTCAGATTGGAACAGGCATAGAGAGGGTTGGCATCTGCCTTGCTCAGGGCAGTGGGCATTGACGCTGAGGGACTCCAGAGCCACAACTGAAGGGAGGCGCAAGGATGGGGGAAGGCCATGGCTGGGTCTCACTAGCCCTGCCTAGCAGTGAACAAATGGGCCTGCCTGCAGTGTGAGTCCCCTCCTAGCTGAAGCCCAGTGGGTGTGGAGCCCTGACCAGGGTCGGCTGGAGAGAGTGCAGGAGGCAAGGCCCACCCCTTCAGCACTGAAGGCCAATGAGGAACACAGGCCCAGGGGCCGGAGACCCAAGGGAAGGGGCACCAACACGTATGGCCCCTGGGAGGGTAGTTTGGTGGTGACAGTGGTGGCAGCAGGTCCTGTGACCGGCCATGGAGGCCCAGGGTCTCTAGTGCCTTGCCCACCACCTGTAGTGTGTTTGTGAGGAGGCCTGGTGTTTGGCTGGCCATGGGGCCTTCCAGCGTGTGTCCTGGATGCCACCTTGCTGTCCACCTGGGCCCTCCAGGAGGAACTCCCGGGAGATCCGGTGCCTGACCCCCCCTGGGCAGAGTCCTGGCAGTGCTCCCATCATCATCAACATCAACCGCGCCCAGCTTAGCAACCCTGAGGTCAAGTACAACTACACCGAGGACCCCACCATCCTGAGGATTGACCCTGAGTGGAGCATCAACAGGTGGGAGTGATGCCCAAGGCCCAACGTCTCCCTTGTCCCTGGCCACCGAGGCTCGTGCTGAGCCTGGGAGGGGACACAGCAGGCAGAACTGAGAGCGCTCACTGTTCACGCCTTTGGGGGAGGCAGGCTCTGCCTGACTGAGCTTCGGCCCCAGCATTGTCTGATCATTCCCCACCCCCTTCATCTTCTAGTGGTGGGACCCTTCTAACGGTCACAGGCACCAACCTGGCCACAGTCCGCGAACCCCGAATCCGGGCCAAGTACGGAGGCATTGAGAGGGAGAACGTGAGTCCTCGTCCCTGTAGCCCAGCTGGCCCATCCTGGCCTTCCCCTGGACTGGGGCTCCCATTACCAGCGCCCCTACCCCTCAGCTTGTGCCAGCCTCAGCCAGGCCTGAAGCCCTCAATGGAAGGCAACTGTCCTGGCTGGCAGGAGGGCCTGGCCCTGGGCTGCTGGTGGCAGACGCATCTCCTCCCAGCCCTGTCCTCAGCCTGCAGGGGGTGGGCACCCAGGACCTGCTCTGCTGGTGCCTGGTGCTGTCTGTGCGGGGCACGGGTGGCTCGCAGGCTGGGGGCTCTGTCATGGGGTGCTGCCCTGTGCTGCATGAGGGCCAACCCAGCGTTCTGGCACCTGTGTCCCCAGAGCTGTCTGGTGTACAATGACACCGTCATGGTGTGCCGCGCCCCGTCCGTGGCCAACCCTGTGCGCAGCCCTCCAGAGCTAGGGGAGCGGCCAGACGAGCTGGGCTTCGTCATGGACAACGTGCGTTCCCTGCTGGTGCTGAATTCTTCCTCCTTCCTCTACTACCCTGACCCTGTGCTGGAGCCACTCAGCCCCACAGGCCTTCTGGAGCTGAAGCCCAGCTCGCCCCTCATTCTCAAGGTGGGCCCCCATCGTCCAGTGGCCTGGGGCACTCGGACCAGAGGCTGAGCCATGGAGGGCAGGGCGGGCTTGAGAAAAGGCCTTGGCCCTGGCTCTCTGGCTCACCCCGTGTCCCCACAGGGTCGGAACCTCCTGCCTCCTGCACCCGGCAACGCCCGGCTCAACTACACGGTGCTCATCGGCTCCACGCCGTGCGCCCTCACCGTGTCAGAGACGCAGCTGCTGTGCGAGTCACCCAATCTCACGGGGCAACACAAGGTCACGGTGCGTCCAACTACTCAGGAGATCCATGCCCCACCTGAACTGCTGATCCTGCCCCAGCCAGGGCAACCGCAACTCTTGACCTTGCCCCAGACTCATCTCAGTCCAGAGGACACCCAGCTACAGTGTAGGCCCTACCTGGCCCTAACCCCACCTTCACCTGTGTGAGCCCCTGAGCCCTGCTGCTCCCAGGTACCGTCCTGGATCCCAGCATCCCCAGCCCTGCCAGCCACCTTGGGCCCCTGTTGGCGGGACATTACTCACAGGCAGGGCCGTGGGGGGGTCTTGTCCACTGGGAAGGGGCCTCCTGAGCTCTGGGGGAGAGCCTGAGTGGTCCCTGAGCAGCCTGCACCCCACAGGTGCGGGCAGGCGGCTTCGAGTTCTCTCCAGGGACGCTGCAGGTGTACTCAGACAGCCTCCTGACACTGCCCGCCATTGTGGGCATTGGCGGGGGCGGAGGACTTCTGTTGCTGGTCATTGTGGCTGTGCTCATCGCGTACAAGCGCAAATCACGGGACGCCGACCGCACTCTCAAGCGGCTGCAGCTCCAAATGGACAACCTGGAGTCCCGTGTGGCCCTTGAGTGCAAGGAAGGTCTGTTGGGGTAGGGACTAGGACCAGGTTGAGGGCCTAGGGGTCTCTGAGCCAGGCCCTGTCCTGCCCACCCACTCTGGCTCACCTAGTTTACAGCACTCCCGATGACTTTGCCATGCCAGACTCGATCCCAGGGAGGTGGGCAGGGGCCTGGCTGGGGCCTCGGCCTGACCTCAGTGGGTGCCACTCGAGACACACTTGGAGCCAGTCTGTTGGCATTTGTTTCCCAACAGGGCTCTATAGCCAGAAATGGGCCCCTTCATGCTCTGTGCCTCAGTCTCCT
This sequence comes from Cephalopachus bancanus, assembly GCA_027257055.1. NCBI lineage: Eukaryota > Metazoa > Chordata > Mammalia > Primates > Tarsiidae > Cephalopachus > Cephalopachus bancanus. Next base: position 2,087,694 of record JAPVLO010000336.1, on the reverse strand, counting down.
CATCTGTAGAACAGCCATGGTGGCAGTGCCTACTTCACAGGGTGCCGTGAGCGATGCTGGGTAGTCGGTGCAGAGCAGCAGAGTGGTGGAGCATGCATATGCATGCTGGCATGGGCTTTGCTCTGGGCCCCTGCTCCTTGGCACCTATCTGTAGTCTCTGGGCACATGCAGAGCTCAGCCTGGGCTGGCCTTTGTCCTGGAGGAGCTCTCTGTCAGGGTACACAGGGTCACATCTCCGTTTTGGCCCTTAGGTGTGAGTGCAGAAATCAGCTCAGACAGCCTTCACCGGCAGTGGGGGCATCAGTGCAGGCCCAGTGTGTGACAGGTGTCCGTGTGGTGTGGCTGCCCCAGCTCTCAGCTCCATGTCCCAACATTGCTGTGTTCTGTGGCTCTTCTCACCTCTGTGCCGGCCTCTCCCAAACATGCTCTTTTCTTTGGTGAGGACATGGCCATGGTAGGCGCACTCAGTTGCTGAGCCAGTCCCTGATGGTCATACCTGGTCGCCTGTTCCCCCTCCTGGACCTACTCCCCCTAAAGACCCTGAATGAGAGTGGTAGACCCAAGGACAGGTGGGGTGTGGCCTAGAGACAGTGGGAGGGGTTGTGGCCTGCAGGGACCATGCGCGCACTGTCTATGGGTTGGGAGGAGTGGGTGAGCGACAGCTCAGAGCTCAGCAGGAGGCCAGGGTGGTGGGCTCAGGCTGGAACAAAGGACTCCATGTCCCAGAGGCCCCAGGGGCTACCTGCCCCTGCTGGACGTGCCAGAGGCCTGTGTGCCTGAGGTCGCGCACTCATTCCTGGCAGAGCCAGGCTGGGCCCAGGCAGGCGCCTCCAGACTGCCCAACCAGGTACTGAGTGCTGTGGGGTATGATTGACTGGGGTGGGGCAGGGCTTCAGTGCTGAGAGCAGGGAGGGAGACTCTGCCACTAGAGCCTCTGAGAGCCCTGGTAGCCTAGGACAGAGGCCTGGGCTTCTTGGTAGGGTGGGACCAGCTGCTGGCTCTGTGCATTGTGCTCCAGGCAGCAGATGACAGCCCTCGCCAGGGACTGCGGTCATCAAGTTGATTAACCTCTGGCTGGGTGTGGGACAGTGCCTCAGGGCAGATACTCCTGGGTGCTGAACCAACCTGGGGCAGCTCCACCTTCCTGTTGTCCCTGGCTCTACTATGTACCTCTGAGAAGCTAAGTGGAAGTTCTGGGTGTGGTTGGGGGCTAGAGCAGTGTTGGTCGTCAGTGGTGTTAATGGGATGTCTGTCAGGGCCAGGCATGACTTTGAGCATTTTGCAGGTACTAACTAAGGAATGCTTGGGGAGATAGGAGGCAGATCCTAGGAGCATTCCTGCTGCGATGCTGGGGTTTAGGCCATGTGGGTCTAACATGGTAGTGTTAAGACCTCTAGGACTCCACTGGGACTAGAGAGTCCTGTTTGCCCGGGACACTGCCAGTCTTAAAATGTAAAATCCTGCATCCCAGGTGCCTTCTCAGGCCTGGGCAAATCTAAGTGGCTCCATGGTTGACTGGGGCTCACCCTGACCCCCTGCACCATGGACAGCTGTGCCTGGTGGGATTGGAAGCAGATGTGTGTCATGGGCTGGATAGGAGGCAGATGGCCTGAGCCTCCCTCGGGGCTCTGGTCTGCTGAAGACAACTATCTGTTAGGCCAGCACGTGCGATGCTTTTATTTGCCTGCTTGTGTGTGCATGCGGGCTTGTGGCAGCTCCGGGTCAGCCAGGTAGAGATCCCCGGCTCTTTTTTCTTTTCTTTTTTTTTTCTTTTTCCGAGTTGGAGTCTCACTCTTGTCGCCCAGGCTGGAGTGCAGTGGCACGCTCACAGCCACCACAGCCTCAACCTGCTGGGCTTAAGCAATCCTCCCACCTCAGCCTTCTAAGTAGCTGGAACTACAGATGCACGCTACCGCATCCGGCTAATTTTTTTATGATTTATTGTAGAGACAAGGTCTCACCAAGTTGCCCATACTGGTCTCAAACCCCTGGGCTCAGGCAGTCCTCTCGCCTCAGCTTCCCACAGTGCTGAGATTACAGGCTGAGCCACCACGCCTGTCTGGCCCCGGCTCTTAATTAAAGCCTCCAGTGGTCTCCCAGAGCCTGCCTGGTGCTTTTCTGGCTCCTGATCAGATAGCACACCCCTGGGTCTGCTGCAAGGCAGACACCTCACAGCTCTGGAATGTTTTCCAGGGCCTGCCCACTGCCCTGCCCTCCTTTGTTCTTGAAGAGGCTGAGCTGAATCTAGAGCAGGGTGGCTGTGTTGAGGGGCCCTAGGCCCAAGGTGTGCATACAGCAGTTGGGGACTTGAGGACTTGCAGCCCTGGGGCCACACACCTGGCCATGCCCTACCCCTTTCTGGGTAGCTGAAGGAATCCATACCCTCGAGTTGCTCTACCCTTAGCTACCAGTGTCTGAGAAACAGGAGGCTCCACTCAGCCTGGCCTTGTTGAAGGAGCCTTCTCTGCTCTTGTCTTGGTCGTTCCCATGGGAACCCAGTGAGGGAGAAGATTTTATTCCTGTGTAAGGACTGGGAAAACTGAGGCACAGGAAGGTACACTGGTTTCTGTAAGGCCACCGTACCAGTGAAGGGCAGAGCGAGATTTGATCCTGACCCTGAGAGTGGGAGGGTTGGGGCATGAGGGGGCTTGGGGTGGGGGCCAGCAGGGCATACCACCCTGACCCTACATCTGGTTGCAGCCTTTGCAGAGCTGCAGACGGACATCCATGAGCTAACCAATGACCTGGATGGTGCTGGCATCCCATTCCTCGACTACCGAACGTATGCCATGCGGGTGCTCTTCCCTGGGATTGAGGACCACCCTGTGCTCAAAGAGATGGAGGTAGGACTGCTGGCCCTAGGGTTATGGGCTCTTGGAGGTAGCTGCTGTCTTCTGCCCTCGAGGCTCCTTAGGAGCTGGTGGGCAGCTGGGTGGCATGTGGCAGCCAGTGGGTCCTGGATGCCAGTCCAAGCCTGTAGGGCTCCAGGCTCAGCCAATTTGGGGAGGAGCTGGGAGGCATAGCCAAGACTAGGCCAGCATGGTTGGTGGATCCTGAGCCTGGGAGTGGGGTGCCTAGCTGGTGTGGCTCCATTTCTCTCAGTGCCTCGGGAGGACAGGAATGAGGGTCTGGTCTGGGGCCTGAAGTAGATGCCAGGCCTCATCCCAGCAAACCACTCCTCAGCTTAGGCTTCTAGTGCTTTCCAGTGACTGTTCTTTGGGGCCTGCCTCTTGGTTGGTTGGCTGGTTGGGCCCACTCGCTGCTCAGCTGGCCTGGTCTTCTGGGTGCTGAGCTTCTAGATGCTGAGCTCCACTCCAGTGTGCTGCAAGGTGTAGGTGTCCAGCTACGGCTGTCTGGGGTGAGTGCACACAGCTAGCATAGTGCAGGGGCCTGCAGAGAGCTGGGCTTTGCCCTGTAGGCTGTCTTCTTGACAGTGAGTCTGGCTAGGGAAGAGGGCTGGCCCTCAAGTCCTCCTGGGCCCCCGGCGGCAGACCAGGAGTCCAGTTCCCAGGTGGCAACAGCCAGTTGCTCGGCAACGCGACTCTGTTACTCTCTGGCCGAGAGTGTCCCATCTCTGTACGCGTTGCATGTTGGGAAGCCCACTCCCCCATTGGGCTCTGTTGGTGGAAAGTCGCTTTTGAGCTGAAACTAGACAGGACTTCCTTTCTCTCAACCTTGGGGCCAGGGCTGCCTCAACTGTTCACTGCCTTCTCATTCTCTAGTCCTGTGGCCATGTCACAGGCTCCATGGCCTCTTCTCACTGAATCTCTCTCCTGCTGCGTCTGTCTGATTGCCTCTCAGCTGTGACTCTGTGTGTCCTTCCTGGGTAGTTATCTATCTGCCTGGTACCTGTCTGTTTGGGTGGAGAGCCAGGTATCGCTGGTGGTCTCGGCACAGCCTGGTAGGGGACCCTTCCTCTGACAAGGCTTGGTGTGGACAAAGTAGAGGGGCCCTGGAGCTAGCCAATGCCTGCACTCCACCTCATGCTACATGGCCCAGTCAAGCCTCTCGCTGTCTTTGAACTTCAGCATCTTCACCAGTGAGGTGGAGAGGATGGTTGTGCATTGCTTTTTGTTGTGAAGGCCAAGTGAGGCCATTGACATGCACTCCTGGCACCCAGAGGCTAGGGCTGTGAGCTGTGTTTCCCAGCCAGGGGAAGTGCTGTCTGAAGGGCCTGCTTGGAAAGGGTGGTAGGAACCAGATCTCATTCTGCACCCGACTAATGCCAGCCTTGCCTGTGTCATGTCCCGGCCTGGGGTGGGCTTGTCAGGCTACCATGGCAGAAGCCCCAAGGCCAAGGGCTGTTTTGGTGTCCATGGACAGTGGTGACAGCTTCCAGATCATAGCCATTCTGCTCAGGACAGTTGACGACCCCTGTGGCTCAGGAGTCAGGGAAACATGTTACTGGCCTGCCCTCTGGCCCTGCCGGTCTGCACACACCAGCACGTGCAGTGCTGGGCCTGCAGGCCTGCTCCTGTCTTCTGTTGGGGCTGGTAGCCTCTGTGGTGTGAGCAGGCTGCCGTGCTCTCACAGGTGCAGGCCAATGTGGAGAAGTCACTTACGCTGTTTGGGCAGCTGCTGACCAAGAAGCACTTCCTGCTGACCTTCATCCGCACGCTGGAGGCCCAGCGCAGCTTCTCCATGCGCGACCGTGGGAACGTGGCGTCGCTCATCATGACAGCCCTACAAGGCGAGATGGAGTATGCCACGGGCGTGCTCAAGCAGCTGCTGTCTGACCTCATCGAGAAGAACCTGGAGAGCAAGAACCATCCCAAGCTGCTGCTGCGGCGGTGAGCCTGTGAGGGTGTGGGGCAGATGGTCTGGCCCTGCACCATGGGGGCTTCTGGGGGCACCACTCTGGCAATTCTGACTGGGTGGGGTAGGGGAGTCACCTGAGACTCATCACTAGGTGTCGATAGTGAGGACTCAGCATGCTAGGAACCGTCGGGCCCACTGGTGCCAGTCCGAGTCCTTGCACTCAGAGACCAGGCTCTGGGGTGAAGGTATGGGGTCTCCAGGGCAGACTCTAGGGGCCTCAAGTGCCCACCGTGTGGTGGGCTTTGAAGGCTTGACCTTCAGTGCTACAGGAGAGGGCATGCAGGGTGGGCATGGTGGGTGGGCCTGCTGGGACCAGCACATGTTGGGTGGTACTGATGCCACTTTGCCTGTGTTCTCCACCCCTAGGACTGAGTCGGTGGCAGAGAAGATGCTGACCAACTGGTTCACCTTCCTCTTGTACAAGTTCCTCAAGGTGGGCAAGGGCTGGAGGAGAGTGGGAGTCAGAGGCAGGTGAGCGGTGGGAGGGGAGATGGAGAGAGGCAGGGACCAGGGATCAGAAGGAGGAATGGGGAGAGGGGAAAGGGTGGGAGGCAGGGACCAGGGATCAGAGGGAGGAGTGTGGGGGAGGGGAGGTGGAGAGAGGGGGGACCAGGCATCAGAGGGAGGTGCTGGGGGGCATGAGATGGGGTCTCTCAGCTGAGCACTGGCTCGGGCTGGGGCGCAAGCACACTGGCCCTGAGGTGCTCATCTGTGGACCCCCACTGCCTTCCCCCTGAGGCTATCCAGCTCTCACACAGCCCCTGAAGTAGGCATGGGCTCTGACTACAGACCCAGCTCTCTGCTGGGCTGCTGGGCTCAGAGGGTGGGGCACGCTGGGTGGAGGCCTCCGAGGGTCGAGTATCCCGGTGCTAGGTTTGCCACCCATTGTGGCTGCACTGGGCTTCCTCTGAGGGTGTCCATGCAAGCTCCCCCCACACCCTGGTGCACGAGCCCTAGCCCTTCTCAGATCAAGGTACAGACCAGAGGTTGCAGCCTGGGACCCATAGTCTGGCTGGGTCCAAGTGAGCTTTATCTGGGCTGTGATGAGTTGAATGAGCTGTCTGCCCTTGAGATCCTGGGAGACCATACACATAGGTGTCTGGCTTCCCTGGACACAACTGCGGGCTTGGCAGAGAGGCCCACGTTCTGGAGAGGCAGTAGGAGCCCAGTGTGTACTAAATGCATACTCCCCTCCTGGCTTCCATGGCCCGCAGGTGCCCCTAGTCGATGCTTTGCAGACCAGGGTGACCCCCAGTGAGCCTAGCAGTTGGTGGGGACTGGTGCTGACTGCCTGGGTTTGAATCTCCCGATTTGCTGATGGAATCCAGGGATGGCATCTGTCCACTGACCCTCTTCCTCACTCGCTGGGAAGAGATAGTAGATAAGAAACACTGGAGACAGGATGAGGGGTGGGCAGGGTGAGCATGGTGAGCAGGGAGGAGGGAGACTTGAGAAGTCTATAGGCCCAGGCCGATGAGGGGAAGCCCCAGGCAGAGGGGGCAACTGGACAGAAGGCCCTAGGTGGGCAAGGGGACTGCCCGTGTCTGGAGGTGACACGTTCATGTGTGTGTGGCAGTCCCTGGCACATGGGAGTACCCAGTTATTGATAACATTATTGTCATGCAGAAATGGTAGCAGATCATCCAGATTTGTGCATTTCCTGTAAAAGGTGCAATTCTATTAAGGCTGCTTAACATATTTACATGCTCATTAAATTGGGCCCTGTAAATTGAAAGCAGCAATCCGGGGCAAGGTTTAAAGAGCATACAGCTGGGTTGAGTTGGGTCTTAGCTTATGTTGATCCCTGTGTGATCCTGATTCTCCACACCCAGAGAAGCGGGATGTGCCTGAGCAAATCTGGTCTGAAGGCCAAAGTTGGATGTAGAGTGCTTCATACCGGCCTACTGGGAAGGGGTGGGGGGGTCCAGCCCCAGGAAAGCTGGTGGAGCGTGGCCCCAAAAGGACGTTGCAGCAGAGAGGGCCACGGCAGGCCCCAAGGGAGGAGTCTGTGCTTGTGGGGCAGGGCCACTTCACAGAAGGGTGGCCGCACTGCAGGTGGGCGCAGAGGGTGTGGGGAGTGGTGGGCAGTCTTGGCCAAGGAGCAGGAACAGGGATGCAGGGAAGAGGAAGGGCGGGGTGGAATAGGCATGGGAGGGGACGGGCTGTGTGTTGCGAGCCTGCAGCCCATACTGACCCCAGGTCTACCGGTTGTCAGCAGGATCCCAGTGACGGCATGGGCAGGCAGGGCCGGGAGCTGCCTCAGAGCTCAGCTCACTCTCTCCTCCCCTATGGGGTGACCCCAGCACTGTGTAGAGGAGGAAGCTGAGGTTGGACACAAGGACCCCACCCAAGGCCCCGTGGTTGGGGTCCAAACTGGACTGTGCTCCCCTGAAGGGAGCCTGAGACTGGCCCAGGGCTACTCCTGTCCACATCATTGGTCAGTGACTTCTTGATGCCACAACTGGTTTTTTTGGGGGTTTGAAGTAGTACCTTTAAGCGTAGTTTTAGGTCATAGTAAAATTGAGCAGAAGGTGCAGAGTCCCCGTCCACCCTGCCCCCGCTAGCGACATCCCACCAGAGTGGCCCATCTGTCACAATCCATGAGCCCACATGGACATGTCAGTGTCACTCAGTATCCATCGCTGACATGAGGGCTTGCTCTTGGTGTGGCACATTCTATGTATTAGACAGATGTATAATGGCATGTGTCTACCATTGTTGTATCATACAGAGCAGTTTTACTGCCCTGAAGACCCCCCCCAAGCTCTGCCTGTCATTTCTCCCTCCCCTGAGCCCCAGCACCCACTGTTCTTACTGTCTCTGTACACTTGTCTTTGCCAACATGTCACATAGTGGGAATTGTATAGTATGTTGCTTTCTCATAAGTAAAAGTAATATACTTTTAAGTTTTTTTCATTTCTTTCCATGACTTGATAGCTCATTTCTTTTCTTTTTAATGGGCCACAAACTTAAAAAAAGGTCTTTTTGGCTGGGCATGGTGACTCATGCCTGTAATCCAGCACTTTGGGAGGCTAAGGCAGGAGGATCACTTGAGTTCCAGAGGTACAGAGTCCCCAGCCACCCTGCCCTCACACACAGCCCCCTACTAGTGGCATCCCCACCAGAGTGGCCCATCAGTCACAATCCATGAACCCACATGGACACATCAATGTCACTCACTCAGTATCCATAGTTGACATGAGGGCTCATTCTTGGTATGGCACATGACAGATAAATGACCGGATCAACCTGGGCTCCAGACCAACCTGGCAGCATAGTGAGACCTTGAATCAATAAAAAATTTTTTTTTAATTAGCCAGGTGTGGTGGTATACACACCTGTAATCTTGGGAGGCTAAGGCAGAAGGATTGCCTCAACCCAGGAAGCCAAGGCTGCAGTGAGCCATGACCGTGCCATGGCAATCTAGCCTGGACAACAGAGTGAGACCCTGACTCAAATTAAAAAAAAAAGGTTTTTAATTGGAGTGAAATACACACAACATAAAAGGTACCATCTTAAGTATGATGTTAAGTGGTATGAAATACGTTCATGGTGTTGTATAGCCCTCACCACCACCTGTCTCCATAACTTTTTGCTTGTAAAAATGAAGCTGTCCCATTAACCACAAACTCTCCATTTTCCCCTACCAGCCCCTGTAGCCACAATTCTGCTTTCCTCCTCTGTGAATCTGACTACTCTAGAGACCTCATATAAGCGAAATCATATAGTATTTGTCCTTTTGTGACTGGCGTCTTTCACTTAGGGTATTGTGGAAGCAACCCAAGTGTCCATTGACAGATGAGTGAAGAAGGAAAACGTAGGTCATCAGAACAATGGAATATTACTCAGCCTTAAAAATGAAGGAAATTCCAACACATGCTATGACATGGATGAACCTTGAGGATACAACCCTTTTTTAAGCAATCCAAAGTTTTTTATTCCTTGCTGTCTTTAGAAACAGAAACCTTAACTAGAAATGCAACCCATGCTCATTTTAGCACACCTGATAACACAGAAGTAGAGCAGGTGGACACCCGTCCCTCTGCAGTTGTGGGGGTCATGGCGACCAGTGCCTGTCCTTCCAGGCTAGTGTCTAAACTGACAGAGATGTCTGTAAACAGAATATGCTTTCAGTATTAACAGGAACTATTAGTAATGGGTATTGTTTCTCGGAGAACTGTTAATTTTCACAGCACCACACATCTCACATCCCCTCACCTTGGACAAAGTGTTGGGCCTCCTTTGCAGGTAGGCACAGGTGTTTGTTGGCCTTATTCTTGTTTATTAGCTGCATCATGTTGCCCGGTATGGACATAACAGTCTAACTTGCACTGCTGGTGGGAGCTAGTATGGTTTGAATGTCTCCCACTACTATCAGGGCTGCAGCCAGCATTCGGATGGGTGCTATGTTTGTGTTTAAGTGGGTTTCCAGAAGAGTGCATGCCGGTGACCGGGTATGTCATTTTCATTGCAGTGTATGGTACTGTGTTGTTCTGCAGCAGAGGCTGTGCTAGTTCAGTGTCGGAGGATCTTACCAGGCCTGGGATAGCTCTCACTGTATTAGTATTTTTCACCTCTGCCAGCTTGATATGCACAAACTGATAGTCAGTTGCTCTAAGTTAGCATTTAGCAAGTTGAGAATCTTTTGTTTCATATGTTTGATTGACTAGTTTTACTTTTCCTCTGAAGCCAAGTTTGCAAATGTCTTATTTTTATCCTTTGCTCATTTTCTTTTTTTTTTTTTTTTTTGAGTCAAGGTCTCACTCTATCACCTAGGCTAGAGCACAGAGTGCATGGCTCATCACAGCCTCGACCTCCTGGGCTCAAGCGAACCTCCCGTTCAGCTTCCCGAATAGCTGGGACTTCAGGCTCATGCCCCCCACACCCAGTTGATTTCTTATTTTTTGTAGAGATGAGGTCTCACTATGTTGGCCAGGCTGCTCTCATTTTTCTAGGGTTATTTCTTTTAGTAAATTATAAGAGTTTTTCGTTTTAGTTTACACATTCTCGTTCAAGAGTTTTTTGTTTGTTTTTGGTTTAATAGATTCAGGGGTACATGTGCAAGTTTGTTTACATGGATATGTTGCATAGTGGTGAGGTTTGTGCCCATCACTGAGTGGTATACATTCTCTCCAGTAGGTAATTCAGCCCTCACTACCTCTACCCTCTGCCTTTTGGAGTCCTCAGTCTGTTATTTCCTTCTGCATGTCCATGTGTACCCCTTATTTATTGCCCACTTACAAGTGAGAAGATGTGCGGCATTTGACTTTATTGGAGTTTTTATAAATGCACATTCCCCATCTCATAGCTGTTGTGTTGTGCTGAGAAATGATTTTTATTTGTGTGTGGCATGACGTAGAGATCTGATCTCATCCCCCCGCGGAGGAGTCCTTGTCCTGACATCATTTATTGGACTGCACATACTTGTGTTTCTTTTTCCCTGAAGAGCGGCGCTTTTCGTTAGACATTCTGCACATTCGTGGCTAGGGCTGGGAGTAGCCTGAGCTCGCCTCTTCCGCTCACTGTTCAAGAGGCTGAGACCCAGAGCGGAAAAGGACTGGGTGAGCGCTCAGGTCCTGAGCCTTCATCATCCCTGGCCTCCTATCTCCTTGACTCCTTCTGTGCCATCAGAGCAGGTCTCACGGAAGAAACGATCAGAGCTGGTGCAGTAGCCTGCTGCATGGCTCAACCCGCGCCTTCTCTGAGGACATACTGCTTTTAAGGGGCAGAGGCTTTGGGGTCGGATGGACCTGATTTCAAATCCCAGCCTCTCCAGTTATCTGCTGTGTGACCTTGGGCCAGAAACCTCAATCTCCAAGCTCCAGAGACTATAGCTGCACTCCTCTGGCCCTCCATGAGGTCCAGGCCTGGAAGCCCCTGGGCAGGGGTCTGAGGCTCTGCCCTCCCACCACACTCCTCAGATGGCATTTCCAGGGAGAGAGGCAGCTGGTTAAAGCTCTGCCCCTAGACCCGCACCTCTGTCCTCCTCCTTCCTGGCTGACCTGATGAGGCCAAGTTAGCAAATGAAACATAATTTCCAAGACAGGCATGTTGTTGGAAGGTCTTGGGATAATCTGTGCTTGCACCACTCCTAGCAGCTGTCTCTTTAATTGCCACAGATGCTAACGAGGTGCCCGGAGAGACTGGTTACAGGGGCAGAGCCACCATTTGTTTGCCAGAGCCTGGTAAATGCGGGGCTACCAGAGTCTGTTCCCCACCCGGGGGGCACACTCAACATCTGAGCGACAGGTGGCCAGGACCTGCAGAGGAGCCATGTCCAGGATCTGGGGGTCCCATCCGTGCAGTGGAGGCAGCCAGCCCAGGCACTGACAGGGAGGCACCTGTGGGCAGGGCAGCCCTCAAGGCTGGCAGCACTGGCTGAAAGAGCTTTGGCCAGTGCTTCCTCCACATTGCTGTGATGACATGAACCTCTTTCTTGGATAATTTCCACTCATCCAGTTCATTCAGCAGGCGTCCACGGAGTCCCTCCAGTGCTGGCGCAGCCCAGTGATGAGCACTGGCAATATCATGTAAACCAGCCAGCCATGCCCTGGCCTCTGGCAGATCCCACTCCAGGGGAGTCGGCAGCAGCAACACCAGGGTCATTTAGAGAGTGACACGTGCAGGGGAGATCAGGGTGTGGGCTGGGCACTCTGCCAGGGCCTTTCTGCAAAGGGGCACTGGCTTCACGGAAGGCCCTGGAAAGATCCAGGGGAGATTTCTGGCTGTAGGGACAGCAGTTGAAAAGACCCAAGGTCCCTGGCGGCTGCAGTGTGTGGGAAGCCCGAGGATGAGTGATTGGAGGCAGGAGCAGAGAGAACATTCGCCAAGTCCCGGGGCTGCCCTGCCACACTCTGCGGCCCTTGACTTGGCTGTGCCCTTGGTGCTGGTGGGCCTCCCTGACAACTGCAGCATAGGTGTGTCCTTGAATAATGCAGGGCCTAGCTGGGTCCCTCAGCGTCCAGCAGATCACAGTCACACCCAGAGTTGCGTGATGCAGGGTCCATCCACACCAGGCCTTGGGAAGCTTTGTCCTGAGCTGCTGGTCAGGCTCCAGGGAGCAGGGCTCTGTTGGGGTCTGAGCCAGGAGACTTGCAGTGGGATGGACCCACCTTAGTCCTCCTTGGCATGAGCCCTGCGTGCGGTGCTGTGATCTCTGACATGTTCCAGGCCACCCTGCTTGTGTTTTATTCAGGTTCGCACATCGATGTTGATGAGGGTGGCAGTTTTAGTCACTGGTTTCTTTGCATAGCTTCCACTGAGCTTTGGGACCTGAGTTTACTTGCCACCCAAGAAGCGTTTGGAAGCGCTGCTCTTTGCTCCTTTCTGGAGCCACGCGGATGGCACTGGAAGGACTGAGGGGTTGGGTGAGCGAAAGCCCCGGCTGGCCACAGCCTCGTGCCTTGGCCCTGCAGGAGTGCGCGGGGGAGCCGCTGTTCATGCTGTTCTGTGCCATCAAGCAGCAGATGGAGAAGGGCCCCATCGACGCCATCACGGGCGAGGCGCGCTACTCCTTGAGTGAAGACAAGCTAATCCGTCAGCAGATTGACTACAAGACGCTGGTAAGCACAGGCACCATCCTGGTGCCCGAGCGGTGGGGCTGGGGGAGGCGGGAGCCGAGGTTGATACTGCCGCCCTGTCCTGCAGACCCTGAACTGTGTGAACCCCGAGAATGAGAATGCGCCTGAGGTGCCAGTGAAGGGGCTGGACTGCGACACCGTGACGCAGGCCAAGGAGAAGCTGCTGGATGCCGCCTACAAGGGCGTGCCCTACTCCCAGCGGCCCAAAGCCGCAGACATGGACCTGGGTGAGTGCTGGGGCCGGGGCAGTGGAATCTCCTGACAGGCACTAGGGAGCTGGTGTGCCAGTGGATGAGCCTGCGTGTGCTGGGACAGCGCAGCAGGGTGCATCTGGGAGCCGTTGGCTTGTGTGGAGCTAGGGGGAGCTCGGCCTCAGGCACCAGAGTGGTTTGGAGGGTGTGACATGATGGAGGGCTCTTGGGGCCAGGCGGAAGCGGATGCGTGGGCTACTGCCTTGTCTCAGAGAGGCAGGCAGTGGGTTCTGTTTGATCTGGGAAGCCGTGAGCTCGCGCTGCTGGGGGAGCCTCAGGCTTGTTGGGAGAGGCAGGTGGTGGCCATCAAGGGCTGGAGGGGACCAGACAGGTCTGGGGTGGGGTTCTGGGACCTGCAGCAGGTGTGGCTAGAGACTACCACAGAGGCCTTGATGCCAGGCTGAGGAGTTGGCCTCAAGCTCAGGGAAGCTGGAGCAGATCCCTAGGTCTGGGGCCACTACAGGTGGAGGGGCTGCAGCCCATGGGCAGGCGTCCCTGCTCTGGGCCAGTGGTGGAAGCAGCCAGGTGGGGCCAGGCCCCACCGTGCTGCTGGAATCCAGGAGGACATGAGGTCTGCGATGGCCCTGCCCTCCAGCCCCTTCCTCCCGACAGAGTGGCGCCAGGGCCGAATGGCACGCATCATCCTGCAGGACGAGGACGTCACCACCAAGATTGACAATGACTGGAAGAGACTAAACACGCTGGCTCACTATCAGGTGGCGCCCAGGCCTCTTGCCCCTCTGGCTACAGTGTAGACCTTGCTTCTCCTGGGGCAGTGTGGGCACGAGTGTCCCGACTCCCAGGCTGGAAGATGGTTCCACCTGTCAGGGATAAAACAGGACAGCGGTCACATGCATGCATCCCAAGCCTCAAGCTGGGCTGATGGGATTATCCTGACAGCCCTGGAGCTGTCCTGATGGGGAAACTGAGACTCAGAGTGTTGAGGTGACTCACCACCAAGCCCAGCGCCAGGGTGTCACTGGGGTCCCCAGCTGGGCGGGGTGGGCACGTGGCATTGTGATGGTGCCTTGGTGGGTCATGGCATCTCTGACCGTCTGCCACCAGGTGACTGATGGGTCCTCGGTGGCGCTGGTACCCAAGCAGACATCTGCCTACAATATCTCCAACTCCTCCACCTTCACCAAGTCCCTCAGCAGATATGGTGAGGGCCTGGGCATGGGACTGTGGGTGGGTCTGCAGCCCGGGCAGGATGCCTCCCGAGCTCCACACCGCAGCAGGCCAGATGCAATGACAGGGACCTGCCCCTGGGACGCTGGCCCTTCCCTGGGTTCTGGAGGCTGGGCCTCTCTCCTGACATGCATATCCGTGCTCATCTGTGCTGCCTGCATGGTGCCATCACCCTCCCCAGAAGCCCAGGGGTGGGGGTGACGCCTCTGGTCTTCAGAGGAGACTGAGGTTCAGTCGGGGAGCTGCCTCACAGAGGGAGGGCCAGGGTGGAGCCGTGGGAGTGGGGCGAGGAGCTGCCCACTGATGGGCCTGGTGCCGCAGAGAGCATGCTGCGCACAGCCAGCAGCCCCGACAGCCTGCGCTCGCGCACACCCATGATCACACCTGACCTGGAGAGCGGCACCAAACTGTGGCACCTGGTGAAGAATCATGACCACCTGGACCAGCGCGAGGGTGACCGTGGCAGCAAGATGGTCTCGGAGATCTACCTGACGCGGCTCCTGGCCACCAAGGTAGGCTCAGGTGGGCAGCGTGTGGAGGGGACACAGAGCCCCGCATCTTGCCCACTCGCGCTACCGCATGCCTGGCCAACTGGGGGTGTGGGTTGCCCAGTGGAGCCCTGGAGACACCCCTGTGCCTTGCCCGTCCACAGGGCACACTGCAGAAGTTTGTGGATGATCTGTTTGAGACCATCTTCAGCACGGCACACCGGGGCTCGGCCCTGCCACTGGCCATCAAGTACATGTTTGACTTCCTGGATGAGCAGGCTGACAAGCACCAGATCCACGATGCTGATGTGCGCCACACCTGGAAGAGCAACTGGTAACTGCGTGGGGATGGGCGGGGATGCTGCCAAGGCCAGGCGGCCATGCTGCCCAGGACCCTTGGTCCACTGCTGTGGAGCTCTCAGCCCTGCCGTGAGAGCTGTGTGCAGCTGCCCTGGGTATACATGACCGTGCAGGTGTGTGTGGGCACCGTATGAGAAATGGGCATGGTGGGCCAGCCCAAGCTGACCAGTCGGTGACAAGGCTGACAGCGACCGGCATGAGGCACTTGGAGCCTTGCCACAGAGCAAGGTCTGAGTGGAGCTGACCAGACTATGTGCCATGGTCACATGGCAGTGAGTGTGGAGTCAGAGCTTGTCCTGGGCCCCTGGGCTGCACTGTGTACAGCTATGCAGGCGTAAGCTGGGGCTCCACCTGCCTGGGTGGGTCCTTCCACAGAGTGCCTGTGCCCCAGCAGGCTGGTCCCTTGCATTCCTGGGACCTGGCTCCCTTCTAGGCAGTGGACTTCTCCCTCCCTGGTCACAGGCTGCCCAACTCTGTGATGCTGGCTTCCTCTGCTTCCCAGGTAGTCCGGCCCCAAGTGTTCCCAAGCCTCTCGCTACCCACTCAGGGCTCCAGCCCCCCAGATAGCAGGCTCCTGCCTGCTGCTGGGATCCTTCTGTGTGCCCCTATCTTCCAGCCCCTACAGCCTTGCGGGTTCGGGAAGAGGGACTGCTCAGACCACACACGGTGGGTCACTCCCCTGCCTGCTCACCTAGACCCTGTTTCATCAGGCTCCCTCCCTCCTCCCCTTTGCCCAACTAGGGTCTCCCCCGCCTTGTGTGCAGTCATGCATGCCCTCCCCTCTGTTAGCGCCTCACTCTCCTGGGTTCTGTGCCCTGCTGCCCCACCTCCAGGTGGTCAGCAGCCACCTCCCACCCCTGCCCTCTGGTCTCCCTGAGCCTGTTGCCCTTTGTGGCCTTTTCCTTGACCCTGCAAGAGCTTTTTACCTCCAGCCGTCGGCGTCCTTCTCCCTGGTCCTCCGAGCCCACCTCACCCATACTCTGGTGATTTCGCCCCTTCCCCAGACTCTGGTTGGCCTCCAGATGCTGCCACTTCCCAAACCCAGGTAACAGCGGGGCTCTCCCCGCCGCCATCCAGCTCCAGCTCCGTCTGGCCACCTGCAGGACCTCAGGTTGGGATTAAATGCCCAAGAGGCTCCTCTCCTGGGCCGTCCTGAGGGTTCCATGGCAACAGGAAAGATGGGGCCACCAGGCAGGTAGTGTCTTCTAGGTCAGTGCCATTTGGAAGAACTCTCTGCGGGGGAAAATGTTTTAGGCCTGTGCTGTCGAGAGTGGTGGCCCCTAGCCACCTGTGGCAACTGAGCAGCATGTCACTAGTGCAACCGAGGATCTGAATTTTTAATTTGATTTAGTTTAAATTTGTTTATTGGGGGGTGCAGTTGGGGTCTCACTCTGTCACCCAGGCTGGAGCACAACAGCACGATCAAAGCTCACCATAGCCTCCGTCTCCTGGGCTCAGGTGATCCTTCTGCTCATCCTCCCAAGTAGCTGAGACTACAGGCACACTCCACCATGCCCAGCTAATTTTTCCTTTTTTTTTTTTTTTTTGTAAAGATGAGGTCTCACTGTGTTGCCTAGGCTGGATTCAAATTCCTGGGCTCAAGCGATCCTCCTGCCTTGGTCTCCCAAAGTGTTCATATTATAGGCTTGAGCCACTGTGTGCAGCCTCATTTAAATTTAAACAGCCACATGTAGCTAGTGACTTCCAGGTAGCCCAGCTGATGACAGCCCCTGAGATGGTGTTTTAGGCACAGAGGGCTGGTCTCCACGGGACTGGTCTCCATTCCTCCTGGGCTGGAGCCAAGCTGTGACTCTCTGCACAAAAGCAGGCTGTGAGCCACGTGCAAGCTAGGAGGGCCGTAGTGATGTGGGTGGGCCCCAAGGGCCTGTGGTCTGCATGTTTTGTCCACGTGTAGCCACATGTGTGTACATCTGAGCGTGTGCTCCAAATATCAAGTAACTGTCTGGGAGAGGCACAGGAGATGGGGGCAGCCAGGTGACAGGGACAGCCTCACTCAATGAGGGCCCCTGTGTCTTTCTGGGCCTCAGTTCCCCCATCTGTATGGAAATCCACACCCCCTTTGGAGGTTAGAGTCAGGGCCGTGATGGCACTGCCAGCCCCTTCCTGTGCTGTTCAGAATGGGAGCCAGAGTGATGGCACTGCCAGCCCTGTCTGACCGAGTGCCTGGCCTGCTCACCCACAGCCTGCCTCTGCGCTTCTGGGTGAATGTGATCAAGAACCCGCAGTTCGTGTTTGACATCCACAAGAACAGCATCACAGATGCCTGCCTATCTGTGGTGGCCCAAACCTTCATGGACTCCTGCTCCACATCTGAGCACAAGCTGGGCAAGGACTCACCCTCCAATAAGCTACTCTATGCCAAGGACATCCCCAACTACAAAAGCTGGGTGGAGAGGTAGGTGGGGTGGGGAGAGGGGTCGGGTATGTGCGCTGGGGTGGCCAAGACCCACTCATGCACCACCTGGCCACCTGCTGGCAGGTACTACGCTGACATCGCCAAGAT
Source organism: Cephalopachus bancanus (assembly GCA_027257055.1). Classification (NCBI taxonomy): domain Eukaryota; kingdom Metazoa; phylum Chordata; class Mammalia; order Primates; family Tarsiidae; genus Cephalopachus; species Cephalopachus bancanus. The sequence continues at coordinate 2,070,485 of JAPVLO010000336.1, read as the reverse complement.
GCCGGCCATCAGTGACCAGGATATGAGTGCATACCTGGCTGAGCAGTCCCGGCTGCACCTGAGCCAGTTCAACAGTATGAGCGCCTTGCACGAGATCTACTCCTACATCACCAAGTATAAGGATGAGGTGAGCCTCGCCTGGGAGCCCACAGGCTGGGGTAAGGTGTCACCAGCCCTCACCAAAGCCACCTGCATTACTGCTGCTCTGCCAGCTCCTCCTTGAGTCTCTGTACCACCCAGTTCCCTGGGGCCATGAGGGTTGGCGGGGATGGCTGGCAGTCTTTCCAAGGTAGAGCATATTGGTCATGAATGACCCCCAGGGGCCTGTCACAGTGTGACCAGGCTAGGCAGAGGCTCCTGGCAGACCTGCCCTTTTAGTACCTTTCTGCCAATGCAAGGCCTTGTCTGCACACAGAGCGGAGAAGGGCTCCCCGGATGCCAGTCAGGAGGAAGGACTGCAGGCTGAACTGGATAGTACATAGGGCGGGACAGGCATGGCCTGTGTCAGGGCCCTCAGCCCTTGCTGTGAGGGTCAGGGAGGCCTAGGAGTAGGAGGGATGCAGCCAGAGACAAGGGGCCGTGAGCCCTGCCCCCAGTGAGGAGGCTCATCTGAGCCTCGGGAACAGGAGGGCTGAGGACTGCCTGGCAGTGGGGAAGGCTTGGGAAGCCGGGTCTGGGGTCGGGCCTCAGCCTCAGGCTCTCTGGACTTGAGGTACTGAACAGCTGGCTCAGGAGTGCCCTGGGCTCGAGGTCGCTTTGGAGACCGTCAGCCAAGCAGAGGGCCTTCGGGCTGAGGCTGGGGAAAAGGTCAGGGAGAGTCAGTTTGTGGGAGGGATGGGCCTGCACCCCGGGCTTCTGCCATAGGGACCAGGATGGAGGGGCAACTGACAGAGGCAGCAGGCAGTCCTCAAGCAGATGCCCCTCAAGCAGCCGCCCCGCAGGAACATAGGAGTGCCAGAGTCTCGTGACCTAGGCAGCAGTGCTGTATTAGATCAGGGAAGGGCATGAGCCCAAGGCCCTGGGCCTCACAGGGGGAGAGAAGGGGACCCAAGGCTGTAAAGGGCACAGAGATCTAGGGGGTGTTGGGGGAATGGGAGGAGAGGTGGTGGTGTGGCCACACTCCTGGGCTGCCGAGGACCAGAGGCTGCTGTTTTGGGGGATGAGGGTAGGAATGGTGTGGGGATGGAGAGGTGTGCTCGTTCTCCACGTTGGGGTGCTGCGGGTCCAGGCTGCAAACCTGGGTCCCCCGTCTGGGAATGGGTGGGGTGGAACCTCCAGCACCTGCCCTGGAGCCCTGCTGGCTGCCATCGCACCACATGCATTCCCAAGGACAGCAGCACAGGGCTCTGGCAAGCCACACTCAGGCTGGTGGCTCAGTGTGGTCGTGGCCAGCCCAGCATCCTGCCACTCCCTCCCGGTCCTGCAGATCCTGGCGGCCCTCGAGAAGGATGAGCAGGCGCGGCGGCAGCGGCTGCGGAGCAAGCTGGAGCAGGTGGTGGACACGATGGCCCTGAGCAGCTGAGCCCTGAGGGCCGCCAGCAGGAGGAAGTGTGAGAAGGCGGCCGAGTGGGGGCTCCGGCCAGCCCTCGCCGCCCCAAGCAGAGTGCCTGGTGGCACTCAGGAGTCACACGTGGTCTGGCATCCTCCTGGCCTCTCCCTCCTCTCGCCTGGCTGAGGCCCTGGCTTTCCTGGTGCGGATGTGATGGTACTGGCTGTGCCACCACCATGCCCAGAGCTGCTTGCTTCGGGGCTGGAACAGCACAGCGTGGCCGAGCCGGCCCAGGGATCTGTGTTGCCTGGCAGCAACTGTCCAGTAGCCTTCACAAGAGAAGGGACAGCCTGTGAGGGGCCAAGGGGTGAGGCCGAGGCCCTCCAGAGGGAGGGGTGAGGCCGAGGCCCTCCAGAGGGAGGGGTGAGGCCGAGGCCCTCCAGAGGGAGGGGTGGCTGGCCTGGACTGTCTCTGTGACACCAGGATGGAGGCTGGGGTATCAGCAGTTCCCGGCCACCTGAACTGCCGCCAACAGGCAGAGTCTGAGGGTCGAGGGCCTAGCTGGCAGCTGGAGGCAAAGGCCAAGCGCCCAGGACCAGGCAGGGCGAGCCCAAGTCGGTCTGGCCTGTCGCCGCCCGCCTTGCACATCCAGCGCCACCTCGCTCACTGCGCCGCCGCCATCCTGATTCACCGCGTGCTCTGTGCGGCCGGAGCGCCATGTCCATCTCGCCCCAGAGAGGCCCACCCCTCCTGTGGAGGGGCTACAGCCAGCGCCGCCCAGACGCCTGAGTGGCCTCCTATGGACGAGGCCACTCCCTCTCCGTCCTCAGGGCTGTGCCTCTGGGAGCCACTGGGCCTGGGGCTCCGGGTCACAGAGCGCACGTTCCCATTATTTATTCCCCCACATCCTGCTCCTAGTGCAGCCCGGCAGCTGACCGCGGGTGGGCTGAGCTCTCCTGTGTGGAACTCCTGAGGGCAGCCCCGACCCCTCCTCTCCTTCCCTCCTCCCCTCTCTGTCCCTGCCCCAGCGTCCTCCCAGTGGCTTCCAGTCTGGCATCTCAGCAGTGTCCTGGCCCCTCCAGAGCAGTGGGACATCTGGGGACTGTTTTGTTTCTAAAGGGGAAAACCATTCTGCTTTGCTCTGCTTGGACTGCAAGGGCCGGCCGTGGCAGGGCCTCCCTGGCGCCCTGCTGGCCTGGATTTCTTTGGTCCTCGAATGACAGCAGTGACCAGAGGGACTGGAGGCCGGCTGTGTCCACCTTTGCCCTGGGTGAGCAGGAGAACACGTTTCAAAGAAATCTGTACATATATATATGTATGTATATATATGTGTGTGTGTGGCTCTAGCCTCAGTCTCCAGCCCCAGTGGGGTACTGTACAGCTAACTGAAGGAGAAGACTCTTAAAGATGATTTGGAATAAGAGCATAAAGGCAGTGGGAAAGCAATACCAAATGGCCATGGAGAAAGTGGCCGGAGATTCCCCAGAACACACGCAGCAGCCTGAAGCCTGCACACTCAACCTGCGGCCGCTGTTTTCGTTTGTCGCAACAAAGAAGGAATTTCCCGCCGGTCCCCAGAGCGTGCCCAGGGTGCACAGCCCTTGGGGTCATGCATGATTGTGCTAGCGTTTAGTCTGAGTTGATCTTTTTAAAACTGCAAGTGTTGAATACTAGAGATTGTTAGACCCTTTTTTATGTTTTTTAATTAATCAGTCACTTGTAAAAGCAAACAGGCGGCCCGTTCCCTTTTCAAGGTCACTTTTTCGATGGTACTAAGGATTCCCACAGACTTTAAGGGACAGCTAACTGTGGCAGAACCAGCCTCGGCACCCTGGCCTAGGCCCCAAGGAAGAGCACTCCGCCCCCATGGGGCTGCCAGTCTGGGGTCCTCCCCTCCTAGGCAGCGTGAGCCAGGCGGAACGCCTTGGGGACCACACTGAGGGCCGCTCCCTCGCAAGGGGTCGTGGTGTGAAGTGGGTGAGCTGCTTGCTGCCTCAGGACGTGCCTTGCCCATGGGGCACTGGGCAGGACTCCGCATCCTGCTGCTGTCATGCCCGGCAGGCTGCAGCCAGGCTCCCCGACCCCCTGCTCCCATCCTGCCGTGGGTGTTACTCCTTGGGCAGACTTGTGGGGCCAGAGCTGAGGCCAGTCTTTCTAGAGATTGGGACAATTTTTTGGTAGCCCCTAGCACTGGCTGGAATTCTCATCCCAAGTGTACTCCCCGCCTCCCTTCTGATGCTGCCTGGCCGCACCTGGTGGGAGCCTCAGTTTGCCCCCAAAGTCTTCCCTGGACACTGGCTTCAGATTGAAGCCCCCGGTTCTTCCAGTTCTGCACGGATCAGGTAGGGCTCCTCAGCCCCTCCACATCCAGTTCCACCCCCGGTTTGGGCCTCCCACCCTGGCTTAGAGTGGGACCGGCCTTGCTTGGCCCTGCCAGGCTGCTCTTGTCCAAGGGGTCATGTTGGCAGGTGGGCGGCAATGGTGATGGTGTGGGGGGGTGGCTGTCGCAGGGCACACAGCGGTGTCCAGCCGCAAGCACTTTAGCATATCTGTTTACATGCGAGTAGATTGAGCTGACTAGCCGTGGGCAGCCAGGACAGCAGGTCTCGTATCCCCCCAGGCCCTGAGCCTTCCTGCCAGGCCATGGAGTTAGGCCCCTGTGTCCACTTGCCACTAGTTCCCACAAGTCCTACCCGCTCTGCAGGCACTCAGGCCCAGGCACCCCGCCATCACTTCCTGCACCTCCTACTGGGGGTCTTCAGCAGTGGCCTGGGGAATGGGAGCCCGGGGAGGAGCCCAGGATGGAGCCTGCTGAGAGGCTCCCGCGGGCCGTGTGTCTGCAGGGAGCCAAGCCCACAGCACAGAGTGCTGCAAACTGACACCCGGCCTGGCAGCCCAGACACTGCTGCTACTGCCACCTGCTTCGCACAGCCCCCCATCCCCTTAGCGTTTCTCCCCTCCCCATGCCTGGTCTCAGGAGTGCCCAGGACAGCTCATGCCTCGGCCTGGGAGCCTGGCCTTGCTTGATATACCTCGAGCTTGCCCTGCACTCCTCAGCCCAGGTTGCTGGCCCCTAGCCTGCCTCTCCCTGGCCTGTGGGGCTGGGGATCCCAAGACCCACAGCGCTGGTCCCAGGCACTGGCCCAGCACCATCGGTGTCCACAGGGGCCCAGAGCGGTGCCCCGTCCCCTGGCTGCACCTTGCTGAGAGCCTCCACCTGGTGTTTCTCCCAGTTCCGGACCTGATAGCTCATGTCGTTGGTGCTACACAAGCTAGAGTAGATATATTTAGAGAGAGAGAGAGATATTTTTAAGATGAAGCCCACAATTAGCTGTCCTTTAATGCCACAGAACCCCCCCCAAAAGATGAGCGATCACCTGGACGGCCTGAGCCAGAAATCAGCGTGGCTTCTCCCAGCAGCAGCGTGGCTGGCGTGGCTCAGCCTCAGATGTGTACATATGCGGCTGTTTCCTATTTTACTGTTCTCCAGATTTAGTACTTGTAAATAAACACACACATTAAGGAGAGATTAAACATTTTTGCTAAAAGCTCGTGGCTCCAGGTTTTTCTTGCCGGGAGACGGGTGGGGGCCCAAGACTAGGAGCCAGGTGGCCACGGAAGTACCTGCACAGCCCACGCGTGGAACATCCTCCCCCTGCGGAAGTCAGAAAGTGCCGCTGGACCTCCTGCCCCCAGGACTCCGCCAGCCCTGGGCGTGCTGCTCGGATGGTTCCATATGGCCCTTGCTTTGGTGGCGGCAGCACCTGAGAGCCTCCCAGGAGTGCAGATCCTCAGCCACCTGGGTCCTCCCAGGCCTCCCGTGGCTTGAGGCGTCCAAGGCAGGTGGCTGTGCTGGTGCTGGGAGCCTGAGCTGGGGGCACGGCCCGGTGACGTGTTGGCATCCTCGCTGGGGCCCGAGCAGTGGTCTTCTTCAGAAGCTCCCACGGGACTGCTCCTGTGACAAAAGGGTGGGGAGAGCCCTGGCTCAGCCTTGGAAGTCCCCGGGGCTCTCCTTGGAGAATGCAGACTCGCCCTGAGAGGCCCATGGCCAGCAACTTGGTGACCCGAGGCTGTAGTCCTGGGACACCGCCTTGAACGGCAAGGGCCGGAGTTCAGTTTCCCAGGCTTTCTCAGCCCAGGAGCCCTTTTTCTGCTTGTGGCCTTGTGAGCGAAGAAGCCAGTCTGGGAAATGTGGGCCTTCCCAGCAGACACGCTGCTTAATCCCACGACGGAGGTCTTCACCAACACTTAGGACAGAGAAGATGTGGATCCAGGTTCTGCCAGTGTGCATCTGGTCAGGGCCCTTGTCTCCAGGCCCCTTTCATCCATGGCCCCGGAGGGCGGGTATGGGAGTCGGGATGCTTCTGCACGACGTTGGCAATGTCTGAACTCATGGGTGTGGCATGTCCCCAAGGGGCCCGAGTACCTTCTCTGCCATTGCACCTCCAGGCAGAGCCCAGGTTGGACCGTGTGGTACTGGACGTGCTCAATGTCCAGTCACCATCTGCACTGCCAGTGAATGGATTCTCCGGACCTCCCCGAGACCCTTGTGGCCGGGCTTATCCCATGCTGTGGTTGAGGAAGCTGGGGCGCTCAGAGGCTGCATGGCTTGCCCAGGCCCACATGATAGTAAGCCTGAAGGCAGGCTGGAGGTGTCAGGAGAGAGGCTCCAGGCCCCTAGACACCCTGTGGCACTTCCTCTGCCTGCCTAGACTGGCAGCGGTTTATAAATCATAATCAGTACCTCCTGCTCCCAGACAGGCCTGTCCTGACAGCCAGGGTTGTAGGCATGGAGCTCTGTACCAGGCTCAATGACTAAAAAATCAGTGTAATCACCACGAAATTGCATCGGAAACAAATTTAGCAAATGCAGTCCCATTTGGAGTGTGACGTGGCCTGTTCTCATGTCTCAGTCCCCTCCAGCTTTCCGGCTCAATCAGCTCTGCCTCAATTACCCTCGTTAGGCTGCCCAGGGCTCCGGCCCTGCCAGCCTGAAATCAGGGGGCCGTCTCTGAGCTGTAATCAGTGTTCACTGTACAAAGTGATCAAGTGCAATTATGCAGTGAGACATGCAGGCAGCAGGCGCCTTCTGATTGCTTTGCACGTGGGCTCATGGAGGTATCAGAACCACCAGCTATGCACGCTGGGGTCTGCTGGCTGCCCGAGTGGAGCATGTAGGTGGGCCACGCTCAGGGCAGGGCAAGGCCAGCTGTGGCTACACACACCGAGGTGAGTCAAGAGGCGACTTTAGACTACTTGCCGGGTCCCAGAGCAGCCACGGATCAAGGCAGAAGACAAACCACAGACTGTGGGCAGGGGTAAAAAAATAACAGACTGGATTAGAAGACCAGCAAGGTAACTGCAGATGGGGCAGGGCCCTGAAGAAAACAGCGACTGCGCAGGAGGGCGGTCGGCACGGTCCCCCCCTGGCTGGGTAGAGCAGGCCTTCTGGGGAGGAGAGGGGCCAGCAAGGCCTGGGGGACAAGGAGGAGCCATGGGGCTGTCGGGTGAAGAGCATTCCCCGAGGACGGAAGACAGGAGAGGCTGGCAGGAGGGGCCAGGCCACGGGCAGGAGGCCGAGCTCCTTGGGAAGCAAAGAGGGCGGGCTCATTCCTGGACTCTGCTGGCAGCCATGAGACACGGGACCGGGCACCAGAGGCCAGCCAGCAGCCTCTATAGGTGCTCCCCGGGGGCATGGTGTGCTGGGCTCCTCTGGGGCCTTCCTGGAGAGCCGTCAGCCCTGGCGATGGTGCTTTGTGGGCAGATGTGCTCCCTCCAGAGCACAGGCGGAGTGGGGCCGTGTGACTTGCACTAACCACGGGCTCGTCAGTGGGAGTGATCAGGGCCCCATTCGGCTGAGCCTTGAGTCCTGCAGGAGTGAGGATTCTGGAGTGCAGAGCCTCAGCTGGATGGCACTGGCTTGTGGCGTGTGCACAAGACTAACGTAGTGGATGTGGACACTTGGGGCTTTTTTCTGCAGCACAGCCTGATGCTATCGGTCTCATCACTGCCCTATTTCAGAGAGGAAGGCCGCAGGTAAGGGAGTAAAGTCACTGGCCCAAGGGCACAGAGCTCCTGTGGTGGGGCCAGGATTCAAACTCAGGCTGTCCACCCCTTGCTGCAGCCCTTCTAGGGTGGCCGGCTCCTTGAAGACAGCACCAAGGGCTTGATTTGAGTAGAGGGGAGTGGGTAGCCGGCTAAGCCAGCTAAGCCTGGAGTTGCAGGGATGGTTTTTCTCAAAGCGTTTTCTCTGTAGCCACCTGTAGATACCACCAGGCCCTTGAATCTGCCCACCTGACTGGAAGACTCTCTCCCCATCATGGGGTCTGCTTGAGAGATCTATTTTATAGCCATCGTGGTTACTTTCCAGCCATCATGGCTGCATCCAACTATAATAAAAACCACTCAAGCAGTGTCTCTTGCGAGTGCCCCTCTCCATTATAAGTGACAGAAACCCTAAACTGGCTTGGGCAAAAAAGGTAACTGGTTGGCTCATGCAATAGAAAAGTCCCAGTGCACAGCTAGCCTCAGGCATGGCTGGATCCAGGGGCTCCTATGAGGTCATGAGAAATGTTTTTCTTCTCTGTCCTCTGTATGGGCTTCATTCCCTTGGGAACAGTGACCAGTAGCCCTGGGATTACCAGCCGAACCACCATGGAAATAGAATGCCTTGGTCAGCAAATGTCCAAGTAGGGATTTCATTGGCTACTAACAGGGCAGCGTCTCTGAGCCAACCATTTTGCCTCGAAGGATGAGGTGTTCTGATTGGTGGACCCAAGTAGTATGCCCAGGGGAGAGGGTGGCCTTTTTGAACCTCAGGGTTTTGCAAATTGTGTAGAGCTGTGCACATGTGGAGGGAGAGTCTCGTACAGTCTGTAAGTTGTGTCTGCACAGCAGAACACCAGGGAACAGATTTTCAGGAGGCTCCTAGACCATCCCTGCAATTTACTTGTCTTCCTGGTGGTCTAAGGTTCATTGCTGACTGCCCAGTTTAAATGCTTGAGTGCTGTCTACCAGCCGACTTTGACCAGAGAGAGATCTGGCTGGAGGCTGTCCGTGGTCCCCAGTGAGTCCTGACAGGCAGGACGTGGTAGGGGGGCAGGGAGACAGTTGCACACCTCTGGCTGTGAGGAGCAGTCGACTGATAGAGTCTGGAGGGTGGTGCATTCCAGTCCCTCGAAAAGAAGCATTTTTCACTCATGAGCTGGAGGAGGACCTCCAGGGCTGGAGGGTGTGTGGGCGGCTCGACTTCCTAGGCTACTCCAGCCTGTGCGACATCACCCCTCCTCCCTCCACTCCATCACTCTTGCCCACCAATCTCTACCCAGCTTACCTCCCACCCGAGCCTGATCCCCACTGCCTGTACCCACTTACCCATTCTGTCTCCTCAGGGACCTCGTCCATCACTGCTGTGGTTCCCTGCCGCCACCCTTCCCTGCAGGCTTTTGCCATCCACCCACAGACCCAGCCAGGTGTGTGGGGACAGGGCTGTGAAGGATGCTGAGTGCCTGCCCTGTAAAGAGTGTGTGTTCACAGGTGTTGGCAAGGATGTGGATACATGTGAATGCCTGTCACCACTGGGGGGAAAGGAAAATTGTGCAGCCGCCCTGGACACGGTATGTGGGTCCCTAAAAAGTTAGACATAGAATCACCATGGGATCCAGCAATCCCACTTCCGGGTATATAGCCAAAAGAATTGAAAAGAGGCTCTTGAAGAGATACTTGCATACCCATGTTCTTAGCAGCATTATTGACAATAACCAAAAGATGGAATCAGCCCAAGCGTTCATCAGCGGATGCGTGGATAAGCAACATAGGGCATATCCATACAGTGGAATATTATTCAGTCTTGAGAAGGAAGGAGATTCTGACCTGTGCTACAACATGGACAACATGGATGAACCTTGAAGACATTGTGCTGAGTGCAATAAGCCAGACACATGCCAAACAAACACTGTCTTATTCCACTCCGCTGAGGTCCCTGGAGTAGTCAGATTCATGGAGACTGAAGGTGGAATGGTAGTTATGGGGCTGGGGAGGAGGGAGAAGAGAGTCAGTGTTTCACGGGACAGAGTGTCATCTGGGACGATGAAAAAGTTCTGGAGGTGGTGGTGATGGCTGCGCCACACTGTGAATGTGCTAAGTGCCACCGAACTGGTCAATCACGAATGGTGAAGACGGTGAATCTTACGTGTATTTTATATCTGAAATAAGGAATAAAGTCTGTAGAGCACAGGCACATCTCTGTGTGCATGCAAGACCCCCAGGCCGTCCACCTCCCACAGCGGACTTGCCCCCCTCTGGCTTGGACAGTCCGTCCTCATGCCCAGCGTTTGGTGTCAGCGGTGCCCTGGCGTCTGGCTGCAGGCCCGACCTCTCCTGGCCTCACTGCCCTGGACACCAGCTGGCCCTCTGGGCCCTCTGGATGCTGCTCCCAGAGCCCAGAGTGCAGCCTCTCATCCTCCCCTGCCACACCACCGGGCTGCCGTCCGGGCACAGCCACTGCCAGGCGAGCTTCCCACCCCTCCAGAAAGCGCCTGCTCCCCTGAGCTCTTGGCCCAGAGCAGCCCTACTTTGCCTGCCTGCCACAATGCCATCCATCTGCAGGAAGGTCTGCCCCCCCAGAGCCATGGTCACAGACAGCAGGGCCATTCCGGGGCCAGTGCCACAAGCACCACCCCAGCCTGGGCCAGGACGAAGAAGGAGCTCAGGAAGATCCCCTGGGAAGAGCTGGGACAGCACAGATCCTATCGGCTGTGCCCTCCCCTGGGACGCCCTCTCCCCTCCCCAGCCTCTGCCTGGAATCTCAGGTCCAGTTCCCACCTGGAACCTCATTGCTTCCAGGCGAACTTCCCCGAAGCCCGGTTTTTATGAGTACCTCTATCTTCTTTCTCTGATGGGCAAAGACATATTTTTCCTTATGTAACCTCGGTGTTGTTCTCACCCTGGCAAAATTGATATTGATGTATTCAAATGTCCTCAGCTGTCTTAAAGCCACATTTTCACAGGAGGTTTGTTGAGGTCAGGACCCCAGACAAGCCCCCCTTTCTGCTTGGCCTTATTTCTCCTTTTCTCTGTTTCCGTCTTTCCCTTCTGCCTTAGAACCAATGTTGTTGCAGAAACCAGTCAGTGTCCTAAAGACATGGCTGCGGTGGGTCTAGAGTGGTGTGTGACACACACTGCTTCGTCCTGAGTCCGGCTGGCACCGGCTGTAGTGGGCCTGGACGTGGCTGGATCCAGGCTCAGTCTCACAGCAGACGGATCCCCAAGCTGCCCACCGCACCTGCCAGGAGGCTCTGGCAGGGTTGGGCTGACCAGGGCTCAGGGCCCGTGCCCAGCTTCATCCTTCCCCAGTGGGCCCCTGCCGTGGCCCCCTCACTCTGTGCACCAGGTCCTTCCATTACCTGGAATTTTTATCTGAATGTGCTCTTTCCTTTGTTAGCCAGAAGAGATGATTCAAAAGGGAACTTGACGGCACTAAGTGGCACTAAAAGAATAGGACCATTAATAGAAGTGGCCATAACAAATAAATACAATAAAAGTAAAACAGTCTTACATTCTAGCACAAGCTGTTGCCCGTATAAGCCCCCCTCCGATGGAATGACTGAGGGCGTGCCAGCTGGAGGTCCAGGCCACAGAGGCTTCTTGCTGTGAGAGGAATTCAGGGATCCTGAATCCTCCTCTGCCCTTCCTGGCTCCCTCTGGGGATGCCTGACCCTGCAAATCCACTCCCCAGGCACCCTTGCTGGCTTCCCAGAGGGAGGTGACGCAGAGGAGAGGAGGGGCCTACCTCCATTCTGGCTGGCGTTCACTCAGGGTGGGCCTCCTCCCTGGAACTGGTGTCCACTGGCAGCCCAGCTCCAGGCTGATGACACCCCTCCTCCCAGTGCCCTCCGGCCTGACTGAGTACAATTCCTACTGTCCCAAGCTCTGTGTGACACACTGCTTCATCCTGAGTGATGATCCTGCAATGGGTGATGGTATGACAACTCGCCTGGGACATGGGGTGCCCAGATATGCGGTCAGACCACCCAAGTGTGTCTGCAAGGGCGTTTCTGGATGAGGTGATCTGGAGACTTGGCAAAGCAGACTGCCCACCACCCCCAACATGGGCGGGCCTCCTCATCTGTTGAGGGCCCGGATGGAACAAAAGGTTGACCTTTCCCCAAGTAGGAGAGAGGTCCTCCTGCTGGACAGCCTTCTGGCTGGGACATCAGTCAGACTCCAGCTGAAGAGAGCCAACGCTCTTCCCGAGTACCAAGCCTGCCAGGACCGGGTCGGCTTACCCACTCACCCTGCAGGCCCTGGGACTTACCCTCCCCAGTCCCGTGGGCCAATTTCTATTAATGATCTACCTGTCTTCCTACCTGTCTACAGACACGCATCCTAATGGTCGTTTCTCTGGAGAGCCCTAAATACACTTCCCTCTGCAGAACAACCTGTGCTTCTAACTGGATGTTACCGGGGGGATTTCCCACGTCATGCAAAGTCACGGCTGTGTCTCACCTAAAACCCCCACTCACCACCCAGAAGGCCACTTGGGATGAGTGGAGCTGGGGGCCAGCCCTGCCTCGTGCTGTCCTTGCCCCCACTGTGACCCCCTCCTCCCCAGCCCTGCACAAACACCACCCCAGCCCAGGAAGTCCCCCTCCACGGGACTCTGAGCAGGACTTGGTCTCTCTGACAACTTGGCACATGCAGGTGTGTGACATTCCTGCCATTCTTTGCGTATTTGCAGGGCCTGAAAGGACAGAGGGAGGGTGCAAAACAGTTTTTGAGTCCAAGAAAGAGAGCCGCAAGTCTTCTTGTCTCTTCATGGAACAAATTCCTTGAGAAACTGTTTTTCAAGACGCGAAAGCCTCTTAGACAAGTGATCAGTCAACAAGAGGAGGGGCAGGCCGACCGGGCAGGGAATCCGGGCCTGGTTGCATAGTCCTTGGGCGAGCTGGAGCAAAGCTCTGTCTCCCTCAGCCTCAATGTCTTCATTGTAAAATGAAAGAGCAACTCTGACCCTCAACCCCGCCCCGACCAGGCTGAGGGTGTTGTAGGGTGGTGTTCTCACACCCCTAAACCTCATTTCCTGGAGGGCAGATCCCTAGCTCCTCTGACTGGGGAGAGGCGGGGGGGGGGCAGAGGGAGGGGCTCGCCAAGCCCTTAGAGTTGCGTCACGTGCCAGAAGCAGCTTCTGTGAGAGGGGACTCCCTTGCCCTGCCACAGTGGGCGGGGTGGGGTCGGATGTTGATGGCCTGCTTCTCCTGGAGGACTGGGAAAGGCAGGCCTCCCGCCTGCTTTCTCCCTCCAGAAAGACACCCCTTGCGCCCTGGGAGTGGCGAGTAACCCCAAAGTCCCCTGTGGACTTGCAGGGGTGCAGAGGTACTGGGAAGTCCAGCAGACGAGCGGGAGCCCAGAATTGGGAAGAGGAGGCTACTGGGGTTGGGGTGCAGAGCCAGGACACGGCTACAAGCCAGGAGCACTCGGGGCTGAGGAGCAGGTGAGTGACAGCTCCAGGGAGATGCATGTCCACCCTAATCGATGCTAATGGTACTGCCCAGCACACACGGAGTCATACAGTGCACAGCCGCACAAGCCCTGAGTGTGATACGGCACTTCCTTTGGAGGCCGGCAGATCTGGCCTCCCCTTTCCTACTGTCAGGAAGACATAAGCGTTGCCTTAGCCCGGATGTGATCTTGGGAAGAAGGCAGAAAAGGGAGAAAGAGACCTGCTAGTAAGTTGACCTGCGACCAGGGCTTAACATGTTCCCAAAAGAGACTATGAAAAAAGAGATCATTTAAATAGCACTAGAATAACGTATTTTAATTTCAACTTTATGCCATTTTATTTTGGGGGCCAGGGTCTCACTCTGTTGCCCAGCTGGAGTGCGGTGGCGCAGTCGGGGCTCCCCGCAGCCTCAGCCTCCTGGATTCAGGCGCTCTTTCCACCTGGGACTACAGGCGCACGCCACCACGCCTGGCTAATTTTTTAGAATATTTTTAAAATTTAAAATTTTGTTCCTGCTTCCTGGTAGTACTACAGCTTGAGAGCAAAGTTAGTTAAGTTGCAGACGATTAAGAAGCTCCGTTAACAAAATGCCTGGGCAAAGCTGTGTACATTTTCAACCCTAGAGAATTCCTAGGGCTCAGTGCAGCCTGCAGGTGCATTGGCACTGCCTGTGGGGACCAGGGAAGGGGACGGCTCCTCTCCATCACTGGGGCTGGTCACACCCCCAGGAGACACATGGGTCCCGAGTGGCCAATCAGAACATTCCTTCCTCCTATCGGAGCTCAGCATGTCACCCCATTAGGGGCATTTTATACTTTGACCAAGAGAGAGACTGCTCCTTTACGTGGAGGTGGTTTATAAACCCAGACTGCTGAACTTGTGAGTCTTTCTAAGAGTGAAGCTAATTCAGAGTCCAGAGATGGAGAGGGAGGGAGAGAGGGAGGGAGGGAAGAAGGGAGAGGAGAGCAGAGCAGAGGAGGGGAGAGAGAGTTTAAACTTCTGAATCCAGCAGTGTCTAAAGACTAGATCTCTTCTGGCCGTCGGTTACATCAGCAAGAAGTTCCTTTTTTCCCTTGTCCTAAGCCAGTCTGTCACTTGGGACTTACAGCGGGCAGCTCTCCACTGTCCCATGTGCTAGCGATGGGCCACATGTGGTTATCAAGTGCTTTAAATATGCTTCATCTGAACCGAGTGTCCTGTAAGTGTAAAACATACATTATATGTAAAATATGGCAATTTTTCCTACTGATTACATGTTGACAATAATATTTTTGATATGTTGGATTAGATAAAGCATGACATTAAATTGAATTTTACTTATTTCTTTTTGTTCTTTAAAATATGGACACTAGAAAGTTTGCATTTCTGACTGATGTTTTCTATTTGGACAAACCAATTGTCTGGGTATGAAAGAACCTTCTTTTAAATATTTTCATGGGGAAAGGGTCATCAATCTCAGCATCACCTGCTTCTAAAGAGAAGGATTTCTGCTGACCAGTGGGGTACTTGGCTTCCTGAGAACACGGTGGCTCTGGCGGACACATTTGGGGTTGGGACCAGGGGAAGGAAGAGGTGTGTTGCCTTTTGTTTACAAACAGCTTTATTTAGATGCAACTCACACAATGCACAGTCCGCCCATTTAAAGTGTGCAGCTTCAGCGGCCTCTTGGAAATTCAGAGTTGTGCAACAACCACAGTGATCTAATTTCAGGACATTTTTCATTACCCCAGAAAGATCTCATCCCTCCCCTTCCTCCACCCCCAGCACTGGACAGCCATGGACCCGCCTGTGTCTCTGTGGATTTGCCTGTTCTGGGCACTTCATGCAAGCGGAGTCGCGGTGTGCAGCCCTTGACCACTTAGCAGGGTGACCTCCAGGTTCATCCGGGTGTAGCAGGGCTCGTGCTCACCTCCTTGTATGACTGAATCCTCTACAGTATGGCTGCACCACAAATTTTATGCATTCATCGGCTGATGAGTTTGTCTTCACATCTTGGCTTTTGTGAATGGCGCCGCTGTGAACATTCATGTGCATTTTGTGTGTGGACATTCATTTCTCTTGGGGAAATATCTAGGAGAGGAATTGCTGGGTCATGTGGTAGCTCTCTATTTCATCATGTGCATAGGCACTGCCAGGCTGTTTTCCAAGGCATCTGCACCATTTACATCCCACTGGTGACGTAAGAGGGTCCCGGTGTCTCCACTTCCTTGTCAATACTTGTCTGACTTTTTTATTCTAGCCAGTCTCATAGGTGTGAAGTGGTGGCTCTCTCTAGCTTTGATTTGCATTTCCCTGACGGCAGTGATGGAGGGCATCATTTCATGGTTTTGTGGCCACTTGTGTATCTTTTTTGGAGAAATGTCCATTCTAGTCCTTTCCTCTATTTAAAATTTTTTGTCTCTTTATTTTTGAATCATAAGAGTTCTATAGATATTATAGGTACAAATCCATGATCAGATATATGATTTACAATTTTTTCCTCCTATTCTATGGGTTCTTTTCGTTTTCTTAATGGTGTATTTTGTTTTGTTTTTATTTTATTTTATTGTTTTGAGTCAGGGTCTCACTCTGTTGCTTAGACTGAAGTGCAGTGGCATGATCCTGGCTTGCCACAACCTCACCCTCCTGGGCTCAGGCGATCCTTCTGTCTCAGTCTCCTGAGTAGCTGGGACTACAGGTGTGCACCACCACATCAGGCTAAATTTTTAATCTTTTGCAGAGATGAGGTCTCACTGTGTTGCCCAGGCTGGTCTCAAACTGTTGGAATCAAGCCATCCTCCTGCCTAGACCTCCCCAAAAGTTGTAATTACAGGTGAGAGCCTCTGCGCCTGGCAATGGTGCCCTTTAAATGCTCTACTTTTAATGAAGTGTGAGAAGTCCCATGTTAGGTTCGGGGTGGGGTATGTACTCCAGGGAGGCGAGACTGGAGGGCATGGTCAGGGCAGTACCCGGGATGGATGGAGGAGGGCAAGCTCTGAGACTGAAAGACGGAATCCAAGCCCCTTTGCAACCTCCTCCTGGTGATAAACCCGCTCCCCTTTCCCTGAAGTTCTCTTTCTTTCAGTTCACCCTTTCTTGAGAGAGTTTTGCCAGGCATAGAACTCAAAATTGTGTTCTTTCTCTCAGCACTTTGGAGACATCCAGCCCCCATCGTGCCCCGCAGAGGCTGGCTGTCAGCCTAGAGCCTTGCCTTGAAGGAGATTTTCTTTTTTAAGGGCTATTTTAGGATTTTCTCTTCATCTGATGTTCCGCAGTTTGGATGCACGTCTTGCTGACCCTTGCCTGATGGCTGTGGGGGAAGTTCTGAATTTCAGCCCTTACAGCGGGGGCTGCCTGGGGACCTGCCCAGCAGCCATTTCTCAGCCTTCCCAGTCATGATGTAAGGCTTCAGTCCCCTGCTTGGCACCTTTCTCTTGGAGTCGCTGTGGGAGTTTCGGCTCTGTGCCACAAGCCCCTGGCAACACGGGGCCCTTCCCAAAGACGATTCTGGGAACTGTGTCTCTGCCCTTCACGAGAGCCCTGCAGGCTCTGACCCTGATGCCTGATGACAGTCTGGGGGGGGTGTCACTTCCCAGAGGGCGACGTGAGGGCCTGCCCCCACCCACCCAGGGGTTTCTAGTTCTTGCCTCCGGTTGCTCCCACGGAGCATTGTGGGGGTGCAGAGAGCTCCCCGTTGGTCCCTGCCTGAGGTCTGACTGTGCCTCTTGGTCACGGTGATTTGTGTTGGGAAGAGCCAGGGAATAGAGGGGTGTGGGGAGATGTCGCCGCCGTAGCCCCAGCCCATCTCCAGCAGTTCCTCACACGCTAGCAGGGCTCCTTGCTGGTCTTTCTTAAAGCTGGGGGCCCTTTTCCAGCAGTTCCTAGCTCAGGTTTACCTGCAGGGCCCCCATCTCGGCCACCCAACCTGGGAATCAGGCGTCTGGACCTGGAGCTGCCACGGCCACCAGCCGGGTAAAAGGTGGAGTGTTCCTTAGCTCAGCATCCCAGGCATTGAGGTCATTCCTTCTGCCTCCACCTGCAGAGGGCGATGGTCGCTGGGTGCCGGCTTGGACCTCCATAAAAAGGGAAGAAGCTGCGGCCCCTTCCTCCCATCCCAGATGATGGGGCGGCCGGGGCTTCAGAGCTGCTTCCCTCCTGGGGTGAGCTTCCAGCACATGGGCAAGGCCCAGAAAGTCTCCCAGGTGGGGGTCCTTGAGGACTGACAGGCAGTTGTGCTAGACTTGAATTCCTGGCAGTTGAAACTCTTCCCATAGCAACCAACTCTCAAAATGCTGTCCATGGTAGGTGGGCCGGATTCTGAGAAAAGAAATGCCCCACTGCTCTGTGCAGGGACCTCGCAGGGCCAGTGGGACAGGCTGGCAGGCGGAGCCGATGGTCGTCACCCTGGGGTGGACTCTTGGGCAGTGACCATCGGATTCCAGAAGCCAGTTAAACATCAGGCCTAGGAATTTCAAACTTTGCTAATTTGAAGTCTCCGTCCAGGGCAACGATCCCAGTGTCACCTTCTCCGTGAGCCCTGTCTTAGTCACCCTGCTCAAAACAGCGTCCCCATCCCTCGGTTCTGCCTTATTCCCTAAGTTATCACCACCCTGGCTTTGTCCACCTTGTCTATTGGCCTGGGAGAGCAGGGCTTTCTGCCTCGGCCACTGCGGCACTCGGCCTCCAGGACAGTGCCTGGCACACACTGTCCTCCATAAACACCTGGCGAATGAAGGAACGGGTGACCACTGAGGGCTGGTCTTTGCACACACCCAGCACTCATGCCTGTGTGGACACCTGCCTGTCTGCAGCCAGACAGGTTTGCAGAGACGTCACCCACGTCCCTCACCCAGGGATCGGCCTTCCTGAGGCATGAACCATCTCCACAGCCATCCCAGATCTCTGCAGTGCCTGGTAATTGGCGCCAATGACAATGCTCTCATCCCAGAGCTTTGGACTTTGGAGAGGTCACTGACTCCCACTGTGAGGTCACCTCTGCCCCATGAATGTGCCACCAACTCTGCCCTGCCCACAGAGCTCTGGGTCCAACCAAACCCCACATGACTTCTCCCCAACCAGAAACCACCGTGGGCTTCAGGTTAGGGGTCCAAGGCTGTCGGGGCCAATTGTTGCAAACCTGTTCCGTTACACCCTGCACTGCTCCTCCCATGAAGACAGAGTCCATTTCCCCATCCTGGAAACCGGGCTCTCTGTGACTCAGTCTGACCCATCAAGGGTGACAGAAGAGTTGGTGCACCAGCCAAGAAGGATGGGCCCAGGAAGCCTGTGGAGTCACTCTCTCGAATCACGAGAACAACCAGGCCAATCTGCTGAAGGTGGAGAGTCTGGAAGTTTCCGCTAGCGTATGAGTTCCCTGTCTGCCCCCGAGGGTTTCCAAAGGCTGAGGGCCTGGCGCCCTTCCCACGCCTGCTGCTGCAGCTAGTGAGAGGACTGGAAGTGCACATACCCGCCTGGCTTGGCTGCCCCGACTCTGAACTCCCTCTGACCTCCAGGGACAGCTCCAGCTCCTTCTGTCCCAGGCTGGACAGGGCCAAGGCTCTCTTTCCCATCCTCCTCGGTGCCAGAACACAGTTCATGACCCATGTAGAGATTCCAGTTGGGTCACATTCTCCACTGGCTCCCTGCTCACCATGGATGATGACCACGCCAGGGTGGCACCCTGCGCTTTGTGGCAGCCCCATGGGGCTCCTCGCCAACCTGACTTTGGGGTGTGATTTTGGCTGCGGCCCCGCCTGTGGCTTTTTCTGCCTTGTTCATGTTTTGGTCTGGCTTCCTGTAGTACCTGCGAACTCAACCCTGACTGCCAGTACATGAAGTCTCTGGTGCTTGCAGTTAAGAGCTCTGACAGTTTCAAGGTCCTCACCTTCACGGGGTCCCGAGGTCAGACCAACCAAGTGCTTGACCAGTCAGACAGCGTCACTTGGTCACTTAGGACACTGCTCTCTGCAGCTGGATGAGGCAGGGCCAGGGAGGAGGAGCCAGGCTCACTCCCAGGTGGATAACGATGTGCCCACACTCGTCTCCATGGGGGCAGCTTGGCCCCATCTTCCCACTTCCCCACTTCCCTGACGTGCCCCCAGGGCTCATTTTTCCTGCCCTTCCGAAGGCCCCTGGACACAAGCCCGTCCCCAAACTCCACCACTTTGGTCCCTTCGCACCCTGCTGGCACCCCCAGCACTCTCTCCACACCTGCCTGGGTTCCCGACAGCTCATGAAACACCCCAGCAAACAAACCCTTCCTTCCTTGCCAGCCCACCCAGCCACACATAGTCTTCACATCTCCTGCAGGCAGCCTCGTGTGTATGGAGTCCCTGGTGGGCTACACGGGTCTGGGGATCCGAGACCTCAGCTAGTGCACATCCTGATCCTTCAGATACCTCGTTGTCCATCAGGCTTGGGCACACACACAATGAGAGCTTCAGAGATGATGTCATTCATTGCTTCTTGCTTTGGTACACACAATTACTAATGGTGGGCCAGTCTTCCCAAGATAGCTGTAAGAGACAAAGGTCCTATCCTTCCCCTGGGCCCTCCCCCGGCGTAAGCCCATGTCCCAGGAGGCTCTTCATCTGCAACTTCTTCCACTCCTCTGGTGCTGAGCCCTTGTGAGGGCCAGAGTCATCTACACACAGCTTCCTGGCGCCATCCTTGGCGTGCATGCCCCACGAGACCTGGCGGGGATGTTCTCATGGTCTATGGATGACGCTGCCTTGCATCTTTGGCCAACACTGTTCCCAGCCACTGACGGGCTGCATCAGCCAGAGCTCCCAGTTGCAGGCAAGCAAATCAGCTCCGGTTTAAATGGAGCAAAATCCACTGGAAGGTTGCAGGAGACCTCCCAGAGCCTCCAGGAGTCTATGCTGTCAAAGCTGTGCTGCGAGGGCTGGGCTGAGAGCACATGGCTGCTGTCCCTGCCCTTTTGCATCGACTGGACTTGTCCCATCCTTACCAATGTCACAGCACCCGGGGACAGCCTGTGGCTTCTGCTGCAGCTGCTGCGGCCTCTGATGCCCTCACCACAGTTCCTGCTTATCAGGGTCACCAGCTTTCCATTCAACACTCCTGAGGGTGGAGTCGAGGTTCTTGCTCTCCGATGCATTCCACGGGCCAGCCCCTCGCCTCACTGGGGGCTTGTTATAGTGCCAAATCATAGGTCTTGTCCCAAATCCACGTTTCAGCAGGACGCCCGGGGTCCCGTGTGCCCTCTGTGTAACAATGGCCCCAATACAGTGACTCGAGACAATGAACGTGTGTGATCTCACACTGTTCTGGTCAGAGAGAGACTGGCTGAAGGTTTTACCTCAGGGTCTCTCATGGGGTGAAGTCAAGACGCCAGCAGAGGCAGCAGCCATCCAAAGCCATGAGCACTTGTATTGCTCTGGCTGTGTGAATTGCGTTCACAGTTGAGCTACATAACGCACCACGATTACATTTTTTCTTATGCAATTTCTCCCTCAGAATTGTCCCGTTTGGGGTCTGCTCAGCCTTTATTAGTACCATTCAATGCATTAGATAATCCACCAGTATTAACTTCTTCTTGAAGACATCCCTCTTGGAGCCCTGGATGTTGAAACTGACTGTCACTGTGTTCTTGGGTCTTCCTGTCCTTGTTGCCCTGTGTCAGCCTCAGGGTCTGGGACCCCGTTTCCCCCTTCTGCCTGGCTGGGCCCTCAGGTGGACCAAGCACATTTCCTAATAGGCTGTGCTTAGTATGTGAGCCTGGGGGAGGCAACGTTTTTGAAGCCTGAGAGTCTGAAGATATTTTATTTTACATTTACATTTTAAAGTCCTCATTTTTTCTTGTCTACTTGAGGATACTTGGGCTGGGTTTTGCATTCTAGGTAGGAGTACGTTTTTTCTCCAGAGTTGGGAGCCATCGCATCATGTCTTCCAGCCTCCAGAGTTGCTGTGGAGACGTCAGATGCCATTGGAACCTGATCTTTTGTGGCCTCTTTAGGCCCTTTGGAACTGTTCATGGTCATCTCTTTCTGTTGATGTTCTGACATTTTATGGAGATGTGCCTGGTGTGGGTCTTTCTTCACTCACTGAGCAAGGCCTTGTCCTTAGCAAGGCCCCTCAATGTGGAAGCACATGTCCTCCAGTTCTGTGATGTTCTCTTTCATTATTTCTTGGATAATATTCTCCCCTCTGTTTTCTCTGTTCTCCTCGTGTGCCTGTTGCTCAGGCATCCTGGTCTAATGATCCGGTTTCCTTTCCTTTTCTTCCCTTTTGAGATTTTGTCTTACTCTCTGGAGGGTTTCCTCAACTTTATCTTCCAACCTTCCATCTGAATTTTTAAATTTGTGCTCCGTGAATTTCCTTTCTCATAGATCCTCTCCGTTCTTGGGATTTCCTTTGTTAGAGCCTCTTCTGTGGATCTCCCACTACCTCTCTAAAGATACTCATCTCAGGTTCCCTCTGAGAGCCTTTGTTTTATGCCCTGTTTTCCAGGCTAGAGGCTTTCTGTAGGTGATCCTTGCCTACCTATTCATATTTAAAAGGGGAGAGGTACTACAAGCTGATTAAACACACAATATGTATTTGTAAATACTGAAACTGGAAACAGTCTCAAAACCCATCAACAGTAGAGTGAAATGCTATACAGCACTGGGAATAGATGGCCTGTGTACATCCATACAGGTAACTCAAACACAGTGCTGAACAGGAGAAGTCAGACTTGAAACAGCACACACTTGCCTAAAACATAAAACCAGGCAAAATGAATCTAGAAGCCAAAATGAATCTTTGCCATCAGGTGGTGACTGGAAGTGGTCAAAGAGGCTCTAGAATTCTGGTGTATTCTACGTCCTGATCTGGGTGGCTCAGGTGTGTCCAGCTCGTGAAAACTCATCAGGCACCACTCCCCAGGTGCGCCTTCGCGGTCTTGCGGTTCTACCTCCAGCTAAAGCCAAATGAAGGAAGCTCTCCGCGTTGGGGAGGGGCGTGTGTACTGGTGGGTGACCCGTGGGACCAAGCTCTTCCTATGAACTCAGAGTGCAGGCTTGCTCACATGCCCCACTTTTTCAGTAAAGAGCCTCACTTCTGTCCCCGCTCCAATGAGTCTTGGTTCGCTCCCTGTGGGGAATGCCTTCTGTGGGAGGGGTGGGAGGATAGGGATCCAGGCGGCCAGACCCCACCTCTAGGGAGCCGGTGACTCCAATTCCACAGCCTCTCTGGGACCCATACGTTGGCTTGATTCTGCCTGGCTTGCTCCATTCTTTCATCCAAACAGTTTTTGTTTCACTGTATTTTGCGTTTTGTCTTTCTGGGCCTCCTATTAGGAAGTGAGGGACCATCTGGACTAACTTGCTAAGATGTCTTTTTTCTCTCATATGTTCCATCTCCCTCTCCTTTTGCTCTACTTTCTAGTAGATTTCTGCAACTTTATGTTCCAATCATTATGTAGGTTTTAAAAAACCAGCTCTCATCTTTTTATATTTTTGATGAAATTTTAAATTTTGAGATCATTATATTGGGGTGCAGTTATATGAACAAGACAGATACCCAATACATACTCTGCTCAATTTCCCCAAGTGGCAACAGTTTGCAAACCAATAGGAGACTCACAGCCAGGACATTGGCCTTCATACAGTCAAGATGCAGAGTGTTGTCCTGGCTCCAAGAACCCCTCACCTCCCCTTTTATGGCCACACCTACCTCTCCTGCCCCTCTCCCTCTAGCCTCGATCCCTGGCAACACTACTTTGTTCTCAAGTTCTAGAATTTTTTATCATTTTAGCAGTATTATGTGAATGGAATCATAGAGTATGTAATTTTTGAGGACTGGCTTTTTTAATCAGTAGAATTCTCTGGAGAGTCATCCAAGTTGTTGCATGCTTCAGTAGCTCATTCCTTTTATTGTTAAGTAATACTGCATGGTTAAACATGTGTTTAACCATGCACTTGCTGAAGGATATCTAGGTTGTTTCCAGATTTGGGCTGTTAGGAATAAAGCTACTATGAGTATTTGTATCCTGATTGTTGCGGGCACATACACTATTCATTTATCTGAAATGAATGTATAAGAGTGCACTAATTTTTATAGGTGCTTGCATATATTTTTATAAGAAACTGCCAAAATGTCTTCCAGATTGGCTGTACCATTTTACACTCTTACCAGGAATTTATGGCCAATACAGTTTTTCCACATCTTCACCAGCATTTCATGTTATCACTATTTTTTTAAGAGACAGGGTCTCACTCTGTTGTCCTAGCTGGAGTGCAGTGGCACTACTATAGCTCACTGCAACTTCTAAAGCCTGGGCTCAAGATGTCCTCTCGTTTCTAGCTAGGACTACTAGCAGGCACCGCCACACTTGGCTAATTTTTTAAAAATTAATTTTTTGTAGAGATGGGTCTCACTGTGATGCACAGTCTGGTCTTGCAGTCTTGGCCACAAGCAATCCTCTCACCTCAGCCTCCAAAGTTCAGGCATGAGCCACTGCACCTGGCCTTTTATCACTATTTTTAATTTTAGTCATTCTTCTAGGTGTACAGTATATTTCCTTGTAGCTTTAACATGCATTTTCTTTATGGATAATAAGGTTGAATATCTCTTTTATATGCTTATTTGCCATCCATATGCCTTCTTTGCCCACTTTCTAACTGGATTGTTTGGTTTTTTACTACTAAATTTTGAAGTGCTCTTTATATATCTAGATACTAGTCCTCTATTGGAAATGTGGTTTGCAAATATCTCTCCCAGTCAGTAGCTTGTCTTTTCACCCTGCTAATAGGGTCTTTTACAAGTAAAGATTTTTAATTATGATGAAGTCCAGTTTATCAGCTTTTCTTTTTATAGATCATGCCTTTGGTGTCTAAGAATTCTGTCTAGCCCTAGATCCTGAGGATCTTCTCCTATGCTTTTTTCCTAAAAGTTTTAAGATTTTACAGTTTGCATTTAAGTCCGTGATCCATTTTGAGTTAATTTTTATATAATATGTGAGGTTTAGGGTAATGTTCTTTTTTTTTTTTTACAGTTACCATTTTAAAAATGAATTAATAGATTACTTTTTGATTCATAGAAAAATTGAGCTGATTGTACAACTCCCATCGAGCTCTCTCCCCTGCACAATTTCCCCTCTTACTGAAATATTGCATTACTGTGATTCACACATCTGCATTAACTGCCCAATATTAATACATTATTATTAACTGAAGACCAAAGTTCATACGTAGAGTTGTACGGTTCTATGGATTTTGACGAATGCATAAGTGATGTATCCACCATCATAGTTTCATACAGAAATTCCACTGCCCGAAAAATGCACTGTGCTTAGCAACCACTGATCTTTTCGCTGTCCCTAGGGTTGTGCCTTTTTAAAATGTTATACAGTTGGGATCGTAGGGTACTTTGCCTTTCTATATTGGCTTTTTTCACTTAATAATATGCATTTATGCTGCCTCCATGTATTTTTGTGACGATAAATTATTTCTTTTTTTACTCACGGAACAATATTCTATTGTAAGGATGAACTTCATTTGTTTATCCACCTATTGCCAGACATCTTGGTTGCTTCCAGTTTTTTTAAAACCACGAATAAAGTTGCTATAAACATAGCAGTAGGTTTTTGTGCAGACATAAGTTTTCAACTCAGTTGGGTAAATACCTAGGAATGTGATTGCTGGATCATATGGCAAGACTATGTTTAGCTTTGTAAAAAACTGCCAGTTTCACAGTGGCTACACAGTTTTGCATTCCCACCAGCAAAGAAGAAGCGTTTCTGTTGCTCCTTGGCACTTTTTTTTTTTGCTAAATTAGCATACTACTCTTGTTTTATGGCTGTAGCATTTCTCTTATTTCTATGAGATTATTAATTGGAATTTTGGGTAAAATTTTCTTTTGTTTCCTACCTTACTGTTGGCTTGTCAATTTCCTTTCCCATGTTTATTTTGTTTCCTTTGTTGGGATTTTCTGCAGATGTCTGGTCATCCTTGGGTCTCCATCCATAAGATGAGTCAAGAACTGACTCGATGGTCACAGGCTGGACTTTTTTCCTTTTTGGTTAATTGTAAGCAAGAACAGCTATCTTACTGGAGGACTGCCAAATGTCCAGAGTGAACTCTCTGCCTTCCACCTGGCAGGGAGGATGGGTGAGTAACCTCCTAGCTGCTGTTCTGTGTGGAATAGAGCGGGAGGGATTTCACTGCCAAGTGTCCAGGCTTTCAGATAGTCACACCCCTGTGTCTCCCGTCTCTCTCTTCCATCGCCTTCAGTCCATCCACATGCTGAGTCTGCCATCTCCTGCGGGGAGGAGGGCTGGCATCTGCCCAGGAATTGGGCAAGGGCAAGGGTGAGTAGTTAGCTGGTTTGTTGTTGTTATAGGGATATAATGGATATATTACATAGTGGTGGAGCCTGGGCTTTTCGTGTAGCCATCACCCAAACAGTGTACACTGTAACGGTGAAGTGATTTATCATTCCTCACCCCCTTCCTACCTCCTACCCTTCTGAGTCTCCACTGTTTATCATTCCACACTCTATGTCCATGGGTACACGCTATCTAGCTGCCACTTATACATGGGAACTTGCATTTGATTTTCTGTTTCTGAGTTGTTTCACTGAAGATAATGACCTTCATTTCCATCCATGTTGCTGCAAAAGGCATGATTTCATTCTCTTTTTTGTGGCTGATTAGTATTCAATTGTGTATATGTACCACATTTTCTTTTCTTTTCTTTTTGAGTTGAAGTCTCACTCTGTCACCCAGGCTGGAGTGCAGTGGCATGCTCATGGCCACTGCAGCCTCGACCTGCTGGGCTCTGGCGATCCTTCTGCCTCAGCCTTCCAAGTAGCTGGAACTACAGGCACGCACTACCACGCCCGGCTAATTTTGTATTTATTGTAGAGATGAGGTCTCACCATGCTGCCTAGGCTGGTCTCGAACCCGCAGGCTCAGGCAATCCACTCACCTCGGCCTCCCAAAGTGCTGGGATTACAGGCTGAGCCACCGATCCTGGCCCACATTTTCTTTATCTGTTGACGGACGTTTAGGTTGATTCTGTGTCTTTGCTATTGTGAATGTTGCTGCAAAATACGTGTGGGTGCAGGTATCTTTTTTGTGTAATTATTTATTTCTTTTTGGGTATACACCTAGTAGTGGGGTTCTATTGTTAGTTTTTTGGGAATTCTCCATGGTGTTTCCCTAGAGGCTGTACTAATCTACGTTCCTGCCAACAATGTGTAATGTTCCCTTTCCTCACGTCCTCCCTTGTGTCTGTTACTTATTGTCTTTTTAGTGATACCATTGGCTGTTTTGCATAGAGATGTCCGATCCCTCTCTCGGCTCCTTGGTCCTCATGGCTGTCCTTGTTGGTGCCATCGGGTCTGCACCTCTCAAGGTTTCTGCAGGGAAATGGCTCGCTTCTTATCAGCGAGTCCCTTGACTGCCCCGAGGTGAGGCTTTCCTAGCCTAAGTCAGAGGTCCCTTTTTATCTTCTGAAAGGAGGAACACTGTATCTATTGACGTTCCCGTTTATGTTTTCTATGGTTTTGTGGGTTTACAGCTTCGAAACACTTTAATTCCTTAGGTAAAAGCAGACAGAAACTTAGATGGCCAATACGCTACCTTTAACCCAAACCCCTCAATTATTTTATAAGATTAGTAAATACAGAAACTTATTTTTTTCTAATAAAAACAATCCCACAGCATTTATTGTCATCTTGTAATAACGTTAGGGTAATCAAAATAATATGAGCAGATGTTTTAGAACTATTCTCCAAAGGACACCAAAAAAAGGAAAACTACATTGCCTTCTCCACAATTTCTCACTTCATTGATCATCTCTAGTCAGAGACGCTTTTTAGCAGGGTAATATTATCTCCTTTTAACATGATCCGCCTCGGTTGTTTTCTTGACTTTGTTTTAGAATGAATCTCTTTGGCATCGTCTAATACAAAGTTCATATACTCATCACAGCCAGTGATACAGCCCTCTATCTGCATATGTCCACCTGCTCATAAAGCCACGCCTGAATCCAGGATCCCTTCGTTTTCTGACCCAGAGGCCTGGTGCCTATGCAAACACATAGTGCCCGACTGTGCTTGACCAGGGTCCCCTAAAGACTCTGAAGGAACCCGTCCCACTCTCAATCTCCTGGAGTTTCCTTGTGCCGACACCTTCCTCTTCTGAGTCCATCGACTCCCGCTTTTGCTCAGCACTTACTAAAAGATCTCCTTCCTTCCCCCCGCTCCAGTCCTGCATCCCCATGGCAGGGGTCTCCAGGAACTTCTTAAGTGATATAGAAGCACTAAAGTCCAGAACAGCAACAACCAAACAAGTGACATTTTCTCACCAGCTTCTGCCACGTTTCTCCCAGACGCCACCTCATTCGCTGTCAGGAATGTATCCTTCCAGACCCCTCTCTGTGCCCTTGGACAATTGCAGACTGAGAGTGTGCACACATGTGTACACACCTCCCACATGCTCCTGTGATGACACTATTCGTGGCAGCCATGGGGATATCCGTCTAGGAGAGCCTGCTCTCCGAAGGGACTTCTGCCCTACTTGGGCGTGTGTGTGGCTGGCAGCGCTGGGCTGTGGGCTCCCTTGGTCTTGTGTGCTAAGGTTGGGCCATGGTCTTCCCAGGGCAGCCCCAGCGGGGAGTGAGCAACATGGAGGCCTGCCCATTTCTGCCCAGCACGGTGGCACAGAGACCCGCTGATGCCTGTCCACATTGCCTCGGCCCCTAGAGAAGGGCATGGCCAGGGCTCAAGCCCTCCTGTACATTCTTGAACAATGTTCCTGAGAGCTAGTAAAAGGGGTGCTTCTCCTTATCTCCGATGCACTCCCAGTAAGTAGCTTCAGGAGATCCTTGACTTCCCTGTAGTCTAGGCCCCATCAACTGAAAGATGCAAATCTCCATTGATTCCCTTTTTCTGAGTGGTCATAAGTTTGAATAATATAGTATCAATGTAATCACAAGCCTTGTGATCTGTATAACTTTTGTATCCATGTAATCTTAAGTTTTGTGATTTGTCTAAGTTTGTGTAATGCATGATGCCTTAGGCTTTGTAAACTCCCTTTACTCTGTGGCAAGCTTAGTTAACGCTTCTGCCAGGCCCTAACGATAAAGTGATGAGATACCTCTGATACCTGGCACCAGGAAGTCTCAACCGAAAAATGTCATTATTGATAAATGCGACTGAAGCTCAAGTTCTATACAATGCTCTGCTGGTCACGTGGCTAATGTATAGGCACTAACAACTCTGGACTATAAGAGTAAACTGTAAAAGCCTAGAGGGTGAGCAGAACCATCCTGAAAAACCTTGAGTCTGGCTCCGCTCCCTGGATTCGAACTCAGAAATAGACTTCTTTCTACCAGTTCCCTGTCCCTTTGATTTATTGGTAGCCAGGACAGCAGCAGCCGAGCGTCACTCAGACCAAAACAACAGGACCCCTCTCCTGTCATCTTTGGCAGAGAGTGTCAGGTGTGTGGGGACAAGGACGCCCCCGCCCAGTGCTGTCTCCGCCTTCTCTCCCAGGTGTCACTCCTGGCTGCTCACTGTCCTCACTGCTCCGTGCTTGCTCCCTTGAGGAGCCCCCGACATACCCTTGCTTTGAACCCTGAATTTTCTCAAGTGCCATTCATCTCTCAGGGACACGTGTCTAGGCTGATGCCCATGCAACTGCCCTGTCCTGTCTAACAGCAAAAATGTTGCATAATTTATTTGCATTCTCTTGATAGAAACTTAAGCGGTCTCTAACTTTTATTATGAAGAATCTTGCACTATTTTAAATATATATTTCACATTATTATAAAATGTTGTTGTTATTATTATATATCACATACTATATAATGTGTATCCTATTGTTTGATCTCGGTGGAACCTCCAAAAATGTCAGGGGACACTCCCAGCGGGGCCTCCAGAATGTTAGGTCAGGCCCACCGGGGGTGTGGGTGTCTGGTGTGTGATCCAATGCTGCCTGAAAGATGCAAAGAATCGCACAGAAGTTAGATTGGAAAATATAGTTTGTTTAGAAAGGAAATTAGAGAGAGAGAGAAAGAGGGGATTCACCGCCCCAAGGGAGGGGAGGGGGCCAAAGTCAAGAAACACGGCAACAGCCACAGCTCAAAGAGCACAAGGCCACACCAGAGTCTAGAAAGGCAATGGCCAAATTGCTGCTCATGGTTGAGGCCTTTTAACCTTTCCCGTTGATGGGGGAAGGTCATTAAGGTGATTGGGTGGTGGTCTGCTCCACGTCATCACAAGGGGCAGGTAAGCGCAGGTACTGAAGTCAGGAGGATGGCAGGCAGATGGGTGGGTCAGTCACGTGATTGCTGCCCTGGTGGTGGGGTCTGTCAGTGTCAGGTAGGAAGGGCTGATTAGGTTAACTTGGGGATTTGGGCCCGGAAGGGTTTTTCCTGCAAGAGGTCTGTCAGTTGTTTTCCATTTACAAGTTTGACTTAAAGGTGGTCTTATTATCATGATTTCTTTGGCTTCGGCCAGCTGAGGGTGATCTTTGTTTTTTGGGGTTTATTTTTGTGTGTGTGTGTTGAATTCTCACTTTGTGACCCAGACTTTCTGACTACTGGAGAGCAGTCACGGCCACCGCAGCCTCGACCTGCTGGGCTTAGGAGATCCTTCAGCCTCAGCCTTCAAAGTAGCTGGAACTACAGACCCATGCCACCACGCCCGGCTAATTTCTGTGATTTAGTGTAGAGACCAGGCCTCACCAAGTTGCCCAGGCTGGTCTTAGGCAATCCTCTCACCTTGGCCTCCCAAAGTGCTGGGATTACAGGCTGAGCCACCGCCCCCCGCCATGGGGTGATCTTTGACTTGCTTCACCTGCCTTCGACAAAGAACCTGAAAGTTTCCTCGAGATTATTATGCTAGACCTGAATTGAAAGGTTGGGCTGTCCTTGTCTTGCATCTGATGGAAATTTGCCAAGGGGGTGGAGTAGGCTGCCAGCTTGGCCTGCAGTAGAATGTAACTTCCAAATGTCTGAATGCCTCCTAAAACCTGCCTATTGGAAATATATCTATGTCTAACCTGTGCTAGATTCAAAGTGTTTCAGGGGTAAAGTCTATTCTGAGGTCAAAAGACTATGCTCAACTAAGTTTATTGTAGGTTTCTATAGGTACCTCCTTTCACCTATGTATATAACAGCTAAGATATATGAGATGTATAATAGAACATGTATTATATATGATAGAACATGTCATGTATCATGTTATAGTACATATCATAGGCATATGTATACCATATTAAATATTGTTTCATAAATATTTCAACATGAGAGAATAATTTCTTTCTTTTTGTGTCGTAGCCTTACTCTGTCACCCAGGCTGGAGTGCAGTGGCGTGCTCATGGCCACTGCAGTCTCGACCCGCTGGACTCAGGCATGTGCCACCATGCCCTGCTAATTTTTTTATTTATTGTAGAGACAATGCCTTGCCATGTTTTCCAGGCTGGTCTTGAACCCACGGGCTCGGACAATCCTCTTGCCTCCACCTCCCAAAGTGCTAGGATTATAGACGTGAGCCACCACGCCCAACTTACAACAGATTAATTTCAAAACAGATGTGTTTATTTTCTCTCTCCACTTCGCCCTCAGTCCTAGTTGCAGAGCAGACCCTGGAACATTCCTTCCCTGTGACAGCCCTTCTCTGCGGTGAGGGGTGAATGAAGAGCCAGACTGTGGCGGTGGCCTTGAAGGCTGAGGCTCCACTGCCTAGAGCCTGCTGGCCTGGGCTGGGCTGTTTACACACAAATGCAGACAAGATAATGACAGCCCTTCCTGCCCTTCATTAGGGCTGCCCCGCAGAGGCTCAGGAGACGCTGCTCTTCAAGCTCTGTTTGAATTTCTACATACACCAGAGAATTAAAAAATAGGAATTTAGTTCTCTTGTGTCTCTGTAGGATTTTGACAGGTCCTTCTTTCACTTTGATTCTTAAAACCATTTCCCCCTTCCTGTTCTTGTCACATCAGCTTTAAATTGATGGCTCGACCTCTCTGGGCCTCCTACAACGGAGATTCCTCTAAGTCTCCGACTCCCCCTTCTCCAAGGTTTTTGGGACTCCCTTTCTCGACCCACCCCATCCAACTGGGATCTGTCCCCTGAGACCCCGGCATGGACTCTCCTCTTCCTCCCTGACACTCATGAAAGAGATTGGGTGGTTTTTTTTCAGTACCCAGCACCCTCCTCACCCCCTATCCCCTCCCACCTTCAGTTTAGTCAGTGTCACGTGGACGTGGGCCCTGATGCCATGGGGCTGCACAGGAAGCGGCATGCTTCCCAGCAGGTCACCCACTGTGGCTGTGGGCACAGGAGATGCTCAATGTGCACGACCGAGTGAATACGTTAAAACCACACAGCAAGGGCAAAGAGCAGGAGGCGGGGAAAGCGACACCCTCAGGACAGGCTCCCTGCTGGTGTGGTCACAAGCACCAGAGTTGAGGACAAGCCAGGGGTGCCTGGGGCCAAGGACACATGCTTGTTCTGCTGGTGACACAGGGCAGGTAAGCCTGGCCAGTAGTTGTAGCTTGCCGGGGAGCTGCTTAGCAGCTCGCAGGGGACAGCTTCTTTCTACCTGGACAAGGGCGCAAGCAGCTGCCAGGGGCCAATTTAAGACCTCGCAAATGTTAAGTTGCTCCTGTGTTTACCAGTCCATAAATATTCAGTATGCGGCCAGCTCCTATTCAGTGCCTACTTGGCCCTCTCTCTTATCGACGTTTGGTACATACCTGCTCTCACGTGTTCTCTGGCAAGTGTCATGGGTATTTACGCGTCACTCTTGAATTTCACCCACTCGTTTTCTTTCTTTCTCTAGCAGAGGAGAAAGCCCATTTGGGGATTATTTCAGTGTATTTATTCTCAAACAATATACAACAAATGCCTATGGCAGTCAATCTTTTAAAAAATTTTTTGAGTCGGACTCTCACTCTATCGCCCAGGCTAGAGTGCAGTGGTACACTCGTAGCCACCCCAGCTTCGACCTGCTGGTCTCCCGCCATCCTTCTGCCTCATTCTCCCAAGTAGCCGGTACTACATGTGTGAGTTACCATAGCCGGCTAATTTTTGACTTATTGTAGAAACGAGGTCTTGCCAAGTCGCCCGGGTTGGTCTTGAACCCACGGGCTCAGGCAATCCACTCGCCTCAGTCTCCCAAAGTGTTGGGATTACAGGCTAAACCACTGAGCCTGGCCTAAAAAAATTTCATAAAATTCTATAAAAGATTGTGTACATCAAGGTGGGTATGCAACGTACATGTGTGTATATATATATATATATATATATTTATAGTTTTAAAATCATAACAAAATCAATGCCTGTGTACCCCTTTTCAGGTTAGCTATGGTGACACTGATGCACCCCTCGACGGCCCCTCTCCTCCCTCTTCTGTGGTTTCTGCTGAACATGCGTTGGCCTTTACTGACAGTTTCCTTCCTAAACATCAGCTGTTTGGTTTTGTCCATCTTTGAACCTGTATAGATGGAATCACACCCTACATATTTTCTATGATTTGCTTCTCTTCCTCACATTGTCTGAGAATGATTGGTGCTGATGTGTGCTGTGGGGGGTGCCTTCGGTGGCCAGCTGCTCATGCTTGCCAGGATCGAGGGGTTTCCTGGGGCCTGGGTACTCAACGCTGCCACTGGGAAAGTCCCAGGAAAGGCCTGGCCCATTTCCGCTGCTGTCAAGGCTCTGTGGCAGGAGCATGCCACAACTCCGGTATCTGTTGACACTTGGGGCGTTTTCATTCTTGGGATATTTGAACAGTGCTGTTGTGTGGAACATTCCCGAAGGGGCCTCCTGGTGCTGGAGTGTTGATTCTCAGGAGAGCAATTGCTGGGAGGTGAGTGGGCGAATGTCTGGCATTTCTAGGTCACAGCATGCTATTTTCCCAAGTGGCTGCAGCTGTCCACCCACCCCAGCTGTGTAAGAGCACCTCTGTTCCTCCAACTCCCCACCAGCATGGGGCTTGGATCCATTTCTAATTTTTACCCATTTGGTGGGTGAGAGATGGGTCTTGCTGTGGTTTTCATTTGAGTCCCTAAGGTTACTAATAAGGCTGGTTGGCCATTTAGATTTTCTTTTTAAGGAATGCCTGTTCACATCTTCTGCCCATTTTTGCACCAGACCATTTCTTTACTCACTATCGGAGTCCTTTATGTATTTCGGATCTTAATCCTTTGCAGTTACAAATATCTCCTCTCAGCTTGTGACTTGTCATTTCCTTTTTTATGGGGTTTTGGTGAACAGAAATTCTTCATTTTAATGTGATTGATTTTGTCTTTTCCTTTTTTCTGTCTACTTAAGGGCTCTCTCTTAACCCCAATGTCAAGAAGATATTTTTGACTATAGTATGCTGGAAGTTTCACCTGGAATTGATTTTTTTGTGTAGGTTACAAGGCAGGGATCCAGCTTTATCTTGACTCTGATATGGATCACCAATGACCAGCACACTGGTTTCTCTGATTAGTCCATTCAGTTTTCCATAGACGTATAGATCTGCTTCTGGGCTCTCTTCTGGCACCTTTCTTTTTACATGCTGGTATCTGTTGGCAGATTCCTCCATAGTGTAGTCTTGGTGTGTAGGGAGGTGCCTTCTCCCTTGATGCCAAAGCCAAACGGTAATGTCCAAGGGCTCTCTGACCCCCGTGCAGGGAGAGATGTTGGGAGCAGTGTCCCAAGGTGGGGCTGGGGAGAAGGCCTTGAAGACCATGGTAAGGGGGACCATGGTGGACTTTAAGCAGGGGGTGCAGAGAAGCAATTGGTGCTTTTTAGTCAGGGTGTATGATAGGTATGTGGGTGCATAAACGTGACATATTACGTGTATATACCGAGATGGATGCCTGTATTTATACATGGATATAGCCACACATCTTACAGAGGCTACTCTGGCTGTTGGGTGGCATGATTAGGGCAGGCCAGAGTGGTGGCAGGGACCAGGCAGGAAGCTGCCTCCCAAGCAGAGACAGAAAGCCCGGCAACTCCTCCTGGCACAGTTCTATCCCTCCCTCCTGGGGTTTCCTGCGGCCTTTTCTAGAGGGGCATCTATCATATCGAGTGACTGGCACGCCAGCCTCCCCAGCCTGCCTCTGGCTCCTTCGGGCAGAGACATGTTGTGCCTCAGGGCCTTTGGGCTTGCTGTTCCCTTTTCCTTAGTGCACTGGTCCCCGGATGCCTGCATGTTTGGGTCCCTCACCTCCTTTTGGTCTTTCTTCAAAACTCTTTTTTTTTGAGTCGGAGTCTCACTCTGTCACCCAGGCTGGAGTGCAGTGGCATGCTCCCGGCCACTGCAGCCTCGACCCGCTGGGCTCCGGTGATCTTTCTGCCTCCGCCTTTCAGGTAACTGGAACTACCCTGCCCAGCTAGTTTTCTATTTTTATTGGAGATGCAAGGTCTCACCAAGTTGTCCAGGCTGGTCTCGCACCTCTGGACTCAGGCAATCCTCTTGCTTCAGCCTCCCAAGATTCTGGGATCACAGGCTTGAGCCACCTCGCCCAGCAAAACTCTCTTTCCTGACCACTGTACTTAAAGTTGCAGGCTCCGTCCCTCAGTAACTCCCTCCGTCTTCCCAGTTTTATTTATTTTCATGAGCTCTCACCATCTGACATCCAATATAAACGCTTTTTGACTGGGCTGGTTGCTCCCCGTCCTCCACATGTGACTCCACCCTGGCACACAGTAAGCCTCCACAGGGAGTCACTGAGTAAATGAATGACCAGCACGGGAACAACATTGAGCAGCGCAAAGACAGCGTGGAGCGGGCAAGCAGTGGGTGATGCCGTGCTGTCCTCTTGATGCAGTTCGGGGAACTCCTCTGAGTTCCTTCCTTAAGCAGCCACCGCATTTCAGGGCCCCAGAAGCGTCCCATACACTTGTTCCCACCTTGGCCTCCCTGCACCTTTTCAAGGAAGGCAGTTCGGGTATGATCCCAGCTTGACGTCCAGAGAGGAAATGTGACTTTCCGAGGCCCACAGGCAGGCCTGGACCCAGCACCCGCTGACCTATATTCCTTCATCCCAACCACAGAGCATCCACCGAATTCCTTGACATTGCTTTCTGAAGAGTGGTTGCTTGGCAATGGTTGCTAGGCAAAATTCATAATTCACAGAGTCCAGGCTCTTGATTGGAGGCTCTTGGGAGTGTCAGGGCATCTGCAGGCTGTGGTGGGCAGAGTTCTGTGATGGCCCCGAGACTCCTGCCCCAGGGGAACATGTCCGGCGTAATTCTCCCTCGAGTGTGGGCGGGACCGGTGGGGATTTGATGGATCAGCCCGCTTCGTTGATTAGGTCACACTCTATGGCCAGGGGGATAGGACAGTCTCACATCTGTGACCACATTGTGTAGGATTAGACTTGGAGCCTGGAGAGAGGTGCTCCTTCTGGCTGTGAAGAAGTGAATGCCATGCCATGAGAGGGCCACGTGCTATGGCCTCCAGAGCTGAGTGACTCCCCACTGACCACCAGCAAGAACGTGGAGACGTCAGTCCTACAACTGCTGGGAACTGAATTCTGCCAACAGTCAGGAGCTTGCAGGACCCAAGGAGCCTCAGATGAGAGCACAGCCCTGACGGACACCTTGATTTCACCTGAAGGTGAAGGGGGACCCTGAGCAGAGAAGCCAGTCAACCTGCTGCTTACTGACCGGAATAAACCGTCCTAACACACGGGGGATGTTTGAAGTCTTGGCACTTGCCGGGCTTGGCTTTGGAGCATAGAAAACCAACACACCAGCCACAGGGGTGGGGTGAGGAATTGGCTTTCAGGAGTGGCCTTGGGGCTGAGGTTGGCTGCTAGGCCCGAGGGGGAGAATGAAGGGATCCATAGGACTGTGCCACGCCCATGTCCCAGTGTTTTAAGCACTGATTTTCAGAAAAATCCCTGCAAGGTGGGAGTCCAGATCCCCATTCACAGATGGGACAATGAGCCTCAAAAAGGCCGTGGCTTGCCCCAAGTTACAAACACACAAGGAGGAGATGGGGCTGGGACCTGAACAGAGGGATCCTGACTGCTAGGTGTGTCCTGCTAGGGGCTGGTCTGCAGATGGTGTGTGCGTGGTATGTTGGCAAGGGGTTGGAATTGACACGTATGGGGGCTGCCAGACAGCTTGAGGCTCCCATGCCCCACCCTCGCCCCACCATGGCTGGTGAAATGTGCTTCCAGACCGTTCCAGCCCAGGCTTCCTTGGGACATGTTGCATCTTCCTGCGTCTCATGTCAGGTGTGGCCCTTGTTAGGGAAAATGATCTCCAGCTCTTCTCTGGGCCCTCCAGTATCTAGGACTCTGCCCAAGGTCCCCGTGGGCGCATACCCCTCTCTCCTCAGGTGTCAGGAGGCTCAGCACTCTGGCCTCCCTGCCTCACATCCTGCACTGCAGGATGATGGCTTGAGGCTCACAGCTCCCATGCTCTCAGGGGTGACATCGGAGCCTCTTGGTCTAGAAAGCCCGGGAGCCCCCTCCCAGAGAGGGTAGCCCTGGGCTCTCGGAGGACCAGCATCTCAGAGATCTTGAGCAGCCCAGGCACGCTTGAGTGAAGCACATGGTGGGGCGGGGGCCCTGCTCCACCTGTGCCAGCCCCCGCCTGCACTCCAGCCTGCTGGCGTGAACAGCAGCAGGTAAAGAAAAGGGAGATGCAAATGAGGGCGTCATCCCCGAGCTAGCGGGGATTTCAACAAAGAATCAAGCGTAACTGCAGAAGAATTAATATTGTTACAGAGCGTGACATAAGATTTAGAAACAAGAGATTTAAAGAAACCTAACACCGATGAGAACTTGAGAACGTAAAGCAGAACAAAAGATACGAAAATGAGGTTTAGGATAAAGAGATAAAAGGCAGGAAACCAATGCGCTGCCAAGCAGAGCTGGAGATACAAAGGAGCGGAGATTAAGGATGAGGAGAAAGTTAATATCCACGAAATAATTTTTTAAGTAGATGAAACTGTAGATTGAAAATGAGAATTAAGGGCTAAGAAGTTATGAGTAACAATGAATACAAACACTGAAGGGAAAAATACAATTCAAGAGCAACATTTTAAACTATTCTCTTTCCTCCAAATAACACACAGCTTCCTAACCACCTTCAGTAAACAGGACCAGGAAGGAGAGACGAAGGATGGTTCCCTGAAGTTAGAACGCAAGAAAGATCCGTTTAAGCAGTATAAATCAATAAAGTAACATGAAGGCAGTGAGCTGAAATCTTATGAGTAAAATCACCATTTCTTTCTTCAAAAAGCACAGACATCACCCAAAGGCGGAAGCTTTCAACAGAAACCTGGCAGGGGCCGCCTCCTGTCCTCCGGACACCCCGCCATCCTTGCCTCCCGGGACCCTGCCTCCTTTCGAGCATGGCGGTGGCTACAGAGGGCAGAGGCTCTCTGCCGTAAGTCTCCATCAGAACCTGGGGGTAAGTTGCACTCAGGTCCAGGCTTGCTTTGTCGTGGGGGCCTGGATAGGTGAACTGGGTACCCCAACAAGCCTGCAAATGGTGTACTGGGAGCGCCTAACAGGAAAGGAAATCTGCAAGTCGGTTTCCAGGTGAGCCTGCACGCAACCTGCTTGGACCATGAGTCCAACCCTCTCCTTGGCTCTGCCACACTGGGGGCCGCTTGTCCCCACTATGGGAGTCCCCCCAGCTAAGCCAAGGACTCCCATTTGCCTCCTCCTGCCCTCGTGTCCAGAGGGAGTGAGCTAGTCAGGAGTGTAGGTCACAGCCCCTCGGTGTAGGCTGTCCACGAAAGGCCATATGCTGCCTTCCAGAAGGGGCTTTGGCTTGTCCTTTGCCGACTCAAGTGACCTAGCACACAAAAGATCTATCCTGCAGCTGCTCTGTAAAGGTAGGGCCTGCCCTAAAGGGCTTGCAGTCCCATGGAGGGGAGTGGGTTTCCCAAGCTCCATCCCCGCCTGCATGAGTCCTCCACCCATTACGCACGATGGCACCACACCACCAGCAAGAGGAAATGGCGTGGCGTCACCCCTGGCCACTCCGAGAGGACCCTCAGAGTACAGGGAGTGGTCAGCACAGGGCCTCTCCTGAGCCAGGAGGGAGGGTGGAGAAAGGGCTGGAGCAAAGGGAGGGGGACAAACCGAGATCGGTCAGGAGGGTGGCCACTCAGTTCCCAACGTGCCCTGCCATCTCGAGGGGAAGGGCGCCTACAGGGTCAGTCTCTGGATGTGTGAGGCGCCCCCTTCCCAGATGGAGCAGTGGCAGCTCAGCAGGCCGGCATCGCACAGGCCCCCACAGCAGAGGATGGAGCTTGACTCCACCATCCTCTCAGGACACACGTAACTGAGAGCTGACCCTCTGCCCATTGGCTGTCCACATCGTGAGCCAGTAGAGGGCAAAGGCAGGGGGAGAGGCCTTGCCCCTGACCACCACAGGGTGGAAGCCAGTGGCTAGAGGCCATGGCGAGCTGTCCTGAGGTTGAGAGGCTCCTGCTGCCTTCCTGGGCCTGGCCATCTCCCGCCTGGTGCAGCGGGACTGGGCTTGCTGGTCTACTTTCACCATGCAGCCCCAGCCCCAGCCCCAGCTGAGCCCACAGGCCCAGCCCTGTCAGGGAAGGCGCCCAGGGAGCTTCCCTCTCTACACCCGACTCCTCCTTCTGAAAGATGCATGGGATTTGAAAATTTCATCAAAGCAGCTTGTTTCTTGGGCTTGCCAGCAGGAGAGCTGGATCTGGGAGCCCTGGGGGTCTGAGGCCAGCGTGCTGCTTGGTTAGCACTGGACGCCCCTCTGAGCTGCTGCAGGACTCAGGGTGAGTAGGGGGTGGGGGCCCTGGAGTGTGTGCTCAGAGGGGGCTAGGGAAGGGCAGAGAGGGTGTCAGGCCAGCTTTGTGGGGGAGTGCTGACAACCCGCAGGAGGGGCTGCAGTCAGGCAGTCATAAGGAGGGGTGCTCCCAGGATCCCAGTGACCATGACTCTCTCATTGTTCAACCAGCAAATACTCACTCATTTTTTGCCGCTTTTGCTCCTGTTACTTTAACAAAACAAAACAAAACAAAACACGTAATAGATTTGTATGGTTTAAAAATAGGACACATTGGGCGGTTCCTGCTCTTTTGCTGTTGGGAACAGTGTGGTGAGGGCGGCCTTGCCAGTGTCACCTTGTGTGTGGGCAGGCACGCCGGCAGGGTGAAGTTCTGCAGGGGACTGCTGGCCAGTGGTCACCTCAATAAGTGTCCCCACACTGCCTCTATGGCGACTGCTCTGAGGCCCTCCCAGTGCTCGCTTGCCCAAGGTCTCCCCCACAGAGCATGAAACACCTAGGGCGTGGCCCACGGGATGGGAGAAATCACATTCTGAGGAATAGAATGAAGCTGGTGTTCTTCGTTCTGAGTGTTGGCTTCCTTAGCAAACAATTACAGGGTAAGTTGTCCTGTGACCAGAGCATCAGGAGCTCTTTTTAACTGTGTTTGTATGCATGTGTGCATATGTTCTGTGTGTGCGCACACGTGTGTGAGTGCGTATATTTGTATACGTGTGTGTGCATGTATGTGCATGTCTTGCTGGAAGCACCCAGTCCACTCTGGTTACTGGGGAGGAGGACGCTCCGTCTGAATGTGCAGCCCAATGCCTTCTGGGAGGGAGGGGACGGACCTCCCGGCCCTGTTCCCAAAGCTCTGAAGGTAGGGAGACCCAGCTGGAAAGTCTGACGACAGGGACCAGCTCCAGAGCAAGGTAATGAGGAGTGGCAGCAGTAAGCTGGGAGAGCGGGGTTGTGAGGTGGGCTCAAGCCAAGGCTGGCGTGTGGGTAGCTTGGCTCTGGCCAAGTGTGCCTGGTCTGGCTATACTTGGCTGCTCTGGACTAAACTCGGCTGGTCTGGGTGGAACTGGGCTGCTCTGGGCAGAACTGGGCTGAGCTGAGCATGGCTGGTCTGGGCTGAGCTTGGCAGTACTGGCTGGCCTTGACCGGTCTGGGCGAGTTTGCCTGGTCTGGGCTGAACTCAGTTGGTCTGGGATGAGCTCAGCTGCTCTGGGTTCAGCTTGGCAGTGTGGGCTGAACTTGGCTGATCTGGGCTGAGCTCACTCAAGAACCAGCATGCAGTTGCTGTGTCTTGGGGCAGGGTAGGCTAGGATAACCTCTGTTGTGACCACCTGGCTCTCCTCCATAGGCCTCCCATGTTCCAGCAGCTCAGTCTGGGCTTGTTGTCAGGTGAGGCAGGGTTGGAGGGAGAGTGAAGTGTGGGCTTGACAGTGGCACAATGTCGTTCCTGCTGCATTCTACTGGCCAAAGCAATCACAGGTCAGCCAGAGTCACCGGGCAGGGGATGGACTTCACGTGGAGGGGCAGAGCACTGCTGTCAACCTTCCTCCAAGAGTTCAGGGGTCCATGGGGCCATGTCCATGGGGAGAGCGGTGCGAAGCTGGCTACCACCAACCGTCAGCAATTGCCACCTGAGGTGGGAGCTGGGGTGCAGTGATGGGCAGGAGGGCGCCGCTGTCCTTGGAGCATGCAGTCTAGTCTAGGTGGAAGTGGCAGTGATAGCACACTGGCAGTGATAGCACAGTTGAGCTCTAAAAGAAAACGTGAGAAGGATTCCCGAAGAGCAGCTTGGGCTGGGGTTTGAAGGGTGTGTAGAAGTTCACTTCGTGGGCAGTAGGAGTGAGGCAAGGCACATCCTGCTTCCTAGTCCTCCCTCCTGAGGAAACCCCGCCCTGGAGCCGAGGAAAGTGAGGAGCCGGGTGCTTGTGCCGTAGGCTGGGAGGCCCACAGCCTCGCACAGGCTGCCCCTGCGTGGGCAACCCAAGGATTAAACAGACTTTGTTGGGATTACCGCTGCCAATCAAGTTCAAGTGCATTTTTAAGAGCTTAATTTGCGGCCCTGGGTTTCGAATAAAATCATCAAGTCCAGTCGATTAAACTCATTAAGGCGGGTGGACTGGCTGGTGTTTGCATCGCCATCAGATTCGGAGAATTAATTAGGGGCCTGTTATCCTTTGTCGGGATTAGTTGAGCCAGCCCAGAGGCCCGGGGTTTCCTCTAAAAGACAGACCCATAATCTCTTTAGTGGGGCCTTGGGAGACAGAGATCTGGGCGGCTTCTGCAGAGCAGGAAGTACCACGCGAGCATCTTTGATTCTGCTGTGTACAGACCGGTGGGCCTGTGGGTGGGGGTGCAGGCAGGCTCCAGGGCTTGTGTTGTCCTGAAGGTGGCTGTCCTGGAGGGCACTTCGCGTCACACGACCCCACACACTCCCGACCTAGTCTCCCGTGTCTCACAGCAACCTAGGAGGAGGGGGCCTATGTAGAAGATGACGGTCAGCTCCTATGCCTTTCAGAACTGCACCCTACCTTAACTGGTGGGGTATCAAGGCGCCATCTCCTTGTGAACCGGGCCCTGTAAGCAAACTGGCCACCAAGAGTGTCCTCATCCCTTGGGGGATGTTGATTTGTCTCAGAGTGAATATGTGACCCAAGAAGAGCCAGTCAAGGCCATGTTGGGGGAGAAAGGTAGTTGCTGACACAGCCATTGGGTGAATATGAGAGAGAGAGAGAGAGAGAGAGAGAGAGAGAGAGAGAGAGAGAGAGAAGAGGAATGAGTTTCTTTTTTTGATCAGAAAATATAGTTTATTTATCAAGCAAATAAGAAAAAGAGAGAGAGAAACAAAGAGGAGATTCACCTCCCCAAGGTAGGGGAGGGGGCCAAAGCTTAAAAAAACATGGCCTGGCCATCGCTTAAAGAGCACATGGCCACATCAGACCTTAGCAAGGCAATGACCGAGATGAGATTCTAAAGATACTGGGTGAGCTTCTGGATCTAGCCATATGTGAAGCTTACCCCTGGACTTTTCAGTTACACGAGCCAGTTCATTCTTCCTTTTCTGCACAAGCCAGTGGGAACTAGGTCTCTGTTGCTTACAACCAGGGGACAAATCAGTCTAGGTCTCAAGGCTCCTGCCTTCCAGAGCATTAGGGCCAGGAAGAAATTTAAAGTGTCTTGTTTCCTTTTCCCTCCCATTTTATCTATGGGGAAACTGAGGCCCAGAGAGGGGAAGGGCCTTGCCTAATGTGGGTGCAAATATCAGTGGAGTTTTCTGTTCACCTAATGTCTCCCTTTCTGAGAAAGAATCCCCCTACATTTTCCTAGGTGGGTCAGGTCAAGCCAGTGTGGGGTGGAGTTTACCAGGTATCCTCACCAGAGGCAGGGGGTGGGACATGCTGGAGACATCTGGGAGAGAGGAGGGAGCAGAATGCCCCTCGGTAAGACACACTCAGGTCTCGGGTCCTGATAGCTCTCACGCAGCACAGGACCAAGGCTGGCATCTCCGGGCCTGGTACTGGGTACTGAGCCTGATTGGATTAGTCTGGTGTCCTCGTTGTTCACCCTGAGAGGGGGCATAACTAGATGGCTAAGGAGTGGGCTCTGGAGTCCGAGGACCTGGGCTCCATTCCCGGCCCAGCCGGCACTCGCTGCGCGGTCTTAGGTTGGTCATGTGACTTCCCTGCGTGCACGTTTTCTTCACCTGTCTGACGGGCGGTGATAAGGGGAGGGACGGGGCGGATGAG
This sequence comes from Cephalopachus bancanus, assembly GCA_027257055.1. Lineage (NCBI taxonomy): Eukaryota > Metazoa > Chordata > Mammalia > Primates > Tarsiidae > Cephalopachus > Cephalopachus bancanus. The sequence goes on along the minus strand of JAPVLO010000336.1, from coordinate 2,028,040 downwards.
GAGATTACGGGGTGACGTGTGGAGCGACTGAGTGCTCTGTCCTCCCTGCCTCCTGAGCGTCCTTCCTGCCTCTGCTCTTGCGCCTGCCCCATCTGTGCTCAGCACAGCAGCCAGAGGCCCCGTCACAATCACCCCAGTGCAATCACGCCCCATGCGTGCGCAAAGGCTGCTGGGGAAACTTGGAGGGCAGCTCAGGTGCCTCCCTTGTCGTCCGTCCCGGCAGTCGTGGGCCGGCGTAACGCAGCGGCGTGCATCATGCTCAGGAATCCTGTGCACCAGGACACCGGACAGCACCCGAGGGGGTGGCTTGTTGCAGCCACCCGTCCTGGGCCCTGTCGAGGCCGTCGACTGAGTGCCTGCACATGGCTTCCCGTGTGTCTTGGGCTTCCTCACAGCGTGGCAGTTGAGTGCCAAGAGGCTTTCTGGAACCGGGAACCAGGCGGGACCTGACCCAACCTCGGAAATGGTGTCAGGCCACTCCCACTGTGCTCGGCTGGTCCAAGAAGGTACAAGCACATGTAGTTTCAAGGGAAGGAGCCACAGGTGGGGAGTGGCCATGGCACATTGCAGCAGAACACGAGATGTGGCCATCTCTGGAGACCACGAGCTTGCTCGTCCACGCAGTTGGGCCCAACCCGCAGGTCTCAGGGAGTTACCACTTCCATGCAACCGCCTTCCTTCTGTCCCCCAAACATGCCAAGAGCACTCAGCTTCAGGGCCTTTGCCCTGTCTCCACATGACTGGCTCCTTCCACTCCTGAAATTCTAGCTCCAGTGTTACCTTCTTAGAGGGGCCTTCTCTAAGGCCTTCTCAATCTAATCACTGCCCCCTCCAAGATACTCTGGTAAAGCCCCATCCAAGAGAAGGATCATTAAAGCTTCGTATGTAATGTAAAGCTTTACTGTAGCCATAATTTTAAAAAAAGAAATTAAACTTACAAGGTCTGACACTTAAGTTTGCAAACTTGCCACCGTGCGCTTGTGTTGGCAGCGCTGTACAAGCAATTCAGTAAGGGTTCATAACCTTTGTATATCCGTATCTCACAGCTGTGTTTGTGTTGACATGTGGCAGTGTCTTGCGTTCATTATTGTTGCATGCTTTTGTGTGCCATCGCGAGAATGGCAGAGCTTGAATTAGAGCAATGAACAAACACTAAACTTCTTGTTAAACTTGACAAGGTGCCAGGAGCAGTGGCTCAAGCCTGTAATCCCAGCACTTTGGGAGGCAGAGGTGAAGGGACTGCCTGAGCCCAGGGGTTTGAGACCAGCCTGGGCAACTTGGCGAGACACTGTCTCTACAGTAAATAAAAAAATTAGCCAGATGTGTTGGCACATGCCTGTAGTTCCAACTGCTTGGAAGACTGAGGAGGAAGAATCGCCTGAGCCCAGCAGGTTAAGGCTGTGGTGGTTGTGAGCATGCCGCTGCCCTCCAGCCTGGGTGACAGAGTGAGACTCTGACTCAAAAAAAAAAAACTTGGCAAGAGTGGAAGTGAAATCACGAACCTGTGAGTCCAAGTTTACAGGGATAATGCCAAGAAGAAAACAGCAGTGTACAAAGAGATTAAATGGTTTTCTGAGGGGAGAGAAAACATCACTGAAGAAGAGAGTTGGGGACGGCCAGCAACGAGTGAAACTGACCAAAAAAAGGGCAAAAATTTGTTGAATTATGTGTCAGAATTCTTGGCTGACTATGAAAAGCATAGTGGACCAAATAAACATCAATAGAGAAACAGGAAAATCTTTTTTTTTTAATTTTTAAATTTTTATTTATTTTTATTTTTTTGAGTTGGAGTTTCACTCTGTTGCCCAGACTGGAGTGCAATGGCCGCTCCTGGCCATCGCAGCCTCGACCTGCTGGGCTCCGGCGATCCTTCCGCCTCAGCCTTCCGAGTAGCCGGAATTACAGGCATGCGTTACCACGCCCGGCTGATTTTTTGATTTATTGTAGAGATGAGGTCTCGCTGCCCAGGCGGGTCTCGAACCCCTGGGCTCAGGCAATCCACTCACCTCAGTCTCCCTAAGGCATGGGATTACAGGCTGAGCCACCGAGCCCGGCTGGAAAATCTTAACTGAAAATCATGGCATGAGAAGGTGTGTGTAAAAACGGTCCTGAAGGAGCTCTTGCATCATGACAGTGCACCAATTTACCCAGCACTGTCTGTGAGGGAGTTTTTAGCCAGTCGACAAATAACTGTATTGGAACACTCTCTCTACTCACCTGATCTGGCTGCCAATGACTTTTTTCTTTCCTAGAAGTAAAGGAAATATTGACAACAGGTCGACTCGAAGATGAAGGAAATATAATAACAGCTCTGATGGCCATTTCAGAAAAAGAGTTCCAAAATTGTTTTGATGGGTGGAGTAGGCACTGGCGTCAGTGCATAGCCTTCCAAGGGGGGGAGTATTTTGAAGGTGACCATAGTGATATTCAGCAGTGAGGTATGGAGCCCTTTTTCTAGGATGAGTCTGCCAACTTAATTGTCAGACCTTGTCTATCTATGTTTACATGTATATACATTTTTTATTCTTAATTATTTTTAACCTAATATATCAAAAATATTATCATTCAATATGTAATCAATATAAAAATGTCAATTAGATAGTCTTACATTCTTTTGATTGCAGTAAGTATTTGGAATTGTGTGTGTTTTATGCTTATAGCACGTCGATTCAGAAGCTGAATTTTAATTGGACATACTTGATCTGCATTTTGATTTGATAAAATTTACTGTTGAAAGATGAGATTTGGCCGAGCTCGGTGGCTCAGCCTGTAATCCCAGCACTTTGGGAGGCCAAGGTGAATGAATTGCCTGAGCCTGTGGGTTCGAGATCCGCCTGAGCAATTTGGTGAGACCTCATCTGTACAATAAATCAAAAATTAGCCGGGCGTGGTAGGGCGCACCCATAGTTCCAGTTACTTGGAAGGCTGAGGCGGAAGGATCGCTGAAGCCCAGCAGGTCAAGGCTGCAGTGGCCGGGAGTGGCCACTGCACTCCAGTCTGGGTGACAGAGTGAGACTCCAACCCCCCCCAAAAAAAAGAAAAGAAAAGAAAGAGGAGATTCTTCATTCTATAAAAATGATACCTGCATATGCATGTTTATTGCAGCACTATTCACAACAACACAGATATGGAACCAACTGTGCTGCACATTAAAAGTGGACTGGATTAAAAAAATATGGTACATATACATGATGGAATATATGCAGCCATAGAGAAGGACAAAATTTTGAACTTCGCAGCAACTTGAATGGACTTAGCATCTATCATACTCAGTGATCTATCACAGAAACAAAGAACAGAGTATCACATGTTCTTACTCATAAGCGGACCCTGAACATTTGCCATAATACTATAAGAAAGGGATGGGCAGTAGCAGGTAGGGGTGCGGGTGGGGCAAATAACATCAATAAGGGTAACTGATCCCAAACCAGATGAAGTGGAGACCAAAGGGAGGCCCAGACTTTACCTGTGCAATGACTATTTATATACCTAATCCTGAATTGTACCACACATCTTTAAAATAAAATAAAATGAAATAAAAAAATTTTAAAAAGAGAAGCTTTACATACCCAAGCTGTTCCAAGATATTTGAACTGATTTGAGCATGTTTTAAATGTAAAGTACTTACAATTCAATGCCATGAAAAGCCCAGCTCCTTGGTCTCACTGGCTGCCTCCCAGGGCTGTGTTCGCTTTCACCTGATGGAGTGTGTTACCATCGTTGTAGAAGCTTCTGTAGGGCTACAGTTGCTTTGCAACATTCTCCCGGCTCTCGTCTACACGGCTCTAACCACCGTCTGCAGAGACTGACTGTGCTTGCTCACTTGTTCACTTCCTGTCCCTTTCTCCAGAGGGCAAGGACCTTGTCCTGCCCCCAGAACCACGCCTGGCCCACAGAAGGCACCGAAGAAGAACTTGTTGAATGCATGAGTGAAGACTGAATCCAGGCACCGTGACGGCTTCTCAGTTAACCCTCAACACGGCTCTAAAATCCTTCCACAGAGGGGGCTGAGGAGCAGAGGGCACGGCCACCACCCCGGGTCACAGCGCTGGAAGGGCCAGCATAGAACTGAGGCAGTGTGTCTAACCCAAAACCCAGCTGTCTCCCCAGACAGCATGGAGCTCCCTGCCCTTGGGAAGTGCATGACTTTTAAAGGAGACTGTCGGGCAACCTCGTTGGCTGTGAGGGGAAGCTGGTATGAAGGGTGAGGCCCACCAGAAGGAGGGAGGTTGGGAAGAGGACAGTGTGGGGGTCCCGACAAAATTGGCATTCCCCCCACCCCCAGATGTCCCAGATCCATGCCCAGTAGTAAAGGACTCGATTCTGCTGTGCTGGGTTAGTATGGGCCAGGTCGAGCCCCGCGCTGGGGCTTACGTGTGTGTGCCGGATCCGTCCTCTAGCTCCTTAGGCTGCAATGTGTGCATGGAATCACACATGTAGTGTGCCAGGCCAGTGTTACGTGCCCAGTCATGTAACACTACAGGCAGCTTCCCCTGCCGGCAGCTTCCCCTGAGTCTGACACTGCGAAGCAGGGATAGTAATTCCTCCTACACAGGGTTTGTGTGTTATGCAAGTGTGCATGTAATGTATTGTGGATGCCATGCATGTATGCTGTGTTCTATACGTACTTGGGTGTCACGTATGTTCTGTGTGCCGTGTATACATGCAATATGTTTGTTGTACGTGTGTGTGTATGCATGTTGTGTATGTATGTGATGCTTTATTTGCTTTGATTTGACATGTACCTCACAGTGAAGAGTCAGTGGCACAGAAGTTAGATGACACAGACTGGGTACTTGACCCCTCCGAACCTCAAGTGGAAATTTGATCCCCAGTGTTGGAGGTGGGGCCTGGTGGGAGGTGCTTGGGTCATGGGAGTGGACTCCTCATGAGTGGCTTGGTGCCATCCTTGTGGCGATGCCTGAGTTCTCGCTCTCTCAGTTCCCAGAGAGCTGGTGTTGAGAAGAGCCGGCGCCTCCCTCCCCTCTCCCGCCTCCTCCCTCTCCTCTCCCGCCTCCTCCCTCCCGTGCGATCTGCACCCATTGGCTTCCCTTCCCTCTGCCATGAGTAGAAGCAGCCTGAGGCCTCACCAGAGCAGATGCTGGTGCTATGACTCTTTACAGCCTGCAGAACCGTGAGTCAGGTACACTTCTTTTCCTTCTAAATCACCCAGCCTCGGGTATTTCTTTATAGCAACGCAAGGGAACTAGGACACGGAGCATGGCTGGCACTGAGCCTGGCATGCAGTGAGGCCTTGGAAGCAATGCTGGCAGCCAGCGCCCATGCACAGGCACCGTTCTAAGCACATTCCCCTACGGGATCATTCTGCCCTCATCGAAGTCGGTGTCCCTGGCAAGAATTCTGGGATTCAGGGAGAGGAGTCCCTCCCAGCTTCACACATTAGTAAGAAGCCAGCTCAGAGGCCACCCTGAAGGCCTGTTCTGTCCCGACCCTGGGCATGACCGCCGTTCCTCTGTGGGACAGCCTCATTGCTGTGTGGGGAAGGCCTGCCTCCTGCCTCCCGTGCCTCCCCCTTTGTTCTCCCTGGGAGGCTGTCTCCTGGGTCCTTTCCTCTTGGCTGATCAATAGCACCTTGGGCAGACTCAACCTGGAAACTCTCATCCGATGGTTTCCTTAGCAACCAGCCCGTAGGCCACTGCCCTCAGCCGGCCAGCTTTCTGATCTGAAACTCAACTCAGAGCCCACAGGCTTCCTCAAAGGCCTTGCCCAGCACCTCCCACGCCTGACGGGGGGGGAGGGCAAAGGGTCCCAGTCATCCTTCCCTTAAGAGGTGATGCTGATGAGGCTTCCCACAGAACTGAGGGCAGGCACGGCTGGAGCCAAAGCCAGGCTGCAGGGAGACCTACAGAGAGAGGCTGGGTCTGGAGGCTTGGGCTGGGGGTGTATGTGGGGCATGCTGCCCAGAGCTGACCATCTTTTGTAGGCCAGGACACAGAGCGCCAACGTGTGACCACCGTTGTGGCCCGGGCACCAAGCGACCAGCACAGGTGCTGGCCATCAGCAGGTGCTGTGCCCGGTGCACCAGCCCGAGGAGAGGGCTCTCCTTACCCCCACTGCAGAGAGGTGGAGACAGACTCCTGGAATGCGCTGAGGGATGCCAGAGTCAGGACATGAACCCCAGGTCCTCCCAAAAAAGGTGACATGAAGTCAGTGGTCCCAGAGGATCCCCAGAGAGGGTATGGCATTGACAGGCCTAATGGCTTCTGGTAGACTGCCCATGGGACTGGTGAGGAGGAGGGAGGGGGAGGGAGGGAGGGAGGGCACTGCCCGGGGCTTGGGGTGACAGAGAACTCCTGGGAACCCCAGGCGGGCACTTTCATGGCAAGAGGAGGGTCAAGGGGAAGCTGCAGGTTGGTCCCCTGTGGTGGACACAGGAATGTGCCCCAGACGCCCCTCTGGAAAGACTTGCTGCCTAGCTGCTGGGGACTGTCCACAGAGGCCCTTGGTGTCACCATGCAGATGTGTCAAGGCATGGCCACCTCCCACCACGGGACAGCCCTGGCCCACTTCAGCCCCAGCCCCAGGGCTTGCCTGCTTTCTTTGTGCCCCAGTACAGCCCAGCATCCCCTTGGCCGCCCCTCCCTCCCTGCCACAGGCTGGGCCAGGCCTTCTTGGGAGCCAGGCCCCCTCTGCCACGCCTCCCCTAACTCCTAGGTACTGGAGTTGGGTCTCTCCTCACCCTGCTTCTCCGGGCAGTTCCTAGTCTGGACATTTCCGCTGAGTGGCTGCGCCTCTTCTTCCCTGGGTCACTTGGGCTGGAGGCAGCCTGGAGTCCTCAAACACACACAGGTGGGCGGGAGCCCGCATGAGAGTTCCAGAGCTGGGGCTTGCAATCAGGCTCACTTCCCTGCTCTGGCCAGAGCCCCAGGCTGTCTGTCCCGGGGCCTCTTCGCCTGGTAGAGAGCCCTGACCTCCCTGCCTCACAGGACTGCCACCTCCTTGCTGGAGCGGGGCCAGGTGCAGGGCCAGGGCAGGCAAACGACCCAGTTCTGGACAGTGCTGCCAGAGGGAAGTTGCTGGGACTTTGGGAAAGGTCTCAGGGGACAGTGCTGCCCCACTGCAGCCCCTCTTCCTACCTGGGTGGGGCTGCCTCCCCCTACTGCCCCCACCCAGTGGAGCAGAGGGGCCTGCAGAGGGCAGAGGGCGTGGGCCCTGAGGCCCACCACTGGCTTGGCCTTCCTTGAGCTGGGAAAGCACACCTCCTTAAGGTTCCAATCTGAGTCAGGCGTCTGTTATGCAGATGGAAATACCAAACAGGAGCCCCAGCCACTCCACACACTGGCTGGACCTGTCCTTTCAAGCCCCTGGCTGCTGACCTGCCACGTCAGGCAGAGGGCCATCCGTAGGCTTTGACTGCCACTGCCAGGGGCAGCCTGATGGAGATATGGGCTTCCTGGGTGGGTTGTGAATGACATACTTTCCCCCTGCCCCTTCAGAAGGTAGAACTTGCCTGTCTTGGTTCTTCGCTGTGGAAGCGTTACATACTCTCCTTGTACACCTACCAGGATCCCAAGGCACAGGGTGAAGTATCTGGTCCAAGGTCACCACTGCTAGGTGCAGGGTATGGCTGTGAGCCCAGACTGTGTGGCTGGCATCCCTGCCCTTGGCTTCCAGTCTCCCAGCCCCTGAGGTCCACCTGGAGCCAGGTCTGTGTGCACTGGGGGCACAGGCCCGACTCAGAACTGAGAGGTGGACACCCTGTTAAGGTGGACAGAGTCAAAGCTGGGCACTGCAGGAGAGACAGAGACCCCAGCGGGACCTGAGGCGGCTTCCTCACAGACTCTGAGAGTTCTGCTGAAACTGGAGGGCAAGCCCTCTTTCTACCAGCGCACTCAGAAGGTCTCCAGCCCAGGCCGGGCTCGGTGGCTCAGCCTGTAATCCCAGCACTTTGGGAGGCTGAGGTGAGGGGATTGCCTGAGCCCACAGGTTCGAGACCAGCCCAGGCAACTCAGTGAGACCTCCTCTCTACAATAAATAAAAAATTAGCCGGGCGCAGTAGTGCGCATCTGCAGTTCCGGCTACTTGGAAGGCTGAGATGGAAGGATCACCAGAGTCTAGCAGGTCGACGCTGGGGTGGCCGTGAGCGTGCCACTGCACTCCAACCTGGGTGACAGAGTGAGGCTCCAACTCAAAAACAAATCCAAACAAAGAAGGGGCATCTTGCCCTCAAGGGCAGAGGCTCCCCCAGCGGTGAAGAAAAGCCATTGTGAGGAAGAGGAAGCCTAGCTCCCGACGAGGCGGCTGCCTTGGGTCTGGCTGTGCCTGGACTCTGGGCCGTGGGAGCTGGCCTACTCTTTGTTGGCCTGCGCTGGCACCCAAGAGCCCACGTGAGTCACAGGCACAGAGACCGCCCAAGATAGTGTTTCTTCTCTGGCTTCTTGTAGCGTGGAGGGCCAGGACAAGCCAACTCACCCGCCAGGCACTCCAGGCGTTGGCCTAAGTTGATGCCCACACAAGTCCCTCTGAGGGTGGCATCTCTGGATTCACTCACTACCTGTACCTGAAATCCCCTCCCTCAGGGCACATGAGGCTATGTCAGTAGATGGGGCATCGGGAGCTCAAATCCCACATATCCAGCCTAAGCCTGGGTGAGTCAGACTTCTAAGGCACGGCATTAAGGGGCACAGACTCTGGAGTTTGACTGGAGATTGGATCCTGGATCTGTCCTGCCTTGCTGTGTGACCTTGGGCAAGTTACTTGCCTTCTTTGTACTGGCAGAACTGTGTCTGAGTTGCCCCCTGTGTCTGAGCTGTCTCCTTAGGCACAGCTGTTGCCAGAATGGCATCCTCAGAGCTTATGGACCTGAGGGTGCTGTGTAGGAAGAGGGAGTCTGGAAACCCAGAGTCCTGGAAAAGGACTTTCCTGCAATCTCCCCAGGCCCAACCCAGCACGTGCATGTGTGCATACACTCCTGCTCCTCCCTGAGCGTGGCTGGGGCTGAGGGTGCTGTGAACTCAGCAGTGCCCAGGGCTGACAGGACAGATGCTGGAATGTCCGCAGAGACCCTCGAGGACACTGACTTTTCTGTTTGGGGCTCAGGGATAGGACTGACTGTCCACTGTCTTTTGGACCATGGCACCAGCCTTGTCAAGACAGCCAGGGTTGGAGGGACAGGCCTGCCCCTCAGTGGTGGGGTGTGGGGTTGCAGCTCTCTTCACCTGCAGCGGGCTTTTCTTGGCCTAAGGGCAGCAGTGTGAAGCCTCCATGCTCCCCACCATCAGATCAGATCCACAGAAGACACTGACATTTCTCATCTCTTAGCAAAGATTCAAAAACGGGTGAAGGTGTGTGCCAGTGGCACGTGCAACCGTGGTGGAGACACGCGAGCTGGCCTAGCCCTTCTGGTGATAATTCGGTAAATGGACCAGCTCCTTGAAAATGCTCCTGCCCTTGGACCTGGAAATCCCACTTCTGGAGATTAATCACACGGCAATGCTCTCTAATACCAAAGGAAAGCAAAGAAGGAGAAGAAAGGCTGTCCACAGCATCTAGCCTGCTCATCCTGGCTCGAAAGATGCTGTTAAATATTCAGGACGATTTGCCAATCAGTTGTGAAGCCGCTGGTGACTTGCCACGGCCACAGTGGGACGTTTGCACCACAGAAGCTGGCAAATGTGACAGCTCAGAGCTTTGTATTTCTTCTGGAGAGCTGTCTGGTCCTCTCACCGCTGGCTCCTGCGATGGGATATTCTGTGGCCATTTGGGTGAGTGGGGCTCCTCTCTGTGTACCAGTGAGGAACCCTCTCTGGTGCTCATGGTTATGTCAATGAAGCAAGCTGCCTGCTGCTGTTTATGAGGAGAAGAAAGTGTACATTCAAATGGAGGTGTGTGTGTGTCTGTGTGTGTGTGTGTACATTCTCTTGGAGGAAACAGGAGTGCCAGGGAACATTTGCTGCCTGGCGGGCTAGGGAAGTAGGGGTCAGGGAGAGATACTTACTTTTTTCTGTATACGTTTTTTCTAGTCTTTGAATTATTCCTATGCTCGCTTTTTTATTTAAAAAACGATACAAAACGAAAACTTGTCTGCAGTTCCATTTACCCCAGGGTTGTTCATGAGTGTGAAAAATAAGAGACCACATGGCTGTCCATGTGAAGGGGATTGTTGAAGTAAAGCACGGTGGCCCTACGGCAGAACACCGTGCTTTTGTCACAAGGGAATGTTTACAGATTACTTATGATTACAAGGAAAGTGGTTGTGAGAGTTTACCTGCAAAAAAAAAAAAAGTACAATATGCCATTGTATATACACTGTTACCTTGATTGTAAAAAGAAACAAAAATGTTGGTGGGAAATATGCCAACGGCAAGCAGTGCTTCTAGTTGGTGTCAATGTGGACAATGATCATTTTCTTCATTTTTTCCTGTACTTTTAAAATTTGCTGTGTTGACTATGAATTACTTTTGTGATCCAAAAAAAGTCTATATTTTAACACAGAGACTGAAGCCAGGCAATTCTCCCCCAGAACACTGGTAGCTCAGACCATCCTTGCCACTGATGCAAGGTCTGAATTTCTGTGCCCTTCCCACCCCCCTGGCTGTGGCCCTGGCCCCGCCTCTCCCCTGTGGTGAGCATATGATCCCATGGACCGCTCCTTGGCTCCTCGAGCCCTGGCTCAGCCCATGGGTCCACCTTGCCTGGGGCCTGGAGAGCATCTCCAGGGGTCAGGCTCCCCTCAGCTGCAGAGTGGGGATGAGACAAAGCTTCCCCTCGTGAGCTGCCATGATGGGTAGGCACAATGCTTGCTCCGTGTCCCATGCCACAGAACTTGAGAGACAAACATTACATCCAAACAAATCAGATTGAATCTGCTTGGCTGGAGGTGGAAGGCAAATCCCGTTCCGGCCCTTTTGGGGTTTCCTTCCCTAGTGTCCTGTGAGTCCCTGAGAAAGGAGATGAGGGTCTCAGGAGTAACCCAGGAATCTGCAAGGAGTTTTCTGTGGCTCTCCTGGCCTGGGCCCTTTATATGGGGCATCCCTGATGGAGGCTTGGAGGATGGGAATCCCCTGATGCAGAACATAAAATACAAAAACAGGCAAAAATACTGTCTGTCTGTGGTGCCAGCTCATTCTAGCTCTCGAGACCCTCTTATTAAATGTGACGTTCCCCCTTACCCACAGTTTCCATTACCTGCGGCCAACCATGGTCTGAGATAGCCATGTGCACACACTCACATAACTATATTATAGTACCTTGTCATCAGTGTTCTATTTTCTTATTAGTTATTGTGGCTGATCCCTGCTGTGGCTAATTTGCAAATTAAGCTTTACTGTAGGTGTGCACGTACGTACAGGATAAAATGGCATATGTAGAACTCTGTGCCATCCACAGTTAGGGGCATCCATTAGGGGTCTTGGAATGCGTTCCCACAGAGGAGGGGACTTGCCAGGCATCCAGTCCCTGGGGCCAGGTTTCCAACCTGGCCTTATCAAGCTACTATGCCTATGTGCAAACGCCTTTACCTCTTTGTGCCTCAGTTTCTTCACCCATGAAAAGACATGAACAGCACTTAACATGGAGTGGCTGTGTGGATTAAGTGCAGTGACATAGGTGCTGTGCTCAGAGCCGTGCCAGCCCCCGGGGTGGCTCAGCACGTCAGCTTCGAGCACTGCGGTGCCTGTCCCCTCAGCCGGCAACGGTCGCCTGGCCTGGGTGCCTCTCCCAGGTGGGGTCATGTCCTGCATGTGCTGTTGAGCACGCTCCTTCCTGGGCAGCCACCCTTGGGAGTCCCTGCTTTGGGCTGGTGCCCGACACTGCTGTCGTCTCTCATGTGTTTGTTTCTCGGTTTGGGGCGAACACTGGGACATCTGTGCGTTTCACATAGAAATCCTGATCTCTGGCTTCCCTTGAGCTGTTGGAGTAGGGACACTCACTAGGTCTAAAAGCGCCACCCTGCAGAGGTCTCCCTCCTGGCCCCTTGGGCCTGAGTCCTTCAGCCTATGAGCTTCTATGTCCTCTGGCTGGCGGGGGGGGCACGCCTCACATATTTCTTGTTTTTCCTCACCCTACATCAAGGGCCCAGCCCTAGACTGGTCTGGGGGTGGTCTGAGGACGCAAAAGGGCAGCGAGGGGTGATCTCTAAACTCACTCACTGCCACTAGCTCTGGGTGTTGACTGGTGTGCTAAGCGAGAGCTATGTTGTCCGGGGCTGCGGTTGTGGGAGCCCTAGTGCCCGTCAGAGCCACTGGCCTCTGGGTGCCAGGGGCAAGGTGTGAGTCTAGTGGCTGTGAGCCCCCACTTGGGGCCCCAAGTTGGCAAACAGCTGGTGGACTGTCCCCTCGCTGGGCTGGAGGTGATCAGCAAACTCTCCCCTGCCACCTCCTTGAGCCCACGCCACCCAGCCCTGTCTACCAGCATCCTCTGTCCAGCTCCCTTGGCCTCTGAAAGCCCAGCATCCCACCCTGACATTTTGTCACTATCCTTTGCATGTTAGTGGCATCATTTACATTGATTAATGACACCCGAGAAGCCCAGTGTTTCTGTCTCAGTCTAAAATCTTAATTACGCCTCCGGAGTTCCTGCAATCTACATCTGTGATGGGGGTTCGTTTCTGCCAAGGCCTGCAGGCAGCATCTGGCCAGTGGTCCACTGGGACCTCTGACTCCTTCTCCCTACTGCGGGCTCTGTGCCAGGCTCCTGGCTAGACTGGGGACATGCAGGTGAGCACAAAGTTCTACCCTTGCCCTCAAGGAACTCCCAGACTGGCGGGTGGGGGGAGGCACATGTGTGCACAAATTATTAGAACTCACAGGAGGGCGGGGTCCCTGCTGTGGTGCTCAGGGTCTGTGGGAGCTTCAAGAAAGCAGCTGGCCCGGCTGTAAAGCCAAGAAGGCTCCCTGGAGAAGGGGACACCTGGTCTGGGTCTTGAAAGACACGCTTTGTAGGCTAGTGAAAGAGGGCACGGCAGTGGGGATAGCAGCTGCGAAGGTGCTGAGTCTGGAGCAGCAGGGGCAGGGCTGAAGTGCTGTCCCCGCCACCTCCCTGCCCCCTCCACCACTCCCTCCCCCACACAGAGAGGCAGCTTCTCTTTCAAGGGGCTGAGTGTTGTCACCAGAAGCCAAGGCCAGCAGGGCGGGGCAGAGAACTCAGCTCGGGGTCTCTCAGACCAGAACTACGACCCCAACTCCGCATGTCCAGCCCAGTGACCTCGGGCACGTCGTGTGTCTCTCCGGGCCTTGGCATCCTCAGCTGTGAGATGGAAGGTCAGAGAGCTTGGGTCAGAGGTTGTCCACAGGGTTGGCTGCAGGCAGGGTCTCTCCCCTGTCTCCCTGGCTGAGCTCCCTGAAGGCTGCTCCTGCTGGCTCTCCCTTTCAGGACACTCTGTTAGACATCCCCTGGGAGCTGATTTCACCCTCATCCCCTGGTTGAGGGGGTCTATGTACTCTTGGGGGATGTGGCCTGCAGAGACTCCAGGCAGGTCTGCCCATTTCAGACCCTAAGAAGGAAGAAGAGAGACGCAGATAGCCACCTTCTCCTCTGCCTCTAGCCGAGAGTCTGCCCAGTTCTGTGCTGTCACCAGCCCCCCGAGAGGCTGCTCCCATGGGAACAAGGTGAGAGGATCATGGGTCAATAACACTCCGTCCCACGTGTCGTGGTGAAACCAACTCCTCTTGGTCCCGGATTCTCTGAGTCTGGAACTCGGGAAGCACACATGGGAACAGCGGAGCCTGGCTCTCCCACTCTGGCCTCAGCTGGGGAGGTTGAAGCCTGGAGGTGACTCCCTGGAGGCTTATTTGCTCACACAGCCACACCTGGGCCAGGGTGACCCGAAGACCAGGCCTGCCCACGGGGCCCTTTGTGGGGCTAGCTCCTCACAGCAGGACAGACTTGGGGCTGTGGGAGTCTGACGTGAAGCCTCAAGGCGCTGGGCTGAAGGCAGGCGCTCCAAGCTTCTTCTGACCCGGACACAGAAGTCATGTGGTATCACTCTTCCGGATGGTGTTGGCTGAGGCAGACACAAACCTATCCAGAATCGAGAGCAAGAGTGTAGGTCCCATCTCTCAATGGGCATCCCGCTAAGGAAGGAATGTGCAGACACGTATGAGGGTGCTTCTGTGCGAACCAGACACTGTGTAGCTTCTAGGGTTCCTGGTAGCCCTCCCTGCCCAAATGCCACAACCAGATGCCTGACACCGTGTGACATCTAGGGTCCTTGCTGGAGCCTGGGTGGGGGAAGGTAGAGCACACATTGGTGTGGGGCTTGATGGGTCTGAGATGGGCTCTGAGGCCAGCTGGACCTGGCTCCAGGTCCAGCCACACCAAAGACCAGTTGTAGCAGTCAATTATATAATGATTCTGAACAACAAGTGCCCCAAGCTCTGTGCCTTAGGACAGGCATTTACCCTCAGCCTCAGGCCCTAGCTGGGAGGCTCTGGGGGATAAGGTCAGGTCTGCTTGGCCAATCCTCCCTGGGCGTGTCCTCAGGTAGACTGTGGGTGTTCCCTGAGCTGCCTCTGAAGCCTTGGCTTAGAACTCACACTTCCATACCTGCCACGGTCCCCTGGCCAGCTCAGGTCACCTGGCGAATTTCTGTTGGTGGGGTGGGAAGGGTACTCCACTCACAGAGGAAGGAGTGAAAATGTGATGGACAGAGTCTATTCTGCCCACCAGCGGTGTTGCCTGGGACGGCTGCTGACCCTGTCTGTGCCTCTGTTTCCTCATGTGCGAAGTGGGGGCACCAACCAGTGGCATGAAATTGACCCCTGCGTTGGGCTTGGAACAAAAGCCGTATCTCATGTTTTCTGTGGTCAGGAAGTCAGACAGGGCAAAGCAAGGATGGTCTGTCTCTGTGCCATGGCGTCTGGGGCCTCTGCTGGGCGACTTGAAGGCTTGGGGAGTGGGGAGCACAAGGGGCTGAGCCCTGAGAAGCCCCACTCACACACATGGCTGGCGTTGTGCTGGCCTAGCTGGGCTTTTGCTGGAACACTGCGTGTGGCTTCTCCTGAGGCCTGGGCTTCCTTGTGACAGGGTGGCTGGCTTCCCAGTGTGAACGTCCCCGGAGAGAGAGCGGGACAGAGAGGCAGTAGGACGCCATATTGCCTCTTAGGATTTAGCTTTGGAAGACACATGGCGTCCCTTGTGCTGTGTTCTGCTGTCGGGTTGCTCCAGGCAGTTCCCTGTCAGTGTCAAGTTGTGAGGCGGGCTCCCAGGTGTACTGTGTTGGTGTGACCGTCTTGGAAGGTACGATCTGCTGCAATAATGCTACCTTCTTCATAGGGTCATTGTGAGGAGCCAATTGATGATCCTCGTAATAACTTAAGCCAGTGCCTGACATGCAGTAAGGACCTAATAAATGTTTGCTATTATTATTATTAGAGAGTGCTGGAAGGAATGATTCTTGGTACTGTCAGAGCCTATTAAGGGAGAACTTATGTATTATTGGGGAGGAATGGTAAAGGAAGATGTCCTTAAGGAGGTGACATTTCAGCAGAGATCAGGTGTCAGGGGAAAGAGTTCCAGACAGACAGCACAGCATGTACGTAGGCCGTGAGGCGGGTGGTGCGGGCATGCATGAGTGTGTGTGCGTGCGCGCACACATGTGCATGTCTGTGTGTGTGTGTTATAGAAGGAACTGAACAGAAATCTGTGTTTTATCTGGGGAGGGGCGCCAGAGCAGGTTTCTGCTGTGAAAGGCCCTGAAGGGGGCCGGCCAGCCTCATGGGGGGGCAGCTCATGAGGTCCCCGTGGACCTGCTCCCAGCCGGCTGAGGGACTGCGGTAGAGGCTATGGCCGAGAGAGGCTGTGACCGAAAGAGCCCTCTTACCTGCGGATCCTGCAGGTGCCAAGACAACTACCAGCCCTGAACGCCCCAGGCTGAGGCCGAGGAGTGGGGTCCCCTGCCCCCTAACCTAGCAGGCCCTAGCTCATCCACGCCAGGCCAGTCTTCCTCTGGGATGACCCCTCACCATGCCACCTTAACCATGGTCAGGTGCTTTTGGGCTCTGGGTTGAACAGTGAGTGGGAAGACCCTATCTCTGGAGGCTGAAGGAGGCCTGACCTCCTCCCAGACACTCGGACCTTTACCTGCTCCTGCTCCCAGCGAGTGGCCTGTCTAGCTCTGTGGACAGCTCCTGGGGGTTGGGACACAGCAGCTCAGCCCCCCGTGGGTGGGAGTGAGTGACACAGAGCTGCCTCCTGCCGGTCCCTCCTGCCACGGCTCAATTCGGTGGAAGAGAAGGCTACTCCTTGGCCTGCCTGGAGAGACAGCAGGGGAAGTTGTAATAGCAGCCTGACCCACCACACTGACCCCTCCCTGGCCATGCCCAGGCTTGGCGTGCTTTAATTAAAGACTAAGAGCTTCTCAGAGGAGAAGGAGACCCTGCTCAACTGTCTGCCTCCCACTGGTGACCAGAGCTGGGCTGGCACAGCCCACAGGGTCACCAGCTGACCCCCGAGGGGGCATGGGGTCGGCACCTTTGCAGTGGATGGGGAGTGTGGGAGCACTCAGGGCTGGCTCGGGCCACGGTTTTTCTCTGATCCACTGACTGCAGGCAGCAGAGCTTGAGCCCTGGAGTTGCCTTTTCCTGAAAACCCTCCTCCCTGTGGATAATCCACGCTTGTGAGCCACATCCTCTGGTGTCTGGGCAGTTGTGCAGCTGTGCCAGGAGACTGGCCAAATTGACACCTGAAGCCAGTGCTGGGGGGAGTGGTGGTGGGTCCTTCATCTTAAAGCTGGCATCTATCCATGGGGGTAGCATGGCATGGAAGTTAGGAGAACAGACTTGGAGTCTCCACGGGACTGCATGTCCCTAACCGTGTGACCTTGGGCAAGTTGCTCAGTCTCCCTCAGTGTGGGTCCTCATGTCCATGCTGGAGATCCCAGGAGCCTCTGGAGGACTGAGTGAGCGAGCACAGTGCCAGGTGGAGTCAACCCTGCCCATGCTCCTCCAGTGTCCTCAGCCCACCTGTGTAGCCCCGGGCTGGCTCCTGGTCTCACACACGTGCATGTGAACTGCTTACCTCCTCCAGTACCTGCATCTCTCCACTTCTCTGCCAAAGGCCCTCTTGTGCCAGAGGGATTTAGCAGTGCTGGACCAAAGAAAAATAGTTTACAAATGTTCTAGCCTCTCCATCAGGCAGCCTCGTGGTGGGCAACTTTGTAAAAATGCTGTTTATATTGATTTATTTTGCACAGTTCTCTTTAATTGTGTAAAATACACACAACATTCTTTGTTTTAACCTTTGTTAGGGGTACAGTTCCATAGTATCAAGTGCATTGATATTGCTACATAACCAAACTCCAGAACTTTCTTATCTTGCAAACTGGAAACTCTGTCCCCTTTAAATCACTCCCCATTCAGCCCTCTCCCACCTCTGGCAGCTACCACTTCACCTCATGTCCCTGTGAATTTGACTACTCAAGGTATCTCATACAAATAGAGCCATATAGCATCTGTCCTTTCGTGTCTGACTTATTTCACTCAGCATAATGTCTTCCAAGATCACTCATGTTGTGGCATGTGTTGGGATTTCCTTCCTTTTTAATGATGAATCCCACTGTACACATAACCACATTTAAAAAATCTATTCACTCATCCATAAACATTTAGATTGCTTCTATCTTTTGGCTACTGTGAGAAATACTGCTATGTAAAGTGTTGCTTTTGTACTGTGTACACGTGTATATTTGAGTCCCTACTGTCAATTCTTTTAATTATATACTCAGAAATGGAATTTCTGGAGCATATGATGATTCCATTTTTAATTTTGGGGGAAACCACTGTCTAACTTTTTCCACCACGGTTGCAACATTTTACAGTCTTACCAGTAGGGCAAAAGGTTATAGCCAGAAGTGCCTAAGCTGGGGTTGAGTCCGGGGCTATCTAACACCAGGTCTGGGACCTGTCCTTGCCCTGTTCCAGGACCCACAGGGCACTCACAAAGACTGCTCAGAGCCAGGCCCTGTGCTGGCTTCTGGCATATCAGGAGCTGGGCCTTGTGCTGGCCTGCCAGGCATCTCTGCATCTGCCTGAGGGGGCCTGTCTTGCTCAGCAGGGGACACGGGTGGCCAACCTAACCCAGGACACCACACCTGCCCTCTCTGCAATGAAGCAGGGTCTATGGAAGGCTTGGAGGCTCTAGAAGGCATGCTCTCTATTGTGACCATCAGCAGCGGAAGCCGGCATTCCCCACCCAAACACACTGTTGTTCCAGCCTTCTTTGCCGCTCCCTGTTCCACTCTGCCCCTGGCACCCAGCTCTAGTCTGAACTCCAGGTCCTCCCTGAGTGGCTCTCGAGAAACATAGCTGCTGTGGTCTCTTCTCTCCCCAGTGCAGACTTCTTCTCTGCCAGCTGGACGGGCTGATGGTGGCTCTGTCTCCTTGTCACAGCTGACAACCCCAGACGGACTTGGTGCACACACTTCTACGGTTCTGTGAGAAGTCTCAAGCGGAGCGTGTGTGAAGGGGGAATCCTTGGCCAGCTGGTGGCTGTGGGAGGGCTCCCAGGGGAGCCAACAATATGATTGACCTGCAAATGCAAACAGAAGATGAGTGCTCTAGGCATGGGACACAACGCGTGCCAAGACATAGACCAGTGCCCCTGTGACAGGCTGGACAGTCCTGTAAGGCTTGATTTTGGGCAAGGGATGAGAACTAAACCATCAAGCTGCTCCTAAGACCTGTGGCGGCAGCTGCGAGGTGGGCTCTTCCACTTCCTCAGGTTCAGCCAGCAAGGACGCAACAAGCCCAGATGATGCAGTTTGTCACTTACACAGACGGCACAGACAAGCCTGGTGTCAGCCCTTGCAACCCCAGACCTCCAACACGACAATAAGCCCATGGCAGATGAGTCAGCACAGTGGTGGGTCCCTAACTACAGGCAAACAGCCATATCATCTGCTGCTGCATTGGAGGAGGGGGGCACAGAAAATCCCCAGGCCCGGCCAGAACTGCAAGAAGGATGAGAAGTGGCCTTTTGACAGCTCCTCACAGTGCCACCCATCTTCCCACATTCTCAGGGAATTCTGTCAGGGTGAGGGTCAGGTTGAGGTGAAGCCTCACCTGCACACCCTGGGTGGAGATCTGCAGGTGGGCCGTGGCCTCCCCATGGCCCTAGTGCTCCTAGCACCAAGGCAGTGTGTCTAGATGAAGGCTGCATTGGAGACCCTGGCTACTCGGAGGCTGCATCTTAATGAGGAGGTGTGAGCCACATGCCTGAAGCCCTGGGATGCTAGCTCAGGCCTTTGCCTGCTCAAGGGGCATGGCACTAGCAGTCCAGACTCCCGATTAAGAACAGGGTGAGAAGTGCAACACAAGTTGTAATCAGGCAGGGTGCGCTCATACGGGGACAGGACATCTAACTAGACCATTCCTTTAAACCACTTTAAACCCAGGGGTCTCACCTTGATTTAGGGTGACTTTCCCCGGTTCATTCCTCTCCTTATGTTTGTTCATCATTTGAGATATAGAAGAGGAAAAGAAGCAACATGGTGTATCTAATGCTGTGTGACAAACTACCTGCACACTTGTGTCTTAAAACAACAGTTTCAGGGGTTGGGAGTTGGGGCAGGTACAGTTGAGGAGTTCTTCCGGTCCACATGGCCTAGACAGAGGCTGGACTCAGTGCTGGCCTCTGCTGTTGGTCCCGCAGGTTCGTAGCAGTATGCAGTTGATGGCAGTTGATGACTGAGCTGGTTGGGAGGGCCACGACGAGTTCCCTCCTGAGTGTGGTACCTGAGCACGGATGGCAGGTGCTGACGTAAAGATGCCAAACTCTGTGAGACATTTTAAGATAATTTATTCTGAGCCAACTTGAGGATCTAGACCCATGGCATATGTCCCTAGGAGGTTCTGAGAATGTGTGCCCACTGTGGTTGGGTGGTAGCTTGGTTGTATATATTTTAAGAAGGCAGAAGTTACAAAACCACAAATCAATCCATGTGAGGTTTTCGTTGGTTCGGCCCAGGAAGGAGGGACATTTCCAAGGGAGGGCTTGTAGGTTGTAGGTGGATTTGGGATTTCTTGACTAAAAATTTGTAGTTCCTTGGCAATTCCCTTGGGTCCCCTCCCACTGTAGGAGCTTTTCTGTCCTATCAATACATCTTGCTTTAATAAATAAATAAAAATTTGTAGTTCCTATCTAAGGAATTTTGGGAATCAGTAGAGGACAAGGTGCCTGAAGTCCAGGAATCCCCAAGAGATGGCTTTGCAGGATCATAAAATACGTTGATTCCCTTTGTTTGTTGTGTGGTGTTTTGCCAAGCCAGGTTGGAAAACAAACTTCCACCTATAGGGTCATAGGGTAATAAGTCTGGTGAGGCGTGACGCCCCAAGCCTCTTGGTTAGGAATTTGGATAAGAGGGAAAAAAAGGTCAGATTTAGTCCTCACTGAAGAACTGGCCTCACCTACTTCTGCAGAGTCTCCATGTGGCTAGCCTGTGTGACTTGGTTTCCTGGCAACCCGGCTCCCCAGGGCGGCCGACTCCTGGCCATGCAGAGGCTGGGCTCAGCGCCGGGCTCCTCTGTTGGTCCCGCAGGCCATGAGGCCAGCCCAGACTCAGGGGAGGGGAGTCCGACTCCACCTCTAGTGGCAGGAGGAGCAAAGACTTTGAGCGACAAAAAGAATCACCCACACATCATCAGACCTTCCTTATTTAAGATTGCGGCATATTTCCTTCAACTCTTTTTTAAAAGCCATACTGCAATCATATGTTTTGCTTTTTTTTTTTGAGTCGGAGTCTCACTCTGTCACCTAGGCTGGAGGGCAGTGACACGCTCACGGCCACCGCAGCCTCGACCTGCTGGGCTCAGGCGATCCTTCCACCTCAGCCATCCGAGTACCTGGAACTATATAGGTGTGTGACACCACACCTGACTAGTTTTTTGATTTATTGTGGAGATGAGGTCTCAGTAAGTTGCCTAGGCTGGTCTCGAACCAGTGGGCTCAGGCAATCCTCTCACCTCAGCCTCCCAAAGTGCTGGGATTACAGACTTGAGCCACTGCGCCCAGCCTTATTTTTATTTTTTTAGAGAGGAACTCTTGCTGTGTTGCCTAGGCTAGTCTTGAAGTCCTATTGATGCTGGGTGGGATGCAGAGCAAAACTCTTGGAGTCTTTGGTTCTTTTCCTTCTTCCTTCCTTCCTTCCTTCCTTCCTTCCTTCCTTTCTTTTCTTTCTTTCTTTCTTTTTTTTTTTTTTGAGTTGGAGTCTTACTCTGCTGCCCAGGCTAAAGTGCAATGGCTCGCTCATGACCACCCCAGCATCGACGCGCTGGGCTCCGGCGATCCTTCCGTCTCAGCCTTCCAAGTAGCCGGAACTACAGATGCATGCTACCACACCCAGCTAATGTTTTGCTTCTTTAACTTAGCATTCCATTCTGAGCATTCTCCTAGGTCACGAAAGCCCCTTCCTGAGTCCCATGTCTGATCCTTGTCAGCATGCACCATAATATGTGTAATGGCTCCGACTGCAGGATATTTAGGGTTCTCTGATATGGGAGATGACAATGCAGTAGACATTTTCCCATGTCAGTCTTCGCTTTGCTTTCTTTTCCTCCAGTGCAACCCTGCACAGTCTCACCTGCTGATGTTCCCATGGCCCTCCCCAAGGGTCTGACCCAGCCTCACCAGCCTGGGGCCCTCCTCCCGTGATTTTGTCTCCTTGAGCTGTTCCCCGTACACATCTTTGGCTGGGTCACTGTGCTGGGACCCTCTTTCCTTGGTGCTTTCCGAATGCTCCTCCTCAGGGGTGGCCCGAGGCATCCCATGAAGCTCACGGTGGCGTCTTCACCTCAGGCTGTGTCTCATAGCCTCTCTTTTTAGGGAGTTGGATTTCTACTCGGGGAAACTAATGGTGAATGAATGATATCCAATGACTAGTGATAGTGGACATGCACTGTTTCAAGACTTCATGGACACTGTGAGTGACAGGTGTCCACCACCCATGGCAATACCATTTCTCATTGCTGATGATGTCTAGGGGCAGCAAGGATGGCACGCGGGGCACAGAGAAGAGGAGTCATTTGCCCAAGGTCACACCGTTCCTGAGAGGCCAGGGGCAATCCACCCGTAAACCCAAAGCTCTGGCTGGAGTTTGGGGTATGAGTATGGCAGCAGCCCAACTGCGTAGTCTGAGCCACCGAAGCACAGAGGGCAGCTAGGGGAGAAGACACTGCAAGCTCTGCCTTGGCCACCCTGACCCCGTGCTCAGCCTGCCCTCCCAGCCAGTCCAGCAGGAGGGGAAGGCCTCTTTTGCCAGTGGTCCCAAATCTCACCTCTGCTTCTTTCAGTAAGTAAAGGCTTCTTGAAGCCACAACCACACCTGTTGACTTAGGCGTCTTTTTATGGCTGGGTTCACGCTCTGGCAGTAGAGTTGAGCCTTTGTGACAGAGACCCTAGAGGCCACGAGTCAAAAATACTTACTATTTGGTCCTTTGCAAACCAAGCTTTCTAACCACTGGTCTATGCCAAAGGACCAGACCTGATGTTAAAGCCTTGGCTCTTGAAAGTATTTTACCTTTCAGAGTCCTCCAGGACTGTGTAAATCTCCCTGCAGGGAGGGCAGCATCGGGGTGGTCCCCTTTCTGTGTTTTCTTTCTTTTCAAATGTTTTCTCACTGTGACTCAATGGTCCTGATGGATCGTTGAGGGCAGGGCACAGTAGCTGTAGATGGGTTGGAATCACCTTCTGGAATAGCTGTATTTTGTGGGGGACTGTTTGGATTGTAAGTGACAGAATCCCAACTCAAACAAGCTCTAACAAAAATGGAAATTTATTGGCTTATGTAACTAGAAGTCCGGGACGATTTTTGGCTTCAGGCATGACTGAATCCAGGTGCTTAAAAGATGTCTCTCTGCCTCTTGGCTCTGGTTTTCAACCTCAGGCAGGCTTTGCCATACAGTAGCCAAGAATGCCACTGCTGGCCACAGGTTGACAGCCTTCCACTAGGAAAAATATGTTTTTATCTTCAGTGACTGCTATAAAAGTCCTGAGAAAGCCTCCTGGGGGCTAAGTATTGAAACACTCCATTGGTCATTGTGATCAGGGGTATGGAAGAGTCTAGTTGTCCAGGCTTGGGTCAGGGGCTAAGAACACTGGGAGTAAGGGTGGGCCTGTTCCCCACAGGAAGCCCTCCCCTTAGAAGTGGGGCAGAACACGGCCGGCACACAGAGCAGGCATCCACTGCAGCCACCTCGCCACTGCGCGTCGGCCAGGCACTGCCCTCCCCGTGGTGCTCTGCTGGAGCCCTTGCCTTGCCTTGATGCGTGCCGGGCTGTGGTCCTGAACGCAGTCCCCTGTCTTCCTGCTGCATTCTCCTCTCTGGCCCCGAAGACTTGTGCCTCTTGCAGAGCTCCTGCAGCTGCTGTTGGGCTCTGGGAACTCCGAGGAGACCAAGGGCAGTGGAGGAGGCCAGAGCTGGAGAGACACAGCTTGAGGAGGGATGAGCAGGTGCAGGACTGGCACTACCTGGCAGGAGGGGTGAAGGCAGGGCCAGGCATGTCCAAGTCAGTGGCAGAGTCGGGATGCTAGCTGGCAGCCGAGGGTCATGGGGAGACCAGTGGAGTCTGTGGAAGGGGCCTGTGGGGACCCTGAAGCGAGCACAGGGTTGGCACCAGAAGGTGGGATTTGGGACGATTGAGGAGGCTCCGTGTGGGACCCTGAGGTCAGAGATTCTGAGTCACCCAAACACCTCGAGGGGCTCCACTGTACAAAGGAAGACAGAGAACTAAGCAGGCAAGTGCGAGGGCTTTCTGGGGAAGGTGATCCTGAGAAGAGTGTTGAAAGACGGGGGAAAGGACCGCCAGAGCCCAGCAGGTCGAGGCTGCGGTGGCCGGGAGCGTGCCACTGCGCACCAGCCTGGGTGACAGAGTGAGACTCCAACTCAAAAAAAAAAGAAAAAAAGAAAAGAAAGACACCCTGGGGGGAGGACAGGCTGAGCAAGTGGCCATGCAGCCCATAGGATCATTATGGGGCCCTAAGGGGTGGCATGGGGGTGGAGTGTCCAAGAAGACTCCAGCCTTCTGGGGTCAGACCTCGGGCCAGTTTGGGATAGGAAGGCGACCTGTCACTGTGACTCCCACCTGCCAGGGGCCCAGGGTGGCCCTGCCGCCAAGGCCCCCCTGAGGCGGCCTTGTGCCCTCCACCGCAGCACACCCACAGAGGAAGGGCATGGATGATTTTAATAATCCGAGTGAATTAGGAGCAGTTTTGCAATGGGAATTCTTTTCCAGTTCTGCACACTCTCTAGAGATAATTGGAGGCCCCCTGGTGTGTCAGAACCCAGGGCAAGGAAATCCTGGGGCGGGGCGGAGAACGGCTGACACAGGAGCCATCTGCTCTCCTCTGCGCAGACTCTCCAGCCGGCACTTTTTAAACGCGCTTACCTAATCGGTTTCCCCCCAAATCACTGCCATTCCTAGGGGTGTTTTTGAGATGGATGGCTTACCAGGAAGCAGCCAGGCTGTTCCTGTCATTTTATAGACAGGAAGCTGAGAGCCGGAGAGGGGAAGCGACTTCCTCAGAGTCCGGCACTGGGGGGGCACGGAGGAGAACAAGGGACCCACGCTGGGAGTAGGGGAGGGCCAGGGCTGGTGAAGACTTTGTCTTTTTTGAAGGTCACTTTCACCAAATGCCGCCTGGCCAAAACGAGCCCCTGACTCACGCCAGCCGCTCCTGCCCAGACGGGACCTCTCACCACCAAGGGATCCTCCCTCCTCAGACTTTGGCTTTCTGGCGAGTTGAAAGCCGGAAAATGAACTAGTACATTACACTGGGGATCCGTGGTGATCTCACACACACGCAGACACACACACAGCACACATATATACACTGCTTAAAGTAGACGATGTTTAAATTCAGAACTTTCAACCTCCCCTCAAATGCCTACAGAGACCAGCAGGTAACACTGTTGAGGGACGCGGGCAGGGGTGAGGCTGTAGGGAATGGGGGAGACTGTGCCACACTCAAGAGCACCGCCAGTCGAACGGGGCAATAGCTGCTCATCTCTAGGCAACTGTTGCCATGCAGGAATGCCAGCCCAGGGAGGCTCAATCTTGGGATTTGGTGTCTTACTCAAATTTTTATAACACACTAAGTGGGCCACACAAAAATAAGTCTGCCAGCTGGATTTGGCCTGCAAGCTCCTTCATCTGAAAAAGGGACATTGTGAGGGTGATAAAAATACTGATTGGTGCAGGAAGGAGAGAATAAACATTTTGCTATTTGTCGGTTATTTATTAAGCATGTACAGGCACTGCAAATACAGAGACAACAGCTCCATCGAGGAGGGTGAAGACACACTCACCTGCTATGGGCCTTCCTGGATCCTCTTGAGATGAGGGGCGTGGAGGGGGTGTGTGGATGGTGCCCAGGAATTCTGCCCTGCTGCGGGACCAGCACCCCTAGCGCAGAACCTCAACGCTGGATGAACCGGGACCAGCAGCCCCTGCAGCCCAGGTGTATCTTTGGTCACACCCTCCTTGCATCCTTCACTCTGAAAACCTCAGTCGACTTGCGCTCTGGAGTAAGACGGAAGGAAATGCAGATCCCTGTGGAAACCATGTGCCTGTTTCCGTGAAACCTGACTGGTGTGGCCACTGTCATCTCCTGTACTGTCTGCCTGTCATTCCTCTTTCTCTGAGGCGATGAAGGGTGTGGCCAGGTTTTCACACGATACTCCATGCTGGCCACGGTTGGTGCAGCCGACAGGCGGCCAAGCCAGGAGGTCACAGGGACACCCTCGGGATTTTCCAACTGGAACTGAAGGGGAGTGGCAGAAGCCATCAACACACCTCTCACAGCAGGGAGGAAACCTGCTCTGGGAGACAGAAACCCTACCAGGAGAGACTCCCTGCCACCGCCAAGAGGTAGGGTGTGTCCTGGGGGCGGGCACAGGCTTGGTTCCCAGTTCCCACCACCCCTGTTTTATGAGATACCTTTCTAAGAACCATCCTCATTTACTTTTTAAAAACTTAATTTATTTTTAAATTTTTAAAAATTTTAATAGAATACACATAACTTTGACCATCATCACCATTTTTACGTGTACGGTTTGGTGGCATTAAGCACATTCACATTGCTGTGCAGCTGTCACACCATCTCCAGAACTCTTTTCGTCTTCCCAAACTGAAACTCTGTCCCTTAAACACAAACTCCCCCCGTTCTTCCTCCCCAGCCCCGGCACCCACTATTCTACTCTCTGTTTCTGTGAATGTGACTACTCCAGGAATCTCACATAAGTGGAATCAGACAGTATTTGTCCTTTCAAGACTGGCTCACTTCACTTAGCACAATGTTCTCAATCTAATCCTTTTTCCTGAGCAAGTTCAAGTGGGGATTTTGTCACTTACAAACAAAATGACATCGACTAATTCAATCACTATGGCTATTTAAAAAGCAAGGTAATTTAAACTGTAATATAGCACAATGTTGAAAGAAATACAGACACCGTTGTTTAAGGTAAAAGCTTTTCTCTTCCCACTAAACTCAACTGGTTCAGCCACCGCCTGCTGGGAATGCTGACTTTTCTTTTATCTTCTTCTGATATAGGTGGTCTAAAGTCTTAGCTGCCATGCACAGTCTTTCCACCCCCGCTGCTGTGCCCTCTTTGCCCTGGACCCACAGACATCAGTCACACCGGGGGGGCTCTCACTCCAGGTGCACTGGAAGAGAGACTGGGGCCTGTGCCGGCTGGGCTGCCATTTGTTTCTCCAGGTGCACGTCAGAAGATGCAAGGATCATTCCCACGCAGGCTGAGCTCCTGGTCTCCCCGCTCAACAGTCCTCGATGCAGGTCATTCTTGGCTGGGTCTCTATGACCTTCGTGGGCTGACCATCTAGCTTTTTGCGGACACATGCTTCCACGAGCCTATGGATCAAATGTCTAACCACTGACTTGGTCAAACTCAATGGGCAGTTAAGGCAGTAACTGCCGTCCAGGCTGGGCTAGCTGGAGGGTTGTGCCCTGTGTTTGTTTGCCTTTCTTGGGTCCAGTGTGGAAGCTTTGTCCTGGAACCGTTCTCAGCCTGCTCTTCCTGAGTATGAAACTGAAACCAGTGTGCTCACACATCAGGTCCCTGGGCCAGAACAGGTTCAGAAGATGCCAGGGGCCAAGGTGGTGTCTGGATTCTGTGGGGGGATGGAGGTGGGCGAGGGAGAGGCCTGGTAGAGGCTTGGTGGCATTACCTGTGCAGGGGACGATTTAGGGCTGGGTGTCCAGGCCGTTTGGGGGGTTAGCTGCTGTGAGTTGCCTGCTAGCTCAGAGCAGTCTCTTTTCCAGAGAATGGCCCCCACCCAGTGGCAGCTGGCTCACCCCTCAGGGGCCCCGTGGCTCTCAGGGAGCGCTCAGGGCTGCAGTTCAGAGCTCTTGGGAGGCTCTTGTCTTCAGCTGAGACTGCATCTTTGCTCAGCTCCTTCCCTGCCCACCCTGTTCCCCTTCCTTCCTTCTCCAAAGGCAGAGTCACTTCCTTGGGCTCTGTGTCTAGGGATCCCTGGCATGAAGCTGGGCTGAGGTTGGGCAAAGACAGCAAATGGGAAGCAAAGTTAGGAGTTCGAAGTTTGAGAGGAGCTAGGACTGGGAAGGTGCTGGGTGTGTGGGTGAGGCCAGGAGCTGGGCAGAGGGGCTGGGGAGGCATTGTTCTCAGAGAGGAGTGGGCCAGGGCTCCACGCCCCACAGCTCTTGGGAGCTCTGCCCTGCCCCCAGGCTCTGCGTATAGACTCTCAGGATGGTTTGCAGGGTCATGGCAGGGTGTACTTGAGTTAGATGGGTTTAGGTGGATACTGATGAACGTCTATTTCCATAGCTACCCATTGAGTTCATAGATCTTAGCAAACAGGGACTACAACACTGAAGTTAGGATATCTGGGTTATTGTTCCTTAGGAAGTAGTTAGGGAAACCAAGAATAAGAACCAGGAACACTGACTGTGGCATGTGGATGTGGCGCATGTCCGGTGGGTAGCAGTTGAATGACAGCAGCTTGAGAAACAGGGTTTAGTGGGATGGATTTGGGGTTGGGATGAGGAGGTTGGGACCAGGGCTGGGTGTGCAACACTCTTACCCCATGAGGGGCCTTCCTGGCCTGTCTGGCCTGATCCTCAGTCCCCGGGGCCTTCCTGCTTCCTTGCTTTGGTTCCACTGCTGACTTCCTTGTCCTTGTGCTGGGCTGCAAGCAGACCCCAGGGCAGGCAGTGTCTCTTTGCTCCAAGCACTGGTCTCAGGGGCTCCATCTACCCTCAAGGCAAAGCTAAGCCCCTAGCCTGAGCATGACAGCCCTGCCTGCACCCACCTCATGATGGGGGCTCGCCATTCTTTTGGCAGGACAATTTAGAAACAAAAGACTGAATGTGCCAAGTCTCTCCACAGCTCCTGAGGGAGTCACACAGTACCCTTTTGTCAAAAAACAGCACCCACTGGGCTTTCAGTGTCAGAGGGAAGAACTTTGTATTGCTCCTTAAGAAAAAGGAACAGGATCCAGACAGAGAGCGGTCTGTGAAACCAGGTGGGAAAGCAAATGCACGTACCTGTAGGGAGAGGGATAGGCTTGTTCGTGCAGGCAGCGGCAGTGCCAGTCACAGCCTTGGTGGCCTAGAATCCCACCCATTAGAACAGAAGCTACAGTAGAGCCCCGGGAAGGGAAAGAGGGAGACCTCATGTCCACTGAGGGTCCATGTGTCCCAACTGGACCGGGCCAGGTAATTCATTTACTCCTTGCTGCATGCCCTGTGAGCCGGTGCCCCTCCCTGGCCCACTGGGCACGTAGTGGGATCTGGGGCTGCCAGCAGTGGTGGGGAACCTGAGTTCTGGAGACACAGTGAGCCAGAAAGAGATGTGCGGTGAGCATCCAGAACACACGTGGGTTCAAAGGCATAGTCAACAAAAAGAATGTAAAATATTTCTTTAATAATTTTTGTATTGATTAGATAATGAAGTGTTAATATTTTAGATATAGTCAATAAAATGAAATTATATTATGAAAGTTAATTTCACCAGTGCCCCTTTACTCTTTTTAAAAACGTAGCTTCTGGAAAATGTAAAATCCCGCATGTGGCTCTCATTGCATTTCTGGGGCCAGCACTGGTGTAGGTGAATGACGCTTGCATGAATGAAGTTCAAAGGAGGGAATGAATTCATCTCCTGAGCAGTCAGGGCTGAAGGCTGGGGCACGGCGGGCACCGTTGCTGGGGGTTAAGGAGAGGCCCCGGTTTTTGCCCTCTGTCTCTTCTCTGAGGCTCAGTTTTGGCATCTGCTGATGGGGATAAGGGTTGTGCTCGTCCTCTGGGGTTGTTGTGAGAATTAAACAAGACTCTTGTCATCAACGAGGTTGAGAAGTAATGAAATAAGCACACAGGGAGGCTCTCTCTGGGCCTCTGTAATGAGTGGTTGTGAACCTGAACGCGGTGAAAGGTGACAGTTCTCAAATGTAGGACGGGCAGGCTGTCAGCGGATCCAGCCAGGGGACTTCAGTTAGGAGGGGGTCGGGGTAGGGAGGACAGGGCCGCAGCCAGCTGGACCTGGCACCCTTTCCAACAGAAAAGTCCCCAGTACACTCAGTGGTAACTGCAACTTCCACTGACAGAGAGGGAGGGCTTCCTACTCCTGCCTGCCCAGGGTCTCGGGTGAGCAGAAACTGTCTATGGAAGAAAGTGGGCCTGGTTCAAGGAAGGAGAGGTGTGAGACTTTGGGTGAAGTGACAGCTGGCTAGTGAGACCTTCTCCATGAAGCATGCTGGCTGGGGAAGCTGATTTCTGCTGATGCACCCACACCTGTTAGCCTTACTCAGTCAGGGGCGGATAAACAGTGGCCCTGGGCAGTGAAGAGGACTGGAGACCTCCTGCAATCGCGTGGCCTTGGCCTCATGCCTTTGAGGCGGGTGAAGGTGTTCTCAAGAGATGTGGCCAAGCAGGGGCAAGTGGGATGGGGACCCTAAGCCTGCTTTGGCTCCCGAGCCTTTTCCTGGTGCCCTTGACACCGAATTCGGGCTCACACTTTCTTCCAAGTCCTGACTCTTTGCCGGGGTCTCACTGTGTTCCCCTGGATGGGTCTACTCTCGAGTGCTTCCCAGAGGGGCTTGACATGATGAGCAGGCAAAGCAGAGCTGCCAGGCTCCTCATGCATCTTCTGCTTCAGCAGGAAGCACCACACACATGACCACAGGGGCTGAAGTTCCCATGAGGTGGCTGGTTACCAGACGGGAGGGAGCAGTGGAGTGCACGGTCCACACGAGGGACAGCGGCTACCTGGCTGAGGCTGACATTCATTATGGGGAAGGAGGCGCTTAGTTTTTCCAGGCCTTTCTATGTTTTGAAAGGTTAGAAATCTAGATTTTTGGGTAAAAGCTACTTTCTAAATATTAGCGATAGTTCAATAATGATGATAATGACAGCATTGTGTGGGCCACATGAAACAAATTTGTGGGTGGGATCCATTTGTGGCTTTGGACCACGGGTTCTGCTTCTTGAGTAAACTGCTTTCCAGGCCTGCCCTGGCCCCTGGGGCCCTATACCCATCACAGGTCCTAATGGCTGAGCCTCAAGGGCCCTAGTCTGGTCTGATCTGGTCTGGCGTGGTCTTGTCTGGTGTGATCTGGTCTGGTCTGGTCTACTCACCATTCACTGATTGTTTCCTCTAAAAGAAACTGCTGGGCAAAGGGTAACCAAAAGAGCCAGGCATTCTATGCCCCAAATATGGCCACAGTCTGACAGGCATCGGAAAGAGGATTAAACTAAGGTCTAGGTAGTTAAAAGATCATACAATGTAGCCTAAGAGAGAAATGACCTACATTTTGGACTGTGTTTTCTTGTTTTTTCCAGTGATGAATTTTCTTTTCCTCTTGGTCACAGCACCTTGACTTTGCTATAGAGATCCACCTTTCCTCAACACTCAGTCTCTGTGGGGTAGGTGGGGTTGTCTCCACCCTCCAAGTGTGGAGGAAAGCCTGTCATGTGGGCTTAGCCAATCAGAGCATCCTCTCCCTTATGTTCCCATGGTGATGGGTTCAAGGATGAGCACAAGATGAAAGTCAGGCTGATGAGATGCAGTTTGGGGATGTTTGTTGGAAATGCCAGGAAAGAGAAACTCCTGTTTTCTTTTTCTTTTCTTTTCTTTTTTTGTGGAGTCTCATTCCTTTACCCAGGCTGGAGTGTAGTGGCATGCTGCTCACAGGCACCCTAGCATTGAACTGCTGGGCTCCAGTGAGCCTTCCGCCTCAGCCTTCCAAGTAGCGGGAACTACAGACACATGCTACCACGCCTGGCTATTTTTAATTTTAATTTTTTTTATTGTAGAGACGAGGTCTTGTCAAGTTGCCTGGGCTGGTCTCGAACCTGCAGGTTCAGACAATTCACTTGCCTTGGCCTCCCAAAGTGCTGGAATTACAGGCTGAGCCATGGAGCCCGGCCGAAACTCTGTTTTCTATTGGCAGAAATGCTGGACTGCAGCAAGCCACGTCTACTACCTCTCGCTAGAGGGCTTGCCTGGGAATGCAGCCAACTCAGAAAGAGATTTTGGTGTCCCTCCTAATGTTTAAACACCTAGATCAAGCCAGGCCTGGAGTTCAGTTTCTTGGGCCAATAAATGCCTTGCTTTCCTGAAGCCAGTTTGAGCAGAGATTGACATCTATACTCTGATGAATCCTGCCCAAAACAAATGCCATGGAGGTTAAGCTGGAAGTTGTTTCTTCAAGTGTGAGATCAGAAAAAAAACCTCAAAGGAAAGGTGACACTGGAGCAGACAGAAGGCCCTATTTTGACAGCCATTGGAAGGAAGGAAAGTATTCCAAGTGGAGTGCGGTGCATGGCATGAGCCTCAGAGGCAGGAACAGGGGCACGTTTGGAAGACAGAGTGAAACCTGATTTGGATAAGTATAGGGTTCTTGTAGGGTCTGCATGGCAGTGCTAAGGCGGATAGAGGTGAACCGGTAGATTGGAACCAGAGTGTGGGCAGGGGATGGAACGTATGCTACGTATTAAGGAGCAGTGTCTAGTGAGACCCTTGGGTAGGGAGGATAGAGCTGTGCTTCCCTGAGAGAAGCCAAGGTCCATTTTAAGAAGGGACAGTAGAACTGGGAATGAGCCATTTCAAGTGATCATTCCTGGCATGCAGGTGGGTTCCAAGACTGAGACTGACATCCCTGGGTCCATATTCCTTTGAGCATATCCATAGAGATGGATGAGGGAAGGAGGGTGAATTACATCAGTCCACCATGTTTAACTTACACACAATTAACTCCTATTCCATCCAGATTGTATGTTGGTATATAACATACAACAGGTGTATGTTTGTGTATAATATACAACAGGTATATGTTATATGCCAGGTAACTTTATTTTTTTTCTTCAAACTGTTGTTCAATTCCCTTTGTCCAATAATTCATTTTTTCTCTAATGAATTCAGATGACACCTTTATCATATAGTAAATTCTTATATTTAACAAGGTTCATTTTTGGACTTTCTATTTTATGACTCTGATCTTTCTATAAGCCACACTCTTAAATGTCATTTGGTAACAATATCCCCTTATTAAAATTTTTACGCAAAATATTTTGGCTATTCTAATTTATTTGTCCTGACAAACTTGAAGATCATTTTGTCCAAAGAAGTAATTTTGATAAAAATGGAATTTAATCTATAAATTAATTTGTGGAAGAACTGACAACTGTAGAATGTTTGGCCCTCTCATTCTGGAATATTGTATGATTTCTTATGCATGACTATTATAGTTTTGTAATTTTTTCATATACCTCATGTACATTTCTTGAACAGATTATTCCTAGAGATTTGATAGTTTGGGGAGTTTTTTGAAATATATTTTATAACATTATTATATGCTTGTTTGTATGACTATCTTACTGCAATATCATGATACTTTCAGTAGTTATCCAGTTGATTCTATAAAAAACTTCGTCACTTGTTTTCTGCTCATTATAATTTATTTTTCTTGTCTTATTGCATTGACTAGAACTTCCGGAGAAACGTAAAATAATAGTAGTAATAGCATACATCTTTGTTGTATTTATGAAAATTCCTCTTGAAGGGTTCCAATATTAAGAACGACATTTGCTAGCTCAGCCTGTAATCCCAGTAATTTGGGAGGCCGAGGCAAGTGGATTGCCTGAGCCTGCAGGTTTGAGACCAGCCCAGGCAACTTGGCGAGACCTTGTTTCTACAATACATAAAAAGTAGCCGGACGTGGTAGAACGCACCTGTAGTTCTGGCTACTTGGAAGACCGAGGTGGAAGGATTGCCAGAGCCCAGCAGATCAACACTGGGGTGGCCATGAGGGTGCCACTGCACTCTGGCCTGGGTGACGGAGTGAGACTCCAACTAAAAAAAAAATGACTTTTGCTTTTAAATTTAAGATAGATACGTTTTATTGTATTAAGAAGATTTTTTTTCCTGTTTCTAGCTTGTCAATGGTTTTATTAGGAATGGATATGGGATTTTATGAATGCCTTTTGCACATCTGTCTAGATCAGGGGTTAACAAACTACAGTACAAGAGTCTAATCAGGCCTCTTTTTGTTTGACCTGTGAGTTAAAAGTGATTCTTTTTTTTTTTTGAGTTGGCGTCTCACTCTGTCGCCCAGACTGGAGTTCAGTGGCCTCTCCCAGCCACCACAGCCTCGACCTGCTGGGCTCCGGCAATCCTTCCGCCTCAGCCTTCCGAGTAGCCAGAATTATAGGCGCGCACTACCACACCTGGCTAATTTTTTTGATTTTATTGTAGAGATGAGGTCTTGCCTGCCCAGGCGGGTCTCGAACCCACGGGCTCAGGCAGTCCACTCACCTCAGCCTCCCAAAGGCGCGGGATTACAGGCTGAGCCACCGAGCCCATCTAAAAGTGATTCTTATATTTCTAAAAAATTGTTACAAAACAAAATAAAACAGAAAACCTCTTAATATGCAACAAAGGTGGTATATGGCTCATAAGGCCTAAAATATTTATTCTTTGACCCTTTACAGAACAAACTTTTCAACTCTCAATCTTGATGATTGTATGGATTTATGTTCTTTGAATTACTGATGTGATACTATTAATATTAATATTGAACCATCCTTGAATTCCTGGACCACCTGAATTTTGACCAAAATGCTACTGGATTTGTCATTACTGAGAGAAAGAAAGCAGAGACTGCACTTCAGAAAGTGAGGGTCCTGGGTGTTCTCTAGTTATCAGGGTAGGACTTCTGAGCATCAGTGTCCTGAGAAAAACAGAGACATCTGGCAGAAGGATCTGGCAGAAGGAAAACATTGCATTTCAGGGGCATTCTGTGATTTTTTTTGGTGGCTTTGGCCGTTGGGCAAATGGTATCAATTCTTATTTCCAAGTCTATTAACAGTGGGGTTAGAGACATTGGTGACCTGGGAAAGAGAGTATCCAGTGGAGAGCTGGTGTACATTTGGCCAGCTGGGATGTGTCCGGACCTTCCTTTTATGGAATAGACTGTGCTGTTAGCCCTTATAGCATGTCTCTTAGGGTCTGAGTCAGAAAGTTGTCACAACTCTTGCCACAGTAAGAGTCAGTGTCAAAGCCTGAGACAAATACCAGGATGTGTGCAGTCAGTTAAATGGAAGAAGACACAGATGGACACTGGGCACAATGACCATTTTTCATCCTCTGTGACTCATAGAAGAGGGATGTCCAGTATTTAATTGCTAGCTGTATTGCCGTGACACAAATGATCACCCTCTATTTGCTTGAATTCAGTAAAATGCACAATGCAAGAATGTCACATGTGGTTACAGCATTCGGTTTTGTTCACTTAACGACCAGCTCTAATGTTTGAACAGAGATTTCCTCCATTCCTGGAAGCAGTATGTTTCCCGCTCTTTGCTGATGGGCTCTGTGGTCAGGGGACATACCTTCAACACTTGGCCAGGCAGTTCACAACTCTATTTTCGCTTTCACTTCATGCTTGTGCAGATCCTCAAGGTCAGGTGGAGGTGAGTGCTTACAGTTCCCAGGGCTTTTCTGAGCATGCCCCCAGCACTGAACGTGCACATCGTCCCATGCACCTGCATGGCCTTCTAGATTCTCAGGGACATGTTGGTTTAGCATTCCTAACCCTGTGTTTGTTTCAATTCTCAGCTTTTTCTTTTAAGCTTTTTGGTTAACTGTCTCAGCTGTTATCTACTGCCTCAGCCATCTGCAATATTCAACAATTGCCTCTGATGGTTTTGGCAAATAATTCCAGGAGATAGGATGTTTGCACAGGGTGAGCCGAGTCAGGTCAAATAAAGACAGTCTTGCAAGTTGGGGTCTTTCAGGGAAACACTATACAGGTTAGATAATGACAGCTATCTGGGAATGGGACTTTGAAGGAGCTTCAGCTCTACTCTGCTCCTGCAGTGGCTGGCAAACTGCTGGTTTTCACTACAATGTGTCTGTTGAATTTGGAGGTATCTTGAATGGAGCAGTGGAGGAGGGAGGGATAAACCAGGACAAGTTAAAATGTCACAAAGCTTACCATTCTTACTGAGAGTCAGTCTTTTTTCTCAATTAAACACTCTTCAGATTGCTGCAAGTCTTTGGTTAATTTCCAGCATTCTGAAATGTTAATTCTATTTTTGCCAGGGTTCTTATTGCTGATGGAGGAAAGAATTTTCTAGGTCCTCACTCAGCCATTTTCACTGATGTCACCTCTCTGAGCAATTTGGACTCTGACTTTACATACAATTGTAGTCAGTTTGGTTTGCCATCCATGGGGCTAGGTAACAGCATGCTGGCAGGAGAAGGTGTTCTGCAGTTATTTAATTCCCAAGTGATTGTCCCTTCTCTCCACTTCTTTTCAGGTCAGGGAGGTCTGTTCCAACATCAGGACAGGAATCCAGCTGCAGTGAGCAGGGAACGTCAGGAAAGAGCTGCTTCTCAGCTCCTCATGTTCTGTCCCTGCTCTGTTTAATGAGCCCTGGTTGCTGAAGGCCCCCTTCTGTGGCCTGGGCCCAGTTCCACTTGCAGGTTGGAAGAGTCTGTGGCTTTGGCAATTAACTGGCTCAGTTTTCTATCTGCTCTGGAGACCTCCCAGCATAAGCGCCCGCTTCTCCCTGTCATCCTCCCATCCTACACAGCTGGGTGGCAGAATAATGACTTTATTAAGCGCATCCTGCACTTAATTCCCCAAGGATGCCAGTCCATCAGGAGAGACTAAATCTTCTGCCAGCAACCACGCAGCTGGTTTAGGCTTATCTGTCCAGACCTGTGAGGGGGCTCAGGAAGGATGCACACCGGTTGCTGTTTAGGCCCGCCAGGTTTT
Source organism: Cephalopachus bancanus (assembly GCA_027257055.1). NCBI lineage: Eukaryota > Metazoa > Chordata > Mammalia > Primates > Tarsiidae > Cephalopachus > Cephalopachus bancanus. Next base: position 1,991,837 of record JAPVLO010000336.1, on the reverse strand, counting down.
GTGGGCCCAGGGTCGACCTTGGAAAGAGGCCAGGCCCTGCCCAGAGAGTGAGGCATGTGGGTCCTGCCTCCAAGTCCTACTGCCTCCCAGCTGTGTGGTGTGGGCTCCACCTCTAGGACCGGCAGAGTCTTGGTCTGGGCATCCATCAGCATCCAGAGGCAGGGGAAGGGTCTAGGATAAGGGCTCATGTCCCCAAGAAGCTGCTTAGAGCTGTGGGGAGTCGGAGACACTCCTGCATACTCACTGTCAGGAAGACACAGAGTTGAGGAGGAAGGCCAGTTCAGAGATGGGTGCAGGAGGCAGAGCCTGGAGGAAAAGACTCCACAGCGTAGGTCATGGGAGAAGCTTCTTGGCGGGTGCTTGCCACCTTGGGAGGGAGTTAAGCTGTTTACATCTCTAAGCTTCAACACGTACTGCTTCTCTGGGCCTTAGCCATCTCTTCTCTGAAATAGGAATAGTGATTCTTTGCCTATATAAAGTCCAAGGTCAGAGAGAAACTCTTCCTTCTTAAGAGTAGTGATTGGACTCTCCTTACAGAGGACAGATACAGAAGATGCTGTATAGGCCCAGGCTTGCTGCTCAGGACAATACTCGTTGTCCTCTTTCGTTAGAGGTCCTGTGTCCATCAGGCTCCCCTTGGCGACAGGGAAAGAAACTAAAGTTATGCAGGCAAAAGCCTGATCTGGCTGATGTGTGTAGCTGAAAAGTCTTGAGCGGTATGGGTGACATCGCTGGTCCAGGCTGGCAGATGGCACCGTCAGGGACGACCTCTCCATGCCCCTCCTCTCTTTCTCTCTGCATTGGTTTGTTCTCAGGCAGGCTCACCTCACTGTGGTCCAGATGGCCACAGGCAGCTCCAGCCTCTGTTCTGCAGCTCACCAACCCCAGGGGAAGCCAGCTCTCTTAAACTCCAGCCTGACTTGGCTGATCTACACTGGGTCCTGTGCCCATCCTAGCACCAGTCGGGTGACCCTGAAAGACCCGGACTACATACCTATCCTTGGAAAGGAGTGAGGATGGGGCTAGGAGCGATCTCTGTTTTTTTGTTTTATACCACATAAAATGAAAGCAGGGCATGACTCCCCCACCCCCCCAAAAATCAGAGTGCCAATACTGGAAGGGCGCTGGGCAGCAGGACCACTAGGTGCCCACTGGGGTTCTTAACCAGGCCATACCCCTGGTGTTATGCACAGTTGCAGCTTTGAAGCTGTGCTGTCTCCAGTGCAGGCTCTTGGCTTTGCTGGGGGGTCTGAGCGTTTCCTCCTTGCCCAACAGACCTCACCTCACCCTGAGGGAATCACTGTTCTCAAGACAGTGCTAGGCTGGAGAGTGCCTGGACTCCATCCTTGCTCAGGCCCACCTAGGCCCAGACCGGGCCCTCAGCTGAGAGTCAGTCTGTTATTTCTTGTTCAGGTGTTGGCTACTCTGTTGACCCAATCACCTATTTATTACAGTACTTCTTTTATCCATTCATTCATTTATCAAGTCTTCACTGAGTAATATGGTAAGTCACCATTCCAGGGAATGGAGAAGTTTAGATAAACTGGCATCCCGTGGCCCCAAATCAGGGGGGCTTCATTCTCCTTGCCAGGCCCCAAATTAGCTAATTTATCCAAAAATTGTTCATTGAAGTATAGTGGCCATATGATAAGCCTCACATAAGTCATGTGCATAATTTGGGAAGTTATGACACAACATGTACCCAAGCAACCATCACTGCCATTAAAGTGACACATGCATCCATCACCCCCAGGGATTCTGTGTGCTCCTTTGTCATTTTGGCATCTTTTTCTCCTGCCATCCCCCATCCACAGGCAACCATTTATCTGCTCTTGGTCACTGTGGATTAGATTGAATCTTCTAAAATATTTCGTAAGTGGAGCCATACAGTGCTCTACTTTGGTCTAGTTCTCTCATTTTGCACGATTATGTTGAGACTCTCTGATGCCATTGTGTGTATCACTAGTTACAGCTTGTTGGTCGTTAAGGGGTGTTTCACGATGTGGATGGCCCAGCTGGTTCACCCTTTACCTGCTGATGGAGCTTGGGTTCATGAACAATATTTGTACACAAGTCAGGATTGTGAAGGGACAGGATGGACACCCGACAGCCCTGGGATTTCTGATTGCAGTGTTCCAGATTCCAGCATACCCAGCAGGCCAAGGCTGGTCATTTGGAAAGTGTGATTACGTGCTTGTCCACAGACCAGCATTTTCCACACTGTGTTTTGTAGGAAATGGGTTCTGTGTTAAAAGGTCGGGAAAACTCCTCCTTCCTGGAGATTCACTTTCTATCTTAGCTTATGAGAGGCTCTGAGAAGTCTGCAGTCAGGAAAATCCAATGTCTGATGAGCCAATTAGACCATATAACCTCTTGCCCCCTTTTGTCCTAGGGATGGCTATCCATTTCTCATGAAAGGCAGTTTGATGGACACTGCCGTGGAATGTGGTTCTGTGAGCATGCTGGGGAGAGGCATCTGCTCTCAGAAGCTGTCTAGCGTCCTGGTGCTCCACCGCTGAGGTCTCACGTGCATTCACAAGTAACTCACAATGCTTTAAATTATAAAATATTGCAAGCGCACAGAAAAGTGTTGGGAATAAAATAGCAAACACTCACAAAAACCACACACAGATTTGTCAGCATTCTGCCTCTCTGTGTGTCTTAGAGTTACTTGTGTGAGTCTGCAAGTCATTTAAAGAAGTAAAACATTGCTGATACAGTTAAAGTTCCCTGAGTATCTCCTCCCCATCCAGCTGCCTCTCTCTCTCTTAGCAGAAACTATTGTCCTGAATGTGGTGTTTTCCATTTCTGTACATATCTTTATTCATTTACTGCTATTCATATCGTATTATCTTGCATGGTTTAAAATTTCATAAAGGATAATATACTATACATAGAATTCTGCAACTTGCTTTTCTTTGCTGAACATCCTTTTTAGATTTAACTGTGGTTCATTCATTTTAAGCGCAGCATAGTATTCCACTGAATAAACAGACCACAATTTGTGCCCCGTTGTCTTGTTGGCGGATGCTTAGACTACTTCTCATTTTTCTCTGTTATAAACAAAGCCATGGTGACAATTTTGGTGGCTGTCTCCTTGTCACATGTGTGAGAGTTAGAAGTGGGTCATGGGGTAGTGATATCAGTAACTCTACTTAGATATTGCCAAAACGGTGGCAGCAATTTGTACTCTTTTTTCATTTTATTTTTTTGAGTTGGAGTCTTACTCCTTCGCCCAGGCTGGGGTGCAGTGGCATGCACGCTCACGGCCACCCCAGGGTCAACCGGCTGGGCTCCGGCGATCCTTCTGCCTCAGCCTTCCAAGTAGCCAGAACTACAGGTGCGTGCTACCACGCCTGGCTAATTTTTTATTTATTGTAGAGATGAGGTCTCACCAAATTGCCCAGGCTGGTCTTGAACCCATAGGCTCAGGCAATCCATTTGCCTCGGCTTCCCAAAGTGCTGGGATTACAGGCTGAGACCCTGATCCCGGCCAATTTGTACTCTTATCTGCAATGTAAGAGAGTTCTCCTTTCTGCGTTATCACCGACACTTGGTATTTACAGACTTTTAAGTGGCAGAAAAATGCCTGGTCTACAATAGGTACTCAATAACTATGCATTGAGGGGAGTGAAATGTTTTAGTTTACATCTCCTTGGTTACCACCAAACTGAGAGTCTTCCATATGTTAACTGGCCTTCCCCTTCCCTCTTCTATGGATTACTTGTCTTTTATCTGCTATTTTGTGGGTTGTTTGACATTTCCTTTCTGATTTGTAGCAACTCTTTACATATTCTGAATAACCATCTTTTGTCAGTTCCGTGCATAACAAGTATCTTTCCCAGTTTGCAGCTTGTTTTTTCATTTTGATCATTTTGTCTTTTGTCTTACAGACATTTTAAATTTTAATGTACTCAAAGTTCTCAATCTTTTTCTTTACAGTTTGTGATTTTGTGTCTTCTCTAATAAATCTTTATCCATCTAAAGTTATACAGATATTTTCCTATTTTTTATATAATATTTTTTCTTTAATGCTTAATTCTGTAATATACCTGGGTTGTTTTTGGACATTGTGTAATTTGAATGGAGGATTTTCTTTTCTTTATTTCTGTAGGGACAACCATTTTAGCTTTCTGTCACATTTTCCTGCTAACCGGAAGTGCTGGCTCTTTCCTTTTGTGTTAGGGCCAGTGTCTGGGCCCCCATCCTGTCCCTGTGGTTTATTCTCTTACTGTGTTAACACCTCACTCTTTTAGTCACTAATACTTTGTAGTCGGTCTTAACTATTTTGTGATTTGTTCACCTTTTTGTTCAAGAGTGCTTTCTAAAGTCTTTTATTTATCCACATAAATTTTAGAATTTGTTTGTCATATTCCTTATTGGGATTTAGTTGCAATTAAATTAAATTTATAGATCAATTTGAGAGAATTGTCATTTTTATGACACTGCGTCTTCTCACCCATGAACATGGCATATCTGTCTAATTTACTTTGATCTTCTTTTATGTTTTTCCATAAAGCCTTATGTTTTTCATGAAGATTATGCACATATTTTGTTAAATTTCTTCCTAACCCTATCAAGTTATTGTTATTATTATTGGTGTCTTTATAAAATTTTAAATCTGACTGTCTACTGCCCCAGTAGTGCGGCAATTTGTTTTTGTGTTTCCATCTTGTGTTCAGCACCCTGCTCAGTTCTTGAATTTGTTGCATTAGGCTATTTGTAGATTCTCTGGGACTTCCAGTGTGCAATCTTATAATTTGTGAATAATGAATATTTTTGTTTCTTCTTTTCCAGTCTTTATACATTAAATTTCTTTTTCTTGTCTTACTGCTAAGATTTGTAGTCAGCATTGAGTAGATGTGGTGTAGTGAGCATCCTTGACATGTTCCTGACTTTACTGGAATGTTTCATTCCCATATCTTATCATCAATCGTAACTTTGTAGTAGGTTTTTTTAGTCACATTTTGTATTATGCTGAGGAATTCTCTATTATCCCTATTTTTAAAACAGTTTTTGTCATGAGTGGACATTAAATCATCTTACATGATTATTCTACATCTATTCAGATGGCCTTGTGGTTTTTTGCTTCAATTTCTTTCATTTTATTCTATCAAGAATACATGTACCTGGAGATGTTTCTAACGTAAACACCCTTGAATTATTGCCAGAGAGTTACTTTGGCCACATATTTGGGGATAAATGCCTGAAATCAGTTTAGTCTTTATGCAGGGTTTTTCCTATGTGGAAATAAAGGAAGACCTGCCAAATGAGAACAAGCAAAGGCAGTTTATTTAGAGCTTGCTACAGAAGGGAGTCAGCCCCTGTCACCTATGCTTTGACAGAGACTCAAAGGCAGACAGAGGAGTGGGAGAGCTTTCTAGTAGAGAAAGAAAAGGCTCGAGTGTGCCCGAATGGAGGCTGCTGCCTCAGGGAGCTATAGGAGGGCTGCCTGGAATTGGCGCAACCTGTGTGGTTCGTTAAAGGGTACATATTGGCTCTCTCTGGTTGGCCCCAAGTTGGAAACAGGGACACAAATCAGGGAAGCTGTCAGTGATTATTAGGTTCTGGCTATCTGGGGCTGATTTCTGCGGGGGTTATCGTTTGGCTCCCTGGACTGGTTGCTAGAGAAAGCGGTCTGACTTCCTACAGGTCTGCCTTGTAGACAGCAGGCTGGCTTCCTGGGCTGGCTAGCTGCTGCAGACTGTGGTTCAGAGCTCTATTTTTATGTGTTCTGGCCATTGTCTACTTGCAGATTCAGTCTCGCCTGTGAGGGGATGTCAGTTTCCAATCCGTATTGTCCAAGCCCAAGGCCTTTGCTCTTGCTCCAGCAGGAATGTCGAAACCTGAGCTCCTCACACACCCGAGCCCCCACCAGCATCTCTGCAATGCCTGTTCCTTCCGCTCCTTTGTTTGTTGTGTTGATTTTCAGTTTTCTTTTGGTTTCCAGATCTTGGCATTCTCACCACCCCCATTTTTAAAATCTTACCAGTTTCCTGCCTTTAAAGGAGTATTAGTTATATTTTATCTACTATTTCTGTGTGTTTGCAGCAGGGGAATTTTCAGGTTATCTAGTCTGCCAAGTTGCCGGTACCAGAATTTTCCAAGCATCTTTTAAAGTGGGAAGTGCTTTCATTCATTTTTCACTCAAAAACATTCATTAACTGTGTCTTGCAGAGGGCTCAAGTTGGCAGCTCTGAGCAGGATCTGGCCCTCAGTCATGTTTTTGTTCAAAACGAAACTGAAAACAGTTTGTTAAAGTTCTGATATAAATGCTTTATATAGAGAATGTCCTCTGTATTTATAATTTGCGGTTGATTGCTTGCAAAATTACCCACAATTATTCCCCTCACTGTACCCTCGCCCCTTTGCTGTGTGATGCAACACATCCCATGAGGGGCTGGCCCACCCTCAGGCTCTGGGCTAGCCTGTGACCTGCTTTGGCCAGTAGAAAGTGCTGGCTCCCGCCTAGGCCTCAAGAGGCCCTGTCCATTTCCACTCTTGCTCTTGAAACTGCCTAGCTGCTAGGGGAGCAAGACTGGGCTAGCCTGCTAGAGGATGAGGGATGCATGGAGCCAAGACTGCACCATGTTTCTCTCAGCCACTGTGTTGCTGATGGTAGGAGAATGAGCAAGTCCAGCTAAGGCCAACTGAGCCCAGCCCAGAACACGGGGCCGCCTGGTACGCGCAGTCTAAATTGGTGGCCTACAAAATCATGAACTAAATAAATGGCGATTGTTTTAAGCCATTTTTAGAGTGGTTTACTACTTAGCAGAAGCTAACTGACATGGAATCCCCGCCGGCCGGTGGCTGTGCCCTAGCCATGAGTCTGCAAACCGCAGCCTTGCAACCCACACCTGGGGCTGCACCCTGGATGCCCAGCCAGGGTGTGTGACGGGAGGCACCCAGGCCAAGTGTAACATTAATCGCCTGTACCCAGTGGGTCCTGGGTGGCATGGAAGGGTTGCTGTGGGCATTTAGATCTGCAGTGTGAGTTGCTGAGCAGCCACCATGGACAGGAGAGCCCTTCGACTCCAGGGACAAGGGGATGGGCATGGAGGTGTCTACCAAAAAATAAGTGAGGAGCCTCGGCTCCTGCCATGGCAGAGTAGGGGTTGGGAAGTCGGTCGGGGTTGGGAAGTATAGGGTGGTGGGAAAGTGTTGGGTCGGGCCCAGGTGCTTGTCACGAGTCGGACACCAACTTGTGTGGCTTGAGAAGTTCAATTTTCTCTTGGAGCCCAATTTTTTCTCATCAGATCATCCTTTTCCACTCTTGCTCTTGGCGCTGCCCAGCTGCTGTGGGAGCAGGCCCAGACTAGCTTGCAGGAGGATGAGACGTGTGGAGCCAAGACCACACCATGTTGCTCTCAGTCACCGTATTGCTGACGGCAGAAGAATGAGCAAGCCCAGCGAAGGCCATCTGAGCCCGGCCCAGGCCAAACAACGAAGTGGATGGGGACCAAATGCTGATCTCCGTGCTCCTCATAGGCCCAGAAGTCACAGTGGCAGAGGAACCTCTGCTGAGCAGGGTGTTTTGCGTCCTCAGGTCCTGCTGCCTCACAGTGGCACGTTGGGCAAGAGCCCAGGAGGGTCTTCCTTCTCTTCCTCCTGTTGCTGCTGGTCTCTTATCCCCCCACCTGCAGTGTGGTCCCTGGAAATGCGCCCCCAGGAGGCTGACAGTCAGTTCCTCCATGGAGTCCCTGGGCAGCCGAGAGCCCCACCCAAAGCTTTGACTGTTGGTGTCTCAGGCATTGCTCCTCCTTTTCTAGATGATCTGGGAAGATGGGAACATCTTCAGGGCCACATGGACTGATTTTGATATTCTGGAATTTCAGGTTTCAGGAGCCTGTCCAGGGCAACCACTTTGGAATGTTGTCAGTCAGATAAAGTCGGTGGCAAGTGACAGAAACCCACCTCAAAACTATTTAAGAAGACAGAGAATTGTTTTATATTGGTTCAAGTTACTTACAGTCCAAGGGTGGATCTTGGTAGACTTCAGGCTGCAAAGATGCTCCGGTGCTTAAAAGATGCCGCAGTTCAGCTCTGCCCTCTCCACCTGTGTCCTGGCAGAGGAGCTGTCAGCAGCTCCAGGTACATACCAGGGCAGGAAGAGAGCTTCCTCTACAAAGCAATCGAGAAAAATGTCTAGGGAGAGAAGTCTGGGTCATATACTTGTCCTTGAACCAAGACTGTGAGCAACACAGAAGAAGCCCACGGGCTCTGCCCAGGGAGAGTCAGCACCCCTGAACCATCAGGCTGAGAGAGGGGGAGGGGTGTCCCTGGGGCAGAGGAAGGGGGATGGATACCAGGCAGGAAAAATAGCAGGCAGCCCTTCGTGGGGCTCCTCCTCGTCCTGGTTCTATCTGTGTGTCATGTCTGTCTGGCTCTGGAGGGAAGAGAGGAAGTGCAGGTGTAAGCAGGTACCCGTCATAGAAGAGGAGCTCTCCTGCCATGGTGGAGGGTTTCCTATAAGTCTGGCTCAGCCCCTGCCTCCAGAGTATCCCCTCAGTTCGGTCCCTTGAGGAATCTTTGAGAAGCACAACCTGCACCTCTGGCTTAAATCTTTTTAGTGGTCACCCACAACCACCCTCTGCCTCCAGGGTAAAGGTCAGCCCTTTGGGAGCAGGCCTGGGCTCCAGCTTGGGCCTCCTGGCTTATTAGGCACGAGAGGTTCTGCCTACCAAGCCCATCTCCATGCAATTCCTGGCTGTCTCCTCTGCAGAAGCTGATGGGCAAAGGAGTCGAGTAAGACCTTGCAACAGAACCCATCCAGGTTCCAATACTGCCCAGACCTCGCCTGGCCCTGCGTGGAGTGTGAATAAAGCAGTGACTGCAGCAAGCACTCATGTCTGGGTGCCAGGAGGGCCTGAGAATTTTACACGCATCACCTGCACAATCCTCGCATTGACCTTGAGGCCAGGTGTGCCAGTGAGGAAGCCTAGTGGATCCCAGGGTCTTTAGCCAGTGAGAGCAAAACCCAGGCCCAGAGCCCATGTGCAGAGCCAGGCTGCCAAGACAACTCTATGTGTGTGCTAGCCTGGTGAGTCGGGGCCTTGGGAAGTCACTCGTCTCTGTGCCTCAGCATTCTCACCTGTACAGGTGCAGTGAAGCTGGGGCCCAACCCTCAGGGGTGACCGTCAGTCCTGTGGGATGAGCTGGGGGGGTTGAGTTCATTGATGAATGCCGTGACAATGATTAAGTACCTGTCACAAGATGGCCGCTTTCTAGGGGCAGGAAATAGAGCAGTGAGCACTTGGACCCTGGCCTCAGGGAGCAGACAGGCATGCTTGTCAGGGAAACAGTCACTCATCCTGCAACTGAATAAGCAAGACGCTGCCCAGAGTGGAGGGCTCTGTGGGAATGGAGCAGCGTGACGTGAGAGGGTGAGACAGGAGTGCACACAGGCGGCTGACCTGGGAGGCCCACAGAGAACTGACATTTCAGCAGAGACTTAAAGGCCAGAAGGAGCAAGGGGGAGCCTCTTGGGGAGGGTGTCCCAGGCGGTGGATGAAGGGAGGCAGGTGGAGGCAGGAGCCCTGTGAGGCTGCAGCACAGGCAGAGGTGAGCCAGGCAGATGGAAGAGATGTCAGACCATGGAGGGAGGATGGGGGAAGGGCAGGGCTTTCAATGCAGGAGTGACAAGGGCTGGCTCTGAAAAGATCTCTGGAGAACTTTGTCACGCGTTGACCCGTGACTCTGGGGAGTTCCCTCTGCTCCCTCATCCTCAGTTTTTGAGCATGTCAGGGATGTGTGGTGCAGGCTGAAGGTGGGGTGCCCTGAGTCTCTGTCTACTGTGTTTCCGCCCTCTCCTCCCACTTCCAAGGCTTTGTAAAGATGGTCCAGCCTCTCTCCTGGGCCCCTTCCCTGAGGAGAGGGTCCACCCTGCCTTTCCTCCTGTTGTCCTGGGGGTGGACACTGCTTTGTTGAGGCTGGACAGGCTGTGGGTTGCTGGAGGTCTTTCCTCCACCAGGCCCAGGGAGCCCAGAGTGGGGGCAAATGCTTCCTCAGAGCCACTTCAGGCAAAAGTCACAATCCTGTCTTCCATCATTGTTGATTTTAGAAGCTAGAAAAAAGGCCAATTGTCTCTTCTCAGCAGGAAGAACAGTAAACCCAGACCTCTCTGCAGTCAGTGCAGTAACAGGAGAAATGTGCTTCTGCTCTTCTTGCTGACCAGTCCCCGAAGGTGAGGGCTATGGGGTGGGGGGGAGAAGGGAGGGAAGATAGGAGAGGAGGAGGCCAAGATGGGTTTGAGGATCCCAGAGGGAGACTGAGAGAACCTGGACAAGAGAAGAGGATGCTCAGCTTGGCCCTCCACTGCCAGAGAATCATTTCATGTTTAAAACAATACCAGAGCACTTGCTGTCTGTGCCAAGCCAAGCAGTAGAGACACTTTAGAATAAAAGTCCTCTTTCCCCCACCCCATGAGTTCCTTTTTTTTTTTTTTTAAAGATCTGTGTATTTGTACTGGGCTTTAAAAAATTTGCACATACTATATATATAATTATAGTTTAAAAAATAAATGGGATATTATACTATTATTCTGTAATCTGATTTTTCAAGTTGATAAAATGCTTCAAAGATCTGCCTTAAAGCACCTCAGATCTTTCTCAGTCTCATCTTTATCACATTCTTCTTAATAATATACTATAATTTTTCTTAACAATTCTCTAATAGATAAACTATTTCTAATCCTTTCCTTCTTTCTTTTTCTGTCTCTCTCTCTCTTTCTATCTTTCTTCCTTTCCTTCTTTTCTTGTCAGGGTTCCACTCTGTTGTCCAGGCTGGAGTGCAGCAGCACGATCGTGACTCACCGCAGCCTCAACCTCCTGGGCTCAGGTGATCCTTCTGCTTCAGCCTTCAGAGTAGCTGGGACTACAAGCATGTGCCACTGTGCCAGCTGACTTTTATTTTTTTAATTTTTTTTAGAGATGAGGTCTTCCCATGTTGCCTAGGCTGGTCTTGAACTCCTGGGTTCAAGCAATTCTCCTGCTTCAGCCTCCCAAAGTGCTGGGGTTATAGGCATGGGCCACCGTGCCTGGCCCAATTCTTTCTTTTTAGTAGGTATGTCTGTTTCTTTGTGTGTGTGTGTGTGTGTGTGTGTGTGTGTGTGTGTGTGTGTTGTATGCATGTGCATGTGTTGTGTATGTTATATGCATGTACATATATGTGTTGTGTTTTGTGTGTGCATATGTTGTACATGTGTTGTGTGCATGTGTGTATGTGTTGTGCCTGCCTGCATGTGCTGTGTGTTGTGTACAGGTGCTGTGTGTGTATGTGTCATGCATATGTTGTGAGTAAGTTATGCATGTGCACGTGCTATGTGCATACATGTGTGCTTGCATATGCATGTGGGTGTGCCATGTGTGCTGCAGGATGTATGTGCACGTATTGTGCATGTTATGTACATGTGCATGCATGTGTTGTTGGTGTGTTTGTGTGGATGTGTGTGTGTGTGTGTGTGTGTGTGTGTGTGTGTGTGTGTGTGTGCTCAATACCACCTCTTCTCTTCTTAGAAAGCAAAAGCCCCTCATTTGGGCACTGCCCAGTTGCGTCCCATCAAGTTTTGTAGGCCTTGGGCCCTGCCTCGGAGGGTGGGCCTGTGACTCAGACATGGTCCAAGGTGCCACTTCAGCAGTGGGCTCCAAGAGGGTCTTGTGACTAAGGTGGGCCAATCAAGGTCCCTTCGGAAATTTACATATGGAGGTGAGTTCTTGTTTGTCAGGAAGGAACCGAGGCTGCCAGCAAGCCTGTCTCCCACCTTGTGCCAGCACCAGAGGCAAGCAAGGGAGGTTCAAGAGAGGGCCCTGAGCGTCTGAATGGCTCCAGTGGTGCTGAGACCAGCTTCTCTGGTTCTTTCCGGTTATGTGAGCCCACACATTCTCTTTTCCCCATAAGCCAACTTAGGGTGAGTTTCTGCATTTGCGTGGTGCCGACTGTGTACCTGGTACTCCTTTAGGCTAGAAATTACAGATAAGAATATTGCTGTCATGGAACCTACATTCTGTCAGAGGTGGGGAGAGCAATTTATAAGTAGACAAATGAGTCGTCAAGTAGCCTTTAGATGATGGATGTGCTTTCACGGGAAAGAGTCCCAACTGAAGGCAGTGCTTTGTGAGGCCAAATTGCTGTTGTAACTGACCATACAGGGGAGTGATAACTTCTCCCTATATGTGATGCATTCTGCAATTGACTGACTGCTTCTGACTGCACGTGGAAGTTTACAAAAATAAAGCGACAAATTCAGCGCTTTAAAATCTCATCTTAAGTCCAGAATTAGACGGCTTCTATGATGTCCCTAAAACAATCTCGTTTCCTTTGTAGCCAAAGGGCTGATACAGCTGAAAATGAGATTCCAAATTTGATCATGGGATGCAGAATTACAACATAAATTGAATTCACAGCCATGACAGATCTGTTATATAAATGTAAGGGCACTGATCAGAAAAGAGAGGAACACTGAGAATTGGAACAGGGGCATGTTATTGAACTTGGATGAGTCTGAAAAACAGCTTTTTTCTTCCTGTCTGAAGAGATGAGTCTTTCCTTTCTTGAAAACCTTATAATGAGCTCACATGAGTCAGTTTTGCAAGAGGATGCCAATTCTCCTCAAGATTTACCCGTATGCTCCTTGTTGTCTTCAGAACCCAGGATGCCCCAGGAAATAAGTCTAAACTTATGTTTCATGGGGATTTTCCCATGACTAGTTGATAGAGGAAGAGAAAACTTGGCCCTGACTGACAAATACTGCTGCATGATGTGATGGCACCATCAGAACGGGAGAACCACAGCACTACGTGGAAACTGTGTTGACTCGATTCGATAGAGAGATGATCAGAGTATGAACCTATATTTATTTGGGCAGTGGCCAGTGCTTTGGGACTTGGAAAGAACAAGATTCTAGGACTGGTGACAATGAAGTTGGGGTAAGAGACATGTGGGTGGACTTCTCAAAATGGGCACATGTGATTGCTCCCCCGAGGTACCCACTGAAGAGGGGACTCCTGACCATTGGGAGCATGACCCATTCTGTGACTGTCAGCTAGCCTCTTTCTGCAGACTCCAGTACTTTCTCACTGAGGAAGCTCTACATGGGCCAAACAGCATGGACTTTCCCTCACGGATGCTAATCTGGCTACTGCTACTGTTAAATGCTCAATCCATCAACAGCAAAGACCAGTGTTAAGACACGGATGTGGCACCATTCTGTTGGGCACTCGTTACTCTCCTGTTGGAAGATTGATTACATTGAACCTCATCGATCATTATCCTTGACGAAACAGATACTTTTTCTGGGTATGGATTTGCCTTCTCTGCTTATAAGACTTCTGCAAACTCCATTATCTGTGGGAAATGCTTTAGTTCCCATTGTGGTGTCCAAAATAACATTTCTTCTGGCCAAGGAACGTTTTCTTGGGGGTTGGAGTCTTACTCTGTCACCCAGGCTGGCATGCAGCGACATGCTCATGGCTACCACAGCCTCGACCTGCTGGGCTTAGGCAATCCTTTCACCTCAGCCTTCCAAGTAGCTGGAACTACAGATGCTTGCCACCACACCTGTCTAGTTTTTGTGATTTCTTGTAGAGACGAGGTCTCTCCAAGTTGCCCAGGCTGGTCTCAGACCCCTGGGCTCAGGCAATCCTTTCACCTTGGTCTCCCAAAGTGCTGGGATTACAGGCTGAGCAGATGTGCCTAGCCGGAACTTACTTTTATATGCAAAATATGTGCAGCAGTGAGCTCACACCTAAAGATTTTACTGGCTCACTACCTGCGCCATCACTCAGAATCACTTGCGATTATAGACCAAAGGTTAGCAAATTTTCCTGTAAAGAGCCATATAGCAAAGTTTAGTATTTTAGGCTTTATGGACCACACAGTCTCTCTCACAGATGCACAACTCTTATGCCATAGTGTGGAAACAGCCAGGGATAATATAGGTGTGAATGGGCCTGGCTGTGTGTCAATAAAACTTTATTTACAAAAATAGGAAACAGGCTAGATTTGACCCATGGGCCTTAGTTTGCCAGCCCTGATATATACTATTGAAGACTCAGTTATGGAGCCAGCAAGGAGAATACACCCTGCAAGATCAGAGTGTTATCCTACGGGTTGTGATTTGTACTTTGAACCTGTGACCAATAAGTGGTGCAGATTTTCCCATAGCCAGAATCATGGGTCTAGGAATCACGAGTGAAATGAGAGTGGCCCTTCTATGCCTGTTAACACATTTTTAAATTGTCACTTTTCATCTTTATAGCTTTAGATACCATATTTCTAAGGGAGAAATGCTTCCAACAGAGGCCATAACTGGAAGTCGAGACCACGCCCTGGGTGTCATGAGTCAACAGGCACAGAAGGGGATTTTTGTATTGACTGTGATTGATCCTGTTTATCTAGGGAAAATAGGAATACTTCTACTAAGAAGGATGGGGAAGATTCTGTCTGGAACCTGGGGCACTCTCTGAGGGGGCCTCTTAGTATTTTTGTGTCCAGAAATAAAAGTTAATGAAAGATGACAGCAACCCAATAAAGTCAGGGCCACTGAGAGTGCAGATCCTTCAGAAAGGAGGACCGGGTCACCCCATCAGCAAAGATCCATCACTATGGGACTGGCTGAAATGAAAGGGGATTTGAAATGGATGGTCTTGGGAGGGAGCGATAAAACTTAAATCGGGCTGCACAGTCAGTTATGCCATTTTCATTTGCTTGCTGTGTATTTATTCACATACATTTATGGATTATGCGTTGTCCCTGCTCTTTCATATAAGGAATCTTCATGGTGTTTAACTTTAAAATTTAACCTTGTCAGCCTGGGCTACATAGCTAGAACTCGTTTCTGCAAAAAATTAAAAAATTAGCTGGACAAGGTGGCACATGCCTGTAGTCCCAGCTACTTGGGAGGCGGAGGGGGAAGGATCACATGAGCCCTGGAGTTTGAGGCTGCTATGAGCTGTGATCATGCCACCACACTCCAGCCTGGGCGACAGTGTGAAGCCCCGACTCAAACAAAAACAAAAACAAAAAACCAACAATTAGCCCCGTGCCAAAGAATATTCTCCAGTTTGGATTGTGACTGAACTGGAAGGGGTTAATGTCACCTAAAGATGGACAGGATTCTTTTTTGAGAAGGTGGGAATGTCTTAGTTTGTATAAAAGATTGCTACAAACATGCTGCTGCTCTTACTGTTTTGTATGGAAGTGTGAAGAAGTGAGGTGAGAGTGGCCGGCACTGAGGGTGGGGCATGAGCTAGTAACCTGTCAGCTTTGCTCTGTTCTGGCCTTCCATGCTCTCCTCCATGTGGCTGGGCAGCTGGAAGCCTGCAAACTGTCTCCTGGGCCTCTTGTGTGCTGACACAGTGCGTGGGCCCTGGCTCCTATCCAGAGGTGGTGGGAGGCGTTAGCACAAAGCAATAAGCCAGTCCCGCAGCAGTCACAGGGGTCAGTCGTCACGGCCCGGGGCAGCCTTTATTTCCCTTTTCCCTCCAGCCCCAGAGTGGAGACTCTTCCCACAGTTACAATATTTGGGTAACTTTCAATATTTGGGTACTTTCCCTTTGTTATTTTTTAACCCAACCCTCCCAATGCTTTTGTAACCAATTGGCTGTTTAGATCGCTCTGTTTCTGGTTTGTCACATAGACAATGTTTCAAATGTCTCGACTGAATACAGACTGCTACCAAGTGTGACGGTATGGGGGTTCTTTACAGGATGGTCAAGGAAAGCCCCCAAAGAGGTGACATTGCAGCTGACATAAAGCTAACAAGAAGAAGACAGTTGTGCTAAGGTCTGCCTTCAATGAACATGCTTGTACACATATTCCTTTTGCGTGTGCAGATGGAAAGATTCCTAGGAATGGAATTGCTGAGTCAAAGGGAATGTACACTTAATATTTTGGTTGCTACTGCCCAAATGCCCTTTAGAGTGGCACAGCAATTTATAGTTCCATAAACAAAGCATGCACCCTTCCATATTAATCACTTACTTGTCTATTTCAAGATGTCCTCTATCTGCCAAAAGCTGTGCTTGCACTGTGTATGTTGGGGGTGGGGGTGGTAGTTGCAGAGAGATGGTAAGAATACAGACGTGAGAGAGCTATTTCTTACCTTTGAGGACCGTGTTCCCTGGGGAAGACAGGCCTGTGGCTGCCTCGGTGGCTGCCACCCCTTCCTTCCCTTCTCCTTCCTAATGAGGAGTCAGCTTGCAAGAGCCCAGGAAACAGTCTGCAGACTTCCACCTCCCAGCCACACGGAGGGAGGCACGGAGGGCCGGAGTGGAGCTGGTGGTGCACAGATTTTACTGGCACCGTCCACCTCTTTGACTCCTCTGCATTAATTCCCATCCATTTAGCCATTTCGTAGCCACCTTTCATCAGATGTTCCAAGTCCCTAGTGAATGTCTAAAACCGCAGATAGCACTGAATCCGATATACACCATGTTTTTTCCTCACATACATACCCATGATAAAGTTTAGTTTACAAATTAGGCATAGTAAGAGATTAACAACAAGCAATAATAGTAAAATAGAGCAATTAAAACAACATACTATAATAGAAGTTATGTGACTGTGGTCTCTCGAAATAGCTTGATATTTTGGGATTGCAGTGGCCTGCAGGTAACTGAAACCGTGAACAGCAAAACTGTGGATAATGGGGAGCTACTGTATTTACACTTCCACATAAAAGCAACAAGAGCAGCACTATGCTTTCAGCTTCACACGTTGCATCTGTCCCTGTCCAGATGAAGGCACACTCTTCCTCACCCACAAAAAGGGAGTGAAGAACCAGACAGGCTTCCTGGATGAAGTTGGGTCTTGAAGGATGAATAAGTCTCCAACAAGCAAAAGAAGGAAAGAATGCTTGAGACTGAAGGAAATAGGCCCTACCACAGAGGCTTGGTCTCAAGCAAAGGCAGATGCATCTGAGGGATGTTGAGTAATCCATCTTAGCTGGAGAAAACACACTTTCACCCTCACACCTGAGCTTGTTCTATGGCTTTGGAATGCTTTTGCGTTCATTATTATTACTTGACCCTCACAAATTCTCTGGGCTTCCCATCACCTTCATTCTCAAGGCTGACTTCTGATTCTGGTATACTAGATGGTATGTGTTAGGCTGCAAGTAATGGGACTCCAGGTCCCTGTGGCTTAAACAGTATGGAAACTTACTGTCTTACGTAAAAAGAAGCCCAAGGGGGGGGGGCTGTTTTGGGCTGGTTAATTCGGCCACCCAGTGACGTCACTGGGGACTCAGATTTCCCCCCCCTTCTCTGTTTACCTTTCCTCTGATAGCTGTTCTAAGGCCCTAGGGTGACTGCTGCAGCTCCAGACATCATATCCAGACCCCAAAATAACCAGAGAAAGAAAATACCATATCTATGTGCCCCTGAGAAGAGGGGAAACCTTTCTCACCAATACCCCTAACCTCCTACGGAGTTTTAAAATCTCATCAGTCAGATGTGAGTCATATGTCCCATCCAAACCAATCACTGGATTGGGAATGGGGTATCATGGTATGATTGATTAATTGGCAGGAGTGAAATAAATGTGATATGTTCAACCTTATATTCTGGTTCCTTGCAACAGCTGTTGGGTATGCTAACCACTGGGGACTAGGGCAGGTCCCACTTCTTACAAGAACCACAGACCCTTTTTCCAGTCCAATGGCACACTACAGTAGTAGATGATCCAACGGGGGCTGATTGAATTGCAATTTGAACTTAGACACTAAGAGAGGCACCAACATCTTTTCATCCATCCACCCAACTCCCCATTGCATCTGTGTGTCCATTCATTCCTCCGTCCATCCATTCATCTATCCATCCCTCCATCCACTCATCCAACTTTCCCTCCCCACCTCCCTCCCTCCATCCACCCATCCACGCAGGCTTCTATCCATCCGTATATCCATCCATTCATCTATCCATTCATCCATCTATCCATCCACCCAGCCATTCCTCCATCCATCTGTGTGCCTATCCATTCACCTATCAATCCGTCCATCCATTCATCCATCCCTTTCTCCATGCATCCCTGTTTCCATCCATTCATCTATCCATCCCTCCATCCACTCATCCATTCCTCCCTCCATTCATCCACCCACCCCTCCATCCATCTGTGTATCCATTCATTTGTCTATCCATCCCTCCATCTACTCATCCATTCATCCAATCAACAAATATATACTGAATGCCTAAGTCCTGGGTGCAGAGTTAGGCATTGGGGATAAAATGATGAGCAAAAACCAGATTTAGCCATCCTTACGTTCAGAAACCACTTACTCCTACCCCATACCCTACCTGTGGCAGGGACAAGTGACGGTCCAGAACTGAAAATGAAAATCCCTATGCTGTGGTCTCTGCTCCAGGATGACTATGAGGCAAGAGGAGGAGGCTCTCAAATGGAGTTTAAGTGCCTCAGCTGTTGCCAGGTGGTAGACTTTTAAGCATTGATCTTAGAATCAGATTGTGATGGACACACAAGTTATTATTGTTTGGCGTTCTTGCCTTCTCTCC
The DNA here is from genome assembly GCA_027257055.1 of Cephalopachus bancanus. Lineage (NCBI taxonomy): Eukaryota > Metazoa > Chordata > Mammalia > Primates > Tarsiidae > Cephalopachus > Cephalopachus bancanus. Next base: position 1,973,331 of record JAPVLO010000336.1, on the reverse strand, counting down.
CAGTTCACCCTCAAAGGAGCAGAGACTCTCCTTCCTCTGTTCCTCTGAGCCAACGTGGGTTGCAAAACTCACCAGGACCCATTTTTTGAGCATAGCATCCCAACATATTTACATTTTTATATAATTTATATACATATACTAAAGCCAACTCATACAATAAATATTAGCAAAGTTTAATTTCTTTCTTATTCGTTAGATAAAATTTGTGTATGTGTATAAATAAATATCTCTAGATGTTTCATTTGGCATGCACAGTAGGTAGCTCTTGCTTTTAGATAACAAGTTGTCTTTGCTTCCCTGTTCCTCCTCTGTGTACTGCAGGATCCATAGTGTGGGTAGAAGTGGGTAGGGTCAGGGAGGTTGGAGAAAAGAAGGGGACATTTAGGAAGAGCTTGGGGATGGGAGGGAAGTGAGATCTGAATAGCTCTAGAGAGTGTGTGGGGAGTTGCTGGAGCTTTTCTCATCTGGGTAGGGTTAGAGGTATGGTGAGTCTGAGAAGTGGCTCTGGATTATGAACTAGAGCTCCTCGAAGTTTTTTTGTGGATGGAGGTCAAGCTTCAACATTCTTTCTAGGGACCTTCAGCTTCTGGGTTTTTCTGAATATGACTCTGCAAAGACAGGGCAGATGTTTCGTTCCTTAAGTAACAGAAGAGGAATTGATGGCCTAAGGCAAGTCTCTCAACCTCAACACTATTGACATTTGGGGCCAGATAATTTTTATTGTGGGATGTCCTGCATTGTAGGATGTTCCGCAGTCCTTGGCCTATACTCACTAAATATCAGTAATGCCCCTGTGTGACAACCAGAAATGTCCCAGGCACTGCCAAGGTCCCCTGGGGGACAATATCTTCCTAACAGAATTACTGGTTTAAGGAAGAAAGTAGAGGGATGGGTTATTTCCCCAGGATAGAAATCTTGGAAGTGCAATTATGGATGCAAACGTGTGGACATTTTCTTAAAAACAAATGTAATTTCTAATCATAAAATTAATCCATTGTAGGTGCAAAAAATGGACAATGCAGAAATGTACAAATAAACCTCCAAAATCAGCTATCACACCATCCAGAGATGTTTCTAATTTTTATTTTATAATCTGTCATTTTTATATACATATAAATAACCATATTTTCTATTTTTAAACAAAAAAGGTATTAAAATGCACACACTATTTTGTAATGTGCTATTTTCATTTAACAATATATGATGACCATGTTTTCAATATCAATGGGTATAATTCTATAACACAAATTTTGCTGACTGTATAATTGTATTGTGATATACTCAACCTCTTATTTACTCTTTAACAGTTATTTTTATTACACAATTAATGTATGTCTAATGTAGAAAAATTTTTTAATAAAAATATCCACAAGATAAGTAGTCCAAATAGCACGTGATCTCACTAGCCATGGGTAATCAATATTAATATTTTACTGTCCATCTTTTCTTACTAAATTGATTTCTTTGGCATCTATTATTTTATAACTTGTTTGTTTTTTTTTCACTTAACAGTACAATGTTGGCCAGGCTTGGTGGCTCATCCTGTAATCTCAGCACTTTGGGAGACCAAGGCAAGTGGATTGTCTGAGCCCACGGGTTCGATACCAGCCTGGGCAACTTGATGAGACCTCCTCTTTACAATAAATAAAAAAATTAACCCAGTGTGATAATGCACGTCTGCAGATCTGGCTACTTGGACGGCAGAGGTGGAAGGATTGCCTGAGCCCAGCAGGTCGACGCTGGGGTGACCGTAAGCATGCCACTGCACTCCAGCCTGGGCAACAGAGTGAGACTCCAACACAAAAATAAACAAACAAACAAAAAATACAATGTTGATATGCATACTTGTATAAAATTATTATTGATGGTTGCGTAGAATTCCATTCCATTGTATAAAATACATAATTTATATAACAAGTGATTGCCTATTAGTTGTCATATAGGTGTATTGTTTTTGCTATTATAAAAATCACTGTAGGTTGAGAGCAGTGGCTCACGCCTGTAATCCCAGCATTTTGGGAGGCTGAGTTGGGAGGATTTCTTGAGACGGGAGTTCAAGACCAGCCTAGGCAACATAGTGAGACCTTATCTCTACAAAAAAATTTTTAAAAAAGTTAGCTAAGCATGGTGGCGTGCACCTTTAGTCCCAGCTGCTTGGGAGACTGAGGTGGAAGGATTACTCAAGCCCAGGAGGCCAGGCTGTGGTGAGCCATGACTGTCCCACTCCAGTCCAGCCTAGGTGACAGAGTGAGACTCCAGAAAACAAAAAACAAAAAACCCAAACAACAACAAAACCCCTGTAATAAACAGCCTTGTAGCTAATTCTTTTCTTAGAGCAAACTTCTACAAAAAGAATGGGTAGGTAAAAAGGTACGCAAAATGGATATGGAAAATGAAATTGCCCTCTTAAAAGCTATACCACTTTATGTTTTCATAAAGAAACATGGGCAAGAAGGTATGAATGCCATGTTCCCATACTCTTGCTAACACTGAACGTAATAATAGTAATAATAAAGTGCCAATTTTACAGGTGAAAAATGGCAGCTTGTTGTTTTAATTTGCATGTACATGAATACTAATGAGGCTGAACATTTTTCAAATGCCTTTTGGTATTTGTGTTTCTTCCACTGAAAATTGTCTGTTCATAGTCTTTACTCACACTTCTATTTGTATGTTAATATTTCCTTGATTAATTTATATGCTAAGGATTTTAACCCTTTACCTGGAAATATATATTGCAATTACTTTCCCAAAGTCATTATCTATTTTTTCACCTTGTTTTTATTTTTCATTTTGTTGCTTTCAGTTGTTTAAACCTATGGAAGGCTTAAGATGTATATGTAGTCAAATTTGTGACTCTTTTCTTTTGCTTTTTTTGCTTTTGGTGGCATGCTTAGGAAAGCATTCCCATCTAAGATTTAAGTATACTCATCTACAATTTATGGCTTATTTTTAAGTTAACATCTCCTTTTTCCTAGAACTTATTTCATGTTGGTTATATGGCATTATGGAACAAAACCATCCTTTCTTGCCACCTGAACTGTGCCGTCATCACCCAGAGTACTGGGTGCATGCCTGGCGCTGTGTCTGCGTGCCCAGTTCTGTCTCACGCATGTTCTAGTTTTGGCCTCAACAGTACTCTTTTGTATAGTATAGCTTTATAGCATATTTTAATAAATAGTGGGATAAATACCTCCTCATTGAATTCTTTTCAATATTTCTCTGTCTATTCATGAACTAAACCTTCCTGGTGATATTTTTTTTTAAATTTGAAAAGATAAAATTCTCATTTCGTTTTAGAATTGAATTGTATCATCTTGAAAGGTCAGTTTGGGTTGAATTTATGAAAATGCCATATTAAAATTAAGTCTTGCCACGCAAGGATAGGAACGTGTCTCTATTGATTCAAGTCTTCTTTGTACCTTTCTGAAAGATCTTTCTGGAAGCTTTTGTAATTAAAACAAAAGCATTTCCTGCTAATTTTTAGTTGAATTGCACTGAGGTCAGAGAACGTGTTCTAAACAATTTCTCTCTCTGCTTTTGCTTTTTTGTTGCTAGATTTTATTTAGCTATGTTGATGGTCAATTATTTGACCAGTGTATTCCAAGGATGTTGCAAAGGAAGGCATGTTTTTGTTTGCAAGGTTCAAGGTTTTATATAAACGTACTTACCTCCTTCTCTCTCCCTCTCCCTTCCCATACACAGTCACACCAATGTTATGAATAATATATTCAGAAGATCTGTTGCTGACTTTTCTTTTGCCTACTTGGTCTATCAAGATTGTGAGAAATAAATTGTAGTCTTCAATTAGTGGAGTATTTTCATCAAACTCTCTCATCTATCTGAGAGATATTACCTTCTATATTTAAGTGCAATGTAATTTGGTGCATAAAATTTCCTGACAGTTTGGTTCTCCTTCCCGTGTAATGCTTTTTGTCTTAGATGCTGCCGTATATGAAATTAATATTTGACCTACGCTCTCCTTCTGATGTAATATCCTGGTATTCTTTGATTTTTTTTATAACTTTGCTTTAGAAGTGTCTCTTATGAATAGTAGTTAGTTCGATTTTGTTTTACTCAGTATAGGAAGATCGACTTTTTAATAGGGTTTGCTTTAGACTTATTGTGTAACAAAAAGTTAAACACTTATTATTGTAATTGATAATTCCAGGCTTCCTTCTGTTACCTGCATTCTGCTTCCATCTGGTTGCTGCTTTCTTCCCTTGAGATTTGGTTGCCATTTCATAGGCTTTTTATGTACTTCGAGGGTTTAGAAAGTTCACGTATTCTGTTCTTAGTTTAATTTCAGCTTTTGGATACATTTTTTAGGCCTTATCTTTTTAGTAGCCAGATTTAAGAGTAAAACACACCATCTTTTGGAGTCCTTCCATTTAAGACAACTATCAGGATATTTTGGTTGCGAGGACAGAAATTTCAAGGAAAATTGCCTTAATTCCAAGTGAAATGCACTGGCACGCTTAAGTGCCAAGCCCAGGGTATGTTAGTTTTCAACAAGGTCATGTCCAGGGATTACCTTTACAGCAGCTAATCTGTTATTTTATAACGATCTGCTTGGACATCTGTCCCCCACTGGCTGGCGGGCTTACTGGGTGACTCTGCTAAGGCAGCTTCCTGCTGGCTGGCAGTGCTCTCAGGTATACATATATTTGATGATCTTACAGAATGATAAATTGGGAGCTAGGCAATCGTGCAGACTTGAATGAAGATACTATTTACAGAGGCCTGGACATGGTTCAAGGGACTCATAAGGGACACTGTGGTGTCTAGAAATGTTGCTAGACTCCAGGGGATGGGCCATGATTCGAAGATGTGCTTTGGGAGGGAGGGGTGTAGCCCCTCCAGGTAAGGATCCTGGAACACGGAGGGATGGGAAGCAACACCCAACATCTTTTACTTCTCTCTGATCCCATTTTGGCACCTGCACTGGCCAGTGTCACTGGGAAGGAGCTGAGCTGGCTGGAATCGGCAGGAGGGGTTGACCACCTGGGCCCAGGGTGGCTGGGTAGGGGAAGGAGAGTGACCAGCCCGGGTGGCTTCAGAGAGCTGATAAAACCAGAGTGTTTGTGAGTGTCTGAGTTCTCCTGCCTTTTTTTTTTTTGAGTTGGAATCTCACTCTGTCGCCCACACTGGAGTGCAGTGGCCGCTCCCGGCCACCGCAGCCTCGACCTGCTGGGCTCCGGCGATCCTTCCAAGTAGCTGGAACTACAGGCACGTGCTACCATGCCCGGCTAATTTCTCGATTTATTGTAGAGATGAGGTCTCGCCAAGTTGCCCAGGCAATTCACTCACCTCAGCCTCCCAAAGGGCAGGATTACAGGCTGAGCCACCGAGCCTGGCCTGTCCTGCCTTTCTTGGTGGTTGGAGGATGCTTGCTGCAGCTTTAGGTCGGGTTAAGATGGCACCGTTACAGCCCAGGAGGCAGAGATGGGGGCACAAAGGTCTCCCTGTGACACTGTCTTGTTTTGGGGGAAGACGCTCTTCCTGAGACCTCCAGCTGACTTTCCCATGCACATGCCCACCCCTTGGCCGACTGCAGGTCAAGGTGATAGAGTGTCCTGATCACCTAGACAGTCATAATCCAATTCCCCATGCTAAGCACACTGGAATTCTCTTAGCCACTCCTATCTGGGCTGTGCCCACCATAGGGCGTCATGGGGTTAACGACTCTCAGGTCTCATCCTGCTTAATCTACCAGCAGGAGTTGAAGCTGATGGCTCCCTTCTGCTGTTTTTCTTAAATCAACTTTATTGAAGTATAATTTACATATAATAAAATGAACCCACTGGAGGCATACAATTCAATTAGCTTTTCTAAATGTATTCATTCTCATGACCATGACCATCATCAAGCTATAGAAAGCCTGCAGCAACCCAAAAAGTCCTCTCCAACCCAAAAAGTCCTCTCCAGTCCACTGGCAGCCAATTCCTGCCTCCACCCTTGGCCCCAGGCAACACCCATCTGCTCTCTGTCACTAGAGAGGATTTTGCATTTTCTAGAGTGATGTAGAAGTGGAATCATACTGGATGTGTTCTCTCGTGTAGGCTTCTTTTGCTCAGTACAATCGTTTTGAGATTCTCCCATGTCGTGCCTTGTATCAGTGACTAATCCCTTCTTATTGCAGACTGGCTTTCTACTGCATGAAACTGTCACACGTTGTTTATCCAATGTTTTTGAAGCAGTTTCTTGGCTTCTAGGAGAAACCCTCCTTCTCACCCTCTTTTTCTGGTATATTTCATCACCCTAACCTCTTAACTTTATGGGTCTCAGGGATCAGGTGGGCCCCTTTCTTGTATTTATTATGAGTTGCTTCACACAGTGTCAGGGTCTCAGCTGCCTTCTGGAGGCCTACATCTCCCAGATCTAAGCCTCTTGTCCCACCCCCCGGACTCGAGCACACAGCTGTCTCTTCAGCAGTTCCCACTGTCCTTAAGAGTCTCCTCTTGCTGCTGTAACAAATAACCACAAACGTAGCAGTTTTAAGCAATATAAACTCACTCTCTTTACCATTCTGGAGGTCAGAAGTCCTAGAATCAGAGTGTCAGCAGGATGGTGTTATTCTGGAGGAAAGGAGGATCCGTCGCCCTGCCTTTTCCAGCTTCCTTGGCTCATGACCCCTTCCTCCATCTTCAAAGCCAGCAGTGCGGCATCCTCAAGCGTCCCTTTCTGACTCTGACCCTCTGACCTCCCTCTTATAAGGAGTCGTGGGATTGCACTGGGCCCACCTGAATAATCCAGTAGAATGTTCCTATCTCAAGACTTAATCATGTCTGCAAAATCCTTTTTGCCATGTAAAATGACATCTTCTGGGGACTGGGACACGGATATCTTTGGGGGACACAATTCCACCTCCCACAATGTCCAGACCGAACTCTGGCTTTCCCTCCCAGCCCACACGTCCCACGGCAGATACTGACCATGGTCAGCTTGGCCTCCTCTCTCCCTCATCTTCACACAGCCATCTGTCAGCAGCATCTCTTGGCTTCCCTCTGAAATGCACCTGGGACCTGGACAGTTCTCCCACCTCCTTGGGCCAGGCTGTGAATGGCCTTCTTCACCTGGGGTGAGCCACTAACCTCTAACTGGTCTAGCCTCTAACGGGTCTACCTGATGGCCAGCTCCCATCTCACTCAGGGTCAAAGCCCGGCCCTCAGAATGTGGGTGGCATCTGCGCCTTTCTGGACTTCTTTCTTGCCTCCCTTCCCTCCCTCACTGCACAGGACATGCAGCTGCTCTCAGCCTCCATGCTTCCTCTGGAGGAAGCCTTCCCTGGATACCCTACACCCCTCACCCTACCTGTTGCCCCCCCTCCCCACCCCCTGCTCTGGGTTGCGCTTCCCAGCATCTTACTCCTTCTCGCGCACCATGTCCCCCGCCTACTTGAATGGCTCCTGCTCACTGCTTGTCTTCCCCATTAGAGTGCAAATCTCACAAGGGTGGGTCTGTCCTGCTGCTTACCCATGTGTTCTGGGACACAGTGGGGGCCAGTGCACATCTGCAGAATGTGTGGATGAGAAATGGACTCCACTGGGGTTCAGGGCAGCAGGGTGCACCGAGGGGAAGGATGCCCATCGGGCCTGACCTGGCCTTCCCAGGAGGGTAGGGCTTCCCACAGGAGGGGGGATGGGCTCAGGGGCTCAGTGGGTGGGATGGTGGCCATCAGAGCTGGGCTTGCCCTGGGAGCAGGGTCTAGGCGGGAGTGGGGCCAGCCTGGAAGAGGGGAGCCTGGGAGGGGAAGACGACCTCAGGTGGGAGGGCCAGGTGGTGGTGAGGAGAAGGACACGCCAGAGAGCTGTGTTTTATCAGTGGCATGCATGTCAGTGGGGCATGTGTGTTTGCCTATTGGATGTACTAGCGTGGAGTCGAGTCTGGTCACCGAACCCACATGTGTGCTTCCAAGATTGCGTGACTGGGGAGCAATTTGTGTGCATGTGCATATTCTTGCATATTCATAAACATCTGTGAGTGTGCACATGTGTGTTTGTGTGATCCATGTCTGTGCGTGTCCATGTGCATCTGCGTGTGTGCCTCCATGGGCGTGTGTGTATCTGCACTTGAGCGTGTTGGAGAGTGGTATTTCCACACTAGCTTCTAACTGGTCTCCCTACTGGCCAGCTCCCATCTCACTCAGGGTCAAAGCCAGGCCCTCAGAGTGAGTGTGTCACCATGTATCTTTGGATCCAGGTGTCTGTGGACACGTATACATGCATGTGTGTTTGTGAATGGGTGTGTGAGCAGGTGCAGGTCTGAGGATTGGGTCTGTGTGTCCTGCCGTGTCCTCGAATCCGTGTGTGTGACTCAGTGGCCACGTGTGAGCGGTCATGTGTGTGGGTGGCCCCTGCGGGTGCACACGTCCCTTTGTGTCCCTGCAGCGCGTGGACTGCCTAGCCTCACTCCCTTCCCCAGTTGGGTGGGCGGCCTGGCTGCCTGGGGCAGGTCTGAGGAGCAAGGGAGCTCTTCGCCCTGTCACTGTCACAGAAGTCTGTGTCATCCGGCACAGGACTGGAAGACAGCCAGAGCAGGGGGGCTCTAGAGCCCGGCACCCTCGCCCACCCTGCGCTGGCTGTCACCGGCGGCTCGCTTGGGTTAACTGATCGCAGGGAAAAACCCATTAAGCGCCTGCCTCTCCCAGCCATCCGTTATCGCGGAAGGTCGCGTCCCAGCTGACACGCGCTCGCTCCTCTTCACATAATTGGAGAGAGTTTTCCCATTACCCGCTGTCTCTGCAAGGCGGCTCTCCCACCCCTCGCGCCCTCCCCGCGGCCCTTCTGCGGTCACGCGGGTTCTTCTCCTCCTCCTTACGAGGCTGACCTAATTTCCACTCTTTGTCATTTCCTCCCAAACTCGGGGGCCTTCTCCAGGAGCGCCTCCGAGCCGGCTCCCACCAAGCAATCTGGAGCAGACTGTCTTAGAGCAGGAAGGGCCGCACCCCTCCCCAGAGGGCCCTCCTGAGACCTCACAGCCAGCTCCGGGTCCAGCCCTGCCGCAGCCTGGCCGCCTGACCTTGGGGACATCGTGCAGCCTCTGAGCCCAGCGTCCCTGCCTAGGCTGGGCATGTCTATGAGAAACAGTATGGGGCACGCGCCAGGTACCGAGCTGGGCTCCCGGTAGGCAGATTCTGTTCCTCTTCCCTGCTTCTTTCTGTTGGAAAGCAGAGCTGGCTTTGGCTTCCTCAGGAGCATCTCCATAAACAGTAATATTTGGTCTTCCTCCCAGGCCAAGTCCTCCCGGGAGGACGACCTGTCCTCCTCACAGAGGAGGGCCTGACCAAAGACTTTCTCCACTGCCCAGGGCCCTGCTGCATGCCCCCCCTCCCTCACCCCTCTGAACCCTTTATTTCCCCAGGAGGACTCCCCCCAACAGCCCGCAACCAGGGCAATGCCCCGGCTAGCCACACTGTGCGAGAGGCATGAACCAGGCTGGGGTGGGTTCCTGGAAGTGTGTGAGTGATGTGGGGTCTGTGAGAGGGGTGCCTCAAGCCTAGAAGCCAGGCTGGAGCCTCCATGGGCATAGCCTTGTGGTAGGAGAGCTGTGGACATACGGGGACCGTCCTCCTTCCTGAGGCAGGAGACTCACTGGAAACTGAGCTGGAAAGAGCCTCCAGAGCTCAGCCTAAGCCCTGATGCCGGCCTCCCAGGAAGTCCTGGTGGGTGAGACTACAGCGTGAAAATTGCCAGTGCTTTAGGACTTTCCTGTATTTAATCCACTTCTTCCTGATCCCCGGACCCTCTGACTCCTGCCTGCTGGGCCTTAGGTAGCTATTGTTGCAAGGTCTGCTTGTGGACCTCCACCCTAGCCTCTCCCTGTCCCTGTGCCCCCAACACTGTCAGAATGATGCTCCGGACCCTTGGGGTGGGAAGGCAGCAGCTGGAAGGAGACTGCCTCTGGACCCTCTGGTGCCCTGGACTTGGCCATTCTGAGTGGGGACGAGTCTGGGCCTGATGGCTTCCGCCAAGCCTTAGGTGCCTATCTGTGCCCCAGCACCCAGGGTAGCCAGAATTGATCTGGGAACCAGTCTGCGCCCTGCCAGGGCCCGCTTCCTTGGGGGCAGTGAGGTCTTTGTCCCACAGGGCCCCAGAGTCCAGGCATCTTTGGGCCCAGTGGCCAGGCACGTGAGCAGTCTGTCTGAGACCTGCAGCCTGCTGGTGGTGTCATTGCTGCACTAGGGTGGAGCAGCCTGCTGGTTCCCCATGGAGACCAGCTGGAGTGGGTGGAGCACTCCCTACCCCCCTGAACCCACCATCAGGCCACTGGCAGCCTGCTCGGCCCTGAGCCAGCCCACAGGGATATCCTGTGCCTGTCCCAGTCCAATGCCTTCCAGCTCCTACCCCAGGACTTCCATGATCCCAGATGCCTTCACCCCCATCACAGTGGGCTTCATCTGGGAGGGGCCCCCGATGGCTGTGTCCACACCTAATCGATGCAGAGTGACATTTGTTTCAGCAGGATGGCCCGGGTCAAGTGACCGGCTGGGTCACCCTGACCCGTGGCTTTACCTCCCTCCTCCTCAGTTTCCTCAACCGCGAAATGGAATGATGACAACGATATCTCTACCTTACCAGGTTGTTGTGAGGTTCACACAAGCTGACAAACAGAAGAGAGCTGGTGCCCAGCCAGCCTTCAGCCCCAGCCTCTGTTTCATGTCCCGTCCTCACCAGGTGCCTCTCATGCTTGTCTGCCCCCGTGGCTCCTGGCGTAACTTGGAGCAGGAGGGCAAGCTGCTCCCCTGAGGGCCCCAGCCAGTCTATGGACTCCCTTAGTCTCCTTTGAAGAGTGGGGTTTGCTTGACTTTTACATGTTTCTGTTGACGTGCTGGTTCCCTACAGCACGAGTCTGCTGTCCTTCATGTATGTACCTACTTGGGTGACACCACCTAGATCCAGAGAGAGGTCATTGCCTGTGCCTGGGAAGTTTCCCTTATGCCCCCTCTGTGGAAATATCTACCCCCAGGGAGCGAGCCACTAGCCTGGCCAGAGGCCAGTGTTGTCTGTTCTTGATTTTCACGGGCATGGAAGCAGCTGGCATTGCCCCTTTCTATCCAACCTCTTTCATGAAGCACCGTGTCTGTGAGCTTCATCTCTGAGGCTGGTGCACTGATCATTTTGTGCCTTGTTTTTTTATACAGTGTTCCAATGCATGCATGCATTCAGTAGCACTTTAAAAATTTTTAATTAGTTGAAAACATTTAACATTCAGGAGGTTTCACATAAAAATAGAGATATCTGACTTCTCTGGAAACAGAGCTTTGGCAATGGTGGGCTGTCTCCTACCTGAGTCATAGCTCCTGCCGGGCCCCATAGGGGGCCACACAGGATGGCTCCCCAAGTACACTGCCAGCCCCGCCCTGCTGGGCATCTGGGCTGGGAGTCCTGAAAGGTCTGGAAGGGGTCGTCTCACCTCCCCATATCCACCTCCTCCTGTGGGGTCGGTTGACTACACAAAAGACCTACTCTCTTCCTGTCCCTGTGTATATGACCCCCTTCATGATGGGACTTTGATCCTCCCATTTGTGGTGGAGGGGGAGGGGACAGCCTATTTCTCCACCTCTGAAATGGGAGTTGGTCACGTGACTTGTTCTGGCCAATGGGACATGAGCAAATGGGATGCTGAAGCTTGCTCTCTCTTGCTGAGACTGATGGGGTGAGCCCAGCTCATACTGCTAGAGGATAAGAAACCAAGTGGAGAGCTGAGGTATCATGACCTACAGAACTACCAACTGCCAGACATGGGAGAGAGTCGCTCTAGAACTTTCTGTTAGCCACAGATACTTGGGAGAGCCCAGCAGACCTGGGTCAGACCAGTACCGCACTGACTCACAGAATGGGATGCTAAATAAAACTGTGGTTGTTTTAAGCAACTGCATTTTGGGATGGTTTGTTATGCAGTAGAAGCTAGCTGGTACATCATGTTTGTGTCAGTGAGGAGGCTCTGCCCCTGGAGGGCCCTGGAGAAGTTTCTGCTCCTCTGACAAGGCAAGTGGACCCCTTTCTACTGCTCAGCTCCCATGGGACTGTCCAGCCCCCTCCCTCCCTGTGACAGAAGCCTTGCCCCATTGCCTTGCTGACAGCTGGCCTGTGCTAGAGGATCTTGGGCTCCTCCGGTGCAGCAGGATGGCCTCTGCAGTCCAGCACTGGAGAGCATCTGGGAAACACACCATCGGGATCTCTGCCATGCCTCTCATACCCTCTTTGGGTGCTCGGAAGCCTCCTCACCCCCACTCATGACTCTTGCTGGGCCTGTCCATCCAGCAGGCCATAAGTATGGCAGCCCCTCACTGACACACTGTGCTCCCCGGCCTGCTAAGGACCCCTGCTCACGTGGCCTGGCTTTCAGATGTCCTGAATGTGGGCTCCCCAGACCCTCCTAGGCCCACTGTCTGACTTGTGACCAGGGACACTTTTTGCTTTTCTAAATATTGACAACCGTGTGGATTGAGCTCTGACCAGTCAGAATAGACACAGAGGGTGTCAAACGCCAACTTGCTGGTATCTCTAGCTCCTCCAGGCCAGCTCATGGCTAATGCACAGAGACACTCATGTGTGCATGCACTCACATACACATGTGACACTCTTGTGCATACACAACTGCACATGCACACATAAGCCCTGCTGTGATCCGCTCTGTTCCTTGGGGCCACATCAGCTGGTTCAGCTCCTGTTCTTGCTGTTCACCTCTCCTCCAGGGTAAGTGAGAGTGGATACGGCATCAGTTTCTCCATCTGGGTCTTGAGGAGGATTGGACTAGCTGCTCTGTGAGATATTCTGGCAAGCTAGCCATGTTGCCTGGGGCACTTCCTTCCCTTACTGCCACAGGTGCTGGGTCTCAGTTTCCATATCACTGCAATGGATCGCCCAACTCAAAGTCTCCCTTCCAGCTCACAGAGTAGATTTGCAGCATCCTGGACAGCAGAGGACTTGAGCTGAAGGCCTGAGGGTCTCAGAGGGTGCAGTAGTGACCAGTGACACCTGCCCTGCCTGTGCCCTGAGGAGAATGCCCTAGCCACTTCCTGGCGTCCTTTCACTCACCTCACAGATAGTGCCTCAGAGGGTGAGGCTTTGGACCCCAGGGAAAGCTCTCTGGGTCTTCTAGGGCAGACCAGACACTGGACTGGGGGCTTCACAGGACTGTGCCCTGTGGCGGGGCTGCCCTCGGGATCTGCAATTGCTTTTGTGATGATTTGATGGGTGCACCTGTCTTCCCCCTAGTCACAGTTCTGCTCAGGCTGGGCTGGCCACTTCTGCTCACCCTTATGTTCCCAGAGCCTGGCAAGTGCCTGCGAGGCAGTAGACACCCGGTGACAACTCGCCGATGGCTGGAGTGACATGGTGGGCTTCTGGCCAAGGGAGGGCCGGGAGGCTCTGCACGGGCACCCTGCCAGCCTCTCTTCTGAGGCTGCTCTGGCCCTGCCAGCACCGCCAGGCTGAGCTGAGGGGCTGCTGGGCTCCGGCAGGGGCGGGAGATGTCAGCCGCACTGAGAGGGATCCTGGAAGTGACAGGTGCTTCTTAGCTCCAGGCGCGCCCCAGGCCCAGGCTGAATTGGCTGTTGCTGCGGCCCCTGTTTCCTGGGCTAATTAGGGAAGGAGGGCTGGGAAGGGAGGGGCCAGAGGTGGAGGGTGCTCTATTCTGGGCTCAGACCAAAGGCAAGCCAGTCTTACTCCGGAGAATGATGAGCCAGTATGTGTGTGTATGTGTCTGTGTGTGTGTGTGTGTGTGTGTGTGTGTGTGTGTGTGTGTGTTTGTGTGTGTGAAAGAGAGAGAGGGAGAGAGAGAGAGACACAGAGGCAGAGGCAGACGGAGAGGGAGAGACAGACACAGAGAACATGGAGAGTAGGAGAGAGACAGAGACAGAGTCAGAGAAAGAGAGAGAGATAGAGAGATGAGGGAGATTGTACATGTGTGTGTGGTAAGGTTTGTGTCTGGATCTGCCTGGTTTGTGACTGAGTTATGTACATGCATTTGCACACATGTGTATGCGCTTGAGTCTTTGTGCATATACAGGCATGTGTCTGGATAAGTATTGCTGTGTGCCTTGTGTGTCAAAGCGTGGCTGTGTCTGAATCTGTGTACCTCTGCAAACATGATTTTAGACCTGAATACTTGCTCCTATGTGTGTCTGTTTCTGTGGGTAGTGTTTGTGCTTTGTGTGTGTACATATGTGCCTGGGTTTTTGTCTGTGTGTGTGTGTGGTAAGGTGTGCCATGAACAGTGATTGAAGTTGTGTGTGTGTGTGCATGTCTTTACACAGGGTGGGTGCTGTTGTTTTCCATGGTAGGCCCACCTTTCCATCTCATGGGCTCATATCCAAGCTGGTTCCTTTGAGGCAAGGCAAAGCCACAGAGGCGCTGGCCTTCTGGCCGCTCAGTATGTCCTCTGGCTCCTGCTTCATGCTGGCCCCGAGACTGGGCCCTGGGCAGTGCCTACGTCCCATGTAATGGCTTCCACAGATTAGACTGGATGGGAGGGTCCCTCTTTAGACTGCATTGACACTCTGAGTCCTCCCATGGGGACTTCTGGGCAGCCCCTCTTCAGTCCTTGTCCCTGCCCAGGGGCCTGTGGGACCCTGAGCCTTCAGGTCCATTTTGTCCACAACATGCCCATTTTGTGAGTGGTAATCACATGGGATCTCAGGCACCAACCAGGACTGCCCCAGGCAGTTGGGCCAGTGCCCCCTAGACCTTGCCTGCTGCTTTGTTGTGCCCACCCACACCTCTGCCCGGGCAGCGCTGAGGGAGCTGTGTGGTTCTGGCCAAGCCTCTGCCCTTCTTGGAGCCTGGTTTCCTGGTCTGCACAGTGGGCCTGAACTCGGGGGGGCGGGGGAGAGTGCAGGAGGGGAGCTCGGTCCCAGGGAGGCTATGCCAGCATCTGTGTTGGGGCTCCTGGAAGGACAGGGAGGCTGAGCTAGCGGCTGAGAAAGAGGAGATGTGGGGAGAGGCTGGGCCCGGTGGAGCACCGAGTGGGACTGGGGAGGAAGATGAACTTTGGGAAGGGGCAGGGAGCGGAGTCTTTGAAGGGCTCCAGGGGCACCTGTTTGGTGCGGGTGCCTTTCCTTCCCTGGCTGTTGGAGAGGGGGGATGATGGGATGTGGGAGGCAAGGGGTGGGAGGCACGGTGATGGCAGGGGCCCTGCATGAGAAGACAGCGGCTGGCCCCGAGGCAGGGGGGCGTGGGTGGCGGGAGGTAGAGGGGAGCATACCTGGACCTACTCTCATGCAGGGCCCAGCTACATGCTGGCTGTTTGGAGCATCCTTGAACCTGGCTTGGGGACAGAGAGGAGCTGGGACCTCTGTTCAGGGGCAGAGCACAAGCAGGTGTTGTCAGAGGGATTGGGGTGGATAGGGCAGGCACAAGGATGAGCGAGCAGGTGGACACCGTACGTGATAACCGACTCTCTGGTTGAGTAGGGTGGCAGAGCCCACGTGGACAGTGAAACTAGAGGTGGGTAGCTGCGGGAACTGAGTCAGGAGAGGTGATGGAGCAGCCGTTGCAGAATCAGCCCCCTGGCGACCCAGCGAGAGGGAGCAGGGTAAACAGGTGGGGCCTGGGGGTGGGATGGGGTTGGTGAGGGCTGAGAGGGCTGTGGTCTTGGACTGGCCTCCTCTTCCCTGCCCTGCCCTGCTCTGAGCCTTCCCCTCTCTCACGAGGTCAGTGCGGAACAGAGACCCGAAGTCCCCAAATTAGGTTTTGCCTCACGGCTTTTCCAGGCTGGGGCAGCTGCTCCTGGCTTGGGAAGCTGCACTGTGGGGCCACCTAGCCTGATTTGAAATCTTCACCTGACCTTGACTTTGTGTGACCTAGTTAGTGACCCTAAGAACTTCAGTTTGCTCTTCTACAAAGCATAGCTATTATAAGAATATGTCAGGGCTTCAGGGGCCATTAAATCAGAGAGCGGCACCACCTGGCGCCCAGAGGTGTCCCTGTGTGCAGAGCAGTGGTATGCTGCTGTCATGAGAAACCTGTCTCTACTTCAGTTAACTGCGGCCTCGGGTTTCTGAGAAAACCCTTCACTCCCCGGTGTTCTCACTTGTACGGTTGGGGGCGCATGCTGTAGGGCTCTGAGGCACAGGAGGACCCTGTGGTGCTCTTGGTGCATAGTACCAGTCAAGATCAGCCATCATGTGACCGTTTTTTCCCCTGACCAGCCTCTCCATGAGCCCCTAGGGGTGGTCTTGAGCTGGGTCATGTGTGAGGGTATTCTATAGACTGGTGACACTGAGTCTGCTCTATGCAAATGAGATGTAGCTGGACTCAGGCTTCCTTTTTCCGTGGGGTACATTGATAGTTAGGGAATCTCTACAGAGGATGTTGGCTTTGGGAGGGGGCCTTAGAAACCGAGGAACCTGGCCACATGGCTGGGCTGATGGAAACTGAGGCCCAGGCCAAAGGCCTCCTCCAAGGCCCTGGGCCTCCTCCCCTAAAATGGGACAGCCTGTTTGCAGTTCCCATGAGATAGATAATCTCGGCCTTAAGTCCTGCTGGGAGCTAGCCCTCCTCGGAAAACCCCTGCCAGGATGCTGTAGGCGACGAGGCACAGCACTGCCAGCACCAGCCCCCACTGACAGGCAGGCCTGCGTGACAGACCGCGGCTATCTCCCCCAGACCGACAGTTATTGCCACAGATAAGAGCCGAGCAAACACGAAACCCTCTAACGCATTTGCCAACAGCTGCTCTCTCTTTATAGACACCAGGCCGAGGGGGGACCTCAGCTCTACAGAGCAGGATGCTGGGCACGGGTTGTTCCTTCCTCTGTCCAGCTGGGCATCTGGGGCAAGCCCAGGCCATTTTGGGTCTCGTTGTCTCCATCCGTGAAACCAGCAGTCCCAGTGTGATGACCGAGAAGGTGCTGGCACTCTGAGAGTTGACGTGTGAGGATAGGCTGCACATGAGACGCATGCACACACACCCACACACGCACGCACACACACACACACACACACACACGCTTGAACACACACGCGCAGACTCACTTGGGGAAGTCAACTGTCAAGCACAGTGTTTCAAAATGCGCTTATTTATTTGGCGTGTTTGCGCACCATCTCCTCAGCTGCCTTTATAAATATTTATCAATGTTGTTGCAGTGACATTTCCGGGGAGTAGGTGAGGATGGGGGAGGAGAGGCTGTCAGAGGGGAGCTGACAGGTAGAGGGCTCCAGGCCCAGCGGGGAGTGAGGGGGAAGCTGGAGGTTGACTCTCAGGGGAGGGACCCGGAACTGACCTCAGACTGGCCAGCTGGGAATCCAAAGTGGGACCCAAAATTCAGGGCATCAGGCAAGGATGGGTCAGTACTGAGAAAACACAAGTGATTTTGGACAAGGCCCTCAGCTGCACCATCCACAGGTATTTATTAAACACCAATAGTTACCGCTGACTTGCTGCATGCCAGGCACTAGTCCTTGCATTCTCCTGGTTAAGCTTACAACTCTATGATGAAGGGACCATCTTCCAGATAAGGAAGTCAAGGCACTGGGATTTTGTTACCTGCTCAAGACACAGTTTTGAAGCCCAGAGCCAATATGAAATTCAAATGTAACTTGGAGTCCCGAATCTTTATTTGCGGAGTCTGGTCACCCAGGAGTGGATGTGCTGGTGAGAGCTTCTCCCAGGCAGCTGGTTCCAGAACCCTGCTGAAACACTTAGCCACTGCCTCAGCACCACTCTGTCCTGGACGGGCCACTTGCTTCTTAAACAAACATTTCTTACAGCTGGCTCCATACGCAGCTGATCCTCACCTTGCTCCTGGGGTAGCAGAGATGACCAGGACAGAGCTCTTGACCCAAAGAGCTCGGGGCAGGTCAGGCATGAGAAAGCTGCTGTGTGGGGAACCATCAGCAGGTTTAATCCCAGGCTGCTCCTGGCTGGTCCAGGAAAAGGAATGCCCTCAGTGGGCACCAGAAGAAGGGGTGAAGCTGGAGGACTTGGCAGTCAAAGAGGAGCCTGCAGTGTTGAGCCTGAGAAACAGAGGGAAGGCGAAGGCTGTATCTGCTGGCTCTTGGCGTGTAACAAACCACCTCAAAGCTTTGTGGTTTAGCGTGGCCTCCATTTATTAGCTCATGTTTCTGTCAGTTGGCAGTTAGGGCTGGGCTCACTCACGTATCCGGTCTCAGCTGGGAGGACGGGGCCTTTTCCCACGAAGTCTCTTGCCTTCCAGCAGGCCATCCTCATCTTCTTCACACTCTGGTCACAGGGTCCTGAGAGTGGGACTGGAAACACACAATGCCTCTTGAGACCTGGGCTTGGGAGTGGCATAATGTTGTTTCTAGAGAATTGTGTTAGCCGAAGGAATGGGGAAATGGAGCCCCCTCTTTGGTGGGAGGAGTTACAAAATCATACAGCAAAGCACATGGGTAGAAAGAGGGTGAGAATTGGAGCCGTTTTTTGCATCCACTGCACAGATCACGCACAACTATAGAAGAAGCCAGAGGAAGTGGGAAAAGGGCTGTGACTAAACTCCATTTAGGACATAATTGCACTGGAAGTGTCGATGGGACCCACGAAAGGAAGTGACAAATGCAGCTTGGGGGACTCTGGGGTCCAGACTGGTCCTTTCTTTTTCTTTTTTCTTTTTTTGGAATTGGTGGCTAGAGTGCTATAGCACGCTCACGGCCACCCCAGGGTCGACCTGCTGGCTCCAGTCATCCTTCTGCCTCAGCCTTCCAAATAGCCAGAACTACAGGTGTGTGCTACCACATCTGACTAATTTTTTAATTTATTGTAGAGATGGGGTCTCGCCAAGTTGTCTGGGCGGGTCTTGAACCTGTGGGATCAGGCAATCCACTCACCTCGATTACAGGCTGAGCCACCAAGCCTGGCCCAGACTGGTCCTCTAGATTGAAATGCCAATCTTCTAGAGGTGTCACACAGGGTCCCCAAGTGCCTGCTCACCATCCCTACCAACCCTCCCAAGTGACTAGCCCCGGGCAACCCCTTCCTATCTGCCGTGACCACTGAGCCTGTGTTCTGCCTGCTGCCTTGTACGCTGGCTCACCTCTAATGTCAATGTCGAGGCAAGAGGACTACGCCAGGACCCGGTCCAGTCCTTCATCCTTGTCCCGGTCCTGTTCCTTTCCAGCTGTGTATCTCTCGAAATCCTTTCTCTTTCTCTGGGGTTCAACTTCCTTGTCTTCAAAGAACAGGACTGATGCTGCCTCTGGGTCCCTGTGAGGACTTGATGGTGCATGCACAACCCCCAATCTGAGGCTGGGTGTGTGGGGGCCTGGGGCCACGAAGCCTTCTCTGACACTCTCTGGCATCTGTGCATCTCTGACCATAGGCCCTGCTTCAGTTCCTCCTCCCTCTGTCCCGTGGCTGCTGTGGCCTCAGCAGCCGTCTCAACCCCTTGGTCCCCCCATTCACTGGAACCTTCCCTCCTTTTCTTCCCTTGGTGAGTGTGGAGAGGGTCTCCGGATAAAGGACTCTGAGTCATTTTGAATTTTAGATAAACGACGAGTAATTCTTTAGTGTAAGGATGCCCCATCTGGTTATTTGTTGTTTATATGAAATTCAAATGTAACTTGGAGTCCCGAATCTTTATTTGCGGAGTCTGGTCACCCAGGAGTGGATGTGCTGGTGAGAGCTTCTCCCAGGCTGGGTCACTGCGAGCTGCCTGTGCTGCGTGGCTCCAGCAAGAAGCTCACTGGGGTGCAGCTAGGGGGCGGCTTGGTGGAGGAGGGCAGGGGCTGCTGCCAGCTAGCCAAGGATGCAGGGCCAGCTGCAGCCTCAGCCTGGAGGGGAGACCGCTGAATTCAGCACTTCAGTGTGCCGGCCCGTGATGGGGCCCCTGGGGCCTGGACACAGGGCTTCTCCCTGAATTCCATCATGGCCTGCATGGCTACACCTGGGGCGCAGGCTGGCACCTCCATTTTCATGTCTGTGGTGGAAATCCCACCCCCTACAGGCACTCAGACCCCATCCTGGGTGCCCACATCTGACCAGCCTCGCCTTCTCAGTGGATGCAGACTCTGGCCACAGGCCACTCCCCCTGCTGTGGTCTTCCCAGTCACTGCCTCTCCCCCACCTCACCAGTCTTTCTGTTCTGTGGGCTCCTCTGCATCCCGCTCCCCGGACAGAGACAGAGTGTCCTGGCCACACCTAAGTAGGGCAGGCCCCGCCTCTGCTGAAGGCTCCACCCAGCCTGCAGTACCAGCGTGCCTTAGACTGCTCTCCTTTCTCTCCCTGCCCCACGCCCTGGCCTCTTCCCCATCCACCACCATGACAGCTTCTCTGCCAGGCCCCGTGCTTCTCTGCCTTCCTCCTCCTCCCTCTTGCTCCTCTCTGCTGCCTTCTCTGTCAAGTTTTTCTTGGACACCCTCTTTCAAGTTGCAGCCCCACCCGGTACACTTGGCCCCTGCCCTGCTTTGGTTTTCTCCCATGGCATTGCCACTTCCTGATACATGTATAACTAGTAATTTTGTCTGGCAACTTCCCTCAGGATGTGATGTTCAGGAGAAGAATTTGTATCTGCTGGTTTACCATTGTGTCCTCCACATCTGGAACAAGGGGCTTGGCACACGGCAGGAGCTCAACAACTATTTGATGAATGAGTGGATGGATGAATGAATGGATGGATGGAAGGATGAATGAATAAGTGGATGAGTGGATGAATGAATGAACGGATGAAAGGATGAATGGATAAATGAGTTGAGTAGATGAATGGGTAGATGGATGAGTGAATGGAAGGGTAGGGTGGAGAGGTAGGTGGATGGGAGGGTGAAAGAATAAATGGATGGGTGAATGAATGGATGGATAGGTGAGTGGGTAGATAAGTGTGCTGGTGGGTGGGAGAGTGAGTGAACGGATGGGTGGATGAGTGGGTGAGTGGCTTGATGGGCAGATCAGTGGTTAATGGTTGAATAAATGGATGGGTGGGTGGATGGATGGAAGGATGGACAGATGGGTGGATGGCTTCCAGGTCTCAATAGTCCACTGTCCAACTTGCTTCCTGTGTAATCTTGGCTCAACTGGTCAATCTTTCTGTGCTTCCTTTGTAATGCAGAGACAATGGAGACACTTCCAACTGCCACCACCTGGCAGCTTGGACCTGAATTTTGTTTTGTTCAGACATGTTTTAAACAATTTCAATTACTTGCCAAAATTTTAAAATAGGGAGCTTTCACATAAAGATCTATCTTCCAGCTACTTATGAAGAAAGATGGCTTTCTTTGCCCCGCCAGCATGACCTGTGCCTCAGCTCCCCACAGCCCCTGCCAGCTCTCCCAGTCACATCTGGGAGCCCCGGTTCTCTTTTCTTCTTGAATGCCCCCTTGTTGACTTGTCTTCCCTGTTGTTGACCCCTTTCTTGGAGGAGCTGGGGGAGAGGAGGGAGGAGAAAGAGATAAGAGAGGAGGCAGGGAAGAGGGCATGAGAAGGAACTGCCTTGGCATGGCTGCCCGCTGAGCAGCCGTCCTTAGATGGGGGCCCATACCCTCTCCTCTGACAGCCCACTGGCCCAGATACTTCTGGTGGCTGAGAGCCTGCGCATTGTGCTGGAGGGTAGAGGCAACCAGGACTCTCCCCAGATGAGAACGTTCTGGCATGGGGAGAAGCCATGGCAGACCCAGGTTCACAGGGCCCCTCCCTGGGCATCCTGACTTCCTCATTTCAGCACCAGGCTCCCCCATCCCCTAGCCCACTGCCCCCTGGACTCCCACAGGGGACCCAGTGCAGGTTTAGTCTATGCACTCCATCTTTTCACCACCCTCCATCACCTCCTCTTGCCTGGTTCTCAGTAGGCATCTTGCCTTGATCGTCCTCCTTGCCCCGCCCATCCATTCTCCACACAACAGAGCCGGGCAGTGGGAATAGAAGGAGGAAGGGAGAGAGGAGAAAGAGGGAGGAGGGAGAAGGGAGAGGCAGGGAGAGGGAGGGAAAAGGAGGGAGGAGAAGACAGTGAGGGGAGGGACAAGGAAAGGAAGAAGGAGAAAGGAGAGAGGAAGCGACAGGAGGGAAGGAGAGAGGGAGGGGAAGAGAGACAGGGAGGGAGGGGGAGGCTGAGAGAGGAAGGTGGATTCGCTTTTCTTCTTCATCTTCTTAGTGAGGTGTTATGCATGTATAGAAAAGTCCATGCAAGGGGAGCATACAGCCCGGGGAACGTAGACTACCATGTATGCCCAGGTCCAAAGGAGAACCCAGCTGGCAATTACATTTTTTGTGTTGATTGCTTTTATATGTTGTCTGTCTCCCTGCTAATGGCCGAGCCAGCCCTCTGCCCTCACCATGTCCTTGTCACCCTGGGGGCACTGGGGCATCCTCCAAGGCAAGCAGGAAGTACTACCTGGGCAATGGTGTGAGAAGCTTCCTGGGGACAGGGCCCTGGTCTCCCAACCTGACCGGGCTGTCCTGGGCAGGGTGCAGACAGGGCCTGTGGTCTCAGATATGTCAGCTGCAGGATCATTTATTCTTCCAGTGCTTTCAACTAAAGTAACTTTCCTCCTTCTGGGCATCAGGCATGGATGGAATCACTTAGCATTGGAAAGATGTGAGCTAGCCCCAAATCTAGATGCAGAGCCATCTAGGTGCATGTGGCTATGACCAAGGGCTGGAGAGAGCTCTGAGACACAATTCCAAAAGCACAAGGAGTGACATAAAGCTATAGATGACTGTGTTGGCGGCATTAAAGGTTTCTATTCATTAAAGGATGGGGAGGAGAGTGACTAGACAGATGGCTGATGGGGGGGAATGTTTGCGTGTCTAAAACCGACAAGAGACAAGTGTCTACCCTACTCTGTGTGTGTATGTACATAGAGAGAAACCACAGAGTATCTAACAGGGGAAATGCCTGCAAATAAGTGAGAGCAACAGAGAAACACAAGAGGGCTGTGCCAGAGTCACAGTCAAAGACACCCAGACGTGCATAGGCTCAAACTCACTGCTGGTCAGAGAAACAGACTAAGACAATGCTAATCTGGCAAGAAGGGAGCACGGGTTGCTACCTCAGGCTGCAGGGACGGCAGGCAAGTATAGGTGGGTGCAGCTGCTTGGGACCCAGCTCGAGGGGATGCGAGCACACAACTTGAGGCAGCCAGCGCTCTGGTGCATGTGCTGGAGACCTCCCCCAGGTGCAAAAGGACGTGCCCCTAGAAGGGTGGCACCAGAGCAGGGGTGGGGGCAAATGTGGCAGACGACCCCCTGGACCCTTTGAAACACAGAGCAATCCTGACAGCCGTGCTAGGTGGGAAAGGAGACCCAGCACGAGGTTTAAATGTGATGCTATTTATGTAGATTAAAAACACACCTTCCAAGGTGTGACACAGGCTGGTCAGCTCTGGCGAGCAGGCATGAGGAAGGGGAAAGGGAATGGTGATTCATAACCAAAAAGAGAGGAGAGTTCAGGGCTCTAGCTGTCTGTTGAGGAGTGTGGCCAGGGCAGCCTCCACACCTGAGGTTTACTCCCACACATGCAAGGCATGCACAGAGCAGTCTCAGTCAGAACCACAGATTTTAGACTAGAGCCTGATATGCTTGTTCGAACATTTGTGTATAAGAAGAAAACTGTTTACACAGGGAAGTCTGGAAAAAACCGAATAGAGAGGGCAAACTACCCGAACAGATTCCAACACTCCCAGTATAGCCATGGTCAGAAAAGAGAGAGATGGGCGTGGGAACAGAACACAGGGCTAAAATCCTCCAGGCCTAGTCAGGGCAGGTCCCAGGTGCTTCTGTCCAGCACCGCTGCTCTTGCATGAGGGGCAGACTTCTCTCCATTCCTGCCACAAGCGTTTGTGGTGCAGACTCTGTTCCAGCCCTGGGCCCAGTGCTAGGGCGCAAGGGTGAGTCCAGCAGACTTGAGCTTGGCCATGTGCTTGTGTAGTCCCCAGTCCAGGGGACACAGGGACAGAAAGAGAGTCACTCAGTCACTTTGGAACCATGATAATGAGCTGTGATGAGAGTGAGGCTTAGTCAAGTGAGATTTCCTGGAAAGGCGGGCGTTTGCTGAAGGACGAGTCTGCCTACACAGGTGAGGGCGGGTGGTGGGTGTGTTCCAGGGAGGAGGGGTGTCAGGAGGGTGGGGCGAATGTGGAGAGGTGGCACAGGATGCCACTACCCTTGCTGAGGAGTCTGGAGTTCCCTGATAGGCTTACCCCCTTATGTTCACTTAACCCCATGATCACCTGTGAGGCGGCCTCTCCTTTCCACAGCTGCCTCTTGAATCACAGTACACTCATAGGGTTTTAGTGCCAAACAGCCCATTCTACAGATGAGGAAGATGAGGCCCAGAGAGATGAAATGGCTTATGGAAGAGGCAGAGAAGGAGGGTCTTGCCAGGCTTTGCACAGGCCCCGCTGGGCTGGCCTCTGGGTGATCCGTGGCTGTGGCCTCCCCAGCCCCAGTGCCCTGGCAGGTGGGAACACAGCCTGCCTTTTCCTCTCAGAAGCTCAGGGCTTTGAGTTTAAGCAAAGCTATCGGGGGTTTAAATACTGTCATTGATTATTGTAAGTGGGCTTATGAGCCTTATCGGCTTAGATTTGTATCTGCAGGAGAGCTGTTCATCTTAAATAAATATGTTTTTAATAATCTCTGAGTATTTATGGAGCATAAAGCTGTCAGAGAAAACGGAGACGAAGATTCCTGAAGTCACTTACTGTACGGCCCCAGCGCCGATTCATTATGAAAACAGGCTCCCAGCAGGACGGCGGCTTCGGGCTGCGGCAACCCGCGGAAGACTCAGGCGATTATCATCTCGAATCAGTTTTTAATAAGCGGGTGCTGGTTATTTAACCTACAATAACCATTTAACAAACACAGTAAATTACTTGAGGGTTTGACAACATCCTCTGCTCCTCCCAGGACCACCTGTGCCCTGGAGGTCTTGACAGGAAGTCGGGGGAGGATGTTCCCCCCACCCCACTCTGCCAAGTCTCTACTATAGTGGTCTAGAGAGTGATCCACATCCACCCAGGCCTCTGATTTTGAGGGGCAGGGTGGGTGCCTGGGCAGAGCAGGGGCTGGGCGGGCACCTGTTTTGTGCCTTCAGCAGCACTAGGTGTGCCCCTTTCTGGTGCTGGCAGGAAGGCTGAAGGGCCGCCAGGAGGCGGGGACCCACCCTCTGGGCCCAGGCGGCTTGCAGGCCCCTCCTCACCCTGTGCCAGGCTAGTGTCCAGCCTCTGTGAGCTGAGGTTCCTGCCCACTGCCCGTCCCCTCTGGCCTCCCTTCTTCCTGGAGAGCTGAGCACACAGCACGCTTGCCCATTGCCTGTGTTCCCCATAGCGCACCACCCTCCCGGCATCCAAAAACCCCTGTGTGTCTTAATTCGTGTGAAGCAGCTGCTGCTCCCACCGTGCCCTCTGTCGCCTACCAGCAGAAGGGAACGTTCATTGACCATCTACTCTGTGCCTGGTACCATTCTGAGCACTTCACACAGACTCATTTTGTCTCCCCTACCGCATTAGTACTTCCTTTTCAAGATGAGGAGACTGAGGCCCAGTCACTTGTCCACGTGGTGTTTGTAAGTGGCATACCCGACTGCAAACCTGGCCACAACTCATTGTCCAGCACTTCCAATACCCCAATACCTAGACCGCGATGCTCTGGTTATCTGTGAACTGTCCGTGCGGTTGTGTTTAAGGCTATGTCAGAGTCAGCTCAGGCGGTTATAACAAAACACACCACGTGTCAGCTAATGACGGGGCTGCGTTCTGAGAAATGCGTTGTTGGGCAAGTTTGCCATCTTGTGAACATCATAGAGTGCATGTACACAACCTGGAGGGTATGGCCTACTCCACACCTAGGCCATATGAGACAGCCTATTGGTCCTGGATTACAACCCTGCACAGCCTGTGGCGGCACTGAAGACTGTAGGCCGTTGGAACACAATGGTGAGAATCTGTGTGTCTAAGCATACTAACCATAGAAAAGGTGCAGTAGAAATATGGTATTAACAGTAAAAATTGGTGCAGCTGTATAGGGCATTTACCATGGCTGGAGCCTGCAGGACCAGGGACATTGCTCTGGGTGAGTCGGTGAGCAAGTGTGGGTGAATGTGAGGACCCAGGACACTACCAGACACTACTGCAGACTTTATAAACAATGGACACTCAGGCTACACCAAATCTATAAAAACTGCTTTTCTTTCTTCAGTAATAAATGAACCTTAGCTTCCTGGATGTCCGCTGTCATAGATGTGGCCCGCTGGTGATGGAACCGTCGTAATGCGGCACATGGCTATACCACAAACGGGGTGGCTTAAACAACAGAAGTGTGATTTCTCACAGTTGGTGCCAGATGACCGGCCTTGGGAGACTGTGGGCTGAGCCCCAGGTGAGCGCCTAGTGAGGGCTTCCAGCCTGTGGAAGCCCTGACAGCATGTGAAGGATTGGGCTCTTTTCTCTCCTCTTACAAGGACACCAGTCCCATCATGGGGGACCCACTGCCATGGCCTCATCTAAGCCTAAGTACTTCCCAAAGACCTCACCTCCACATGCACTGGGGATTAGGGCTTCAACATACAAATTTTGTGAGGGCACAAATACTCAGTTTATACTCACTTAGAACAGCAAACTCATTTTATTGTGATCTCTCCTGGTTTCTGGTGGGTGGATGGGCTCGGACAGGTGTCTCACAGGGTGTAGTCACACAGGGGCTGGGACTGGTGTCATCTGGAGGCTTGCTTCCTCCTATGTCTGGCCATCAGCCAGGGAGTCCCTGGCCAGGGGAGCCCTGAGGCTGGCCTGGGATGGGTGGCAGATTTGCCCGGAAGGGCCCCTAGACGGGAGCTGCAGGCCACGCAGGAAGCAGCCGGTAGCTGAGCAGCATGTGAGGGTGTGAGTTTATGTGTGTGTGTGAGACTGTGGTGAGAGTTGTGGGTGTGTGAGAGAGTGAGCGTGTGGATGTGTGGGTGTGGGGGAGTGTGTGATCGTGTGAGTGTGTGTGTATGAGGGAATGTGGGTGAGAGAGTTGTGAGCGCAGGTCCTCGTTCCCTCCCCTTGCACTTCTCTTCTTCAAGCATTTTCTTGTGAAAGCCGTGTGGAGCACAGCACCGGTGAGCGAGCAGGATGTATCTGGAAGGCTTCAGGTACTGCCAATGAGCAGAGACTGACTAGGGGAGTGTGTGCAAACCCTGGCAGCCTCCTGGCACCTTCCTGCTCATGTTCCCTGCCTGCCCTATGACTGCTGTGACACTCTGTGGCCACACATGTGTGTGTGTGTGTGTGTGTGTAGCTCGCCACCTATGAGAGCATCCTCAACAGTGTGTTGCTTGAACTTCCCAGTATCTTTAAAATGAACAAAGTGGAACCAGACTGGTGTGTCCTCTGTGATGTGACACTCATAGGTGCCTTTGTTTCTGAGGCTCATCCTGGTGCTATGCTCCCCTGCAGAGCTGTCGCTCTAGTGCCACGTGGTGTTCCAGGTGTGAACGAGCCACTCCTTATTGTCCGTTCTGTTGTGGTGGACACAGGAACTGCTCCTAGGCCTGTTTTCCATTGAAGAGCAATGCTGCTGGGAGCTTGTCTAGACAGTTCCTGGGCTGGGAGGAAGTGGCAAGGCCGCAGGTGTGGGAATGGTCCACCGTGGTTCCAGCGGCAGCCCCATTCCCTCCTGCCAGCAGGGCTGACACACTCCCCATTTCCTATGTTTTCCTCACCACCCCTCACCTCCAGTTCCTTCCCCCACTCCCTACCATGAAGGACTCTAGACATTTGTTGAGGTCTTGTTGTGCTTGATCAGAGCAGTCTGGTGCTGAGGGTGGTGACATCCCAGTGACAAGGAGCATCCTGCACCCACCTCAGCGACCCCTGCTGCCCGGGTAGGACCTCGACTCGGGCCCATCTCTGCTCCTCCCTCACAGCAGACCCAGGCAAGCTCCACCTTTCTGTCTTGACCAAACTGTGTCCAAAACAGCCCCTGGATGAGGACAGCATGACGCTCTTGGGTCCGCCCTCTCTGGGGGAGGGCCTCCCCACCTCCGCATCAGCTCTGGGCTCCTCCTGCCCTTAATTCTTGGTTGTCTTCTGTGGGAAGCCGGTTGGAAAATGGTGGGGAAATGGCTCTTTGTCGCCGGTTTTCCAGGTGGTTTGTAAATGCTCCCAAGGAAATGCTTCTCGGTAATGAACAAGGCCCCTGTGCCCGCTGAAATTGCATGGGCAATTAACCCCACTGGCCTGGCGCCCATGAGGAACACCCCTGGCTGCTGCCTGCCGTGTAGACACCTCCCTGGGAGGGAGTCTAGGATTCCCACTGTGACGCCACCCCCCCCAGTTTCTTCTTACCTGGGGAAGGTGTCAGGATAGGGTGGGTGAGCAGTGGGTGGGTTGGGGGCAGCCGGGCTTCACAGGGAGTGCTTTTCTCTCTCCTGCTGAGAAATCATCCAACTTCCATGGCTTTGAATTCCTGGGGGGTTTTGAGGTCACGAGGACCTGCAGGGCATTGTTTGTGGTCCTATCCCTGGACTGTACCCTTGAGGTAGGCATCTGTGGGGATAATTGGGAGGGAAGCAGGTAAGTTGTGTGTCTGTGATGCACTCTGTGGTCACCAAGACAACAAACACAACTCTTTTCAGCACAGCATTGACATCTTTGTGCCTGGCAAAGAATCAGGGGCCATTTTCTTTCATGAGACTCTTTTCTATCAGGGAGGAGGAAAACCCTTGCTAGAACCCCTCCCACCCTCCAGGATTGGCCTGTACCTCTATGAGTTGCCCAGCAGGCTGTGAGGCTGTGAATATCCAGCATTTTTAAGCTCAATGGTGGAAGGTAGTCTTCTTTAGGTAAGAGGAGAGTAGAGTGACTGTGGATAGGCAGAGCTGGGCATTGTAGGCTGCTAGGAGTTTGCCAGTACAAGAAAGCACAGGCTGAGAGAACAGCACATGAAAGGGCCAGATGTTCTCTGGTGGCAAGAGTAGGGACCAGGGGAAGGGAGTCGCTGGGATCAGGTTGGGTTTCTCAAAAGTCTCAGATTCCCTTCTGTGCACGGCAGAGAAACATTTAGTTTTCCCAGGGGGCATAAGATTACTCAGTTTGCCCTCTTGCACCTTTCCAGGATGCCCAGAAATTTCCGTCGGGACACCTCCCAAAGTCACCAGGCCCCCTTTAAACATCACCTCCATCTGACAGTGCCCACCTGCCTCTGTCCCCCAAGCCTCTGAATGTTTGAGGTGGGGAGGGCAGAGGATGGGCTGAGGTGCAGACTCTGGGTGGCAGGCAGCTGGGGTCTAACTAGTTTGTGGCCTTGGGACATCACCTCCTTTGCTGAGCCCTCACTCCCTGTCCATAGAGTGGATGGTAACAAGA
The DNA here is from genome assembly GCA_027257055.1 of Cephalopachus bancanus. NCBI lineage: Eukaryota > Metazoa > Chordata > Mammalia > Primates > Tarsiidae > Cephalopachus > Cephalopachus bancanus. Next base: position 1,944,094 of record JAPVLO010000336.1, on the reverse strand, counting down.
CCATCCCAAGGTCATGTGTGACTTAGTGGGCTTGGCATGTGGAAGGCGCTTAGCAGACAGATGCTCAACACCCAAGCATGGTTACTAAGCACCTACTGTGTACTATCACAGGGCATAAAGCTGAGAACAGGATGGACAAGGTCTTGTCTCTGGAGCCGATGCTCTGTGAACATTGAGATCGTTCCAGAAGGGAAGTTAGCAGGTCAGTGTGTCAGCAGTAGGGTGCGTCAAAGGGCTCAGACTTGAGTGTGCAGGAGCCAGCAGAGCAAAGCACCCCAGGAAGAGGGACCAGCGGAACAAAGGCCCTGAGGCAGGAACATGCAAGCACATTCCAGGAATGAGGAGGCAGAGGAGGGGCGGGGGCAGCTGTCATCTGTCATTTGTCATCAAGTGGCTGTGATTATTATTAGGTCAAGTTCTGCCCTGGGCTTGGCAAAGAATTGGCAGCAAGGCCAAGCCCTGTCCAGGGTGCTGAGTGGCCCACATGGGGCTGTGACTACCAGACCAGAGGGCTGTGCTGGGACCAGCAAGCCCCCCCCACCCCCGCTGCTATGCAGCCTCTGAACATTTCCATAAGCAGCTTCCTTCTCTGCGGGGTGGGGTGACAGCGTCCATTTTCACCTAGGGGGGAAAGCCTGGCATACTGTAGGCCCACACCACATGCTAGCAGCTGCTAGTCATTACCTTGCTCCGTCCTTCTGGCTGTGCAGCTGAACAAGTCTCTCCTCTGAGTCTCAGTTCCAGTGCTCTTCACAGAGGTGGGGACCGTGATGCCTCCTGGGCGTGATGCTGGGAAGACAAAGTGAGGGAGGGGTGCCAAAGCAGCCCTGGTCCTGCTCGAAGTCTGGCTCCCCGGGCTCCAGGGCCTTTTCTGCCTTAATCAGGGATAGGAGCTAGGAGCCCTGCCTCTGTGGAGGTTCCTCCCATCTTGCAGTGTTAGCGTGATCCTCACCCATCATGGTACCCCTTTCTGCCCTGCGGCCTGTGGACTGGGCTTTAGGGCACAGCAGGGAGCTCTCCTGGGACCCATCTGTGCCCACATGGGAAGCCTTGCTGAGTGGGCATCTGGGAGTAGCAGTGAAAGACACTATAAAAAAGCCAGTGAGTAAAGTGAGAGGCCTGCTCTCTCCTGTTAATAACTCCAGCAAGAGCCTCTTTGCCATCGGATTCAATTTATTCCCATCTGGGCCCTGCTGTCTCCATCAATTCGACTAATAAAGAGAGGTGGATGGCCATGACCCGGGCCTCCACGGAGGCCTCTTCCGAGCTAATTAACCGGCCTGAACAATCCCTTTTAATACTTCTGTGCTTAATGCCCTAAAAGGAAAGAATGAGCTGGGAATGGGGGAGGGGGACTGCGAACTGCAGCTGGCTAGGGGGATGGGGAGGAGGGCTGGTCCCTCCGGACACCACCTGGGGAAGCAGGGGAGTGAGGGAGATGAAGAGACTGGTCCCAGGAGCCCAGCTGGCAGACCCTGAGTTGAGAGCCCACTGTGTGAACCCCAGTTTTCTCACTTACGAAGTGGGGGTGTTCTTGCTGCTAAGACAGACAAGGACAGATTGTTGTGAACGCATGTTGTGTGAGACAAACCCAAAGAAACAAGGAGTGCGGAAACATTGCAATGTGCAAAGTGCGCCTCTGGAGGGAGCCACGGAGGCTGGGGCTCCGTGTCTCTGTGGGAGGGACTGTCCAGAGGGTGGGGTGTGGGGAGGCATGCTGTCACTGTACACTCCAGAGTGGAGAGCAGGTTAGGTGCCAACCTGCCTGGGAGTGAGCTGGGCTCAGCACTTCTCAGCCCTGGGGCCCTGGACAAGTGTCTTTACCATTTATCTCAATGTGCCCATACATCAGGTGGGAATAAGAACAACCTTCGTCAGCTGCTCCGAAGACTGTGAAATAATGTGGGTAAAGTTCTTGGTTACTTCTCAGTAAATACTAGCCATAATAATAATTGTTATAGTTGTGGTTTGAATTCTTACCTAGCATGTATACTTGCTATTTAAAAGGCATCCCTTTATTTTGAAGGGCACACAGACACAATTCCAATCCCCTGGGGGTCACAGGGATTCCTTCGTGCCTGCCTAGCACCAAGCCCGGGGCTGGCTGCTCCTTGGCATGCACTCCAGCAGACTTCTCAAGCCCATGGTGTCTGTCACTGTAGCAGAAAAGGGTGCGCTGGATGACTGCGTATGTTGTTGGGCCTCTCTGTATCTGTGTCCCCACTTGCAAAATGGGCTTGTTCTTGTCCAAGTCACTTCTCTGCCCAAGGACAATGGCTGGCAGCCCCTCCTGTGTTTAAGAATGAATTTTCTACTTAGCTGCAGAGAGTGTGGTCAGCATTTAACCTCCACCCATCAGCTCCTCTGAGGTCTGCCTCAACTGCAAGGAGCCACTTCAGTGGAGGCCTTGGTCTTCCCAGAGCAGCCACATCCAGTGACTGAGCAAAGGGCACATAAAGGATCAGCTATTCCAGGCCCTGGTAGAAGCTCTGGCTGGCAGTATTGTTCCAGAGCTCTCTGCTGGGTTGGCCCAGGATTTGTGGGGCTGCTCTCTCTCTCTCTCTCTCTCTCCACTTCTATTCTAGCAGAGTTCCTACAACAAGCATGTAGGATATGCCTGGGAAAGCCTCTGGGTTTCAATGCAGATGCATGTCTCTAGCTCTCAGCTCTTGCAACCTCCAGAACGAGGTGTCTGTAGCCAGGCCTGGGCAGCCAGTGGCATTTCAGACTCAATGTAGCCACGCTGGGCTTCTGGCAATGTACCCTCCCCCAGATCTGCTCCTCTTACAGTCTTCCTGCATCATCAGAGAGCTGCTGCCTCCTTCCTTAGCAGGGATAACATTTTGGGGCATCTTCAGTTTGCTCTTTCTCACACAAGTGATATCCCATCCATTGGAAAGCCCCACAGCTCTCTCTTCAAAGCACCCGTGGCACTGCTCGCTCCTTTCCCTGCTGGTGCCCCAATGGGGGCTCCCACAGTTTTCTGGCTGACCATTGTCATAGTCTCTCTGCTGGCCTCCTTTCCCCATTCTTGGCCTCTTCTGTCTGCTCTCTGTTCAGCAGCCACAGTGCCCATCACAAAACTTAAGCCAGGTCGTGTCTTGCCTCTGCTCAAAACCTTCTATTCTTTCTCAATCTTATCCAAAATGGACCAAAGTCCATCCCTGGCCCGCGATCTCCCTTGTGGCTTGCCCCAGCTGACATTCACACTTCACCTCCTGCTCTGGCTGCTGCCTGCCCCCCTGCTCATTCTGCACCAGCCATGTGGCCACCTTCAACACACCATGCACTGCTCTGCCTCAGGGCCTTGGCACCTGCTCTTCCCTCTGCCTGGAGTGTCCTTTCCAGATGTCTTCACACCCTTCAGACCTCTGCTTCAATGTCACCTCTCCATATGTTCCCCGTCGCCACCCAGCAGCTCCAGTCAATCTACCTTCAGAGCACATAGCATCACCAAATCGATACTTATATCTACACCTCCATCTACACCTATATCTACATCTACACCTGCACTTCTACCCACATCTACATCTATAGTTATATATAAGTCACATCTAAACCTACACCTAGAGCTACACATATGCCATGTCTATACCTAGTACACTTACATCTATGCCTATGTATATGGATTAACTCTGTTTCTCACTGAAAGATGGTAAACTCCATGAGACTTTATCTGTTTTGTTCTCTGGTGTATCATCAGGAATACTTGAGGCCAGGCTCAATGGCTCAGTCTGTAATCACAGCACTTTGGGAGTGGATTGCCTGAGTCCACAGGTTCGAGACCAGCCTGGGCACCTTGGTGAGACCTAGTCTCTACAAAAATAAAAATAAAAAAATAGCCAGGCATGGTAATGGGTACCTGTAGTTCTGGCTACTTGGAAGACTGAGGTGGAAGGATCACCTGAGTCTAGCAGGTCAAGGCTGCGGTGGCCGTGAGCCTGCCACTACACTCCAGCCTGGGCGACGGAATGAGAATCCAACTCAAAAAAAAAAAAAAAAAAGAATACTTGAAACATGGCTCATACACATTGAGATGTGCTATAAAACACTTACCAGATTTTGAGGATTTAGTTCAGAAAAGGATTGTAGAAGAGCGCATTCGGAATTTTATATTAATTACATATTGAAATGAATCTCAGCTGTTTTACCTGTATTTTAAGATATGGCTACTAGAAAATTATATTTCTGTTGGACAGAACTGTTTCAGAGAGTAGCCTGTAACACGTCTTGGATTTTCTCGACCTTGTGTTTCCATCGCTGGGGGACCTGGCTTCAGACCCCAACACTGGCCGGAAGCTGGGGGTGGTGGCAGGGGCCAGGGGCGCTGTCCACTCTATGGTGCTGAAAAGACACCTCAAGGGCCCAATCCTGCAGCCAGGCAAAGGGTCTTCAGCGCACTTACTAACTCTGAGTCTCAGCCTCTGACTTGTTGAATGGCCCCAGAGCCTTCAAGCATGCCCTTGCCCTGCCAATGAGTCAATTCCAAGTCCTAGCCCCGTGCTATGTAGCAGGCACACAAACAGAAAAGGGGAGGCATCCAGTCCTGAAGACATGCTCCTCTCTGTGGAAAGCAAAGCTTTTGCAAACAAAACATTGGGAAGTCAGCCTATAATTAGAGCAGTAAATCTTGTGGCCCTAATGGCATGCATGGGAGAAGGTAGAGGACAGGAAGCTCAATGCAGGCTGGCGGGGTCAGCACATTGTCTTTCGGGAGGCCCAGACTGGCCTTAAACACAGCAGGGTACAGATGGGTGACCCTCCCACCATTCAGATCGCTTTTGTTAGATGTCCATGTGCTGTTCTGAGACTGTGGGGACAAGACAGATGGGGGTCTTGCCTTTAGGGCTGATGTCACAGGGGAACCGATGGCCCTGATTCAGAGTAAGGATGGCCTCCCTTCATACCTGGGCATTCTGGGACTTTGGGCAGAGCATCAGGCCCAGGACTAGGCTCCAGACCCTGGCTCTGTCCCTTCCAGCTTTGTGGCTGCAGTTAAGTCACTCCAGTGCTCTGTGCCTGAGCCTGCCTCCTCATCTGCGACATGGTTATCCTGCTAACCCCAGGCTTTCTCATTTAACTCTACCATCAATGCTGTGAGAAAGACACCATCATCTCCTTGTACGGGTGGGGAGGTCGAGGAACAGGGAGATGCATCAACCTGCCCATGGCCACACAGGTTGCAGAAAGTGGGAAAAGGGGTATGCCTAGGCTTGAAAGTGACCAGCATATCAAGAGCATCTGCCAGAGCCAGTGGTTGTCTCAGTTCCTTGCCGATGCCTCCTCCTCCACGAGGAAGTCAGCTCCAAGGGTGGCCCTGTCCATTCCAGCTCCTTAGGTAACACAGCAACTGGCGCAGGTCTGGTGCCCAATGGACGGTTGTGGAAGGTCTGGGGAAAAGGACACCATCTAGATAAGGTGGTCACGGAAGGTACAAAAAAATTCTTTTGCATTTTTTATTGTGGTAAAATACAGTTACAAAACTTACCATCTTAATTTTTAAGCAGACAGTTCAGTGGCATTAAGTATATCCATACTGCTGTGCAACCATCAGCACCATCCATCCACAGAAGTCTTTTCATCTTGCAAAGCTAAAATTCTGTCCATTAAACAGTTGCCTGCACCCTCCTCCTCCAGCCCCTGGCACTGACCACTCTACTTCCTGTCTGAATGCGTCGACTCTAGGGATCTCATGTATGTGGAATCGTGCAATGTTTGTCCTTTTGCGTCTGGCTCATTTCACTCAGCGTAATGTCCTCAAGGTTCATCCTTGTTTTTGGATGATGCATTATAGCGTGTGTCAGAGTTTCCTTCCTTCTAAAGGCAAAATAATATTCCAGTGTATGTGTAGATCGCATTGTGTGTATTCATGCATCTGTCAGTGGACACTTGGGTTGTTCTCTCTTGTGGCTGTTGTGAATAATGCTGCCGTAAACATGGGAGTGCAATCATCTCCTTGAGTCTGTTTTTGATTCTTTTGGGTGTATACCTGGAAGTGGAATTGCTGGGTCGTATGGTAACTGTTCCTTTTAAAACAAAAACAAAAAACTGTCATACTGTTTTCCAGTGCAGTTGCACCATTTTTACTTTCTTACCAACAGTGCACAAGAGTTTCTCCATATCTGCATCAACAGAATCTGGTAATTGAACAGGTGGGGTGAGGGAGGGAGTTACTGCATTAACTAGGGCATTTATTTTCAGATTGCTTTGACATTTAGGACCTTGCTGACCCTGGAGGGACCACCCTTCTCAGGGCTAGCCAAGGTTTAGATAGAAAATAACCACCCAGGAACACACACCTTTCATATGCAAACCACCTAACCCAGATCCTACACCCCCAGTCACCCCCTCTATGGGGCTCTCACATGTCTACCTGCCCTATTCATCTCAGGGCCAGGTATCAAGGACAGGCTCTATTCCCCAGAGCCTGCTGAAACTATTCAAGTGAGGTAATCCTTTACCCCTCCCCACCTGTTCCCTCCCACAGAAACCACAACACAAGCTCTTGCCAGTACCCCCACCACCACCACCACTCCTGGGTCTCCTGACCTGCCCTGGTGCTTCTCTGTTTGGCCTCATGTGATGTGCCCCTCCCCCTTGGGAATTGTGAGTAAGAAACTATCTTTTCATGGCAGTCCTCTACTGCTCTGTGGACTTGCCCATACTTGAATAAAAATACAGTCGATATTTTAAAACAGCCCCTGAGATCAAGACAAAAGCCCTGGCATGTGTATCTGGGAAAGGCATCCTCTTCACTTCACCAGTAGGCCGCCTTCTTTGGCTTTCTGGGCCAGCAGAGACAGGGCAGAGAAACCCCAGACTGTGGGACTCAGTCCGCCATCCCCTCCCATCTGCCCCCATCCATTTTCCTGGTGGGAGAATGTTTTCGTGGTAACTTGGTGAGTGACAGTGGCCAATTCTCTTCCTAACAGGTGGGTCAACTGCGACTCAAAGGACGGAGAGTTACATCTACATTAAAAAGCATTCAGGAGAAACTGTGGGTAACCCACACTCTCCCATCTCTAATACGATGACTATCTTACTTTCTCTAGGACCCATCTTTTTATTTATTTGGTCAGTGGTCCTTACCATTTCTCTTCACTCCATCCACAACGCACCCAGGTGAAAGTGCTGGCCTGGGCAGGGCAGGGTGACAGTCTTTCACTTACCATCCCACTGAGGCTTTTCCTGTGTCGCTAGGTGGTCTCCTGGCTGGCAGATTTTGCCAGTTGAGTGCTTTCGTGGAAGGAGGGGGTGGGCTCTCCTGCAGCTGTTGAGTGCAAAGGGCTGGTCACAGCCACAGGAAGGAAGTCCAGAAACGGGGCCAGGTCCAACAGGCCATAAGTGAGCCGCCAGATCCAAGGGAGGGAGGCGGAGGGCGCAGCCAAGTCGAGAAGCCAAGTCCCCGTGGGCTGAGCTGGTGAGCGCACAGCCAGGCTGGGCAGGAGCCAGCGCAGGGCAGCCCAGGGGCCAGCTGCTCCAGGTTATATTTGGCCTGTGCTGCCAGGGACAGCGGGGGCACCAGGGCATCCCAGGCTGGTGCACCATACGCTGTCTAAGCGGTCGCTGGCATTGGGAGGGTAGATAGCTTTCCATCTTGAGGGCATTATTTAGAAATGTTTCAGTTAAGCAAAAAGGGGGAAGCGGAAGCTGTTTGGAATAAAAGAGACTGAGAAGACATAGCAACCAGACACAATACAGCGACTTGTTTGCGTTCTGATTCCAACAAACCAACTCTACAAACATAACTAAAGGCATCTGAGATTTGAACATGGGCCAAGAATTAAAAGACATTAAAGAATTATGGCTTTGTTGGGTGTGATGATATCGTGATTAGATTTTTTAAATCCGTATCTGTTAGAATCACAAATGGAAATACTTATGGGTAAAAAAAAAAAATGACGATGTCTGCAATTTGCTTAAAAATACCAATAATATTGGCTGTGAGCTCTTAAGTGTAAACCCAGGGTGGGGGGGAGGGGGCACATGGGTTCATTGTCCTATTCCCTCTGTTTTTATGTAGACCTGACATTTTCCTTAATAAAATGCCACAAAGAATTTGAACCAATGTATTCTCTTTCACGACTTTTTTTTGTCCTTCCTTTGCACTGCTTCCTGAGGATGGGCTCCCAGGGGGTGGGATTACTGGTTGCAGGGGCTCCAGCACAGTTTTGTTCTGGTTCTGCACATGTCAAGCTGCTCTTCCATGGGACAGTGCAGGCATATGCTGCTGTGGGCACAGGGTCTCTGGAACCACTGCTGGGCAACCCTGCTAGCACTTATTTCAATTTTCAACTTTCGCTAATTCAGTAGGTATAAAGGTATTTTTATTTACCTCTGGTTAACCATGAGCTGCATTTCTCCCTTAGCCCTGCCCACAGTTACCTATGGGATGTTTTGTTTGGAGAAATGTTCGGAACCCGCTCTTATAATTTGGATATATGGCCCTCCAAATCTCAGGCTGAAATTTGATTCCAGTGTTGGAGGTGGGGTCTGATGGAGGCCTTTGGGTTTGGGGAGTGAATTCCTTGTGAATGGCTTGGTGGCCTCCTATCGGTGATGAGTGAGTTCTTGCTGGCTCTATTTGTTCCTGCGAGAAGTGATTGTCTAATAAGAGCCTAGTGCCTCCCTCCTCTCTCTCCTCTTTTCTCTGCCATGCAATACCAGCTCCCCTCCCTTTCTCCTTCCCCTTCCGGCACCAGTGGAAGCTTTCTAAGGCCTCACCAGAAGCAGATGGCAGTGCCATGCTTGTGCAGCCTGCAGAACTGTGAGTCAGATAAAACAAGAGGTTATAAATACCCAACCTCAGGTATTCTTTTATGGCAACACAAAGGGACTGAGATGCCTACAGATGACTTTGACTTTCTGCCCTTTTGGTGTGAACATTACCCAATCTTTGTTAGTTTTTAATGTACAGAAAGCGTTTATGTCTGCATTATTAACCCGCTTTCTTCTTTACTTTCTATACTTCTATCTACCAAAGCATCAACCACTTTTCCACTAGGTTTTCTATGATTGGGTTGCTTACAGTCAAGTATTTAATTTATCCAAGTTTAATTGAGTCTGTGATGCAAAGTATAGATTCTTTCTTTCTCTCAGATTGATTTCCAGATACCTCAGCATCACTCTGAATGAGTTCCCTCTTCACCGTGATTTGGTCTTGAAGTCTGTGAACAATGACCTCTTCGTGTGTCTGAGGGGTGCTGTCTCAAGGCTCAAAACTTTTTCTCCAGTCCGTGTCTACATGTTGTGGCTACGCTACACGCTGCATTAGGCACTGTTACTTTAGAGTGTGCCCTGACATCTGGTGATCCTGGGGTCTGTACTCTGGCTCCTCAAACCCTGACCACGCCCTCTTGCCTCCCCGGAATCCTCCCAAGGCCCAGGACCTGGATTTCAGTTCTGCCACCAGCTGTGTGAGTCTGCCACAAATCCCTCAGCCTCTCTGGGGCAGAGAGCACATGTGGGACCTGCCAGCCAGGTGAAATGCCTGCCCATCATGTGCTCAGTCCATGCTGGCACTTTAGGATTTTTTTTTTTTTTTTGAGTTGGAGTCTCACTCTGGAGTCGCCCAGACCGGAGTGCAGTGGCATGCTCTCGGCCACAGCAGCCTCGACCTGCTGGGCCCCGGTGATCCTTCTGCCTCAGCCTGCCAAGTAGCTGGAACTACAGGCGCGCGCTACCACGCCCGGCTAATTTTTTGATTTATTGTAGAGATGAGGTCTCGCCAAGTTGCCCAGGAGGGTCTCCAACCTGCGGGCTCAGGCAATCCACTCACCTCAGCTTAGAATTTTAAAACTATTCCTAGGGTACTGAGCCTGCAACTTGGGTGGGCTTGGGGGAAGCTGGGGCATCTCCTCTGGATGGGGTCGGCTGCCATCCCTCTTGGCAGGGAACACCCTGTTAAGGGGTCCCTGCAAGCCTGCAGAATCTGGGGGTCCACACTGGCTCAGGTGAGAGGCACGGAGGCACCTCATCCACGTGTGAACCTTAGCAGCTGGCAGCCCCGTTTCCATGGTTACGGCCTGGGGATGAGATCACCTTCTCGCTCCAGGCCTGGGAGCACCAGGCATTCTGCCAAGGAGGCCCTCCCAGGTGCAGGGTGGGGTACAGTGGCCTGGCTGTCCCTCCTGGACAGCAAGGGTAGAGCCACAGGGTGCAGGTTGGGTGTCATGAAGCAGAACCTGAGAAGCAAGCTTGTGGAGTCAGAGCCATGTAGCTTGTTAGTTCTGGTCCTCCAAGAAGCAGCCACTGAGATGGAATGAAGCATGCAAGAGGTTTATATGGGAAGGCGCAGCACGCCAAGCCCAAGGAGATGTCCCCCTTTCCAAAGCCCAGAGTCCCAATTCTCTTCAGGGAAGACTTTGACGGCCACGCTCGTGTGTCTCCCCAGGAAAAGGCATAGAGGGAGGGCCCTGAAGCCCTGCGGGGGAGGCTGGGGCACCAGACCTTCGGAGAAGAGGCTCTGCACACTCGTTGTCACCAGCAGGAAGATGAGCCCTCGAGGTTTTTGTGGGAAACACGGGGTGAAGGGAGATTCCCTGGAGTCCCGGGCGACGACTGGGCGGTGGGGGACGGGGAGAATTTGGAGAGAGGAGGCAGAGGAACAAGAAGCAGGATACAGGAGAAGGAGGAGGCGTGTGAGCGCAGGTGTGTGAGGTGGACGGTATGAGGGGGTGGGAAGAAGGGCGGAGAGAAAGGATGGGAGTAGGCGCTCGGAGGGGAGGAGGATCAGGAGGGGGAGAGAGGCTGGCGGGGAAGGAAGGACTGGGGGAGGGGCTGTGGGTGGGGAGGAGAGGCTCAGGAGGGGAGGGTGAACTTCGGGCGAAGGAGGGGCTCTGGAGAGGAGGAAGTGCTGAGGCGGGAGGGGAGGCGGGGCCGGCAGGGGAGGCGGGGCCCGGCAGGGGAGGCGGGGCCCGGCACGGGAGGCGGGGCCGGCACGGGAGGCGGGGCCCGGCACGGGAGGCGGGCCCGGCACGGGAGGCGGGGCCCGGCACGGGAGGCGGGGCCCGGCAGGGGAGACGGACCTCTGACTTGTCCCACAGGGAATCAGGGAGCCCGCCAATGAACTGGAGTGTGCCTACAGTCGGCGGGGCATGTGGAAGCAAGCAGAACTCCTCCCGCGGGGCCGCCGCCCCGTGGCCTCTAGCTCACCTCCGGCTGCCCCAGCCCCTTTGCTCCGACACACCAACCTTTGTCTCCCGGACTGCTCTGAACCTTTGTACTTGCTGTTCCCTGCGGCTCATCCTTTCTGCCCTGGTGTCCCCTCCTCACAACCCCAACTCAGCCCCCCCCAGGGGCATCTCCCTGCCTGCTGCCCTTATCACAATGAATAGCCTCCAGTCGTCCTGATGGTGTTTTTTGTTTACTGCCTGCCTCTCCCCACAGACTTGCCACCTCCAACCCTGATGACTTTGTCTTCTTTGTGCACGATTGTAACCCCGACATTAAACCACACCTGGCACATAGTAGGTGCTTGCTAGGTATTGTCAAACACCTGAATCCAGTGTTTTTAAATCCTCGTCTGTGGAAGTGGGTGTCTCTGCACTTCATTTTCAGTGGAAAAGCAGAGGCGGAAAGGGTTTTGAGGTGACCCAGCTGGGGCATGGACACACTGAGCTGGTTCCTCCTTCCCTGCTGAGAGGCCTTGCACAGGCCAGCTCACCTTTCTGGGCCCCACGTGGGCTGTTGGGGTGGTGAGATAAAACACCCACGAGAATGCCCCATAGCACAGGGCCAGGCACCCGGGAGATCCCCCTTTCCAGGCCACAGACGTGCCGACATCCCCTTCAGAGTGGCTCTTCCATCGTCAAGGTCGCCCCTAGAACATTCATACTATAGTAGGGCGCGGGGGAGGGCTGAGCTTGGAAGCTCCTCCGCGAGGAGGGCTGATGTGTGAGGGATTTATGGGACGCAGCTCGAAATGAAAAGCAATTCAATTCAATCCCAGGGTGGCAAGAGGCTTCCCGGAGCCTCTCTAAGTGGGTCTGGAGCAGCGATCAGCGTTGCAAATCTATTAGCGTGCTCGGCATCTGGGGCCCATGTGCATGAGTCATCGGGGTAGGGAGCCAGGAAGCTGCAGCATCCAGCAGACTGCTCATCAATTAAGCTCCTCTCCGTTTAATTAAGACATAAAACATCGCCCTGTGTGTCTGCAGGTGGGGCCAGACACCCAGGGCCATGGCAGCGTTGCAGCCAACCTTGTCACCCAGCTCAGACACCCACCAGGTTGCAAGGCCACCGAGGAGTCACTCTGTTCGTTTTCTTGCCCAGAACTCAGCAGCCCGAATTGGGCCATCTGCTTGCATGCTGCTGGTAACGTGCAGCTCACTACCTCTATCCCTCTGCTGCCCTACGCAGGATGGGGAAGTAATCAGGGTATGCCTCTGGAATCAGGCTGCCTGTGTTCACACTGCTTAGCGGTGCAATCTTGGCCCAGTTCTTAGCCTCTCTGTGCCTCAGTTTTCCCATCTATACATAGAAGGATGGGATTAGTACCTGCAGTGCAGGGTTATTTAGAATTAAGTGAGCTAGTACACACAGAGCACTGGAGACAGGGCGCAGGGTGTTGACAGTATCTCTGTATTTGCTGCCAGGATGCCTCCTTCCCACCTTCCCCATCCTCTGACAGTCTGCTCAGCTGTCCCTCAGCCCCTGTGGGCCCCGCCCATGCCTCACGTGGTCTTGAGTGACTTCTAGGATGCATATTGCCGGACACTGGGCAGCCTTGTCCGGCTCACCCCCTGGACAGGGAGGTCTGAGGAAGGAGCCTGGCTCTATCTGCCCCCATGTCCCCAGTGCCCAGCACACGTGCTCACATAGATGCCAGCATGCACGTGTCCTGGGTGAATGAATTAATGATACAAATAATTCTTTCATGGGCTTTTTTGGGCCCCGGAGAGTAAGATGAAGGGGAACGCTGTGCTCAAAAACTGCCAGCTCAGGCATTAGGCAGCTCTGGTTAGGTTCCACTCCCTTGGGGGAGGTCCATCTCATCTTTCAGCCTCAGCATTCCCACCAGTAGAATGGGGCCACGCTGGTGCCCTTAGGTGCCTGCTCAACATCTATTCCTTGCTTCTTCCTTAGTAATGGAACAATATTTCAGGGCGGAACAGCCGTTATCTCAGCACAAACTGAGACCTGTTCCAAGCTTTCTTGTAACTGAGAGTGTCCCTGGGGCCCCAACTGGTCAATGGAATGTATATCCGTAGGGTCTTCTGGGGGCTCCGGTCAAGCCTGGGCCTGGTTCCTCCTTTCCCACTTATCACCTTGAACTTTGGGACGGATGCCAGCCCACTAAGAGCAGTGACAGATCAGCCCCTGGACTCCTCGCCGTATGACCACAGTAAACCCCTGTTGGTTTTAGCTTCTGTGAGTTGGGGGTCTTCTGTTTCTTAGAGCCAAGTGCACCACACAGGAATGCCATGATGTCACCACACACAGGGGTACATAGAGCACCCACCCCAGTGCCCTGCACGAAGCTGGTGTCAGTAAGCATGCATGCCCACTCATGCCCAGCCAGGCTCACCATCCTACTGGCCCACGTGGGTAGGAGTGAGGGAGCAGGGGAGACTCCGTGCTGTCAGACTGTGTGGCAGAACTCACCCCACCGAGGCCTCCCACCAGGACAGGCCTGAACACCTCCAGTGTGGCAGCACAGGGGCAGAGCCCCTGGAAGGGAGAACAGCAGGGGTCGGCTGGGGAAAGTCAGGCAGAAGTCTTGGCCTTAAGCTGACTTGGGCAAACAGCATGGCTTTGACTTGAGGACATTTGAGGGAAGGGCTGTCCAGGGAGAGGGGTTTGCAGGTGGAGAAGCCCAAGGCACGGCTCATGATCCCTGGCACACGCGGGCACAGAGGGACTGTGGGAGGTCACGGCAACAGAGCTGGTTAGTGTGGGAGGGACCTGGACATCAGGCCGCAGCCTGGCTTCCTTCTATAAACTAGTGTCCCCAAACTTCCGCCATCTGGATATTTTGTCATGGTGTCATACTGCCTACGCTGTTGTTGACTTCATACATTCTCTTCAATTCTGCTCCCTTTTAGAAACCTAAACAAATGTATCTGTGATCCCGGCAAGAAACTGGAAAGCCGGTAGCACTTGCTATCACCAGAAGGTACCTGTGAACACAAGCACAATGAACGCCTGCAGCAGCCATCGATTCTAGCCAGCGATTTCAACCCGCCAAGGCTCTGGGCCTGATGCCGGCTCTCTCTCGCTCTGAAAAAGGGAGATTAACACGTGCTGGAGAGGTGTTAAAGACAGGCTAGAAACAAGCTGAGACTTCCCGCGTGATGGAGTAAGTAGGATGGGAAGGGAATTAGAAGGGATTTAACATACTCCTGACGTGACGTCTGACTTAATGCTGGTCGACGCACAGCTGTCGACAGAGCCTTCGAGGTCCGTGAGGAGCCACTGCACTGCTCTGAGCAAGAAGAAAATATAATCAAGGAGTGTGTGACTGCAGCACACATGGTCTGACTCGCAGAGGGTGAATGAAATCCTCTCCTCCTTCCGAAAGGGAGATGATACCAGGAAGAGCAGGAGGCAGCATGAGGAGAGGCACCCAAAGCGTCTGTCTCCTGCTGCCGTCTTACGGTGGACTCTGCCATGCCAACTGGGTGCAGGCGGCCTTTGGAGGTCTGCTCCTGCTGGGATTATCCTCCCTCGATGGGAACCATCCTCAGATGCGAAGGAGTGGCCTGTGCAGGGTCACAGAGATGGTGTCTGAGGAGGCAAGAGAACTGGCCTGACCCCAGGACTTCCAATTCTGGGGTACAGTCCTGGGAGCTTCTGCCTCCAGCACCAATGGCTCTCCCAGTCTTTTCCAGAGGAAGGACCCAGGAGTGCTGCCGGGATGGTGGTGGACAAAAGGGCAGATGGGGAGGTGGCAAAGGGGCAGATGGTATCCTCAGCCGTGAACTGGAGGATACCAGCCCCAGGACAAATTCTAGAATGGACAGTCACATGCTTGGTCTAAGCAACAAAGGCTGACCAACCACCAGGAGTTCACAGGGGCTCACTAAGGAATGCTTCGATGGAAGGTCACCATCTCGTGCCACAAGCAGATGGCAATTAAATAAATGTGAGGAGGACAAAGCAAAGTTCACTAGTGACTTGCTCTTGTTGCTATCAGTCTCCACTCATTGCACTTTTGTCTAGCTTTGAGGAGTTCTCTTTATTGTGAAGAGGCATTCCCAGGTATTTCACCCAAGATTTTCACAAACAATCCAGAGCAAGACAGGGCTCTCAGTTATGATTGTTTTTATGAACATGTGCTTTGTGAGTAAATTCTGGAGAATTCAGTGACACGGGAAACTGAAGCAGGAGGCAGAACTATTATAAACTGACGCAGAGATCACTGATTCACTTGGGTATGCTTACATCCCCCTAATAAATAGAAAATTGATTACAGTGAAGGGGCTTCTGAAGGCAGCTGAAAGGACAGTAAATACATACAAGTAAATAGCTTTCCTATTTATATAGCAGACAGTTGAAAAACTGTGATAGGCACAGAGATGTGCCGCTCAAAGTCCCTTCTCAGAAGGACTTGTCACCCCACTTCCTGCGAGTGTGGTCAGCAGATAGCCATCAGATGTCAGCCCTTTTAGGAATGACCTCAGTAGCAGAGAGCCACCCTGACCAAGAACACACTCTCCTCAGCCTGGGCACATTCAATGACTGAAAGACAAGGTTCTAAGCCGAACTGGACAACTCCCACAGGCTGTTTACGCTCCTCATGGGATCCTTTTGGGGTCAGCTGAAGTGGTCAGGCCTGTTGATGTCTCTTGACCTTGACCTCTCTCTGTCCAGTCCTGCTTCTTTCTCCTCTCTCCCAAGAGTCAGCATCCTTGGTTCAACATTTGCAAGACCATAAATGTCATTAAATACATCAACAGATGTAAAAGCAAGGACCACGTGATTATATCATTAGATGCAGAAAAAGTTTTTGGTAAAATCCAGCATCCCTTCTTGACAAAAACCCTCAAACACCTAGGTGTAGAAGGAACATACCTCAAAATAGTAAGTGCCATCTACGATAAACCCACAGCTAACTTATTGCTAAAGGGACAGAAACTGGAAACATTTTCCCTGAAAACTGGAACAAGACAAGGCTGCCCACTCTCACCCCTCTTGTTCAACATTGTGTTGGAAGTCCTAGCTCAGGCAATTAGACAAGAGAAGGAAATCGGGGGTATCCAAATAGGAAAAGAGGAAGTCAAGTTATCCCTCTTTGCTGATGATATGATCCTATACTTTGAAAATCCAAGAGAATCTGTCAAAAACCTACTTGCACTGACAAAAGACTTTGGCAAAATCTCAGGGTACAAAATAAGTGTGCAAAAGACAGTTGCATTCCTATGCACCAATAACAAGCAGGCAGAGACCTAAATTAAAATCACACTCCCATTCACAATAGCCACCAAAAAAGTGAAACACCTTGGCATCTTCCTAACCAGAGAAGTGAAAGATCTTTACAATGAAAACTAAAAAACACTGCTCAAAGAAATCCAAGAAGACACAAACAAATGGAAAAATATTCCATGCTCATGGATAGGAAGAAACAACGTTGTTAAGATGTCTATCCTACCAAAGGCAATCTACAGATTCAATGCAATACCCATTAAATTACCAATACCATTCTTCTCAGATCTGGAAATGACAATACAGAAATTCATATGAAACATAGACAATCACGAATAGCCAAAACGATCCTCAGCAAAAGAAATAAAGTGAGAGGTATCACACTTCCAGACTTTAAACTTTACTTTAAGGCTACAATAATCAAACAGCCTGGTTTTGATACAAGAATAGGCACACAGACCAAAGGAACAGGGTAGAGATTCAGGAAGCAAAACCTCAATTTCTCAACCAACTCATCTTTGACAAAGCCTCCAACAACAACCACTGGGGAGAGGAGAACCTATTCAGTAAATGGTGCTGGGGAAACTGACTGACCACATGCAGAAGATTGAAACAGGACCTCTACCTATCACCATACACAAAAATTAACTCTAAATCGATCAAAGACCTAAACATAAAACCTCAAACTATAAGAATTTTAGAAAATGCAGGAGACATCTTTATGGAAATTGGAACTGGCAACCAATTCCTGATCAAAACCCTAAGTGCCTGTACCATAAGAAATAAGACAAGTGGGACCTCATCAAACTGACGAGCTTCTGCAAAGCAAAATAAACTATCAAGAGAGCAAGGAGACAGCCTACAGAATGGGAAAAAAATATTTGCCAACTTATATCTGACAAAGACCTAACACTAGGATCTACAAGGAACTCAAACACGCCAAAAAGAAAAAAAACAAACAGCTCCTTTAAAAAGTGGGTAAAAGACATGAATAGACACTTCTCAAAAGAAGATATATGGGCAGCCAACAGAAACATGAAAAAGTGCTCAGCTTCACTCATCATCAGAGAAATACAAATCAAAATCACATTGAGATACCACCTAACCCCAGTAAGAATGGCCACCATTAATAAAACAAACAACAACAGATGCTGAGGAGGATGCGGAGAAAAAGGAATGCTTCTAGACTGCTGGTGGGAATGCAAACTAGTGCAACCTCTTTGAACGACAGTGTAGTGATTTCTGAAAGAACTAGAGATTGACCTTCCATATGACCCAGCAAACCCCTATTGGGAATATACCCAGAGGAACTCAAATCATTCTATAAAAAAGATACCTGCACACGCATGTTTGTTGCAGCTCTATTCACAATAGCAAAAGTATGGAACCAACCATGTTGCCCATCGAAACTGGACTGAATTTTTAAAATGTGGTACATATATACAGTGGAATATTATGCAGCCATAAAGAAGGACAAACATATGAACTTCACAGCAACTTGGATGGATTTAGAGTCTATCATACTCAGTGATCTATCACAGAAACAAAGAACAGAGTACCATATGTTCTCACTCATAAGCAGACTTTGAACAATTATAATACTGTAAGAAAGGGACTGGCAGTAGTGGGAAACTGCCAGGGGAGGGGATGTGGGATTGGCAGTTGAGAAAAACTGCCAGGGGAGGGAGGGGCACACCTCATCAACAAGGGTACCTGCATAATGAACATTTGTATACCTAACTCTGAATTGTACCTCGCATCTTTAAAATAAATAAATAAATAAATAAATAAATAAATAAATAAATAACATCCTGGAGAACCCAACACGTTACAATAAATGTCCCAGGAGCATGTATTCAGGGCAACTTGAATCTGTGCTCCCTGGTTGCAGTCCTCAAAGTTGGCCCAAATAAACTCTCTACTTATATATTAAAAATTAAAAAAAAATCCCTTCCACAATAACAACAGAAAGTATGAAACAGTGAAGAATAAACTATTAAATGACTTTCATTTAAAGAAATTAAAAGCAGGGACTCTTGGTTCAGGACAATGGACTTCCAGATGCCAGAGTCATACTGTGATGCCTAATTTTGGATGTCAACTTGACTGGGTTAAGGGATACACAGATAACTGGTGAAGCTTTATTTCTGGGCATGTCTGTGAGAATGTTGCTAAAAGAGATTGGCATTTGAGCCAGTAAACTGAGTAAGGAAGATCCACACTCACCAACATGGACGGGCATCATCTAATCCTTTGAGGGCCTGAGTAGAACAAAAAGGTAAAGGAAGGGCAGTTCTCTCTCTTGCAAACTACTTTAATATCCCCAAACTTCTTTATCTCCTTATCAATCTTTACTGACAGTGTGGCTGGGTATAGAATTCTAAGCCCATAATTACTTTGACTCTCTCTGTCTCTCTCCCCCACCCACTCCCTTCCCCTTTCTCCTTCCCTTCCCTCCCCTTAAGCTGGGAAATCCAGCTTCTCCTGCCCTTGGACAACAGAACTCCAGGCTTTCTGAATCCGGATCTTAGACTGAATTATACCATTAACTTCCCTGGTTCTGGTTCTCCAGCTTGTAGACAGCAATTTATGGGACCTCCGAGCCTTCATAATTTTGTGAGCCAATTCTCATAATAAACTCTTTCTTTCTTTCTTTCTTTCTTTCTTTCTTTCTTTCTTTCTTTCTTTCTTTCTTTCTTTCTTTCTTCCCCTCTCTCTTGCTCTTCCTCCCCCCATCCATCCACCCATCCATCCATCCAGTTGGTTCTGTTTATCTGGAGAGCCTTTACCTGTGACATACTTCTTCTTGTGCTGAATTCATAGCAATACTAAAAATATTAAACAATTTAAAAGGAAGCTGGCAACCTCCTTTTTGTAAATAAGAAGGGAGCTTTTTTGGTAGACCTGAAACTGAGAGGTGTCACTAAAATGCACAGAGTGGACAGAATTATATGGAAGAAAAAATTGCTGACTGGACAAGGTGGAAGATTTTACCAGAGATGAGCACAAGAAAGGTCAGCAAGTATCCAGAGATGCCATGCCATTCTCAGCAAAGGGAAGAGCCCTGCTAAGAGGGCTTTGTTGGGAATTTCTAACAGTTGGCGTGCAAACAAACACTGTCACTAATGTCCTCAGAGGGATTAGCACTGCTACTTCACCCTCAAAATAAAGATGGGAGTTATGAAAAGAACCAAATAGAGATCATGGAATTGAAATTATGTAATATATCATGTAAAATCATAACTGATTCATAGATTGACCATGTGTAGAACAAAGCAGCACAGAGGAATAGAGAAATGGAAAGTATCAAAACAGGTAAGAGACATTGAGGTTTCAGGCAAGTTCAATATCTATCTGGTCGAGTTTCCAGAATGGAAGCTGAGAAGGACAAGACAGGAAGCAATATTTTCAAAAAAGTCAGACAAAGCCTCCAGAACTAAAAAAATAAATTAATCTTCATACCGAAAGAGCATACTGCATATATTGAAGAGCAAAGCACCATAAGACAAAACACTGGACTCACTGATAAAATTCCATTTATACCAAGGATAAAAAACCAACCCTAGTAGTTACCAGCAAAGAATATGGGCATTTATAAAGAATGAAATTCAGATGAAGTCAGCAAAAAACAAAGACGAGACAATAATGAAATGGGATCTTCAAAGTGCTGAGACAAAGTAACTGTGGGCTTAGAATTCTATACCCAGCCACACTGTCAGTAAAGATTGATAAGGAGATAAAGAAGTTTGGGCATATTAAAGTAGTTTGCAAAGTTTATCACCCACACAAGTCCTCACTGAAAAAAATTAATAAGGGAAATATTCCAGCAATTACAGAAATTCAGGTGGAAGCTGTGGAAGCCAAGAAGCAGTGTTGAGCAGAGTCATCCATTAAGAGTATTATGTGGCTGGGCTTGGTGGCTCAGCCTGCAATCCCAGCGTTTTGGGAGGCCAAGGTGAGTGGATTGCCTGAGCCCACGGGTCTGAGACCCGCCCGGGCAACTTGACGAGACCTCATCTCTACAATAAATCAAAAATTAGCCAGGCATGGTAGCGTGCACCTATAGTTCCAGCTACTTGGAAGGCTGAGGCAGAAGGATCGCTGGAGCCCAGCAGGTGGAGGCTGCGGTGACCAGGGAGCGTGCCACTGCACTCCAGTCTGGACAACAGAGTGAGACTTCAACTCAAAAAAAAAAAAAAAGAGTGTTACGTTTACAGAAGTATGGATTAAAATAGTCTGGAATATGTGAGGAAGTAACAAGACTCCAAGAAACTTGTCTCCTCTGAGGGAGATGAGGGTATCAGTTTACTCAATTGAGGGTAGCAGGTGTGAATAGGTCAAGTATGCAAAGATAGAGACTGGGTGATCTTAACAAAAGAAGTAGGATATAGTATTATAAGCATGGATAAAGTACATCTCAATGTAAAAGCCATTAAAAGCCATTTTACAGAGGCAAAAACAATGAACCAGTCACAGTCCAGAAGGAAACACTAGAAGGGTTAAGACAAGAGCAATGACTGAAATAAAAGTTCTGTTTACAGAGTTATTGGCAGGGCTGAAGGAACCAACATGATGAGGTTCCCAGGGACCTGCCTAGATCTGCAGGAAGAGAGGATGGTGCTCCCTGGACCCAGGAGCAGTAGCAGCTGCAGGAGAGGGGCAGTTGATAAGGAATGTAGCTGCACCAGTCACAGCCCCGCAGGGAGGGAGGGGTGATGCTAAGCCAAGCACCTGAGCTCAGCCCCGTCCTGCTCTCTGATCTGGAAACCAGAGAGGGCAGGGTATGGAGGCTGCAGACCACTGAGGTTGCTTCTGGGGGGCCCAGCAGGGCAGAAAAGGTGGGCCTGGAGAGGTCAGTAGAGAGTCATTGCTGAGATGTGAAAGAAATAATCACCAAGAAAAATGTAACAAGAAAAATCCTCAGTGTATTGGGAGGCCGAGGCAGATTGACTGCCTGAACCCAGGAATTCAAGACCAGCCTGGGCAACATAGTGAAACCACATCTCTACAAAAAATAAAAATAAAAATTAGTTGGGCATTGTGGCGCACACCTGTAGTCCCAGCAACACAGGATGCTGAGGTGGAAGGATCACCTGAGCCCAGGAGGTTGAGGCTGCAGTAGTCATGATAGTGCCACTGCCCTCCAGCCTGGGTAACAAAGTGAGACACCCTCCCCCCCAAAAAAATCCTTGGTGCGTTGCAATGACAAACTTGAAAACATATAAAGTGAAAAAAAAGCATTATGGGGGAAATTGAATCATCTACACAGCTCTCTTACAAACAGATCACATAGAAATGGTGAGAACATCAGAAATCTTTGTCATATAATTTAATCAATACCAATTAATATAATAAAGCAAGCTATTACTAACTAGGTGGAATTCAGGTTTCTGGTCAGCAGGGGTCAGGGGAAGTGGCAGGGCTGAAGTCACTCTGTGAATGAAAAGATTTAGAGAGGTTTGCATATTTGGGGAGAGAGAATACAGAGTATTAGTTAACATAGAATTTTAAAAGTATGCATGTGTTAACAATCTAAAGGTAGTCACTAGAGGAACAGCTTCAAGCTGCAGCCACACTGGCCTGTGGGTTCCTGGGAGGGGTCTGCTCTCTCCCCTGGGGCCTTGATGGCTGGGCTTCCCTCTGCCCAAAAGGTATAACTTTTAAAGAAGTGGAAAGGAAAAATGAAACTAAAAGAATGAAATAATCCAATAAAGGGGGGGAAGTGTAGCAAAAAGCACAGTGCATAGAAAAAAATAAACTGGGAAGACTAAATCTGAGCATATTTATTAAAATACACTCTCAAATGGGATTAAAACACAAACTCTAGCTGCATTTTATTTATGATATAACACACCTAAGATGTTATAAAAGAGAAACAAGAAAATGACAATAATACAAAAAGATCCAACAGACAAATGCTGATAAAATGGCAACATTATGTGGGAAAATACAATTGAGAGTAAAAGAGTTAAAAAAGACCAAAAAAGGCAGAGTTAATTTTGATAAGAGGCACTTTCCCCAAGAATAAATCACCACTATTGGTCTGAAAAAGCAGCTTCAAAATGTATAAATGAAAGCCTACCAGAAATACGGGAGATTTAATAGCACAGAGCTTTCAGAAAGGGACAGACTGAGTAGAGAAACAAGTAAGAAAGGACTAAGGGATTCAAATAATACGATGCAAACCTTGACGTTCCGTCAGTCTTGACGCATGCACATGCATATGGACTAGAGGCTCAGAGGGAAGTCAGAGCCTAAGGGTGTCATCCTCTCTCTAGAAAGGGGACAGAACCCTGTGGGAGAGAACCCCAGAGCCAACAGGTTCAGACACAGGGCTGGGGAGGTTGGATCCTGGACTTTGCCAGCCTTGTTCCCTGACAGTGAGGGCTGTGGCACGGCAGCAGCCTATGGGCCCCGGTCCACCCCCCCCCAGAGCCCCCTGGCTTCAAGCCGCAGCCACACTGGCCTGTGGGTTCCTGGGAGGGGTCTGCTCTCTCCCCTAGGGCCTTGATGGCTGGGCTTCCCTCTGCCCCTGAGGTCCCCACTCACCCACTCCACCACCCATCAAGGCGGACTCCCACTCCCTTCAGACATTCCTGCTAGGATCATTTTTTCTCAACTTCTGACAAGTAGGTCAATTATAAGCCCTGTCTCCTCTTCCAGCCAGCATGCAACACAATTCTCTTGATTACTTTGTTTCTGAGATTAAACAGATGACAGGATCAATCCAATCAGCTTCTC
This sequence comes from Cephalopachus bancanus, assembly GCA_027257055.1. Lineage (NCBI taxonomy): Eukaryota > Metazoa > Chordata > Mammalia > Primates > Tarsiidae > Cephalopachus > Cephalopachus bancanus. The sequence continues at coordinate 1,920,988 of JAPVLO010000336.1, read as the reverse complement.
ACCTAAGACAGAGTCTTGGGGAGGTGGATGTTTGACAGTGGACACTGATCCTATCATCTTCAGAGCCATGCCTGGCCAAAGCTCCGCCTTCCTTACTACGCTCCCACCTGTCCCTGTGTGGTAAATCTGGGCCCCTCCCTCTCTAGGCGACAGTGTCAGTGTGGGGCAGAGGCCATTGCTGCTTGGCGCCTACATCACCCGGAGTGGCTGCCTTGCTGCCCTGGACCATCCACACAGCGCCAGAGAGAGACTGCTGGGAACATCAGGCATTTGAGGGTGGCAAGCAGATTTGGTCTGGAGGGGTCACCTTGGGGTGGGAGGGTCAATCTGCCTTGCACAGAGGGCCTCAGGCACTTCCCTGCCATGGCCCTGATGCCCTGTGGTCTGCCCTCGGCTTACAGTTCAGCTGCCCCAGCTGTTCCCTCATCCCACTTCGTGGTCTATGAACTCTGGGGTCAGGGGTTCAGGAGTTGCACTGGGAAGCTATTACCAAGTTGATCTCTGAGCTCCCCTTTATGTGCCCTGAAAATGTACCCAAATGTGTTTATCTCCATGTCTTGTGAAATGCCAGGTGGGTTAGGTTTTTATACTTTGCCAGATTCATTGATGAAAGCCAACTTTCCATGCTTTTGAAGAACAAAACAAAACCCCTTTATTCTCTTAGTGGCGAAAAACAACTCCACATCACCCACCTGCCCCGGCCCCATAGCAAACCTGAGGTCTGCCTGGGAGTATCTGTCTGTCTGGGAACTACCCTTACCGTGGGGCCTCCTGTGTCCCTGATCACTGGTGGGGCTTTGGCCTGCATGCCCGTCCAGCCCCTTGGGCTTACACGTGGCTGGCTTTTGTTTTTTTATTTTTTATTTTTTATTTTTTGGAGTTGGAGTCTCACTCTGTCACCCAGATTAGAGTGCAGTGGCCGCTCCTGGCCACCGCAGCCTTGACCTGCTGGGCTCCGGCGATCCTTCCAACTCAGCCTGTGGCTGGCCTTTGGCCGTGATCTCCAGATGGGGCATCCGCCTTCTGCTGCCTCGGTGCCTTCCTTTTGCCAAGGGCTGCCTCCAGTTTTGATCCCCTTGTGGGATGTCAGCCTAGCCGCCTGGGTTTCCAGGATACTTTCTTACCCCATGGGACTCCCACCCGTGAACTCCTCAATCCTTCCAAATCAGCCACTACACCCAGGCTGCTTCTTAAACAAATAATGACAGACAGGTCAAGGTCCCTTTTAAAGACAGTGGGCCAGGCATGGTGGCTCATGTCTGTAATTCCAGAGCTTTGGAAGGCCTAAACAGGAGGAATGCTTGAGGCCAGAAGTTCAAGACAAAACTGAGTAACATAGCAAGATCCCGTTTCGGAGTGGGGGGCGGAAATATATATTTATATATATATATGTATAAATACACACACACACATACATATATACACACATACATATACCCAGGAGATTGAGGCTGCAGTGAGCTGTGATTATGCCACTGCACTCCAGTCCGGGCAACAGAGTGAAACCCTGTTTCTAAAAATAAATAAATAAGTAAATAAAATATAAGACATAAATGCAGCCCAAAGTTTCTGAGCATGGTTCTGGATTCTGAAGTTTCAATCAAGGAGAAGGGACATGCCTGTATTCTCAAGGTGAGCAGGAGGCTGAACAACCACTTGTAAAGGAGTGGACAGGTGGGCCCTTAGCTTCCTCTTAAGGAGGCTGCAGAGGAGAAGGACGTCTTCCGTGAGTTGCCTCCTCAAGGCCACAGGAAGGGGAGTGGTGAGAGTATGAGTGAGGTGCCCTGCTGGGGATGGTCCAGGCCTGAAGCTCCACAGGTGCCAGTGGTGCCTTGTACGTGTCACCTTTGTCGACTGGCTTGTCCGTGCAGCTCCGGCCACCCTCCTGTGTGCTCAGTGCTTGACTGTCTTCACTGCCTCCTCATCTTTGGAAAGGCATTTCCTCCTGCCAGGTCAGGTCTGCCTCTTCAGCTCTTCATGGTGTTTGTTCAAGCTTCATTTTCCTGGTGATTCTTTGTCTAGATGACATTCTCCAGAGATGACTCCCATTTGGAGTATTATTTTTGAACAGACTTCAAGCGTGTTAAGGACTTTTTATTTCTCCTGAGTGAGTACCCCAGTGTTTTAGGAAAACAGCATTTTCTTTCCTAGAGTCAGTTTTCAACCAACTGCCCTTGTCTGGACAGAAGCCAGAGACCCACTGAAAAGTTGTCAACAAGCATACGTACCCCTGACTTCCTAGCTTTAAGCTGAGGACAGCTGGCCACCTCTTCCCTCCCACCTCCCAGGGCCCAGGCTGTAGCCCAACTCCACGGGCCTCTCAGGCGTGAAGTCCTCCACAGGCCCCTCCAGTGGCCATGGCATTACTCGTTACTCGACAGCGGGGGCGGAGAGTCTTCCAGCATCTGCCTGGAACTCAGCCCACCCCTAGCACCAGGGCTGGGACCCTCGAAGGGGCTGGCTGTGGAGGGGAGTGCAGCTGAACACTCACACCCATGTGCTTGCTCCTCTTTCCTTATAAACTTTTTATTATGAAAAGCCTTAAACACAAGGAAAAGTAGAAAGAACAGTACAAAGAACACCCATACAGTCCTTGTCTACATTCCGAGTATTAAGGTTTGACCATATTGCTGCCTCTCTCTCTCTTTCCACACACACTGCTAAACCACTGAGAAATAAACTAGAGATTGAATAATGCTCCAAGGGGCATCTCTTAAAAAATAAGGATGGTCTCTCACATTCGTATGTAGCATTATCTTGGCTGCAAAAATGATAAATTTCACGATATCGTTCAATACTAACTTTACTCTCTATTCTAGTTTACATGACAAGTTTACAACTATCCTCAGAATACACTCTATAGCTTTTTAAAAAACTCAGACCAATCAATAGTGATAAATTATAGTAGACGTCTATTGACTATTTTTATTAAAGAATAAGATACACATTCTTGTTTCTCTTTTAATATAGATTAATATAAGCATATTTCCCTTTTACCTTCTGCAGAATGGCATGTATATCTTAAATGTATAGCTCGTTGATTTTTAAATAGAAATATAATTCACATACCACAGATTTTCTCTTTTAAAGCGTACAATTCAGTGGTTTTTAGTATAGTCACAAGATCATGCAACTATCACCATCATCTAATTCCAGAACATTTTCATCATTTTTATTTTTATTTTTTTTCATTTTCATCATTCTTAAAAGAACTCCCACACCCATAAGCAGTCATTTCCCATTCCCCTCTCCCCCAGCCCTTGGCAATCATTAATCTACTTTCTGTCTGTACAGATTTGCCTTTCTGGATGTGACATATAAATGCATGGCTTCTTTCACTTGGCATAATATTTTCAAAGTCTGTCTGTGTTATTGAATGTATCAGATTTCATTCATTTGTAGGGTGATATAATATTCCATTATATGGATATACCACATTTTGTTTATTCAGTCATCAAATGATAGACATTTGGGTTGTTTTCATTTTTTTTTTGAGTTGGAATCTCATTCTGTCACCCAGGCTGGAGTGCAGTGGCACACTCATGGTCACCCCAGAGTCGACCTGCTGGGCTTCGGCAATCCTTCTGCCTCAGCCTTCCAAGTAGCTGGAACCACAGGTGCATGCTACCACTCCTGGCTAATTTTTTTGATTTACTATAGAGACAAAGTCTCACCAAGTTGCCCAGGCTGGTCTCAAACCCACAGGCTCAGGCAATCCACTCACCTTGACCTCCCAAAGTGCTGGGATTACAAGCTGAGTCACAGAGCCCGGACTGTTTTCACTTTTGAATAATTCTGTTATGAACATTCATGTACAAGTTTTTGTGTAAATATATGTTTTCATTTCTCTTGGGTGTAGATTTAGGAGTGAAAGTGCTGGGTCATATAGTAACTCTGCATTTAACTCTTTGAGAAGATGCTAAGCTATCTTCCTCAGCAGCTGCACCATTACACATTCCCACCAGCAATGTATGAAGTTTCCACCTTCTCCGCATCCTTGGCAGCGCTAGTAATTGTAGTTTTCTTTTTTAAAACTTTAAATATGTGGGGTACAATTCAGGGTTAGGTATTCAAATGTTAATTATGCAGGTACTCTTATTGATGAGGTGTGCCTCCCCCTCCCCTGGCAGTTTCCCACGACTGCCAATCCCTTTCTTATAGCATTATGGTAGTTGTTCAATGTCTGCTTATGAGTGAGAGCATGTGATACTTGGTTCTTTGTTTCTGTGATCATTCAGTATTATAGCCTCTAAGTCCACCCAAGTTGCTGCGAAGTTCGTAATTTTGTCCTTTTTTTTTTTGAGTTCGAGTCTCACTCGGTTGCCCAGACTGGGGTGCAGTGGCCGCTCCCAGCCACCGCAGCCTCGACCTGCTGGGCTCCTGAGATCCTTCCGCCTCAGCCTTCCAAGTAGCTGGAATTACAGGCGCGCTCTACCACGCCCGGCTGATTTTTTGATTTATTGTAGAGATGAGGTCTCGCTGCCCAGGCGGGTCTCGAACCCACGGGCTCAGGCAATCCACTCACCTCAGCCTCCCAAAGGCACGGGATTACAGGCTGAGCCACTGAGCCTGGCTAATTTTGTCCTTCTTTCTGGTTGCATAATATTCCACTATGTATATGTACCAAATTTTTTTATCCAGTCCTGTTTCAACAGGCAGCACGGTTGGTTCCATGTTTTTGCTATTGTAAATAATGCTGCAATAAACATGTGTACATGGACTTTGCAGCAACTTGGATGGATTTAGAGCCTATCATACTCAGTGTTCTATCACATAAACAAAGAACAGAGTACCATATGTTCTCACTCATAAGCAGACCTTGAACAATTATCATAATGCTGTAAGAAAGGGATTGGCAGTCGTGGGAAACTGCCAGGGGAGGGGAGAGGCACACTTCATCAACAAGGGTACCTGCATAATGAACATTTGTATACCTAATCCTGAATTGTACCCCACATCTTTAAAATTAAAAATAAAAATTAAAAAAAAACGTGTGTGCAGGTATCTTTTTCATAGAGTCGTTTGAGTTCCTCTGGGTATATTCCCCATAGGGGGGTTGTGGGGTTGTATGGGAGGTCAATTGTTCACTCTTTTAGGAATTTCCACACTGTTTTCCACAGAAACTATACTAGTTTACACTCCCACCAACAGTGGAGAAGTGTTTCCTTTTCACTGAATTCTCTCCAGCATCTGTTGTTTTTTTGAGTTATTGATGAGATGACCATCTTGACTGGAGTTAGGTGATATCTCAGTATGGTTTTAATTTGCATTTCTTTGATGACTAGTGAGGCTGAGCATTTTTTCATGTTTCTGTTGGCTGCGAATAGGTCTTCTTTTAAGTGTCTATTCATATCTTTTGCCCACTTTGTAATGGGGCTATTTTTTTTCTTTTCAGCACATATGAGTTCCTTGTAGATTCTAGATGTTAGACCTTTCTCAGATATACAGTTGGCAAATTTTTTTTCCCAGTCTGTGGGCTGTCTCCCCACTCAGTGGTTTCTTTGGCTTTGCAGAAGCTTGTCAGTTTGATGAGGTCCCATTTGTGTATCTTATCTCTTATGGCATGGGCACTGGGGTTTTGATCAGGAATTGGTTACCAGTTCCAATTTCCAGTGATTGTATTTTTCATTCTACACATCCTAAGTGGGTGTGAAGCGATACCTTGTTGTGGTTTTGATTTGTAGTGTCCTAAGGACTAATAATGCTGGACATCTTTTCATGTGTTTATTGGTCATTTGTTTACCGTTCTTGGAGAAATGTCTGTTCAAATTTTTTTGCTTATTATTAAATTGAGTGATTTGTCTTTTATTGTTGAAGCTGTACAAATTTTTTTATATATTCTAGATATATGTACCATATCAAATAAATGATTGACAAACTTGTTCTCCCATACAGTGGATCTTTTAATTTTTTATCATATCCTTTGAATCAAAAAAACTTTAATTTGGTGAATTACATTTATTTATTTTTTTGGTTGCTTATATTTTGAGGTGTCATATGTAAGAAAACATTGCCTAATCCAAAGTCATAAGGATTTACACCTATATACATTTACACCTATATATTCACATTTAGGCTTTTGATCTATTTTGAGTTAATTTGTCTAGGTAGGCATGAGGAAGGAGGCCAACTTCACTTTGCTGCATGGTTAACCCAGCACCACTTGTTGAAAAGACTATGATTTCCCCCATTGAATGGTCCTGGCACTCTTGTCAAAAATCAATTGACAGCTGGGCCCACTGGCTCAGGTCTGTAATACTAGTGTTTGGGAGGCTGAGACAGGAGGATCACTTGAGCCCAGAAGTTTGAGACCAGCCTGAGTGAGACCCTGTTTCTACAAAATAAAAAATAAGAAAATTAGCCAGACATGATGGCACACGCCTGCAGTCCCTGTTACTTGGGAGGCTGAGGCAAGAGGATCATTGGGCCCAGGAATTCCAGGCTGCAGTGAACTATTATTGCACCACTGCATGTCAGCCTGAGCGACAGAGCGAGATCCTGTGTCAAAAAAAGAAAAAACATCAATTGACGGTAAATCAATGGATTTATTTTTAGATTTGCAATTCTATTCTATTGATCTACATGTCTTTCCGAAGTCAGCACCGCATAGTCTTAGTTACTACAGCTTTGCAGTAAGTTTTGTAATTGGGAAATGAATTATCTAATTTTGTTATTCTTTTCCAAGATTGTTTTGCGTATTCTGAGTCTCTTGCATTTCCATATGAATTTTAGGATCAGCTTGTCAATGTATGCAATAAGCTAGCTGGGATTTTGACAGGGGTTACATTGAATTTATAGATAAAAATGTGGAGCCATTTTAACAATATTGAGACTTCTAATCTATAAATATAGGATATCTTTCTATCTATTTAATCTTCTTTAATTTCTTTCAATGATTTTGGTAGCCTTCAATTATAAATTTTCTTTTTTTTACATGTATTCTTAAACATTTTATTATTTTTGATGCCATTGTAAGTAGAATTGTTTCTTAATTTCATTTTTTGATTGTTTATTGCTGGTATGTAGAAATACAATAGATTTTTAAATACATTGATCTGTGTCCTGTCATCTCACCAAACTCATTTATTAGCTCTAATAGGTTATATTTTGGTGGATTCCTAGGATTTTTCTATATATATATGATCATATCACCTGCAAATAGAGACAGTTTTACTTCCTCCTTCCAATCTGGATGACTTTTATTTTTTCTTGTCTAATTTATTTGTTTAGTACCACCAGCACAATGTTGAGTAGAATGAGTAAGAGTAGACAGCCTCATTTTATTCTTTATTATAGGGAGGATATTTTCTGTCTTTCACCATTAAGTATTGTGTTAGCTATGAGAGTTTTTTAAAAAAATTTTTATTATAAAGATGTGGGGTACATTTCAGGGTTAGGTATATAAACATCGATCATGCAGGTAACCTTGTTGATGAGGTAGGCCCCTCCCTCCCCTAGCAGTTTCTCTCAACTGCCAGTCCTCCCCTGATAGTTTCCCACTACTGCCATTCGCTTTCTTATAGCGTTATAATTGTTCAAGGTCCATTTATGAGTGAGAACAAGGTCCATTTATGAGTGAGAACATATGGAACTTTGTTCTTTGTTTCTGTGATAAGTCACTGAGTATGATCGACTCCATCCAAGTTGCTGCAAAGTCCGTATATTTGTCCTTCTTTATGACTGCATAATATTCCGTTGTGTATATGTACCACATTTTTTTATCCATTCCAGCTTTGATGGGCAACATGGTTGGTTCTACGTTTTTGCTATTGTGAATAGAGCTGCAACAAACATGCATGTGTGGGTATCTTTTTTATAGAGTGATTTGAGTTCCTCTGGGTATATTCTCAATAGGGGTTTGCTGGGTCATAAGGAAGGTCAATTTCTAGTTCTTTCAGAAATCGCCACACTGTCTTCCAGAGAGTTTGTTTTTTTTTTTGGTTTTTGTAGATGCCCTTTATCAATCAGGTTGAGGAAGTTCCCTTGTATTCCTTGCTAGTTGAGTGCTCTTTTTTTTTAAATCATGAAAGGATGTTGGATTTGTATCAAATGATTTTTCCACATCTATTGAGACGGTCATGTGGTTTTTGCTCTTATTTTATTAATATGATATATCACATTCATTGATTTTCATATGTTGAGCCAACTTTGCATTTTGGGGCCAAATCCCACTTGGTCTTGTAAAATTCTCTGGACATGCTGCTGGACTTAATTTGTTAGTATTTTGTTGAGGATTTTCATAAGGGTTATTGGCTTGCAGTTTTCTTGTGATGTCTTTGGCTTTGGTATCAGGACAAAGCTGGTCTCATAGAAAGAGTTGGGAAATGCTCTTTCTTCTATTTTTAGGAAGAATTTGAGGATTGGTGTTAATTCTTTGAACATTTAGCTGAATTCACCAGTGAATGTATCTGGTCCTGGGCTTTTCTTTGTTTGGAAGTTTTGATCATTGTTTCAATCTACTGTTATAAGTCTATTCAGATTATCTGTTTCTTCATGAGCCAGTTTTGGGCATCTATGTCTCTTTAGGAATTTATCTCATCTAGATTATCAACTTTCTTGGTATACAAAATTATTTATAGTTCTCTGCTATAATCTTTTTAAAAAAAATTTCTGTAAGGTTGGTAGTAATGTCCCCTCTTTCACTCTTGATTTTAGTAACTTGAGTCATCCCTCTTTTTTTCTTGGTCAGTGTAGCCAAGGTTTGTTAATTTTGTGGTCTCTTCAAAGAAGAAAGTTCTGGTTTCACTGATTTCTCTATTGTTTTCTATTCCCTATTTATTTCCATCTGAATCTTTATTATTTACATCCTTGCTTTTGCTTTGGGTTTAGTTTGCTCTTAATTTTCTAGTTTCTTGAGGTTGAAGATCAGGGTACTGATTTGAGCTCTTTCTTTTTGGTTTAACCAAGGCATTTATAGGTATAAATTTTCCTCTGAGCACTGCTTTCACTTGTAACTCCTAAGTTTTGGCATGTTGTATTTCTGTTTTCATTCATCTCAAAGTATTTTCTAACTTTCCTTGTGACTTCTTGACACATTGGTTATTTAGGAATGTGTTGTTTGCTTATAATTTGTCTAAGCATGGATCTCTGAGTTTATCCTACTTGGAGTTCATTATACTACTTGGATGTGGAGATTCTTTTGATCAAATTTATCGTTTTCAGTCATTGTTTCTTCAAATATTCTTTCTGCTCCCTTTTTTCCTTTCCTCTCTACCTAGGACTCCCATTATGCCAATTGATTTTTATCTGCATAAACACATGTAACTACAGCTCAAATCAAGATATGAATCATCCCCAGCCCCCAAAGGGTTCCCAGGTGCCCCTTCACATCGATCTATCCCTCCCTTACCTCAAGGATGACTTCTAACATCTATCCCTGTGAATTACTTTTGCTTTTTCCTGAATTTGATGCAACTGAAACTATGCAGAATGAATTTTCTGTCTGACTTCTTTAGCTCAACACTATGTATGTGAGATTCATCTTTCTTTTTACATGTAGCAACAGTATATTTGTTTTATTGCTGTGCATCATTCTCCTGTATAAATATGTCACAATTTTGATTACTATTGAGTTGTTTCCAATTTTACCTTTTGTGAATAAAGTTGCTATAAGCATTCTTGTCCGTATCTTTTGTGAACTCATGCATTTTCTCATAGATGTACATTTTTTATATATGTAATTACATACACACACATATAAAAATTAAACCTTGGAGTGTAATGTTTTTATGTTAGGGTACCATCAAGCAGTTTTCCAAAGCATGATTCCAATATAAAGTCCTACTATCAACTTCTGAGGGTTCCAGCTCCTCCACATCTTCTCAGCACTGCATGATGTCAATCTTCTTGATGTTCGTCCTTTTAAGTGAGTGGGTAATGGTGTCTCTTTTTAGCTTAAATGACATTTCCCTGATGAATAATGTTGAACACATTATGGCCATATGCATATTGGCCAGGTGCACATCCTTTTTAAAATTAAGCTACATTTCTTTCTCTTATTGATTTGTAGAAATTCTTAAAATATTCTGGATATGTATTCTTGGTTGGATACAAGTATTACAAATATCTTCCCCCGGTCTGCAGCTTGTCTTTTCACTCTCTTCATGGTATCTTCTGATAAACAGTCTTTAATATTAATAGAGTAAAATTTATCAATATTTTCTCTTATGGTTAACAATTTTTGTTTATTATTTAAATAATCTTTGCCTGTCTCAAAGTTATGAAACTATGCTCTATTTTTTCTTTTTATTTAAAAATAATTTTGGATTTACAGAAAATTTGCAAAAAATAGTACTGACAATTCACCTGTATTCTTTAGCCAGCTTTCCCTAATTTTAATATCTTACATAACCACAGTATAATTATACAAGTAACAAATAAACAAATTATTTTTTATTTTATTTTAAAAATTTTATTATTTTATCTTCAAAATTAAGTCTGTGAACCAGTTCAAGTTAATTTTATGTCTGATGAGATGCATGAGTTATCTATTTATTTTTAATATGTATATTTATGTGCTCCAGCAGCGTTTGTTGGAAAGTACTTCATTTACTTATTAAATAATTGACCCCTTTGTTGAAAATCATAAATGAGCTTATTTATGGCCTCTTTATTTTGTTTATTAACCTATTTGACTATTCCTGTGCAAATACCATACTAACTTACTTGCTGCAGCATTACAGTAGACCTTAACATTTGGTAGTATAAATTCTCCACTTTTTTCTTCTATAAAATTGTATTAACTATTTCTGGCTTAATCTCATTTTGTGTGTCATAAATAGGCTTTATTTTGTAAAACTGGTGGATCAACATAATGACTATTCAAGATAATTAAAACTGAAGAAATTAATCTTCAAATTGAAAGATCAAACCAAGTGTGTAGCAGAACAAACCACCATATAACAAACAAATGATAATTATATTTCAAGAATATGTCAAAATATGAAGGATGAAGAAAAATTTATGCCAGTTACTGGGGGAGACTGGGGGAAGAACTGCCTCTAAGAAAAGAGATTCTGATAAAAATCACAATTCTCAGTAACAAAAGTTGAGGTAAGAGGTTAATTAAACATTTTTTTCAAAGTGCTAAGACCAAGGAACTCTGAACCTAGATTCTATACCCAGCCAAACTGTCAATCAAAATTGAAAACGAGCTATGTTTTTGTATATAAAAACTTTCTGGATTTTCTCATGTAAAGGTCCTTATAGAATGAGTAATAGAATAGAAATCATATAATTATATGAATCATATATTATAGAAATTATAGAATAAACATTTTAAAGAAAATAAATCCAGAAATCATTTATATCAAAATGCAACAGCGAACAGTTATTAGTGAAAGGTATTGTTAAATCTATGTAAGGGTTTAAAAAAGTTATATACCAAGGCCAAATGAATATTCCAAACACCAGTATGGGATGTCAGGGTTGTATGAAAGGATAATTTTAAAATAGTACTAAGAATCTTGCTTCCTTGGAGGGAGAATATAGCTACTGATTTACAAATTTAAGGTGTGCAAATATAAATGGAGTAAAATTACTTATTGAAAGTAATCACAACAATTCAACAAAAATCATGTATGTTAACGGTGTTCTCTGACAAAATATAATTCAAGGCAAAAACAATTTTGAAGAATTAAGGAAAGCATATCACTCAAGGTTATGGTGTGACACATTCAAGTGGGAAATTGAAGAACATTGGATGTTAATGCAGTAACTGCTTTCAGAGGCCCAGGAAAAGGTGAGGCAGTCAAGAAGGAATGCCACAGCCTCTGTTGACAATAGGGAGTTATGACTGCTTCCTGCAAGGTTCTGAGAGAGAAGTGACCATTGCTGGTCATTTGGGACAATCAGTTGTGTATTGCATACACTTTACTATGTGTACTTTGGAGCTTTTTGTGATCTCCAGAATTTACATTAACTTCCCCCCAAAATGCAGCCCCGCTTGTTAAGCAATTAGACGTTCCAGGTTCCTCTGATTGCATTAATGTGGGTCTCAAAGGGGGTGGAATGAGAATGAGATGAGTGAAGCCTGTGAAGTGCTCAGAAGAGCACCTGACACCAGCAAGCTTTCCTTACCGGGTGGAAACTACAGAGATTGCTAGACTATAGCAACAGAGCATGCGCAGTCAGAACGTCTGCATTCTTTAGTTCCTAAGCAATGGTCCCAGTACAAGCTTCAGACCCAGAAAACACTGGATCTGCCCCAGCTGCGCCTGCTGGAGACTCGGCAGTGGCTCCCGTGGCTCCTGGGACGGAGACCGCCTTCTTTTGCCTTTCCACAAAGGCCCCGAGAGGCTGTCTGGCTCCGTGTTCCCCCAAATGTCCGCTCTGCGCCAGCTTCACCGGCCCCTCCACTCTGGTCCAGTGGGCCCTCTGCCCCGCTGCGTGCGGCTCCTCTCCCCCAGCACGGCTGAGGCCCATTGAAGTCCAGATTCAGCTGAAAGCCACCACCTCCAGGAACCCTCCCCTATCCCACTCACCCTGAGAGGGAGGTCCTTTTCACACTCTGGTAACTCTGCTTCTCTTCTGCCTTGCTCTTAGTGCAATTTCGTTATGCTCCGTTTCTAGGATGAGCAGAGGACCCAATCAACTCAACTAGCCTCCACGCTTCCATGGTTGAGCGAGTCATGGGCATGCAATTGACCGGATGGCCTGGAGCTCAGGCCCCGCCCCGGGACTGCAGAACTGGTGGATAAGAGCGCCGGAGGCCGGGCGCTAGGGGCGCTTGGAACCCGGAGCTCTGAGGGGGCAGCGTCTTGGGCCTGGACCCTGGTGCGTCGGGGGGTCCTGGAGCCTGACCTGTGGCTGCCGTGACGCCCTAGGAACCCAGGACGTCTTCGGAGAGCATTCCAGGGACTTTGCAGGACAGAAACATTCTAGGAAAATCAAGTGGGTAAGTCGCGGGAGCATAAGATTTCGCCTGATGGGGGGTGTACTGATGGGCGTGAGGGGCAAGAAGGCCCATCCTGGCCGGATGAGGGCCTGCGGCTGCTCCCTGACAGCACCCTCTCCTCCCCTCACCCAGCGCCGCCGTCTCCCCTTCCATCCCACCCCCTCCTCTCTCTTCTCAGCAGTTCAGCACGCCTAAAATTTCCTCCTTGCACCCCCATTACAAGACAGCTTCCTCCAACCTGCTCCGTCAGCCTCGGGCTCAGCCCGCCTGAAAGCCGCGCTCTGGGAGATGAGGACTCTCCTTCCTTCCTTCCTTCCTCCAGAATAATTCTCCCACCCACTTCAGCTGTGAGAGTGGGCAGGATCCCAGATTAACGTGCTCCCTATCCTGCCCTGGGAACCAGGGTCTTAAAACTTTTGCTCTCGGCCCCACTCCCGGCTCAAAGTCGAGGCGATCTGAAGCCCCACTCGGGCACACCCCATGTCAGGGCCATAGAGGGGAAACTTGCGGCCCAAAGGGAATGGAGTTTTGTATTTTGTTAGCTATTTGCTAAACGGAACCCCCAAAGTAAACAACTTTAACAAATAGGCATGTTTTCCTCCATGTCCTTTGAAATGCCAGGTTAAGGCTTTATTCTTACAAGTTAATTGTAAAACTCAAGGTTCCATTTTACAATTCGATTTTTTTTTTTTTTTAAGCATTGAGTGGCTCGGGACATTTTTGCACAGTGACCAGCACTAACTTATTCTGTGACTTGCCTGTGGCTCTCTTGGTCTGTTTTTGCTGCTGAGCTCTTTTCTGACTGTTGACTAGTAAGCACTTTTCAATGAGACGTGTTATCAGCCCTGGTCCGCCATGGGTCAGAAATATTCCCCCCATTTTGTGGCTTGTCTTTTCACTTTGAACGTGATAATGTTTTTTTCTTTTTCTTTTTGGCCATTTAATTTCTAGATGGCCTATTTTTCCTGCCTGTGTTTTCTGGTCTTGATTGATGCACACACGGCCTTCTCCATCGTGTCATTTGTGTTGCTGAGAAGCCACCTGGGGATTTTTGTGTGTGGATACTATGGTGGACGCTCTGAACTTACAAGGGGTACAAGTACCACAGCCTGCAAGTTTACGTATACAAAACTGTATGCTTTCCTGGAACTAAACTCTTTTCCATCTAGAGCCCGCCTTTGGGCCAGTGGAGGAAGAGGGATTCCTTCTCAGGACTGGTAACTCTGGCACTTGAGACAGGTCAGGGGTGGGGGGGTGCCTTTGCCTCAGGTTTCTGGGCTGGTCAGTTGGTCCCATCTATCAGCTGGCATCTCAGCTGGGCACTCCTGCCACTGGCCCTTGGCTTCTGTCCCTGCTGGCACCTGTGAAACACCTTTTCTCTTCTCTGGCTGTCACTCTTTATCCTTATGGTCCCTAAAGAAAGCTCCTCTCGGGGTTGATGGCGTCTCCTCCGCCCCAGGCGCCCCACCCCTTTGTGGTCGGAGGAGACGAGTTGCTTCTTCAGCCACCGAGGCTCTCTGCCTGGACCCTCTCCAGCCTTCTAGCTCAGAACACTCCTGCTTTCCAGGACCCCAGCCAGGAGAGCGAGTGGTGGGCCTCCCTTCCCTTAAACCTGTCCTTTGGCCTGTGTGGCAGGGATGAAGAGGCTGATGATGAGTCTCTAGTTTCCCCTGTGACTGCCTTCTGTCTGGGTGGAGGAGAGAAGGAATATCCTGGGCTACACGCAACCCATCTAGACCAAGCTCCCAGGGAGCAGCTCCTGGGTTCACCCAACTGCTCTGACTAGAAACCTGAGCACTTGCCGGGCACCTTCTCTCCTTCTCCCTGGCACCCACTCCTCTTCCTGCCCCAGCTGGTGATCTGCTCCACCCTATGATCTAGAGAAACTCCTGAAACACAAGGCTGGCCAACCAGCTCCTCGAAGGCTGCCCCCACTGACCTCCGTCCGTGAGGGACCTGGCGGGCATTTATAGGACCTTCATGGTCTTGCTCAGCTTGTCCCCCGCCCTCCTGTGCTCTGAGTTTTTCTGTTGCTCTGGTTCCCTCTTACCTCTGCTCAGCTCCTGGCTCCAATGGGCAGCCTCCCCTAGGCTCTCCAGAAAGTGTGCTGGGGACACCGGACTGCTTCCTTTCTCCTATTGGGGCCCCTTGCTCACCTGGCTGGTGGTTGTGGGGTGTTGCCTGGCAGCCGTGCTTCAGCCTATTGCGTGCCCTGCTGTTCCCCCTCCATAGCCCTCAGGACCTCTGGGATCCTGACCACAACAGCCTCTGCTCTTGATGTTGAGGCTGCTGCATCTACTCCAGGCTATGAGGCCCTCAACCATCTCTCTATGCTGCATTCTTGTCCTGCAGGTGATGGCACCAGTTCCTATTTCAGAAACATCTCTAAATTTTAAGGCCGACCAGGCTTGGTGGCTCAGCCTGTAATCCCAGCACTTTGGGAGGCTGAGGTGAGTGGATTGCCTGAGCCCAAGGGTGTGAGACCTCGTCTCTACAATAAATAAAAAATTAGCCAGGCGTGGTAGCGTGCACCTGTAGTTCTGGCTACTTGGAAGGATGAGGCAGAAGGATTGCCTGGGCCCAGCAGGTCCATGCTGGGGTGGCCGTGAGTGTGCCACAGCACTCCAGCCTGGGCGACAGAATGAGACTCCAACTCCAAAAAAAAAAAAAAAAAAAAATTTTTTTTTTAAGACATTCCTCTGGGAAACTCTTGTTATGAGGAGAAATACTTGCTATTAGCTGGTGTGTCCTCTCCTGGCCACAGGGTCCCTTGTTCATCTCTTTGCTTTTTTTCTTTTTTTTTACACTACATTCTATTGTGTCTGGTGTAACTGCTAATTGTGCCATTCAGAACATTCCAGCAGAAAACAGGAAGTCGGGCCTCGTGTTCACAGACACTGCACTCTTTGGAGGAAATTGTTTTGGGACAGTTCTGCTTTATGGGGCACCGTATCCATCAACTATGGAATATTTTAGGAACGCTCTACTCAGCCCACTCCCATGATTTGGTAGCTTCCTGTGTATTTCTGACTTCTCTGTTCCTTTATCAATCAATTTGGGGTCTTTGCTTAATCTTTTAGCTCTTCTCACTCCGCGGCAGGTCTCCAACACGCTTTGCCATTGCCATTCTCTTGTCTTTGGTCTCTGTGACTTGCATGGAGAGAGGCCGTGAGGAACTGAATTTAGAACTTCTGTTTGATGTCCCAAGAAAAAGCTTTATGCAGCTGCCACACATACTTTGAGATGCACAGGTCACGACCCACAGAACCCCGTCTCCTCATCCTCCCTCAAGCTGCTTTGAACTGGGCTCGCCCAGCACCCCACTCCTAACTGGTCCCCTCCTGAGTGACCTGGTCTCCCTGTCCTTCTGATTGGCTGTCTGCCCACCCCACAGATACCAGGAGCCACCTGAGGGAACTGTGTGGCCTTGGCCTGCTGAGAACACACTTGATGGGCACGTCCAGGCTTTGAAGAGCAGTTTTCACCTGTGACAGACACAGGTGCCTCCGTAAAACAAGCAGAGCAGAAGGTCCACGGAGCATTCCTGACCTCTGAGGAAGCCCACACAGCTCTGGCTGCTCCAGGCCCCTGGTTGACCATGAGTTCTGTTTATAGCTCCTGCACCTGTCTGGGAATCCAGCCTGTAACTGACTCTATCATTTGGTCTGTCATGGAGGTTCCTTGTGTCTCCCACTCCGGTGTGAGATTCTCTGCACAAGCTTACCTAGCCCCTTGGGCTGACGTGTGGGTGCCCTATGGCAGGCATCTCTGGACGGGGTATCCACTTCCGGCTGTCTTGGTGCCTTCAGTTTGGTTGAGAGGCACCTCCAGCTCTGGTCTCTTCCCGGGAAGGCAGCACCCAGCCACCCTGACCTCCAGCCTATTTTCTTACCCCATGAGATCCCAACCCCTATATTCCTCTGCCCCGCCCACTCTGGGCAGGGACACCTCCAGCCGCTGTCCCTGGGTGAGATGCCGGATTCCAGCTAGCGCAGCCTCCAGGGCTGCAATGGGGATGTCGTCCAGAGGAGCTTTCTACTGGGAGGTGTGCAGAGTTCCCACCTCAGAATGGGACTCCAGTTTCAGTATTTGGACGCCCTTGCCACCCTGCAGCCCAGAACTCTACCCTCTGCCCACCTCCCCCTTTGAAGACCCTCAGCCAGAACCCCACTGCCCCCAGCTACCCTGTAGGGCCCGCCGCCGCCTCTTTGAGTGCCGATCAAACCCCTGTAGCCCATGACCCACCCCAGCGATAGACATGTCACACAGAGCCCAGCGAGCTGTGGGTTTTGCACTGGGATTTTTAGTTTTTAAAGGGTCTCGAATGAGAGTCTTTCCTAATTCCTCAGTACCCAGCACAGGCTCACCGGCCATTCAAGGCTCCTCTGTTGCTATGTCTCTTCATGTTCTTTTTTTTCTTCTTTGTCCTTCAACTCCAAGACAGGCATCCTTCCCCCCTGCCCCCAGCGCTTGTCCTTGGCCAGTACTCTAGCAGGTTTGCTATAGGTCCCCAAATACACAATATACATGCGTATCACCGTAAGATGAGCTTTGGATGCTTGCGTTTTTAAATTAAATAAATGTGTTATACAAATTTTATCTTTGCTCTTTATTAGTGTACACAGTGTTGTGCCAAGGCTTTCTTCTGTCAAAATGGAGCTTTGCTGCCCTCCAGCCCAGGACTCTGCCCTCTGTCCCCTTGCCTCAGCAAAGACCCTCAGCCAGAACCCAGTTGACCCAGTCACCCCTCAAAGTCCATTGCTGTCTCTTTCAGCACTGAAGTGTCCTCTAGGTAGCCGTCCACTCAGGTACTTTGGGATCCATGGAATCCAGCGGGCACTTAACTGTGGGCTCTGCCTGGAGGGTTCCAAAACCTTTTTACTCTAATGTACACAGAGTAAGGCTGACTGCTCTGTTCAGAGCACACGCACCCAGGGCCCTTGCAGGGTGCTACGTTCTAACTCCTTACCCATCACTACCTTCTGTAACTGATGGGGTAATACACACATTCTAATAGAATAGGTGATGCACGAGCTTTTTAAAAGTTTAAATAAAGAATATTATACTATAGATCATGTTTTCTTATTTTTCATTCTTTGGTATATTTTAAGACAGACATCTGTATATATGTATAGTACATTTTGCTTATGTTTTCAAATTTATTACCATTACATTTTTCATATTTCCTACTTTTTGTCTGCAATATCCCACCTAAAAGTAATTTTGTTGTGTATGTTTGCAGTTTGCAATGTGATCTTTTAGAATACATATAGACAGTAAAATAGATACAGTAGTGAAATAGACTGAGATGTTTATCATTGCATGTAGTTACTTTTTTGTGACAAGAGGAGCTAAAATCTTATTTGTCAAAATCTGTGATACAATACAATTTTATCCACTTTAGTCCTCCTGGTATCCATTAGACCTGGAGACTTTTCATCTGACACATCTGCTGTGCTATATGCTTTGACCTATACCTCCCATTTCCTATCCCCCATGACAACCACTGATCTTCCCCTGTCTCTGTGTTGGAACCCTTTTAAAAAAACATTCCATGCATAAATGAGACATACTTTATTTATCTTTCTGTGTCTGGATTATTTCACTTAACATCATATCCTCCAGGTCCATGCAGTGGCAAATGGCAGGACCTCCTTCTTTGAGGTTGAATCATCTTCCAGTGTGTGTATATACAATATTCTATGCACACACAAAACATTTTCTTTGTCCGTTTGTCCTTTAACAGGCCTTTGGGTTGTTTCCATATCTTGGATATTTTGAGTATTGCTGCAGTGAGCATGGGGTGCAGGTATCTTTATGAGGTGCTGATTTCATCTCCTTTGGTTATATACCCAGAAGAGGCATTGCTGGGTCATATGGTACTTTATTTTTAAATTCTTTAGGAATGTCCATGCTATTTTTCATAATGGCTGTCCCCCTACTTTTCTTTCCTAATATCATATATATTAAGGAAAATAAAATTTTACCATGAATTTGGCTGTTTTATTAGATTCTACTTTTGACTCATTGATTCTCTTGTATCTTTTGAAATGTCTTCTCATGTCTTTATTATTTATCTTGAGCTTATTGTTAGTTTTGTAACTTCTTGAAGATCGTGTTCAATTCATTTTTAGCCTTGATTCTTTTCTGTTACGAATTCTTAATTCCATAGAATTCCCTCTAAGTATATCACTTTAAATATATCCTACAGTTATGATTTGTGATATTCTTATTTTTGTGTTTTTAAACAATCACTCTTAAGGGCAAAATCAAGTAAATTTTCTATTTGTCTTCTTACAGTCTGACCTCCCCCCACCCCAAATAATCTTTGTAGTTTAAAATATCTCAGAATTTCTCTCTATAATATTCCAATTACTATTGCCATTATAAGGGACTACTAATGAACATTAAAACAATGTTGATGTAATATAGATGGGACATTAATATGGAAATCATTCACTTACAATATTTATCCCCCGATAATGCATGTACCAACCTAAAAACTAGTTTTCTCCAATATCACTTTGAACAAAACTTGAATCTCTTTGGTATTTATCCTTCTATGCATGTACCAGACCTTATGCTGATTGTGAAGGAGAGGTCATTAAAAAGACATTTTGAAGGGAGCCAGATTGCCAGGTTTCTTGGTTTAGTTTTGGAGTTTGAAATAATTTATCTGTTAGATCAGTGAACCTTGAAGAAACCTCCTTCTGGCTCCAGAATGTGAAGATGGCTGGGAAATCCCACCTATGATGGGGTGTCCTTGTAAGCTCCAGAGGGGTGGGAGGGGCAGGAGCCGCAGGCCACAGAGACCCTCAGCTGAGATAGCTGAGCAGCTGGGAAGACCTGTGGAGGGAGAGGGAGGTCTTCTCCAGATTTCCACTGGGGAACTGATTTCTTCTTCAGGTGTGAAGCCCACCCCCTCAGCTCTTTGTGGTTTTCTCCTGGGCTCTGAGTTTTCTCTAGTGTGGTGTTCTCTAAGAGGGTTCTAT
The DNA here is from genome assembly GCA_027257055.1 of Cephalopachus bancanus. Lineage (NCBI taxonomy): Eukaryota > Metazoa > Chordata > Mammalia > Primates > Tarsiidae > Cephalopachus > Cephalopachus bancanus. The sequence continues at coordinate 1,901,101 of JAPVLO010000336.1, read as the reverse complement.
TTCTGCATGTGCCTTTTACACCGCCTGAGGCTTCCTACCGACTCCGTGCTCTTGGATGGGACAGCAAAGCTTTGTGCCAGATGTTTTTTTCTTCTTACACTGATTGCAAAAGACTGAACAAACCTAGGAGACTATTGATGATAGGTGCGCACCTGGCTGGCCCCAAGAGGCCGTGGAAAGTGGGTGACCCCAGGTTGTACCGCTTGGCCATTGCCTTCTGCAGTGCTCCAGGACCAGCCCCAACCAAGGGTGGTTCCTTGGTGCCATTGCAGCCCACCACAGGTCTAGCTCCCATGCCTAACAAAGCACTGCAAGCCCCAGAGCCACCTGCCAACTGGGCAGGATGTGCAGAGAGCTGCCTGGAGAGAAGGACAAGGATGATAACGAATCCCCCCTTACTGTGTATGTGGAGGGCTCCCTCTCCTTCTCTCTCTGCTTTTCCATTTTCTTCTCAGCTTTACTGAGAAATACAGTAAAAAAGAAAAAAATAAGGGAATATGTTTTATATAAAATTTAAAAATAAATTAGCCGGGCGTGGTAGCGCTCACCTGTAGTTTTGGCTACTTAGAAGGCCAAGGCAGAAGGATTGCCAGAGCCCGGCAGGTCGATGCTAGGGTGGCCGTGAGCATGCCACTGCACTCCAGCCTGAGCGACAGAGTGAGACTCCAACCCCAAATAAAATAACATAAAAAATAAAAATATTCCCTTATCTACAATTTTGCTTTCTGAGGTTTCAGTTACCCATGGTCAACTTCAGTCTGAAAATATTGAATGGAAAATTCCAGAAATAAGCAACTTATTTTATTATTTATTTATTTTTGAGTCAGGTCTCACTCTGTCACCCAGGCTTGAGTGTAGTGGCACAATCACAGCTCACTGCAGCCTCAACCTCTCAGGCTCAGGTGATCCTTCCACCTCAGCCTCCTGGACAGCTGGGACTATAGGTGCATGCCACCACACCCAGCTATTTTTTTTTTTTTAATGGAGATAAGCTCTTGACATGTTGTGTAGGCTAGTCTCGAGCTCCTGGTCTCAAGCAGTCCTCTTGCCTGGTGTGAGTCACTTCACCTGGCCGAGAAATAAGCACTTTACAAGCTTTAAGTTGGATACCATTCTGAGTATTGTGTTGCAGTCTCACACTGTCTGGCTCTGTCCTGCCCTGGGTATGTCTCCCTTTGTCCATCATGTCCAAGCTATCTTCATTACCTGTTAGTCACTTAGTAACAATTCTGGTTGCCAGATCTACTGTGATGGTGTTACAGTGCTTGTGTTCAAGGAACCCTGATTTTACCTAATAATGGCCCCAAAGCACATGAACAGTGATGCTGGCAATTCGGAGATGCCAGGGAGAAGCTGTAAAGTACTTCCATTAAGTGAGAAGGTGGAAGTTCTCTACTTAGTAAGGAAAGAAAAAAATTGCATGCTGAGGTTGCTCAGATCTACAATACAATAAGATGTTGGGAGAGAGAGAGAGAGCATGCGCGCAAGCACATTCATGCAACTTTATTACAGCATGCAGTTAACAGTTGTTCTGGTTTAGTAGCTATTGTTGTTAATCTCTTACTGTGCCTAACTTATCAATTAAACTTTTATTGTATATATGCAGGAAGAACCCAGTGCATATATGCATATAGGGTTTAACATACAGTTGTTAATATTTTGCAATATTTGTTTTATTTCTCAGCAACTATTCACACACACAAATACACTTACAAATGGTATGACAAACATGGATCACCTCTCCATCCGTCTCTATCATCTATCTGTCAGTCTGTTAATCATACCAAAGTAAATTACAGATGTCTGACACTTTCTCACATACCTCTAAAATTAAGGGCAGCCTCCTCCATTACCATTTATCATCATCTCACCTAACAGACTAATAACCCCCTAATGCCTGATATTCAGGACCTATTCAAATGCTCCCAGTTGCCCCAACAGTATACAGTATTTGATAGCATTTTTTCCAACTGGAATAGATCATATGGCCGTTTGCACATCCTATTTTGTTAAGGGACTGTGTCAGATGTTTCCTTACTTTTTCACTTGGGTTGGTTGTGAAGTGTGTGTGTAAGTTTATAAAAAGTTTTTTATTCTACATGTGTTTTGTCGGATATAAGTGTTGCTGACATCTGTTTTGTGGTTTTCTTTTTGTTTTTTAAAGGGTGTCTGTTGATCAACAAAAGTTCTTAATTTTATGAAAATTCAATTTATCACTGTTTCTTCTTTCAGCTGGTGCTTTGAAAGCCCTGTTTAATAACTTTGCCAATCCCAAGCCATGAAGTAGTCTTATATTTTTTCTTGAAGATGTATTGTGCTACCTTTCATTTTAGGTCTATGATCCATTAAAAACTAATTTTTGAAATGTGTTGACGCTTGGATTTTGGCATAGCCTTTGATTTATTTTAGTACATTTTCTTGTAAGTTTTCTACTTAAAAATTCTACAGTTTGGGGTATAATATTTTATATATATCATTTAGGTCAAGTTGGATAATCGTTTTGTTCAGGTAGTCTAGTCTGTATTATTATTGCTTTTTCATGTCATTTTGTTTCATCAGTTATTGAGACTTAAAATCTCCAGCTACGTTTGTGAATTATTCTACTTCTTCTTTTCTGTTCATTTTTGCTTTATAATTTAAAAGTTATGTTATTAGGTATATACAAATTTAAAATTGTTATAGCTTCTGGATGATTTGTCCTTTTATCCTTATAAAATATCTCACTTGACATCTTCTCATTATTCTTGTATTGAAGCCTGTTTTGTTTGACAATAATGTATTCATGCTATTCTTCTTTTGCTTAATGTTTGCTTTGCTTTCCATCACTTTGTGTTCTTATATTCACATGTCCTGTAAACAGCAGATAGGTGATTTTGTTTTTTAAATCCAGCCTGACAGTCTCTTTCAATTGGATTGTTGACTCCATTTGTGTTTAATGTGATTACTGCTGTCACGGATCTAAATTCACCATTTCACTACCTTTTTTTTTTTTTTTTTTTTTTTGGTTCCCTCTGCTCTTTGTTGTCTTTCATAATATTCAAAGTTGTTTTGTTTTTAAGAGGTGAATCTCATTCTGTCTCCCAGGCTGGGGTGCAGTAGTGTGATCATACCTTACTGCAGCCTCAGTCTCTTCGGCTCAAGCAATCTTCCTTCAGCCTCCCTAGTAGCTGGGACTACTGGAGCACACCACCATGCCTGGCTCTTTTTTTTTTTTTTTTTTTTTTTTTTTACTTTTTGCAGAGACAAGAGCTTGTTCTGTTGCCCAGGCTGGTCTTGAATTCCTGACCTCAAGTGATCTTTCCACCACTGCCTCCCAACAATAATGTTAAATATTTTTAAACATTATTTCATTATACCTCTTCTATTACCATTTAGTTACACATTGGTGTATTATTCTTTTGGTGGTGACTTTAGAGATTAAAATATGTCCTCTTGATTGGTTAGAGTCTACTTTGTATTTGTATTTTTTCCACTTATCCAAGTCACACATAAGTCTTCCCAGAGTTTTAATTTCATTCTCTATTTCTGCCTTATGTTCTGTTGTTGCAATGTCTTACTTATGTTGGAAACCTCCCAAGATAATATTGGTTTTTGCCTTACAAAGTCATTATTGTCACACATTTACTCACTTATTTCCTTTTCCAGGCCACTTCTCTCCTTTTCAAATTTCCATTCCTCTGCCTGGAATCATTTTCTTTCAGCCTGAAGAACTTCCCCAGTGTTTCTTTGAATCGTCAGGAATTCTTTCAATGTGTGCAAGTCTACAGACATCTCCATTGTACCTTCTTTTTAAAAAGAGACTTTGCTGACTCTTTTCCTAGGCCAGCAGGTTTCTCTTAAAGTATCATTCTACTTTTTTATTCCCCTGGTAGGCTTCTAAGTCAGAAGGAAGATTTACACATTTTGGAAAACTGTCAGAACCGGAGAAAATGTTCAAAGGATTATGGACACTCGCATCAACATGTTCACTATGCTCATTTTTAAATTATTGATTGTAACTGGATCCCATTAGCTTGAGGCTGCAGTATAAAACCAGTTCTTTTAAATGTATCGACAGTATAACCCAGTATATTTTATAAATTTATTCTCAAGTATGCATGTTCATTGCAGAGTTCTACATATGTCTATTTCATCAAGTTTGTTCATTGTGTGGTTTAAACCTCTTGTATCCTTAACTATAATTGGCTTCCTGATCTTTTAGTTACTTAGAGAGATGTGTGTTGGATGGAAAGGCTTGATCAAGTTTAACATTATTCCTTGTGTTCATATTTTTCTGAGATTTTTAAAATCACAGTGTTGTAATTTATCAAAGTATATTCCTGTATCTAATGTCATTTTGTATTAATCATTTTGTTATCTTCTGTAATCAATAATGCAGTGAATTATGTTGACTCATCCTTGTAATTGTTGGAATAAAGTAAATCTGACCATATTTTTTTATTTTGTAATGCATTTTACACTTGGTTTGTTGATATGTTGTACAGAATATTTTACATAAGGGAAAAAGAATCTAGTTATGTTTTCTTATGTTAACCCTACCAGTTTTGAATTCAAAAACTAAATTTCACAGCTTTTCCTCTTTTTAAAAAAGTCTTCTGGAGTATGCTTATGAGAAAGTTTGAAAACTCACTATGAAACTGTGCCTAGACCTTTTTAGGAGTAGTAAGGGAGTCATCATTTTATCCAATTTATTTGTATATTAGTAGTTCATACATTTCTTTTGTGGTTCTGTATTTTTTTTTTTTTTTTTAATCTACATCTTTTTTTTTTTTTTTGAGTTGGAGTCTCACTCTATTGCCCAGGCTGGAGTACAGTGGCATGCTCACAGCCACTCCAGTGTTGACCTGCTGGGCTCCAGCGATCCATCTGCCTCAGCCTTCCAAGTAGTTGGAACTACAGACACACATCAACATGTTCACGCTACCACGCCCGGCTAATTTTTGATTTATTGTAGAGACGAGATCTCACCAAGTTGTCCAGGCAGGTCTTGAACCCACGGGCTCAGGGAATTCACTCGCCTTGGCCTCCCAAAGTGCTGGGATTACAGGCTGAGCCACCAAGCCTGGCCAATTCTCTCATCTTTCTTAATTGGAGTCAATCTTCCCAATGTTTTGTCTATCTAGTTTTTTTCCCAAAGAAATAGCATTTTTTAAAAACTCTTTATTATTTTGTTAGTCTGTGTTCACAAATTTTTGCCCTTGCATTTTCCCTTTCATTTTGTTTCCAAATAGTTGTTCTGTTGCGGTTTTTCTTACTTCTCTCTGTTTCTCTTTTTGCTTTATGATACACCCATCTATTTTCCCCCAATACATACTTCTTTCTAGATTTATCCTACAGATCCATCAGGTGCTGTATATCTCATCGCCTATTGGGCAGGGGGAAGAACTCCTAGAACTTCCGTCTTTGGTGGGGGATCAGCTTCCTGTGGCTCAGCCCTCAGGCATCGGAATGGTCCTGTAATGCAGCTTTTGCTTGGCCACAACTCAGGGCCCTCCAGAGAGTTAGCCCAGAGCTTAGCCTTTGAGCCCCAAATCATCCTCTTGCTCTGCCTCACCGCCCTGCTTAGACACCACTAACCCCATCACCCACCACCACACACAAAGCCCACCATACTCTCTGAACCGTGGGGAGGCTCTCAGGCCGCTCTGTGGACATACAGGATTGTGAAAATCCTGCCTGTGCTGCGTCTGAGGATGAACATTCCTCACTGACCAGGGGCCCCTGGCCATGCTCCGCACACACCCAAAACGTATCTTTACCACTCTCAGAGGGATGTGAGGGCACCAGAGTTATGAAGGGATGTCCTTGCAGATGCCGTGTGGTTCTGTCCACTGCAGCGGCATTGCTGAATCTGGCCACTGAATCTGGAGAGTGTCTTTAGGACTCTCTGGTTCAAACTCCACGTTCAAGTTGGAGTCCAGAGAGGCCTTTGGGAGGTCGATAGCCACTCCCCAGAGCCACTTGCCCCAAGGAACACAAGAGGCTGGTGTTTCTGAGGGTCAAGGAGTGGCAAGCCGTGTGCTCCAACAGGGGGAAAGAGGACAGCGGACATGTGTCACATGTGAGTGCCCAGCCACCTCAGAAATGGAGACAGCAGGTAAGGGGACTCCCAGCAGCGCTCCTGCCTGCCCCTCCCTCCACCGGGGCCTCCCCCTCCCCTCCCCCTCCCCTCCCCTCCTCTCTCATCCCTGCAGGCTCAAAGACTTTCTTCTCCTGGGAGGATATTGGGTATTAACTCACTTCTAAACTCCAGACATCTCTATGCCAACCTTAGGGGTTTTCTACATTTTTGGACTTTTATTTTATTTAAAATAAGCTTTTGTTATTCCATGAATGTCTTTCCAAAGATGCACTACATATGAAGTATAATCACTAATGTAAATGGGAATTCAGCCTCACTTGCCGTATGTAGAATATACAATTAGGTCTAGTGAAAACAGCAATATGATTACATTCTGGCTGGCTGCAGGTGTCAGTCTCAAGCCTGGTCTTGCCAAAGAGAAAGATTGGCAGGTGTTGGAGTCTTGGTGAACTGTCCCAGCCCTTGGGTCTCTCTTAAGATGTCACAAGGACACGGTGAGTCTGGCACCGACTGTGGCCCAACCTGAGCTCTGGAGGCTGGCCTGGAACATCTGGACTTGGCAACCTCCACTTCTGGTGGCCCTAAGTTGAAACATGGGGTTTTAGTTCTGCCCAGTGTATGGGGCAGAGGTCAGAAATGAAGTTTCTATGTCTTTCCCAGCCCTATAAAAGCCAGGAGCACCCTCCCCTCCCCTCCCTTCATCGTAGGCTTCTGACTCAGTTTCCCACTCACACTCCATCACCGTGCTGGGGCTTGAAGCCCAGCCTGCCTCCACCGGAACACTCTACAGACAAGCCACCCTTTCTCCATGGAAGCTGCTCTCTTGGACACGTCAGCCAGCCAGGCTGGGGAAGCTGTCTCCCCTAACTCCACCACCAGGTTTGGGTTTCCTCTGCCCGCCCATGAGATGCCCACACAGCTCAAGGGTTGAGTGGAGTCAACTTGAGGGGCAGGGGCAGGGGCAGAGGCAGAGACGCGTGAACAAACTTCACCCGGGCCTGGGGGCTGGTCCTCCACCTGGCTGCTCCTGTTGTCCTTCTCCTGCTGGCTCTGTGTCAAGAGCTACACCATTCAGGCTCCCTTGCCAAGTGGCCTCCAGGCAGATTCAGGCAGGGGAGGCACTGGTGAGGGGTCACAGGGTGAGAAGCCAGCAGAAGCCAAAGCATTTCTCCCCTTCTCTGCCTCCTGGGCTCTGGCTCCTCTGGGCAGTCCCTGCTGTGGTCCAGGTCTCTTTCGATGCTCTGGTATCTGGGTTCTGCCAGCCCCATTTACCCTGACTTATCTCTTTCAGCCCTGAGGAAATTTTTTTGGTACCTTTTCTCTGCTGTTATGCTGGGCGTTCCGAAACAGCCATTATCATCTGAGTAGCCTGTTCTCTGGATTAAATTCTCTTGGCTTACAATGCCTTGAGGGGATTGCCGTATGGAAATGCCACATGGAAATGCGACAGAGGAGGCCGAGGGTGTCCCCTGAGGGCAGGCACGCCCGCCTGAGGGTGCTGGACTGGAGGATGGGGCAGGCCCGCTGCAGTATAAAGCCCAGAGGAGGGTGTGGGTGACTTGAGGGAGGGTCCAAGAAAGCAGGGTTCACTCTGGATTGGTTATTGACAGAAAGCAGGGTAATGCCACAACTGAGTTTCTGGATAAATCTCATCTCCGGGGAGGGGAAACTAGCATGCAGACAAGCTGTCGGGTAAAGGAATGGCAGTCGCTCACTTTGGCTGGAGGGGGTCATGTCTTGTGAGTGAGTGCCACAGGGACCCTGTGTTGTCCAGGCTGAGACATGTAATGAAGCAGCCTTGCTTTGTCTCGGGTCTTCATGGTCTCAGCGTGACGTTGGCTGATGCTGGTTTTCTGTGCAATTGCTCATGTCTAATAGAACAGTGTGGCCCAGCTGTGAGTGCCCTGTCGGCTTCTGGATGGCAGAGGTCGTCCTTTTTCTTTCTCAAGAGGCATGGTGTAAAACATTTCTAATGATGACCTTGCCCTGCTCAAGCCCCACTGAGGCTCTGCCTGGCCAACCGGGCCCAGCTCGAGTGCTCCTGAGCCCGGCTCACAGGCAGCTAATGTGCCCACGCTCACTTTGCAGGAGCAAATGACTGCACCCGTGTTCGCGAATGTAATCCTTGCTACAACTCTGTGGTATGAGTGACATTAGTAGCTCCATTTTCCAGATGAAGTAATGGAGGCATAAAGAGATTCAGGTCTTGGCCACTGCGGAAGGAGACAGAGCTGGCCTCTGAGTCAGGCCTTTCCCTTATGATGATGATAATAACAGCAGCTGATGTGTACTTAGCACTTACCTGCATGCCAAGTGCTGAGGCTTATCATACCTTCTGTTGGCATCCCAGCTCTAGGAAGCAGGTATTACTGGCATTGCCACTTGACAGGTGAGGACGCTGAGTCACCAAGCAGCTAGATGCCTTCAGATCACTCAGCCAAGCACCTGAGGTTCTATTTGCCCTGCAGGACGAGCCTAACTGTCACCTTGGGGAAGCCCCTCACTCCCAGCCTCACTTTGGGGCAGCCTGCAGCTGTACCCCACCAGGCTTCCTATACACCCCTGTGGCCTCCTGCCTCCATGCCCATCTTCCTGCAGCTCTGGAAGCTTTGAGAGTGGGCACCAGCCCAACTGACCTTGTGCCCACATGAGGGGCATGAGCAGAGAGGAGAAGACGTGACAGGAGGTGAGGTGGGGCTGGAGCTTAAGCTCCTGCTGGGTGTATGTGTGGCGGGAAGGGGACGCCCACCCTGTGTGTCCCACAGAAGCAGTGGACCGCAGTGCCTTCAGCCTCTGCTGGGCAGGCAGGAATGAGGGATAGAGGCGGGCGAGCAGGGTGCGGGAAGAGGACTGCAGTTTCTGTGGCTCTGGTGGCCAGTCTTAGTTGGACAGCAGGTGGAGAACACAGGCGGGAGCGGGGCCTGGGTGTCACGCTCAGGGCTGGAGGTCAGGAAGCTGTGGGCTCTGTGAGGGCCAGGCCAGGACGAACTAGAATGCCTGCAACTGAAGGTCTGTGACATTTTGGCAATGATGCTGTGTGCCTGTGGGCTGCTTTGCGTAACACCCCAGCAGCACTTGGCCTGCTTAGGAATTCAAGCTTTGGCCTGCCGCCACTGTCTCATAAGGAAAGGTGTGATGCGAAGGGGCTGCCATTGGTGCCTCATCCACCTGCATCCCTGTCAGTCCCAGAGACTTTGATGAGGGCTAGAAATGCGTTTTCCGTGGTGGGACTGGTGGCTTGTTAATCTGCATAGCAGATGCTGAAAGTGTGTTCTTCCAGAGAAATCACTGCTGGTCCAGGTCTGCAGTTTGACTAGAACGTAGTGGTCCTATGCTGTCCTCCGTCCAGCCCCTGGCAGGAGGTTGAGGGTGTTGGATGCTGGCTGTGGCGTGCTGGAACACTGGTGTATGCCTGGGCAGACCCTGGAGAAGGCCCGAGCACTGCAGAGACTCTGTGTAGTTTCCCAGCAGGCCTGTGAACTGTCTTTGGGGCAGTTTTGCTGGAGAATATTTGTGTGCTAAGCTCCAGGACACAAGGGAGAATCTCATCATCTACAACTTGCTCTCAGGGAATCCCGGCGATGAGGCTGTGGGATGCTGACTGGGTGAGCACTCGCTACAGACCATTGGCAGCTGCTGTTATCTGCCCAAAAGAAGCCGACAGGTGGCAGGGCTACACTGGCTCAGGGACCCGTGGAACGGGGAGGCCATGGGTGCACCTGGCTGAGGGGGATGCAAGAAGGCAGGCAGGAGCACACTGCCCCAGAGACCCTCGTGCCACTGGCCACCACGAAGGTGTCCAGGGCTTCCTCAAGGGCAGGGGTCAATTAGAAAGGTGGTAAGCTAGTGTCCCCTACCGAGTAGCAGCCAGCCAGAACTCAGCCTACCTAGTAGCCAGCCCCACAGGCTGGAGTGCTGGCAGGACTGTGAGGCCCACCTGCTGCTTACCTACTGGGGTGGTCCTTTTGGAGCCCACCTGCCTGGACAGGTGCAAGGTGGCTGATGGTGGCCGTGCCAAGTCCTCTGGGCCCTGAGGCCCTGAGCGGGGTCCCACCAGGAGCTAAGAGCAGCTGTGCCTGCACCTCCCCCAGTCAGCACCCTGGGGACTATGTGGCCACATCTGCGTGAGGGGCTGGTCAGCCTGGGACCCACGGATGGATGTGGACTGCTCTCCCCAAGGGCTTAGTCCCCAGTCCCATCAAAGATTCTTATTACCTAACTACTCTGGGCTGGTGGGGCTGGTGGGTAGGATTTTTGGGAGCTCTGATGGCAGACACAGGCCCCGCTGGGTCTCATCCTTGTAGATGGGAATTGTCAGAGGTTCACTGTGACTTGGGGTCAAGGGAGGCCAGACCTTCCCCACAGGCTTAGCCACTGCACCCAGTGGGTTCCTTGTGACTGTTGCCCGAGAGGCCCAATCTGGATGCACCCCCAGGTGGGCCACACCCCAGCTCCTCCCTCTCTCAAGCACCCTGCTTACAAGCAGCACAGCCTTGGAGCAGCCCCCAGGGCAGGCGATGCACCTGACCAGCATCTACGTGGTGCCCCACTTTCCTTACCTACAGAAGGAACAGTGGGGTCACCTGAGAGGAATCCAGGTGTGGACCCTGGGGACAGGCTGGGGCTGACTCCAGGCTCTGCACTGCTGCATGACTTTACACACTTATCCTACCATGCTGTTTTCTTGTCTGCACATGGGTCACTCTAGTCCAGGTGACAGGGCTCTCAGAGGACAGGATGGGTCCTAATACACACTTGAGGCCAGCACACAGCAGAACCATCTAGGCTCTGTAGAACTCCTGTGGCTGTTGTGCCCTTGGTTGACTTGCTAGGACACTAGCAAGGGGACGCTAGCAAGGGGTCGGAGAGCTTGGGGGAGGGGGAAAATGCAATCCTTTTACAGGTACCCACCCATGGGCCCCTTCCACCTGGTACACAAGTACTGCTAAAATTAGCACCACCCTTTCCATCCACAGGTGAGGAAACAGACAAAGCAAGGGTGACAATAATGTATTGCAGATGTCAAAATTGTTAAGAGAGTTAATTTCTAATATTCTCACCATAAAAATGATAAGCAGGTGAGGCAATGGCTGTTAATTAGCGTGCTTTAATCGTTCCACATATATCAAAGCATCATATTGCGCCACACAATGGACAATTATGGCCTGTCCATTAAAAATAAAAACAAGGAAGTCAACAATCAGGGAGAGGCTGTGGGAAGGTCAGAGGAAGCTGGCCCAAGCTCCAGGCCTGGCTCCGCTGCCCCCCACACGTGCCCTTGACTTCAAGTTAGGTTTTGGTTTTGAGATGACTGTTGTGCGGAGGGTGGCATGGTCTTCTCTGGGGCACCCACAAGGCCCCTGCCTGAGCTGCACATATGCCACAGGGCCGGCATCTGAGGCCGGACAGTCCTGGACAGGCCTTTGGTGTGTCCGATCAGTCCTCCATCTTCATGCCACTCAGCGGCAACCTGCCAGTGCCACGCACAGGCTGACTTTTTTCTCATTGATTTCTCTTGATGATCTCACTTCCTGCTAAGGATGTCATGAGGAGACTTCTCACAGAGTCACAAGTGGTAAAGCCCTGGGCACACCCATCTCCCCCAGAACTCCAGGAAGGCCCCTGCTGAAGCACCAGGAAAACAGCAGAGCCTCTGCCCTCCCCAGAGCCAGAACCCCTTGGGGTGGGATGCAAGCGACTTCTTCCCAGTGCCCTCTGCCCCTGGAGTCAGAGATCACAGCCAAGGGAGAAGAGCTTGGGGGGAAATGCTGCACCGGGGGAACAGGGGGGTGTCCTAAGGGCCAGAGCAGAACACAGGGTATCGGTGAGCCTGAGAACCCAGTTGGAGGATGGTGACATAAGAAATAGCACAAGCTAGTACCTGGGCTAGCTGCTGTCCCCAGAGGTAAAGGATTCCAAGGGAAATAAAAGACAAGTGAAGCCCAGTGAGACATGCAGGCCTCCTGCGGCAGCTGCACCAGGCACGTGATGGCATCAGGGTGGAGGTCTGGAAGCAGGTGGGAGGGCTCGGTGTCCTGGAGCGGGAACATGTGGTTCACAGAAGGCCCTTAAGAAAATGCTGGGAACGGAAATATAATGGAAACAATGAAGACCTCAGTGGCTGGGAAAACAGAATTAATGAGCTGGAAGATGAGGTGGAGGAATGTGCTCAGAGGGCATGAGGAAGGGACAGTGATGGAAAACTAGGGAAGATTACAGGGCGTGGTGGGGACGCCTCAACGTCAGGACCTAGACTCTCGAGAGGAGAGAGAGTGATGGAGAGGACACGTTGGAAGAAGCAATGACCAACACTTTCCAGAATTAAAGAAACTTTAAAAGATTGAAAAGTACTGGAAAGCATAGAAAAGGAAACAAAAATGAGATTTAATACTCAAAGAGAGAGACGCTTCTGAGAGTCTCCTGGGGAGAATGCTGTGTCCCACCCAGAAACAAAGCCCGGGGCAACACCAGCCCCACAGTCCATACCAGCTCATTCTGCTTGCCCACCCACCTCTGGGTTTCAGGTGAGTGCAAAACCACAGGTGGACAGGACAGCAGAAGGACTGTAAACATATAGATGTGAAGATGCTAAGTACCCTATTGGCTGACCACATGAAAGAGCATATTCCATATGTTGTAATCAAGTAGGCTCACCTAGTCCTGGAGGTCCCACCCAATGTCCTAAGTCAGCATGAAAATCCCTGTTGAGGGACCACCAAGGGGCACCCCTCGGCCTGCTTTGAGGCCCGCATGTGAATAACAGAAGGCACAGCTCTCTCCCACCCATCCCAACACACAGCTGAACACCACCGTCAACCCCAAAGGTCCTCGGAACCCACCCAACAGGCCTGTTAAGACTCTCCAAGAATCCAGAAGCTTCTGGGCACCCACCTATCCAGGTCATGCACAGCCTAGTCTGCTCCCACCTCACACGGCTTCCTTACCTTCCTGTGGTGCCACCGGGTCACAGTCTGGCCTTGGCAAAGTACTTACCCCTGGGTCTTGTCTCCGAATGCTGCCTTCACTTTCTTACTTGAGAATGAATGACCCCAAACTTTTTGCAACCAATATTTCATTTTTAGTAGTACCATCTTCGTTATTATTCTGGAATAAAGTTCACACATGAGCGACTTCCCATTCCAGATGAGCCTGGGGTAGATGCGCTTCTCCCTCTTCCTCCTGCCAAGTGTAGTTAGGAACCCTGGACACTGCCTATAAACACTAGAAGAGTCTGAGCCCTGGAGAGGAGAAAGGCAGGTGGATGGGCACCATGGGAATGACACGGCAGTGAGTCCTCTGGGCCTTTGTTATTTGTTTTGCCTCCTCAAACCTGGAATGGGTGCTGCAGAATCCAGCAACCCAGAACTGCCAATAGGAATAGACTAAAAAGAGAAAACAACCTCCCGTCTCTAGCCAAAATGCCAGGAAAGGGGCAGCCTAGCAAGACAAAAATCCTGAAGGTGATTAACTGCCCTTCCTCAGTCAAACCCCATGGAAAAACCATGGTCTGCCCCCATTAGGAAAGGCAAGTGGAAACCCAGGCTTTCACCCTTTCCTAGCTCTAGGGAGGCACCCCTCCCCTCTCTCCTCTTCATTCCACCCACTTGGGGGCCTGGGAGAGGCCTACATGGGGATCTGGGACTCCCACCCTCCTGTCAGTAGCAGCCACATGGAAATCCTGACTTCTACCCCCACCACCTTCTCCCTCCCTGCTCATGTCAGAGTAGACCCAGTGGGAAACTGGAACTTTCACCCTCTAGAAGTTTCTTTTTTTATTTTAAGTTTTTTATTTTAAAGATGTGGGGTACAATTCAGGGTTAGGCATACAACTCAGGTTCATTATGCAACTCTGGCAGTTTCCCTCAACTGCCAATCCCACCTCCCCCTCCCCTGGCAGTCTCCCAGAGGTTTCTAAAGTGTCAGTGAAGGCCACCTGGGGAGCAGTAATGCAATAATGAGGTGCCCCCCCCTTTCCAGCAGGTTGGTATCAGCAGAAGCCTAGAGGGGAGACTGGACTCCCACCGGCCCTCCACAGGATGTTCAGGGAAGTCGAGGCGGGGCCTGGACTTCCATCCCCACCTGGCAGTACCTAGGCCATCCTCCTCTTCTGTCACCCGTCTGGTGTCAGAGGAAGCCAACTGCAACAGATTTAAATAAAACCAGAGTCTCAGAAAATACCCAGAATGTTCAGGATACAAACAAAAATTATTCATTATGCCCAGAACCAGAAAAATCTCAGTTTAAATGACAAGATAGAGCCAACAGATGCCAACACTGAGATGACATGAATGCTGGAATTATCTGACTGTAGCTCGGCCATGTAAAAGATGTTTCAATGAACAATTAAGAACATACTTGAAACTAGTTGAAAAAATAGAATTTCAGCAAAGAAATAGAAGATATTAACAGAGAACCCAGTGAAAACTTTAAGATTGTAATAACTGAAATTTTAAAATGCAGCGGATAGCCTTAACATCAGAAAGGAGAAAACAAAGAATGAATGAACGTAAAGATAGAACAATAAAGATTACCCAGTCTGGACAACAGTGAGGAGGAAATGTACACAGCCTCAGGGACTAGTGGGTCTGTAACAAAAGATCTAACATTTGGGTTATGAGAGTCCAAAGGAGAGAAGGAGGAGGCTAAGGTCGAAAAAGAGGTCAAAGAAATAATGGCTGGAAATTTCTCAAATTCAGCAAAAGACTTAACCCTACAGATTCAAGCAGCTGAGCCCACCACCTGGGATAAACCCGAAGAAATTCACACTGAGACATATCATAGTCAAATTTCAGAAAACTAAAGATAAGGAAAAATCTTGACAGCAATAAGATAGAAACGACAGCTAACCTGTGAAAGAACAGCAATTTGAATGTTGTGAGATTTTCATCAGATGCCATGGAGGCTGGAAGAAGATGGCACAATAGTTTTCAAGTGTTAAAAGCAAAGAAGTGCCAGCCCAAATGAGGGGGAAATCAAGACATTCTCAGGTAAAGGGAACTAACAGGTTATGTTGCCGGAGATCTACCCTCAAAGAATGGCTCAGGAAAGGAACGGGTAAACAGAAAGGAAATGATGAAAGAAGGAGTCTTGGAACATCAGGAAGGGAGAAGCAAAGATACAGAAACTGCAATCAACTTTGCCACTCTTCTTGAATTTCCCAAGTTGTGTTTGGCTGTTGAAGCAAATAGTATTAACATTGCCGTTGTGGTTCCCAGTGTACATAGAGGACATATTTAAGACAACTGTGTTTTAAATAGAGGAGGGTAATGTTTCTACATTTCACTCGGAAACTGGTAAAGTGTTGACACCAGTAGACTGATAACTTTTTAAAACAAAATTTTTATTTTAAAGATGTGGGGTACAATTCAGGGTTAGGTATACGAATGTTCATTATGCAGGTACCCTTGTTGATGAAGTGTGCCCCCCACTGGCAGATTCCCACTACTGCCAATCCCACCCCCACCCTCCAGCAGTTTCCCACTACTGACAATTCTTTACCTATAGTATTATGATAATTATTCAAGGTCTGCTTATGAGTGAGAACATGTGATACTCAGTTCTTTGTTTCTGTGATAGATCACTCAGTATTATAGACTGATAACTTACCAAGATAGAATGTAAGATCTAGAGCAACCACTAAGAAATCCATACAAGGAGAGAACACTTGAAAGTACTATAGATAAATCAAAATGGAATTCTAAAAAATGTTCTAATAACCCACAGGAAGGCAGGCAAAGAAAATATACAGATGGGAACCAGAGGGAACAAATAGAAAGTAACACAGAGAAAACAGATTTAAGCCCTAACATATGAATAATTACCTTAAGTGTAAATGGTCTCACATGCTATATGATTCCATTTATATAACATTTTTGACATGACAAAGGTTATGGGGATGGAGCACAGATTATTGGTGGCAGGAGAATGGGGAGGGTGTGACTAGAAGGAATTGTATGAGAGAAATGCTTGTAGTGATAAAACAGCTCTGTATCTTGATTGTGGCGATGATAACCCAAATCTATACACGTGACAAAATGGTACAGAAGTATGCACACACACTATGCCAGTTAAGGTTTCGGATTCAATACTGTACTCAAGCAAGACAAGGAGTCACCATCGGGGAGAAATGGGCAAAGGGTACATGGGATCCCTTTGTGCCATTTTTGCAACTTTCCATGAATCTATAATAATTTCCAATTTTAAAAAAGTCAGATTGTAACTTGCATATGCATTTTTAAAGGGCCAGTGCACTCTTGTCATTTAAGAAAGAAATAATTTGCATTTCTCTATGGAAATATGTGGGCATGATCCTAGAAAACGTGATGTCATCAGATGTCTCACTATCTATTATAAATAAATCTGGATTTTAGAAATAAGATCAGAGCCATTTCCACACCAAAAAAAAAAAAGTACAGGAGAATGAAAGAATGGAGGTCACATTCATTAGCATTTGGTGCACATTAAAACCGTGCAAACATACTTTGTGTTTATATGTAAAATGAGCTAGCTTCTAGGTTTCAATAACTAGAAACCATTTTCACCTCTGTGAGCATCCAGTGGGACATCTGAAGGACAGGCAAATCAAGGGCAGTTCTCCATGGGGAGGGACAGCTGGCATACTAGCATCCTGTATGTCATTTAGTTTCTATAGTCTCTGCCCGTTAAAAGGCAGCAGCTCTCTTCAAACATCATGTCAATCAGAAAAGCCCCAGAATGCTTATGAGATGTCCCCCAGGGAGGCATATCAACTCCGTGAAATGTCCCTACTGAAAGAGGAGCCCACTCCCCACCACTGCCTCTGGACACTACACCCTGCTCACGTCTCAGCAATGGCCGTTTTCTCTCCTCATACCACTGATGCTTCTTGCCCCTCTACTGCACTGCCCTTTGAGTGTCATCTTAGGCTACACTGCTGCTACTTCCTCTTGCCAAGGTCATCTGCCGTCATTCCCCATGATCTTGCTGCTGGCCTAGCGGTTTTCCTCACCACTTCTTCTGCCCTGTTTCTTTGCAATTTCCATATCCACACGGGTGAATCTTCCAGCAACCTTGCATCTGTTCTTTTACCCTCTCACTATCAATCATCTTGTTCTCTTGACTACCACAATTATCCACTCCCCGGCCAAATCTAGGTATTGTCGTGTCCATTCCTAAATGAATTCAGAGTACCTCCTTTTCTAGGAAGTAACCCCTGTCTTCCCAGCTTACTTTTTCTAGTACCCTCCATTCCAGTGATCATTTGACTCATTCAAAACACCACTTTCCTGAACCTGGCATCTTTCCACTATCCTTGCCCTACGGAGATCTTCCTCACCCTCCTTTTGTGCCATGATTGGTCACACTCCTTTTTTCTGAGTTGGAGCCTCACTCTGTCACCCAGGCTGGAGTGCAGTGGCATGGTCATGGTCACCCCAGTGTCAACCTGCTGGGGCCGGTGATCCTTCCTCCTCAGCCTTCCAAGTATCTGGAACTACAGGTGCATGCTACCACACCTGGCTAATTTTTTACTTATTGTAGAGACGAGGTCTCGCCAAGTTGCCCAGGCGGGTCTCGAACCTGCGGGCTCAGGCAATCCACTTACCTGGGCCTCCCAAAGTGCTGGGATTACAGGCTGAGCCACTGCGCCCTTCCCACCCCACTCGTTAAAAGATCCTCGTGTCCTGCATCTCTCTCCCTGCTTCCAGCTTATCTGGCAAGATCTAGCCCTGGCCATACCCAACTTTCCATCCCCTCTGCACCCATGGAGCTGAACACAGCCAGGGAGACACCTACTGCCGTGCCAACGGGTCTCATCCTAAACTCGTGACCTCAGGCCTCAAGCGGTCAAACGTCCTGTATTTTCCTGGTCCACTTGCCCCCTGTCTCCTCCATGCAAAGACTCCCCTCTCTCACATCCAAGAATGGACTTCCCTCCCCTAACGCTCCCTTCCTGCAACACTTCAGCTGCTCCCCACTCTGCTGGAGCCGCCACATTGGCAGCCAAACATGCTGCCACCTGGCCCACCTTCACCTCCCTTGGCCTCTCCTCTCCCTCCAGCGTCCGCTCCGTGTTTCCTCTGCTCCTTACAGAAAATCCTCATGAAAGAGTTTATATGATCCCTGTCTGTCCCTGCTTCCTCTCCTCCCATTCTTTTTTTTTAGACTTTTAAAAAAAAAATTCTGAGCTACTTTTAGATTTACAGAAGAGTTGAAAAACGAGTGCAGATAATTTCTGTATCTCCTTCATCCAGCTTTCTCCAGCGTTAGCATTTAATATGCCTCATTCTTTTTCGAACTCAATAAGTTCTCATAATGCCACCAAAAATATTCTCATTAAGGTCACTGTCATGACCTCTGCTATCTCCAACCTAAGGTCAGCCCAGTTTCAGTCAATCTGTTAGCAGCATTTGGCACAGCCAGTGATGCTCTTCCCGAAAGGCTCTCAGCCTCTTGTTTCTCTTACCCACTTATACTACTTGTTTCTCCCTATCTTCTCAACTTCCAAACATTGAAGAATTCTAAGTCTCAGTCTTTGACCCTCATCCCCCTCACTGCATGACTCCCTAGGAAATCTCACCTGCTGGCAACACCTTAACAACCATCTACGGCTCTCTAGAGCCTCCCTCACCCAGCCTTCTCCTCCCACTCCAGACCCACATCGGCTGCCTACTCAACAGCGCTATTTGACTAGAGAAGGCACCTCAAAACCAAAGTGCTACATGGTGCTCCAGGTCTTTCTGCTTCCTTTCAGCCAGTCCTATCTCGACATAGGAATGCACTTCAAGATGTTCAGACCAAATTCCTTTGCATCATCTGGCCCCTCTCTCTGCCACGCCCTGTCCAACATATCAGCAAAATTCATTTCTACAACTGGAATACCTCCAGAATTCAGCAACTTCTTGCCTCCTTCATAGCCACTGTCTTGGCAAGCCACCCTAGCCTCACCTGGATTCTTACCAGCCTTCTGACTAGTCTCCCTGTTTCTGTAACCTCTTCCACCCTCAGTGTAGTCTCAACACATCAACCTGGCTTGGATCTTGCCACTCCTCTGTCCAAAACCTCCAGTGACTCTCACGTTTCGAGGTATTAGCCAAGATCCTGTGACCTAAATTTTTGCTACCTTGGCTGATGCCATATTCTGCTCCATCCCCAAACCCTGCTCACACTGGGCTCCCTGCTGTTCGTGGGATAAGGCAAAGATGCTCCTGCCTCAGTGTCTTGGCCTGCCTCCTCCCTCTTCCGCCCCTCCATCGCTTCCTTCTGGCTTCTGCTCAAAAGTCACTTGTTTGAGTGAGGATTTCCCAGGGCTTACCCACCACCACGCTTCATGTTCCTTACTCTATTTAATTTTCTTTCACAGGGCTTACGGACAGATGCGATCAATTTATTTTCTGCCTCTTCTTAAATAGATGGAAGCTTCCATGAGGACAGGGACTTCCTTTTTTGTACTACCCTATCTCCAGCACTTATATCAATACATGGCATACATCAGATGCTCATACACGTTTGTTGAATGAGTTATTTCATGTATGGTAATTATCTCATAAGACCCCCACAGAATAAATCAATGAGTGGAACTTATAAGACTTCAATTAAGATTTTTTCAAATTACAAGTTAAAAAAAAAGTTTAAAGCTATAAATGTCTAGAAATATATACTTTTAAGGAAAAAAAATTAAACATCATTAAGATCATAGATGAATTAATGAATATACTATGCTCTTGAGTAGAGCAAGTTAACAGAGTAGATATCAATTTTTTTCTAACTTAATCTGTACATTTTTATTCTAATCTATCTAATTGGATTTCTCTGGAGAAATTAGGCAAATTTATTTCAAAATTTATATGGAAGAAAGGACTATAAATTACTGTCAAGTTTGAAACCACAGAGCAAAAAGGGGTTAGAGCGGTAGTGAGGGATCTAGCAGATACCAACACGCACTGAAATGTAACAAACAGAAGTAGAGTGAACGGAGAAACAAACCCAAGCGCAGATGGGACAACTTGGAGCAGACCCCCAGGCAGACACATAGATGGACTCTCATAGCAGTAGAGCATCCGCTCTGTTTCATCAAAGCACTGGGCCTGGCAGAAATATGAAGGAAACTAAGTTCAGATTCCTACCTGACACCATATATGAAGATGGGCTCCTGGGGAACTTCCAGGGAAAGCTGTAAGAATACTTCAAAATTGACAGGGCATGGTGGCTCATGCCTGTAACACAACACTTTGGGAGACTGGAGCAAGAGGATTGTCTGAGCCCAGGAGTTCCAGATCAGCTTGGGCAACATGATAAGACCTAGTCTCTACAAAACATTGAAAAATTAGCCGGGTGTGGTGGTGTGTGCCTGTAGTCTGGGAGACTGAGGAGGTTGAGGCTGTAGGAAGCCATGATTGGGCCACTGTATTCCAGCCTGGGTGACAGAGTGAGACCCCCCAAGTCAAAATAATAATAATAATAATAAAATCAAAGAGACTTTTGCAACCTGGAAGAGGGAAGAAGACTTTCAGGCAGCGTTTGTGTCTTCTAAAAAAAGCAAGAAGAAAGGAGTGAAAACAAAGAATAAGAAAAGGACTTACCACAAAGCCATATATCTTAAAATAAATGTGTAAATAGCAACCTATATTTAGGTTATCATGCATATAAGATAGAAATATATTTTAAAATTATATATACATATAATTTGTTAAAGCTGAGAAGTAGCAGAGGCTAGTGGTTCTCAAACTTGGGCGTGCATCAGAATCACTTGGTAGAGGTAAAATAGGTTGCTAGCCCAGCATCCGAAATTTATGAGTCAGAACCTGGGGTAGGGCCAGAGAATGTACATTTCTCACAAGCTCTCAGGTGATGCTGATGCTGCTGGTTCGGGGACCACACTTTGAGAATTCCTAGCATAGACCACATTAGACAACAGACAAGGAGGAGACAGTTGCATGATCTAACACTGACAATGGATTCATACCCAGAATTTACTATCCTAAAGATAACTGAAAGGCATCATATGTAATTTACAGGAAGGGAAACCCAAGGGGCTGACAGGAAGTTCAACCACACCGTAACTTGCCATTTTGCACCTGTTCAAACGGAGGCTCAGACACTGCTGGGGTGAGGGAAGAGAATGAAGCCATTCCAGAGAGGGACCTGTGGGCCGTCCCAAGTGAAACCAAGCACCATCTTCTTATGATTCAGAAAAATGTCCACTCAGGCCCTAAGAGACTACATTGGGGCTTTTCCTTGGGGCATTATGTGGAGCACTTGCAGCAGGGAATTGAAGGCAGCCAACCTTAGGGAAGGGGTGGTAATGATGTCCTTTAGAGCAGTTTAACCACAAGCACAATGTACATACAGCACAGTGAATTGGTCTTGCATATTGTATTTATAGATAAAGCGCAAAGAAACAGTTCTTTTTAATCATAGCACGTCACTTATGTAATTAAAAAACGCAAGTGTCCAAAGGACATCTTATGAGGTCGGAAGCGTGTATATCTGGGGACCTATAGCAAACCTGTTAGAGTGCTGGCCCAGGACAAGCACTGTGGGAGAAAGGGTGCTGGTCTCGGAGTTGAAGAGCAAAGAGAAAAAGTAGAATGTGAAGAGACATAGCAACAGGGAGGCCTTACGTGACTGGTGAGACTGCTGGATACTGAGGAAGCAGGGATGACTCTCATTTGAGACCCTTTAAAAACTGAAAGTCCCGGTGCAGCCCCTTTGGGTTCCCTCCTGCTCTGGGAGCTTTTCTGTCTTCTCAATAAATCCTGCTTTAAAAAAACACCAAAAACTAAAAGTTCCAACATGAGACTCCAGGCAGACCCACAGCTCGCTAGGCTCCATGTGGCATGTCTGTTGCTGGGATGGGAGGAGGTGGGTCAGGGGCTGGAGGGGCTTGATCAGTGCTCAAGGAGGCAGCGGTAGGCCCTGTGGGGTGACGGGGGGCCAAGGGAGTAGTGGGGGTCTGGCTGAGGGTCTTCGGCAGGGGAAGGGGACAGAGGATGGAGTTCTGTGCTGCAGGGTGGCAAGGGTGTACAAACACTGAACCTGGAGGCCCATTTTGAGGGGAGGGCTCTGCAACCTCTCAGTAGAAAGCTCCTATGGATGACACCTCCTCTGTAGTCCTGGAGGCTGAAGAGAAAGAGGCTGAAGAGAAGCCCAGGACCGACCAAGAGGGTCAAGATAGAGCACAGCACACACAGTAGCTTGTGGTGGTGGAGGGACTTTTTGGGTGAGCAGTCTTTCTTTGAGGCAGTGTCTCGGGTCAAACTAAGAGCTGTTTCCTTCTGTCCTCCTGAGCTTCCAGACCCCACCCAGTGCAAAACAAAGGACCCCAGAGGACGGAAGACTGAGCTCCGTGGAGACATGGGGCAGCGTTAGGAAGAAGCAAATTCCAAAAACAACAGTGTTCTCCTGGCCAGAGACAGAAATTTAAAGGAAGCTGGCAAGGGGGATGCTCTTGGAGTGGGAGGAGAAACCCCCCACCTTCTCCAGGAGTGGAGGGAGACTCCACCTACCTCCCCAGGCAGGGCAGCCCCCACGAGACCTTCCTCAGGGGGTCTGTGTTTCAAAAACACACTCTGGCTGGGGGGAGGAGATCAGAGTGAGCCTCTGGAAGAAGGCAGGAAGGAGTGGAAGGGAGGTGGCAGCACTGACAACCGGGGGAAGCAGAGGGGAGGGAGAGGAGTGGACAGGCTTAGGAGGCCGAATGGAGGGTCTTTGGTGACCCTTTGAGGTGGAAAGAAGGAATAGCTGAGAACAGGACTGGTGGAGATGGACCGCAGACATGCCAGGGCACTAGAAGAGAGAGGGCCTGGGGAAAGATGGTCAGTTCTGAGTGACCGACTAAGTATTTCTTCAATACCTCCTAAGGCAGGCTGGTTGATTAGAGGCACCTTACTTCCCCCTCCTGTGAGCCGTGGCCCGGGTCATGCGGCCCATTCAGCCCCTGAGATGTCGGCCAGTGGGCACCTCTGCAATGCCATGAGAATACATGGGGCTGCAGGAGCGTGAGAGACATGTCCACAGAGCTGAGGCACCTTGGACCTGGGCAGCCATGGCTACTTGACCTGCAGGTGTGAGTGAGCTCAGGAGGGGATACTCAGTCCTAGGGAGTCCTGCAGTGTGCAGCTCGGGGATCTGGGGCTGAGCAAGTTCTCCAGGTGACTTCAGTGCACACCCACTGCTGAGAAGCACCGGCCCAATGGCCTGATGATACCAGCCGAGAGCAGAACTATACGTGAGCCTAGCTCTGATCAGCAGAACTCACAGATGTGTGAGCTGAGACAGATGCTTGCTGTATGCTCTGAGGCTTTGTTGTTATGCAGTATTATTCTACAATAGATGACTGACATGCTTCATGGAAGTGAACCTCATGTCCTACCTTGCTGTGGATGCAACCTTCTGTGTGAGGTGAAGACCTTCACAGCACAGAGGATGGGTGGGGGGGAGGTTTGAAGACACTCAGACCACCTTAGAAAAAATTTCTCCAACAAGCAAAACAAGGGCAGATGGAAATCATGTTTGGTTATGGGGAAAAAAAGAAACAAAAAGCTATTAGTATTTAATAACAATATGAGCAACTCCATTGAAACGTGGCCAAAGGACTTCAATTAAAAAGCCATGTAAGTGGAGGGGAGGAGGGAGACACGAGGTCAAGAAATACAAGAAGAATGATTTAAACTTATAATTAAGTTCAGTGGAAAAGAATGGGCTGAATTTCCAGGTAAAGATGGCAGGCTGGACATATGTCTCCACTAGGGCCCCTTCCCCGAACCCCACTAAGATAACAGTAAAGGAAATTTTTAAAAGACATTAGCCTACAAGAACAGCCGTCATGTGAGAGAAAACAGGAACAAGATTTGGGAGGTGAGAAAGCAGATGGCCACATAGGAACTGACTGAGCAGAAGGAGGAAGCTGAGGGGCTGAATCCCAAGCCAGCAGTGAGCGCACTGAGAAGACACTTGCTTTACTCGGCAGAACTTCCAAGGAGATGCATAATTTTTGGCATCATGCGGTGGGGCTGGAGATGACGTGAAGTGGGATGAAGATGGGGCTGAAAGCAGAAGACCGGTTATGCTTTCAAGGACTATCTGACAAGTAGCCAACTGGGAGACACACCCCCCCAAACACGGCCACATGACTTTCCCTTCCTTCTTCTGCAGAAGAGACTAGAGTTTTCTTCTCTGGACTGAAAATGAGGGCATGGGTAAGGGGAGAAGACAGATGTTTACATTCTTCTGAGACCCCAGCTCTCTTCCTTTCAACTCCCGCATGCCAGCCTGATTCCCTTCAGGCGGGAAAAGAAAAGAGGTTTCTTAGGAAAACATGACTTAAGATCTAAAAGGAAAGATCTAAAGTCTAAAGGTAGTAACTCTGGCAGTTCCCCAAAGACAAGACCCAGCCATATCTTGAAGCCCAGGACTCCCGACCGACTCTTTAGCGCTCATGTGTATGAGCCAACAACTGTGCCTCCCTAGACTTCCATGGAAAGCCTGCCACACACAGGTGAGAGACCAACATAAAACTGGGCCAAATATAGAGCTGTCATAATAGCAGATATGTCTGATATCTCAAAGATAGAGAACTAAATAAAACTTGGAGGACAAAGAACATGTAGAGAGGGGAAAAGAACACCAAACTAATTCATACCCACAGAAAGATAAGACTATATCCTTGAAATAAAAGCAGGATGCCCTGGAAAAATAAGCACTCAGAACAATAGAATAGCAAAAATGGGAAACATAAGGGTTGGAAGATAAAGTTGAAGAAATGCTCCTGGAAAACAGAACAAAATTAGAAAGGTAAAAAGTAGAAAAGATAATAGGGAAAAAAAATCACCAGATATTAAACTTCTGAATAACAGGAATTACGGAAATAGATAGTGGTGGAGAGTTAATCAAAGACGTCATTCAAGAAAACTCAGAGTGTGTTTCTAGTGAATGGGGCCCACGCAAGGTGCAGTAGATAAATGAAAATAGACCCAAAGTATATCACTGTGAAATATCAGAACACTAGAGGCAAAGAAAATCTTGCATTCCCCAAATAAACACTAAGGTTTCAGAACTGGAATGACTTCACACATTAATACGTATCCTAGAAGCTGGAGGAAAAGGGACGCGTGCCTTCAAAATTCTAAAAGAAAGCTTTTTTTCCTACTTACAATTCTAAACCCAGGTAAGATATAACTGAAAGGTGAAGACAGAATCCATATACTTCAAGACATGCAAGATCCCAAAGTTTACCTTCTATGTGTTCTTTTTCAGAAAAACAACTAGAGGACAAACAACATCAGAACAAGGGAGCAAACCCAGAAAGAGGAAGTCACAGGATTCAAAACAGAAGAAAGGCATGGGGCCCTGGGGCCAGGCTGCCTCAGAGCAGGTCAGTAGGTTCCTGGGGGAAGGCTTCAGGAGGATAGAACTGATTACATCCTTAATGTGTGAGAACTTAGGGAGATGGGCAGGGGTGTGAGTGAGCTAAATTTTACCATGAGTGGAATTCTATAATGATATGTCTGCAAGACCATGTACTAGCGTGTTATTTGGAGATGTGGAAGACTGTACCAAGGTAATTAGCTGAAAAGAGTTGGGAGGGAGAAGGGGAGGAAACTGTGAGGGGCGGAGTTGGAAGCAACTCTTTTTCATGTCAGTTCTGTGGTACTACTTGACTCTATATCATACGTATGGAATTGATACCCATGAGAGTCAGACAAAAAGAATGGGCTCTCGATTTTCCCTGCCTGATCAATCGGCCAAGATTGAAAAGACTGATAGTATCGAGTGTTGGGGAAGAGATGGGAAAACTGGTTGAATGTGTTCCTGGTGGGAGCACAAATTGACATCCTCTCTTTAGGGGGCAATTTGGCAGTAAGTGATCATAGCTTAAAAAATAACAACTCACCCCCACCCCCAAAAGTGACTTCTCTCCCTTCATTGAGCATCCTGGATCTGGAAGAGGAGTTGTGGGTAGAAGCAGATCCCCTTGAAGGCAAAGATTCCAGAGATGGTGTCAGCAGGCAACATCGGAATAAGTGGAGTTCCAGGACCCAAACCTGCTGACCCTCATCTCCTGACTCCTCTGGTGGAGGAATTGTGGTGGAGGAGCCTCTGAACACCATGAAGGAGTGAATTATGCTTCCCTGAAACTCGGCTCACAAGAAGATGAGGGGGCAGGTAGGCTGGCAGCTGGGGAGAGGTGAGGAAGAGGTGTGTGTCTGTTTAAGGAATGAGGATGTGGCTTGTCTAAATGATAGACATAAAGAGCTGACAGGAGGGGAGGGAGCATGAGGGTGCTGGGATGGGAGGGACTGATTGCAGCACCCCAGATGCTGAGGAAGGAGGGGACGAGCGTGGCTAGCTTTGGCCGGGAGGCCGACTGTCCCTTTTGAGAAGAGAGGAAGAAGACTCACCCCCACCAGACAAAAGCTGCTCTCTCCTGGATATGCCCTGAAACATACACACACTGGATTCTCCTCGCAGGTTCTTCTTCAGTGCTAACATGTTTTCCGAGAAGGATCCTGGGATCCTGAGCGCCAACCCTGTGGCACCAACCTCCTTCTTACAGTTCCAGAGCAAAAAGCAACCCTGCATATCTGCGCCTGAGATCTCCCAGCAGCCTGCAAGTTGATCTCAAACAGGGTGCCCTTATATGAGGGAATGTGGCCAAGGACTGTCACTTGAGATGCGTGTGGCTCTGAGGAAGAAGATGGGAGACTAACAGTCTCCACTTCCCCAAGACTCAGTACTGGCGAGAAGCAGATTGGGTTGCTCTAGTCATCTGTTCAATCCCAGAAACAAAGCTACAAACAGAATTGTGTTGCATGTGGCCAAGAGAGGGGACAGAGCGTGTCGTTGACCTACTTATCAGAAGTCGGGGAAAAATGATCCCAGCAGTGGGAGTCAACCCCACTGGGTGGAGGGGTGGGAGAGCAGGGACCTCAGGGCAGAGGGAAGCCCAGCTACCAAGGCCCCAGAGGGAGGAGCAAACCCCTCCCGGGAACCCACAGGCCAATGTGGCAGCAGATGGGCAGCCAGGAGTCATGTGGTTCCACCTTCCAGGGACCTGAAGACCAGAGTAACTGTGGTCATGGTAGAGGTTTAGTTAGAAGGGCAGGTTTACATTTCAGACCAGTGGAGCTTTGCTGCAGCCTGAGGACCAGCATGCTGGGAAAGCCTGGAGCAGGCTGCAGAGAGTCCCTGGATTCGTCATGCACCCCAGTCGGAAAAGCTGCCTGGGAGGGATGTGGCTTTGCGGAGAACGTGGAGGTGCCCACTGCATGCTGCACACACTGATGTCTGTCAAGAGCGGGCTTGCTCTCCTGGTCGGTCTGTCTATGTTTGTACCTACCTTCAGCCTTTTTATCTTGTTATTCCAGTCCTCAGAGCTGTCCCCATTTTTTGTGTACTTGATTTGGAGTTTTCCAAGAAGTGTGTGTTTAAAAATCTTCTGTGAAGATTGTGAATTTGCCAGTTTCTCCTGTATTTTTGTTGCCTTTTGATTAACATATTTTGAAGCCAATTATTTATATAGCGATTACTAGATACCAGACACTGTCCTCAATACTTTCCAAATATGAACTCACTTAATCAATGTGAAATATCCTAACAATAGGAGATTAGTTTAGAAAATTACACACTAAGGGCTTTGAGAAAAAAGTAATAAAAGTTTATTGATTAACAAGGAAAATTGTTCATGATATATTATGAAATGAAAAAGGCAAGTTACCATGCAGTTTATACAAGTTGATTGCATTTTTTTATTAGAAAGAAATGTTATCTGTGTAGAAGGAAAAGGTCTGGAAGTACGCCTACCAAAACGATGACATAAATTATCTTTAGGAGTTAGAATCATGGGTAATCATAATTTTCTTGTTTATTCTTATATGCATTCTCTGTTTTTGATAATGAAGATCTATTGATGGCTAAGAAGTAAGTCATTTGGTAAGGGTCCTGTTATCCAAAATGTGAACTAAAGAAACTGCAGGAAAATGGACTACAAAGTCTCTTTGATTTTTTAAAAATTTTTTGAGTTGGGGTTTCACTCTTCAGCCAGGCTGGAGTGCTGTGGCAGGATCACATTTCATCATAGCCACAGTCTCCTGGACTCAAGCCCGCCTCCTGCCTCAGCCTTCCAAGTAGCCGGGACTACAGGCATGCTCCACCATTCCTAGATAATTTTTTTTTTTTTTGAGTTGGAGTCTCACTCGGTCGCCCAGACTGGAGTGCAGTGGCCGCTCCCGGCCACCGCAGCCTTGACCAGCCGGGCTCCGGCGATCCTTCCGCCTCAGCCTTCCGAGTAGCCGGAATTACAGGCATGCACTACCACGCCCGGCTGATTTTTTGATTTATTGTAGAGATGAGGTCTCGCTGCCCAGGCGGGTCTCGAACCCGCGGGCTCAGGCAATCCACTCACCTCAGCCTCCCAAAGGCGTGGGATTACAGGCTGAGCCACCGAGCCCAGCCCTAGATAATTTTTTTAAATTATTTTATTTTTTTTTGCAGAGATGAGGTCTTGCTGTGTTGCCCAGGCTGGTCTCGACCTCCTGGGCTCAAGCAGTCCTCCAGCTTCAGCTTCCCAAAGTGCTGGGATTAGAGGTGTAAGCCACCATGCCCAGACATCTCTTTGATTAATAATAAGGTGACCAATATAAAAATACAAAGGTCTGGACACACAGCTGTATGAAGCAGAATTAGAATTGGCAATACCTGGGTAAGGAGAGATGAGAAATCCAAACCACTAGAGTAGAGATGTTCCTTTGCCCTCAAGAGTTCTCAGACTCAGAAGGGCTTGTTAACAACACAGGAGGCTGAAGCCCAGCCCCAGAGTTTCTGCATCTGTACATCTGAGTACAGATCTGGGTGCAGCTGAGAGTCTGCATTTCTAGCAAGTACCCTGGTGATGCTGATGCTGCTTGTTTGAGAACCAACCACATTTCGAGATCCTCTGCCACACCTGGAAGTTACTATAGCATTGGTTCATATGGTGTGGCTACATACTTATTATCTGAAACTTGGAAAACCCCATGAAACCATCTGGGCTCAGAGCTTTTGGGGGAATATTATTTAGACTCTATTTAGCTTTACTCATGTTTGTGGTGTCTTCAAAGGCCTTCACTTCTTGAGTCAATTTTGGTTAATTTCTTCACAATGTTCCATTTATTTAAGATTTGGATATCTATTAGCATTGAATTGTACATAGAATACCCATATAAATATTTACACTTTCTACTGCCCTATTAGTCTGGGTTCGTAGCTCTCTAGTTCGTCAGCACTGCCTGCCTGTCCCACCCCGGGACAACTGTAACTCACAGCCCTTACAGATGAAGTGGCCTCCTTGGGGGACAATGACCTTGCTCAGAGATCACCCCCCTCTGCTGTACTGGGGCATGACTTACATGTCCTATGGCCCAGTGAGAGGCACTTTCATTTTCAGACCAGGGTGGACATTTATCCTGGGAAGTTCCTCTCAGGAAGACTCGGGATAAGTGTAGGATGCTGCCATATTTATAACAAGTTTCTTTCACAGCTTTCCCCATTCTTGCTTCCCAATCTCGAGTTCATTCGACGAATTCTCTCAACAAGCATTTACAGAAGGCCTACTGTGTGCCAGGCCCTTGGTGCCGAGGACACCGTGGTAAGCGGAATAGACATAATCTGGGCCTAGAGGGACCTGAACCTAGCGAGAGAAGAGCAAACATAAAATATCACACACAAAGACATTAACTGCATGCTGTGATGACGGCTCTGGAGGAGAAAAAGCATGCTGAAAGGAGACATTGCAGGGAAGCCTGTCTGGCCTGTGGGTCGTAGAAAGCTTTTCTGAAGAGGGGGCCTCTGAATTTAGACCTGAACACTGGGTAGGAGTTGACCGGGTTGAGAGGAAGGGAATTGGAAAGGGTGTTCCAGGCAGCAGCAGCAGCAGCAGCAGCAGCAGCCTGTATCCAGGCAGGAGGAGCGCTCTGTGACTTAAGGGACTGAAGGAGCAGAGAACGAGGCAGTGTGTTACGGGCGGAAAGCGGAACAGAGAGAGGTTATATCGGGCTTTGGAAGTGGGGGCCCTGCCCTGCGGCTGTTGGGTAGCTATTGAAGGATGTAAGCAGGTGGGTAGAAAATTAGATTTGAATTTTTAAAACTCTCTGAAAGTTTCCTTATAGAAAAATTGTACTCCATAATAAACATAGAAAGGATAAAATAATTAGAAAAATCGTCAATTGCAAATGCCAATGCTATAATTTATCCAGGCAGTGATCACCAGTGGTTGAAACATCTGTAGGAGGGATCAGGCTATCATCATGGAGACCACCGACTTCCCACAGTGGAACAGCTGAACATGGCACACCTCCCGATAGGTACAGTAGGAGGCACACAGCATCACCAATGGAGGATCTTGCCAAAACTCTAGAGCAGCTCTATGCATAGAATTTCTGATTCTGGAAATATCCCTATCTGTGTTGTGCAATGAGGGAGCACTTGCCATGTGTGGCTACTGAGCACGTTGACTGAGGCTAGCACAACTGGATTTTATCGAAATTAAGTCTGAATTGTACATTTCATTTAACTTTAATTAACGGTATTTAAGTGGCTCCTTTTGGCCGGTGGCTACAGTATGGAACAGCACAACCCCAGAGCTAGTACCAACTAGAAGGTTAGAAGAACCAACTAGAAGGTTAGAACCAACTAGAAGGCTAGAACCAACTACAAGGAAGCAAAAAGACAAACCAGAGTGTGGGACACTCTAAGGAAACACTGAGTCAGTTTCTGCAGCCAGTGTCATTGGCATTAAAAAAATGAATAGGGAATTTTCTGGACAAGACATGGAACATACATGTAATGTGTGTACCTTGTTCAAAACCAGATGAATTATATAAGACAGCGTTGAGACAGCAGAAGAAATTTAACTATGGACTGCTAGATTCCATCAAGGAATGACAGTGAATTCTGTTGGGTGGGATAACAGCATTGTGGTTATGTGGATATCAGTTGGGAGGCTCTTGCTTGTGGCAGGAAGGGGGCCAGAGTGGGATATGCATGTTCTAGAGGAATAGCCAGGCCTTCTGACAGAGTGAGGGTGAGAGGAGAGCAGATGAGGTGTCAAGGATAGCCCCTGACTTCTGGCCTGCACAAATCAGGGCTGGGAAAGCCCTCCTCTGAGGTCAAGAGCCTTGGAGCGGAACTGGTGTAAGGGAACCACCTGGACTTTGGCTTTGGACATGTTTGAGGCACCTGAGAATTCCTGAGGGCTGTCAAGTGGTCCATTACTAGGGGGTTATGAAGCTCTGAGGCAAGGACGGGGCAGCTGGCTGAGCCCTGGCATCATGGGGGCTTGGAGCTCAGTGAGCATGGAAGCTGGTCTTGTGACCGAGACCCTAGCTCTATTCGCCACCTGTCCCAGCTTTTCTCTCAAGCCCTAGGACAACTTTGTTTTCAACAGAGAGCACTTAATCTTAACACTTTTAATGAGACGGAGTTACTTTTTAAACTTCATCTCTTTGGGGTGACTGTTCTGTTAGACCCAAGGCCAGCCTCTCCCTGCCCTTGCTCCTCTTCTTGTGCCAGGAGAGGTGTGAGTTGTCCTCCGTTGCCTGAGTCACCCTGGAGCCTGCCCTTCTCTCCTCTCTCTCTCCCTCTCTGTCTCCCTCTTGTTTAATAATTAGCCTTTGTTTACTTGCATCCCCGAGAGGGCACTTTTAGACTTCGTTGAAAATGTTTATGCCTTAAAACCCACTTAAAGTAGGTATCAACTCTGTTGACACAGAGCCTTCCCATGACCACACAACGATTCATCTAACAATGAAATTTTGTGGAGAACATTCTGTCAGGCTCTGGGTCTCTAACGCCAAACCCAAACTCTTACATAGGAAATGGTGTGGCATATAGGGCAGGTGATGTGGCAGCAAATGCAAGTCAGCTGGTGAAATTGAAGGTGAGAAGTGGCACAGCAATTCTCTGTTTCTCTTTTCTCTATAAATATAAAAAAGAACGTGGAGGCAAGTAAACATCCATGACAACATAGTGTGGTGAAGGCTGGGACAGGGGATGTTCTGACTACGAAGGTGGCTGAGAGACTTCTTAGGAAAGCAGCCTTTCCGTTGCCACCTCAGTCATGACAGGAAGGATCCAGCTGTCTTGGAAACCCAGTGACTATCCACAACTTCTTTCCTCTTATCAAATCTCCAACATCTCCCATCCCTCTCACTTTCAGCCGACGGCTGGATTTTACATTTACAGAGAAAAGAGAAACAGGGAATTGCCACACCACTTCTCACCTCCAATCTCACCGGCTGACGTGCATAGCGACCTCGTCACCTGCCCTGTGTCCACACATCTGCCCCACATCACCTGCCTGGGACCTGCCTCCTTGCACCTCCTCACAGCCGTGCTCCCTTTTTCTTCTGCGGTGTTGATCACATCATCATTACTAGCTCCTTCCCCAGAACTGTCAATCACATCTTAATTCTAACTGTCTCTTAAATACAATACCCCACATCTTCCTCCAGATATTTAGAGATCATACTATTTTTCTTTTGCGTTCGTGACAGCATTGCCCACAAGGATTTTGTAAACTCACTGCTTTCTCTTCCCTACTTGGCATTCCTTTTTTTTTTTCCTTTCTTTTCTCTCATTTTTATTTTAGATTTTAGATTCAGGGAGCACACATGCGTGTTTGTTGGGTCTTGGGTGGCCTATTCCCTACATTGTGAACACTGTGCCCAACAGGTAATTTCTGAGCCCTAATCCCCCTTCTTACCTCCTCCCTTATTGTTGTCCCTAGTGTAAACTCTTTCCCTCTTTCTGACCACTTAGCTCCCACATATGAGTGCGAATATGCACTATTTGACTTTCTGTTTCTGAGTCGGCTCACTTAGGGTGGGGATCTCCAGCTCTACCCATGTTGCTGCAAAGGATATGATTTCATTCTTTTTCATGGCTGTTTCATTTCTTTTTCCTGCAGCCTGTTGTGAGAGCTCTTCTACAGCCTGGCGCCGGGCACTGAAGGCTGGAACCTGCTGATCTGAGGATGGTGCCTCTGGCCTTTTGGCACTGAGGAGCTAGTGTCCCTTCTCATGTCTCTTGTCACTGCCGTGGCGGTGGTGGAGAGGGCTCTTCAGCTTGATTTCAGCTGCTCCTGGCCCATGAGGATGCCCAGCTCTTCCATACCCACTCCAGGCTCAAAGGATCTTGGCTGTTCTGCCAGATAAGTGTGGCTCCTTCCCAGATGCTCAGACACCTTCACAAGCAAGGGATGTGTCTCTTACAGGTGGAACATAGGGTTTTCCTAAAAGACATGCAGGCTTCTAAATACCTCGTCAGCATATCTGGGGTTTATAACAGCTGGCACTCCCAGGACTGGTGAAGTTGGAAGGACTTAGGGGGACACCGATTCCCCTTCTGAAACCCAGTCAGTCTCCAAAACTTCTTCACCTCTTGCTGGTCTTCCTGTGCAGCAGGAATTCACTTGTCATTTTCATCCTGCTTTTTCCTGGTGATATGACTTATTATAAAGATCGCTCTGCTCACTACTCCAAGCTTAACTCACTACTGCTCTCTTTATCTTTTTAGTTTTAAAATAATTATAGATTCACAGGAAGTCGGAACAAAAGTAGAGAGAGATCCTGTGTAGCCTTCAGCCAGTTTTCCCCGATGGTTACATCCTACGTAGCTACACATATCAAAACCAGGACACTGATGCTGGTGTAACAAGTGTCGAGTTCTGAGCCTTTTATCACATGTGTAGATTCATGTCACCTTCACAGCAATCAAGATACAGAGCTGCTCCCTCTCCACAAAGACCCCCCTCGTGCTGCCTCTTCACAGTGACAGCCACCCCTTAACCCCTGACCATCCCTAACCCCCAGAAACCAGTAATTTGTTCCCCATCTCTACAGGGTTTGCCTTGCTACTTATTAAAAGTCGGCTTCAGAAGCACTAAGGAAGCAGTTTTCTCTGAAGTGCTGGTCCTCCTGAGGTCTCGGCCTCCGACTGTGCATCCCACATGAACCCAGGTGCTGCTCTGCCTCCCCACAGGGGCCAGGGAAGCCCACACATCTGTGGAGGAGGACCGTGGGACCCTGGACCCCAGGAATGAAAATCCATTGTGCGGTATGTCAGAGCATGCTCCCCAGACCTGGAATGCAAGCCTTGCCCCTAGCCTGTTAACTTGGACTCCTGTGAGGGTGCCTGAGTCGCCTCCCTCAGAAGCACCTCCCAGGCTGCAGCCCAAGTTGCCCTGGAGGAAGACTGCCTTCCTTACCCAAGTGCCCCTTAGGGCTCTGCAAAGTGAACCCTGTTTTAGGGCAGAAGGGATGAATACAGATTTCAAATGTGAAGAAAAATCTACCTCTTTTCCCATGATGCAACAGTAAATTAATACAACTTCACTTTATTTCTATAGATCTAGCTCAGATGTTTTTCTACAACCCCCAGTAGACACTATTTGCCCATTCTACAGTTTAGGACTGTGAAGAACACGAGAAAGTGGAAAGCTAGCTTGGCTCTTGTGACAGGAAGTAGACAGCAGTAGCCGGACTGGGAGAGGGCAACCACAGAGGTGAGGGGGAGGTTACGTGGCTGTGTTTGTTTGCCGAAATACTAACATTGCCTCCTGACCACACTTCTCTCAAACTCCAGCAGGAATCACATCTTGGAAGAGGCCTTGTGTGTACCTGAGTGTGTTCAGTTGTATGTGATGTCTTGGCTGGAGCTCAGGGTTTAGGCTCAAGGTTTGGGGCAGAAAGCAGTGCTCTGGGCTGGAGGAGAGATCCATAGGCCAACAGTGGAACACGCAGAAATCCAGACAGGAGGAAAGAAATGGAGCCCCCACAGGGCTGGAATGAGCTGAAGGCGACTCCTGTCAAGCCCCAAGACTGCTTTGAGCAGAGGTTGAACTCCCATCTGGGGAAGGAGCTGGAGATGTCCCTTGTCTGTGCACAAAAGGCCAAGATATCTGATGCAGTGGTCCCATCCAGGGCAAGGAGCAGAGGCAGCCCCAGGATGTTGCCTCGTTGGAGGGATGGCAGGTGGCCTTGGGCCACCCCTCTGATCTGGGCACCCTCCTCCATCTCAGCAGAGTTACTCTGTGGGCAGCCTGGTCCTAGCGTGTTCAGAATCCATTTGAAAATTCAACCCCAAGCCACAGCTCCAAAACAGCCTCTGTGAGCCTAAGAAGGAAGAGAAGGAAGGTCACCAGAAGGCGCAGAAATGTTCTGGGATTTGAGCCAGAGAGAAGATTGGGAGTGCCACCACCCAGAAGGTGATCCAGTGCAAGGAGAAACCCCTGAGGGCTTCCTTGTGACAGGAGCTTTCTTTACTCCCTGGCAGACTCCCCTACTCATACTGCTGAGGACAGACCTTGGATCTATGGTGGATGAGACGAGCCTTGGGTGAATCAAAAGTTCTTGTTTCCTCCCACCCCGTATAAAAGGACAGAGTTAGACCTGCGAGTGCCTGGCCATTCCTCTCCTCAGTGCTACCCAAGAGAAGTGAGCACGCCTATCCATGCAAGTGTCACCACCGCTCTCCCTTCGCCACAGGAACCCCACACGGGAAAGAACCCAGATGCGCCTCAAGCAGGGAGCGGTGGCCACTGTGCTAGGTGCTGGGGTTCCACAGTGAGCACAGGTATGGGCCCTGGCCGTGGCAACCTCAGTGCTGTGCATGGGATCTGATGGGGAAGTGGAGGGCCTGAGGCCCCCCATTCGGCCTGGAAGTTAGAGAAGGAGAGTTCTGGGTCGAGAGAATGACATAGGTGTGAGCCTCGGAGAGAGTGGGTGTGGGGGAATCTGAGAGATGTGGATGGGGGCCCCAGCATGGGGGAGGAGAAGGGGCCCACTCCAGCTCTCCTCAGCCACCCAGGGGTCTCACTTCATCCTGACAGCAACAGGCCGTCATCGCATTGGCTTAAGCTCGGGGTGATACATCAGTTTTATATTTAGAAGCAGTGCTGTGGCCGAAAGGGTGGATCGTAAGGCTTGCGGGTGAAGGTGGACCTAGGCAGCCCACTGGGAGATGAGGCCGTAACCTGTAGAGAGGTGGTGGTGACCTGGTTGAGAATGTGAGTGGCTGGGATGGAGAGGAGCAGGGGGATTTAGAGTTACTTAAGAGGTGGAGAGGCAGAGCCTGGGGGTGCTGCTCAGGTCTCTGCCTGGCTTGTCACAAAAGGACTTGAGCATCTCACTTGGCCTGGGATTTCCACGGCCAAAACGCCTCGAATCTAGACTTGGTTGTCTCCACTGAGGTTTCACATACAGCCATTGTTTGTGGAAGGTGTGTGCCAAGCATTAACACGTTAAATTTAAATACTTCAAAAATTCAGTTTGGTATTCCTGTTTTGGCAAGTGCTCATTTTGTGGGCACACATAAAACTCCCGGGTAGAAGTGGCCAGGCCCTTCTCAGCCTATAAGGTTCTGGATTTCTCCCTGAGCCACCGGGTAGAGACCAGAGGCTTTAGGGAGGCATGGAAACAGGAGAATGTGCGGGTCAAGAGCCTCCAGGAGTGGCTTTTGAGATTAACATGCCGAGGGCTGGTGCTCAGGAGACATCTCCAAGGAGGTGGCCAGGGCAGGCTTCTTCCAATGTGAATGTGCACGTGAATCCCTGGGGGATCTTGTACCACTTGCAGATTCCAGTTCAGGTGGTTGGACCTGGGGCCCAGATTCTGCTTTTCTAGCTAGTTCTGGGGGAATGCTGAGGATGCTGGCATATGGACCAGGTTTAAACATAGAACTCTAGAAGGCAGTTGGGTAGGTGAATCTGGGCAGAGAGGTCTCGACTGTTAGATGAAGGCATTGAAAATGGCCATGGAGCAGATGTGATGTACAGATGACAAGCTTGAGTTCCTAAAAGGTCCTACAGGGTGTTGCGTAGCTGAGAAAAGCAAGGCCAGTCTCAGGTGACAGGGAGAGGGTGACAGACAAGCCATGGATGTGAGGAGATACCTGCAGTGCACAGACTGATAAAGCACTGCAATGCAGAATATATTCCAGTCATTCACATCAACAATTAATAAAAAAGACAAATAACCCAGGAGAAATGCCATCAGGAGATTTGAGTAGACACTTCAAAAGAGGATGTCCAAATACCTAGGAAAAGTGCTCCCCTGACTGGAACTGTGGAAATACACATTGAAATCACAATGAAATGCTGTCACACACCTGTGAGCATAGCTAAAATGAAAAAGTCTGACAATACCAAGAGTTGATGAGGAGGCAGAGCAACTGAATGCTCATGCACAGGTAGGAGCACAAATAGTACCATTGCTGAGAAGACTGCTTGGTGTTAGAGGTGGAGTTGTGCGTCTCTTATGATCCAAGTTTCCCTCCTGTACCTTATGGTTCTATACGTTCTACAGTCACGTACCTTAAAGCCACCAGGACCAGTGGGGACTGTGGTGAATAGAAAAGCAGTTGCTCTAATCCTGTTAGCTGTTCTAAGGGAGTAGGCATTATCACCAATTCATTTCTAAAGAGTAGGATATTATTTTTCAATTAGATTGTCAAACACTAAAAATACAGAGAATCCACTGTGTTGGGGAAGGCGTGGTCATCCTGCACTAGTGTCATGAATTGGTATGTCCTTTGGGAAGGCAAGTGAACTCGGGGGAGGATTCAGCATGGAACGTGCAGGCCCCAGCGGTTCCACTCTTATGACTAAGACACACCCATAAGAGGAGACTCGAGTTACTTGCACAGGTGACTCTGGCCTCCCTGGTCTGTTCTGATAGCCTGTCTTATGTTATCCAGGGATTTTTTCCCTCTTCCCATGCATAACTGAGAACAAGTTGGGTAAGTTCTAGGAAGAATCCTGATGCGATCCAGATTAGTGTTTCCCAAACTCCTGACTTACTTTGGAGGGTCATGGCATATTTCATGACATCCCTCAGGCATGCTTCAGCTCTGCATTTGTTCAAGCCTTCTGTATTGTCCCTGCCTTAGTCCATTCGGGCTGCTATAACAACACACCGTAGAGTGGGTGGCTATAAACAACAGAAACTTATTTCTCACAGTTCTGGAAGCTGGGAAGTCCAAGATCAAGGAGCCGGCAGTTAGGGTATCTGGTAAAGGCTTTCTGGTTCATAGATGATGACTTCTGCTGTCCTTGCATGGTGGTGAAGGGGCCAGGCAGCTCTCTGGGGTCTCTTTCACAAGGGCACTAATACCATTCATGAGGGCTCCACACTCATGAGCTAATCACCCCCAAGTTTCCTAAACCATCACATTAGGGGTCATGTTTCAACATATGAATTTGGGTGGGGGATATAAACATTCAGACCATAGCAGTCGCTTAATGGGATTTTGTCATCTGCTGCCTAAGAAATCACATGTTTTGTTAGGTTATTTCAGATATATATAGGTTTGGTTGCTATCGTGAGTGGAATTTAAATTTTTAAAAAGTCTAATGGGTCATTACTAGTCAACAGAAAAGTTATTGATTATGGGAAGTTGATCTTGTACCTTATTACCATGTGTAGGTAAGTTATTTGCATGTATGAACTTAATTAACCGATGTGACAACCCTATGAGGTACTCACTAATGAGATCTCTAATCTTCCTTGTAGAATCTCTCAGATTTTCTGTGTACATGACTTTATTGCATATAAATAATGACAACTCTTTCTCTCCATTTTCCAAAGGTGTGCTTATTATCTTTTCTTATTTCTTTACACTGGCCCAGACTGCTTGAGTACTGCCAGCAAAGAGCACACATCCTTGCGAATTCAGTGGGAATTCTCATGTTTTCCTTAGTAGGATGTTTACTGTAGGCATCTGGTAAAAGTTCTATTTGATTGAAGAAGATAACATCTATACCTGGTTCGCCAAGAACATTTACTATAAATTAGTTTTGAATTTCGTCAAATGTATTTTCGGTGACTGCTAAGATGAATATATGATTTTTCTCCTTTAGTTTGTTAATAAGATGAGTGATATCGATGACTTTCCTAACATTAAATTATCCTTGTAGTTCCTGGCTAAACTCTACTTGGTATTTTTTTTTTTAATGCACTGCTTGACTTGACCTACTAATGTTTTATTGGGATTATGTCTGTCTGTTTATATATGAGATTGGCTGTAACTGTAACTTCACTTTCTTATGGTGTCCTTGCCTGGGTTTTCTATCAAGTTTACACTTATTTTAGAAATAACTCCACTGTGAGGAACTAATAAACAAATAACAAAACCTTCCGGCAGCGTCCATGGCAGGGAGCATCGAGGCAGGGGCTGCTGACGGTCCTCCCATGACTCGCACAGGCCTGGGGCATCATCTCTGATCTGTTGTCCTTTCGTTCACGGTTGTGAGGTTGCCAGCTCTGCACTGGGCAGCGTGTCTGCCACAAGAGGTGGGGGCAGGGGGGACACCGGATGGCACTCTCTCTTTTGTCAGGGAGATGAAAATTTGCCCTGAAGCTCCCAGAAAGTTTCTTTTTGCATTTCACTGGGCAGAGCTGTGAATGGGAACACTTAACTGCAGGGAAGACGGCAAAGGTTTTGCATTTTTCCAGCCACTCTTGGAGTCACGAATGGATTGGCAGGGAATGAGGGTGAGAGTGTCAGCCGACGGAGTTGATCGCAACCTGCTTTGCGTGGTGTCTTAAATTATTTCCGTGCTCTGAAACAGTGGCATGAGAGGAATTCACCCACAAAATCCTCACGTCTTGATGTTTTACGGATAGATCTTCGATTATACTTTTAGTTTACTTTAAACTTATTGAGCTCTTCAAATTGTCTACTTTTTCTTGGGTTGATTTTGATCATTTGTATTTTCCTAGAAAGTTGTCCATTTCTTCCAGCATTAAAAATGTAATAATAATTGTACACGGCATGCTCTTACAATTTAAAAAATCTTCTCTTTACCTGAGGTTGAATTCCATTTGTTCCTGATGTGAATACGTGTGCTTCTCCCTCTCCATTCTCTCTCTTACAAAGATCAGTCAATTGCCAATTCTGTGAATCTTTTGAAAGAATACACTTTGTGTTTCATTGATAAACACTAATGAAATTAAAAAATACAAAAGTAATTTCTACTTTTAAGTTTATTAATGTTTTTCTTCTTTTTTTTTGCTATTTTTGTTGTTATTCCTTTTCTGGAGTTTGGGGTTTATGATATAGTTTAATTTATTTTCATTTTTATTATGAAACATCTCAAAACACTGAAAAGTGATGAGAACAAGATAATGAATACATACTACTATAATTTAGCAATTTTTTAAAGACTTAATATTATGCCATGATTTATTTGAGATTTTTAAACAGCCATCACATTTGAACTCCTTTTTGCTCTTCTCTGATTTCTTTCCTCCCTGCCTCCTTCACTGTCTAACTGCCATCCAATTTTAGACTTTTATTAAACATGGACGTATCTGCAGTATATAAATTGCTTTACATGCATTAAAACATTGCATTATCACACTGTAAAT
Organism: Cephalopachus bancanus; assembly: GCA_027257055.1. NCBI lineage: Eukaryota > Metazoa > Chordata > Mammalia > Primates > Tarsiidae > Cephalopachus > Cephalopachus bancanus. Next base: position 1,860,640 of record JAPVLO010000336.1, on the reverse strand, counting down.
TGTGTTTGGTAACTTGTTTTTCTTCTGCCAGCTTTGGGTTTTTAAGACATATCAATGTTGATATACTTCATTCATGTTCACTGCTGTATGAACATGCCAGTTTGTGATTTGTGTATTCTGCTAATGAACATTTAAGTTGTTTCTGTTCTGTTGACATTATTTTTTTATCATTATAAATGACAAACATCTTTGTATATTTCTTATCCTGTATATAAGCCATAAATTCTCTAGGCTAGATACTTAGAGGTGACTTTTCTAGGTCATGGTATGTGCATCTTCAGCTTTACTAGAAAATACCAAATTATTCTGCAAAGTGGCTATACCTGTTTAGCTCTCACCAGTCGGGCACCAGGGTTCCCATAGTTCCATGTCTGCCAACACTTATCTGTTGTTACACTTTATACCTTTTGTCAAGGTGATGGGTATGGAATAGCATCTTATTGTTTTAATATAAGCTTCTTGAGTTTTAATGAGCTTCATTATGTTTTCATGTGTTTGTCATTTAGATTTCTTCTCTAAATTGCCTGTTTATAGTGTCTGCTCATTCTTCTCTTCAGATTTTTGTCTTTTTCCTGCTGAGTTGTAGGAGTTCTTTTGCCAGCTGGATGCTAATTCTCCATTGGTTATGGACATTGCATGTGTCTTCTTCTGTCTGGCATGTCACCATTTGTTAATGGTGTCTCTTATCCTCTAAAACTTTAATTTTAATGAAGTAAAATTAATTAATCTTATTCTTTATACCTAGTTCAAGAAGTTCTTCACTACCCTAATATCATAAAGATATTGTCTCATTTTTTCCTCTAGTGTTAAAATGCTACTTTTCAAATTTAGGCACTTAATCCATTGGGATTTATTCTTGTGCATGTTATGATGCAGGGAATTAATTTTTAAATTTCCATGTAAATAACCAATTTCCCAGCATCATTTATATAACAGTCCATTATTTCACCAGCAGTTTATTATAGCATCTCTGTGGTATACCAGTTTTCCCATCTAGGTTCAGGGCTATTTTGCACTGTTTATTCTATTTCATTGATTTAAAAAAATTCTAATACCAAACTGTCTGTAATTACTATAGTTTCCTAATAAGTCTATGTGTTTGGTAGAGAATGTCTCCCCCTACTTTATTTATTTTCATGGACCTTTACTCTTCCATACAAATTTTAGGGTCAGTTTTTGTTGTATTTTATCCAGCACTTTTTGTTTTTGTGTTTAGAGGCTCATGCATTATATTTTTCTTTCTGACTAATGCTGGTACTTAGAAAAGCTTTGGATTTTTGCCTATTAACTTTGTAACATTTATCTTATTAAAAATATTTAAAATGCTTTTCAACCTCTTCTCTTGGGTTTTTAGGTAAAAGACATTATCACTGCAAATAATTATAGTGGTAGCTAATACACACACACACACACACACACACACACACACACACACACACACCCTATTGTTTCTGTTTCTCTAGAGAACCTTAACTAATGCAGATTCCATCCACTCCTACCTTCTCTGAACCTTACTGTCTTTATTATCCTTCCCACTCTGTAATTTTTTACCCAACCCTGCCACCAATTAAAATAGAGAAAAAATACCACATCATGACATTTCTTAGCTAGCCCCCTGATTGTAATGGACTTGGCCTAAAACAGCCAAATAATGGAATCGTTAAGTTTTAGCTATTTGAAATATATATAGACCTAACTTTCTCTAAATACAGAGAATATACATTTTTTAAAAAATACATATCAAACACTGACAAAGATTTGTGAGCATTTGCTAGGCCATAAAGGAAACCTCACTTTGTTCCACTGAGTCACCATCGTAGATACTTTATTTGATAATAAAAATGCAATACAATTAGAACGTAATAATGAAGAGATCCCTCCCCAGTTCTCATGCTGCCAGAAACTGAATTACACATTACAAATAGCTGTTGGTTTAAAAATAAAATCTGCAAACTTTTACATCTTTATAAATCAACAATATAAAATGTTTGTGGTCAATTAGCATTAAATGAGAAATTTGTGATTTTATATAAAATTACTAAAGACAAAAAATGTAGAAAAATTTCACTAAGCATTTAAATCAAGACATTACAAAAACAACAGCAAAACAAATCTAAAGCAACAGGAAGGAAATAGTAAAGGCCAGAAATCGGAGAAAGAGAAAACAGCAAGACTGCCAATACTGAAAGTAGAGAAAGACAAGGGAGGGGAAGAGAGAGAAAGGAAAAGCATATGCTTATAGGATGAAAAAGAGCAGTTCACTTTGGACAGCAATAAAAGAGTATGATAAGTAACTTTTTGCTGATAAATTAGAAAGCCTAGATGATGTTGATAAAGTTCTAGGAAAATAGAAAATGCAAAAATAAATTTAAAATGTAAATAAACCAGTGATTGTTAAATCAATGGAAATCTATTATTTCCCCTCCCAACAAGCCCCTCTGATCAGACTGTTTTATGAGAGATATGTACCCATCTCTCAGAGGGTCACTAATTTCTATCTTATCCAACTTGTTTAGAGCTTTGACAAAGAGTAAAAACTGCTCAGCTTATTTTATAAGGCTGATGTAATCTTGATTCCTAAACTAAACATATAAAAAAATAGAAGTTCATATTACTTACAAATATAAATATAAAAACCTAAACAAAATATTTGCTAACACAGTGTATTAAAAATATACATTATAACCAGGTAGAGTTTATCTCAGGAATGCAAGGATGGTTTAACAAAAGAAAATTATTTATGTTATTTATGATTTACTAAAGAAGAAAATTTCTATAATTATCAATAGATGCAGAGGAATCATTAATAAATATCATCACCTATTTATAATAACTATTACAACAATAATACTACTACTTCTGAACAATCTAGGAATAGAAACAAACTTCCCTACCTTCATAAATGTTATAAATCAAAACCTTATATATAATGCAGATACTTTAAACACATTCTCTTAAACATTGAACCCAAGACAGGATGTGGTTATTGTTGCTAGTGTTTACCATGGTACAGGAGAGCTGGCCAAGGCTAAGAGGAAGGGTACAGTTGTGAGAGGGGGAAGGAGTATAAAGAGAAGAGAGAAAACTGTCATCATGTCTATATAAATAAACATACAGGTCATTTTTTTATTATATACATTTTATTATATGTCATTGGTATACATATTCGACATTTAATAAATATCATGTATAAAAAATAAAATTATTTATTCTTATTCTCGAAATCTGGTAAGACTTCAACAAGGATGGTGAAAATAAAACTTAATAAACTCATAATTCAATAGCATTTCTCCACACCAGTTAGAAAGTATAACTATAATAAATTATATATAATTCATGACAGCAATAAAATGTATAGTGTCTAGGAATTGCCTTTGCAAAGAGTACATCAAACTCTATGGGGAAAACTTTAAGTGAGTTTTTTAAAGACCTGAAAAACAGCCACACTTAGTGTTCTTGAATGGGGGTGGTTTAACAGTATAAAGATGTCAAGTATCCCCAAATTAATCTATAAATAAAATGCTATCCACTTTTGTAGATGGTGGTAGTAGGCATCCAGTTTTATTTTTCCTCTATATTCACCATATACAGAGACAGCTTCCAGAGGAATTAAATGCCTTAAAGTGAAAAATAAAATTGTATCTGAATTTAAAATGATGTGGGAGAATTGTCGCAGAGAAATGGGGAAAGACTTCTTAAACAAAACCTCCCAAGTAAAAATCACCAGGCAAAAAGGATAATTTTGTCTATGTCAAAAATCAACAAAGGACACTGGAGACAAATTTATCAGGCAGGTGACGGACTGGAGCAGGACATTTCCAATCTCTGAAATAAAAAAGGGACTGCTACCTAGTGTAATAGATACAGATACAGACATATTCCTGTAAATCAACAAGTGGAAGATTGCAGTTCTATTTTAAAAAGCAGGCAACGGATGAAAATAGGCAAAAAGAAAAAGAAACTCCAAATGCTCCCGAACATGAAGCGAACACATGATTTATTGGAAAAATGCAAATTAAAACAACAGTGGATCACTTTAGCCCATCAGAATGGCAAAATGTAGAAAGCTTGGTATGCCCAGTGTTGGCAGCGCCTCTTGGCATGGGTGCAGCCGTCGCTGGCCAAGGGGGAGCTTCCACAACTTAAGTGCGTGCACACACCCTAGAAGAGTTCTCTGCCACCCATCAGAGGCACCATGTGGCTGCTACTTACATTGTCACTGTGTGAGGAGCTGAAAGTAGCCAGGGTCCATTTCAGAATGACGGGATCAGAAAACTGGCAAGTGCACACTGTAGAAGAAATTATTTACCCGTCAGAAGCCACAGCAATGTGGAAGAATCCTAAAAACAGCACAGAGTAGAAAATTTAAGAATCAAAATGAGCTCTACATCTTGTTACTCAGAGTGGCCCTCAGACAAGAACCCGCAGTACCAGCCTCACCCAGGAGCCTGTTAGAGGATCAGGATCCCAAACCCGACTCAGACCCCTGGATCAGAATCTTCCCTTTTTTTTTTTTTTTTTTAAAAAGTCAGAATCTCACTCTGTCTCCCAGGCTGGAGTGCAGTGATACTATAATAGCTCACTGCAGCTTCAACCAACCTCCCGGGCTCAGGCGATCCTTCTGCCTCAGCCTCCCGAGTAGCTGAGACTACAGGTGTGTACCACCATGTCCAACCAATTTTTAAATTTTTTTTTTTTGTAGAGGTGAGGTCTTGCTATGTTGCCTATGCTGGTCTCAAATTCCTGGGCTCAAGCAAAGCCTCTCTAAGTGCTAGGATTACAGGCGTGAGCCACGGCACCCAGCCAGGATCTTTTAACAAGACCTCTAGGGTTCAGAGAAAATGTGAGCTTTGTGTTGTTTTTCTAACAAAATGTCACACCTCGCTAGAAAACCACTGTCATCAGAATACTATGGGGTTAGTGCAGGAGTAGATGAATACCCCAGTGGACTGAGCCAGGAGGACCCCCGTGGAACTCTGCATAAGACAAAGCCTGTGTGCATTTAGCGCAAAAGGGACACTGCTGGAATCCTGGCTGACTAATCAAAACAAAACCCTGGAAGCGTGCTTTCACCACATCCTAAGGACGTGCTAGATGTAATAAAAGTCACCTTTTCTTGCTTGGCCCCGAGACGTTTGAGTCTGCCACCCCTGGTTAAGGGACTCCAGTGCTGAGAAAACGACTGCTGGGTAGAGGCAGGCGGTGGAGCTGAAAAGAGACAGCCATTTTCCTTTACTTATCATCGTCTTTTTTTTTCCCGCTGGGGCAGTAGACACATTCCTAGCTGTGGGATTCCTCAAGGACTTTCCCTCTTTCCGGACCCCTCACACACTCCACCCCTGGCACACCATCCACACGCAGCCTCTCACTTCCTGACTCCCTTTCCTCCACCTTCTCCCCAAGGGCGGTCATTCTACTGGGTACAAGGTGCATCTCATTGTTCTGTGCTTAGAAACTTTAAACCATTTTGTTGAGATCCCCAAAAAGAAAAAAGAAATTGGGTTCCTAAGTGAAATTGTGTTCAATGCGTTTAAGAATTTGGTTGGATGGCTTTTATGATACCAAGGTTTCCCAGCCTGTATCCTAGGATGTCTCTACTCTCCTCCAGGTAGGTGGGGTCTCACTCCAAATCTCACAGAGATACATGCTTATGGTGAAGTAAACAGAAGTATTTAATGTGAAGTGGAAAAGCATCTCTTTCCTGGTGTCCCGTCTCCCCAGGTAGCCATGCCTACTCAGCGCATGGATGTCCATCCTCCAGTCTTTCAGAACAGCTGCCCTGAGATATGATTTACACAAAGTCCCCCGACCGAGAGCAGACATGTTAGCAGTTTTCAGTGTGTTGACCGAGTTGTGCCAACATCATGGGCCCAGCTTGGAGGCACATTCACTGCCCTGGCAGGCAGGCCAGGAAACCAGGGTCATGGCCTAGCTCAAGAGGCGAGAGCAGGGTTCACACCGCGGGCACTGTGACCTGTTAGCCTTTGCCTCGGGGGTGCAGTTTTAATTAGCCATGAATCAGGGAGGGCACAGCCATGACCTGACCTAACGGCTGGGCCCAACTTTGTATTAGAAACAGATGCTGAAATCCTTCCTGAGGGAAGCAGACATGGCCCCGTCCCCCAGGTGACAGGAGTTCACCAGGAAGGGCCTTGAGGTGCCTGGGGTCCAAGCGGTGAATTGCCCGCGATGGCCTTCTGAGAGGTGGGCTTCTGTGGTCCCTGAAGTTGGCTGGCTCCTAAGAGATCCGATACTAGACCGTCTTCCTGGTAAGACATGGGAAGGAACAAGGGATCGATAGCTGGGATGGCCCTTCTGCCTGGAACACAAGGCTTCAGGCCCCTGCTGGGGTCACCTCACCTCAACCTGGCTTCCTCCAGTGCTTTGCCTCCTGTCTCCTGGATTTCTGGTGAGCAGAGCTGGACTTGCCCTGAGGAAGGCCGCCCAGCCCCCTCCCCTGAACCCAGGATGCACTGGCACCTCTTCTTCTGCCTAACCCAGTCCCTCAACTCCTTACACACCCCTCCCCACCTCCAGCTCTTCTCAGGAAGGATTTGAACATCCCATCTGCCACTACTTCTTAGCAATAGGGCATCTTCCCAGTCCTGTCCTCTGAGGCTGCCCAGGGCTGTCCTTCTCACAGCCATGCCCTATGCGGCCCCTAGGTCTGGAGCTGAGGAGCTGGGGGATGGTGTGCTGTCTCCTTCCCCAGGGGAGCTCTAAGAACCAGCTCCCTCTGCAAAAAACGCCTCCCACTGGAGTTGACTCAGAAGCCTCCTGACCCCTGCAAATTTCCTTTTTCAGTTAACAATTCATCTTAGAAATGGAAGCAGAATAGCAGGGCCGAAGGGAATAGACATCTGAATTTGCGAGCAATTTCCAAATTGCTCTCCCTAAAGGTTATTCCAATTTAGTCCCACCAGCCATGCATGTGAATGTGCTGCTCTGTGCAACCCAGAGCCTCACCTACGAAACCTCAAATCTGCCAGTCTGACAGATGAAAAATAACTCCACATTCCGACTTGTATTGTAAGTTTCTCTAATTATTCTCGAAGTCCGCGGAGTTTCGCGTGTCTATTGGCCTTTGCAGCTCTTTTCCTGTCTTGGCTCTGCACAGCCTTTGTTTTCCTTTTGTTTTCTCTTTCTGGTTTTGCTTCTGACTCTTTTCTTTTGGCATAGAGATGTTTTAATCTTTTTTGTCTTCACATCAATTTATCCTCAGTGGCTCTGTCTCTGGTGACGTTGCTGGAAAGGCCTTCCCATCATGCACAGGCTTTTTCTTTCCCAGACTGTTTCTGGAGAGTTTTGCAAAAGGCTCGTCCCACAGAGCTGTGACCATGGAGCAGGCTCACACTCCCGAGGCGCTCAGATACGCAAAGGTCATTCTGTTTTCTGATTCTGGAACCGAATTTCTATCTTAGCCCCTGTTCTGATGGGTGTGGGAAACTTGTTCCTGTCGCATTGCAAAGGGCTTGGCCATCTCAGCAAAGGGCTTGGCCATCTCAGGGTTTTCCCTGAGGCGGTGGACAGTCCATCTAGCGCTCATCCTTCAAGGCAGCTCTCCTCCATCCTCCGGCAGAGCCCTGCTCCTCCCCCATCGCCACTCTCCCCAGGCTGGGGACAGGCCTTGTTAACAACCTGCTCTTCCCCTCCAACCAGCCTGTCCCCACACACTGCTTGGGCCTCTGTCCGTCTCAATCACTCCCTCTAGCCTCTGATTCCAGTGCTTCCTACAACCAACCAGTCTTGGTTCTGTGGCCCTACTAGCCCTTCTCTGTGTGGATACACTGTCCATCACAAAATCCCCCCCTTGCAAAGCTTCAGTCTCCTGCCCTTTACCCTTCTCCCCACCACACAACCCCTGGCAAGGCATCTGGCCCTCCCTCTCCTCCCCTCCCACCTGCACTTAAGCGGCTCACTCTGGAGGGAGAGAAATCGCATCCCTTTGGGGGTCTCGCCGGAACTAACGGATGCCGCCCTCAGAGGCCAGGGCCGGCGATGCTGTTTTGTCCCTGCACGCTGCCCACTCTCCCTTCCATACCCAAGACCTCCTCGTTCTCAGGCTTTGACTGGGAGCAAATGGAAGAGCAACCTCACCACCCCCAAACCCGCTCACCTGCCCGCATCGGCCAGACCGTCCCCTGGACGTGCCCCTCACTCCACCTGCCTGGACCCAGCCGCACTGCTCTCGCCATGCTGTGGCTGGTCCCCCTCTCCCCTGCACGCTCAGTTTCGCCTGCTTTCTGGGGTCTTCCCCGTCAGCACACCAAACAGCTCCATCCTCGCCCTTCCCAGAGCCACTCTGCCCCACTTCCTGCTCTTGCCGCTGGCTTCCCATCCTGCTCCCCTCCCCTTTCTGCTCAGCCTCCCCCATCCCACACAGGCACCCCACAGTGCCACAGAGCACTGCGTCCAGGACTCCAGTGCCCGCCACCATGCCAAGGTAGCAGCCAACCTTACCCAGTGCCTTCTGGACCTGGAAAGCATTGGAAGTGTCTCCCCTCGCTAGTGACCTTCAGTCTGGCTCTGTCCTCCTTGGTGTCCCATCCCTGGATGTTAGCATGCCCCAGGGGCTGGGCTCCAGCCTCTCTGTCCAAATCCACACCCTAGGAGGTCTCACCAAGTCTCAAGCTGTAGCCATTGCCACACTGCGAGATTGCCTCAAACTCAAAGTGAATATGGCCAACTACGTGACATCTCAGCGTGGACGTCTAGTGAGCGCCTCTGACTTGAAGGCTCACTCTAGTGAGTGACCAAACCTTAACTCCTGATTCTCCCCTCTAGCCCTAAACTAGCTCCCAGGGTAGTCCAGCTGGCTCCAGGCATAATAAGAGATGAAGGTTTCCTAGGTCCTCAGAATCTTGGGGTCACACTTGACTCTTCATTTTCCTGCTTGACCTCCAGTCACCAGCTGGTCCTAACCTCGAGCTCTAAAGTGACCCATAATCTAGCAGCCGCCTACTGACCACTGCTGCCAACTGGGCAAGGCCAGTATGATCAGGTGGGAGCTGGCCTTCCTGTCTCCAACCTTGTTCCCTGAGGGTCCCTTTTACAAAAAGTCCAGAGGATCCCATTACAACTGAGTCAGGGCATGTCTTCCTTGGGTGCCGTCCCATTTCACTTGGAACAAAGCTCAGGCTGTTCAGCGGCCTCCATGCTGGACCTGACCCTGACCACCCCCTCCCCCCTCCCTGGCTCCCCACTCCCTCCTCGCCTCCATCCTTGTTACCCCCTGTGCCCTGCTCCTCCCCTGCCTGGATCATCTTCCTGCAGATCTCCTGAGCCTCCTTCCAGATTTCTTCCATGACTCCAAGCAAACGTCTCCTCCTCCACCATCTCAGACAGCTCCCTGCCCTGCCCGCAGCATTCTCCCCTCCTCCTGGGGGGTGCTTCAGGGGCACCTGTGGCGTTTTGCTTTTGCTTATGTGTCTTGTCGCAGGGCTTGAGGCTGTGTTTGTTTTGGTCTCAGCTTTATGCCCTGAGGACAGTGAGCAGTACATGCTGGGGTCAGTACACAGGTCATTTGTTAGGTGAATGGATCTTCTAGCCACAAGGCTCCCTGTGAGTTCCCTAGTGACTTGGAGCCCCCATTGGCCCCACTGCTCTGCCAGCCCTGCTCTCCGGCCTCTGCCCTCAATGGTTCTGCCCACCCGGCCCCTGCGGACATCTTCCAGGTCTTCCACTTACAGGGTGCTGCTTCCTCAGGGACTGGGCGGGGTGGTCACCTCTGCCTGGCAGGTTCCTCGTCCTGCCTTAGAGGACCTGCTCTGGTCCCCAGGTCCAGTCCTTCTTGTAAGTACTGTCACCTCCGAGATGCTCGACGCAGATTGGTCTGGTAATTATGTAAGTCTTTCTAAGCCTCAGTTGCTTCGCCTGTCATCTGGGCACAGTCGCACTGCTCATGTAAGCTGAGGCATGCCCAGGACATGCCCTCCTCCTCGCCCTGCTGACTGTGCAGGGTGGCGGAAGGTTCTGGAACTTCCCTCAGGCTGCCCAGGACTCTCCTGGTCAGTGGTGACTTCCTGAGCAGGCTCTTACTCCCCATTTTCTTACCTTCTTCTCTCTCCACAGAAAGCCAGCTGTGTCCTCCAGAATGGGAATGGAACCAGGTCACTGGGCCCAGTCAGTGCACGGAGACAGCCCTCCTCAGGGCTCTGGACTTCAGGGAGGCCAAGTGCCACAAAAACTCAGGCCTCTGATCCCATCCCAGCTTCCAGTTTTCAGGGCAGCATGCTCTGGGGAGACGAGCCTCCAGGGCCCTCCGCCCAGGACTGCAACAAGGAATCAGTCTGGCTTACTTGCTTCCCACAAGGGGATGCCACTTGTTCCTCGTCACATGGGGTAGTCCAGCCCTTCTCCACTAATGGGCGTCCACCTGGCTCAGGCCTGGAATTTCCTTCAGGATGCCAGCCTCTGGATATGTATCCGAATGTGGGCCTTCCCTCCCCGGCCCACACCCAGTTCCTGAGCTTGGTTGTCTGGCATCAGATGACTCCCTCCAGTCCAGAACTCTTACTTCCGCCCCATCCCCACCCTGGACCCTTGCCCTCCCCGCAAAGCTTGCTGTTGCCTCTTTGGGACTGATGGAACCCCCAGGAAAACCCCCACCGACATTCAAGGATGGGGTTCTGATGGAGACCCAATGTGAACTCCCCCAGTGTTCTGAAAAAGATGTGCCCTGGGACCACAGAGTCCCAGGTTACCACCCCCAGTTAGAAGGAGGGACATGTCAGTTTCAGAAGTTTGCTCCCTTTGCACAGGCTGTTTCCCCCCGCCCCCGCCTGGAATTTCTTGTCTCTACTGCATTTGACCTGTCAAGCTTTCTGGAATCTGATTAGAGTTTCCCTCTAGGAAACCTTCCCATATCTCTCCTGGTCCGGCTGAAAGGCCTACTTCTGTTCCCCAAAGGGCTCCTGTCCTCTTGTCGTTTGCCATGTTGAATGTCAATATTTGTTCTATGTAACATCACCCACCACATGAGTCATCCTAGGATTAAATGAGAGGCTCAAATTAATGAGAGGAAGCTTATATTGTTTATGAGCTTATCTACAACCTTCTATGAAAATGGCTTCATGGATTTTCATCAAATCCAGAGGGCATATTTAAGACAGTATGAGTTTAAATACAGGCCATGAGACTTGTTTAAGACTCATTCCTTCGGGACCCCTGGGAGACTGAATGGGTGGCTGAACCATCAGCCTTGCGACTGCTGGCTAAGGAGTAGAGAACTGACCACAGGAGGTGGTTTGAAGTCAAAACTGCAGGGCATCCTTGCACACAGGCAGCATTCATTTGTAGTGGGCCTGCTTTTTCCTCAGTGACCTTTCCTCCATGACCCCCAGGGGCCAGCACAAAGGCTGACATCTCAGAGCAGTGACAGTAATTCCAGGCAATGGGGCTATTAGGAAACTCTCGCCGGGCTCCAAACACTCACTGAGTGATAGATATCACTTCTGTTTTGTGATTTTCAGGGGTCTGTGGGATGAGGGAGGAATGTGTGGCTCTTGGGGCCTGCCCAGATTCAACTTCTCATTCCTCTCCATGTGCTCAGACGTTCTCATTCCTCTCTATGTGCCAAGTTTCCCTGAGCACTTACTAGGTACCGGTTCTGGGCTGGGCTTGGGGCTCGGGGAGCCTGTGCTTTGTCAGTGAGGAGAGGGCAGGAGGGCCCCCTCTTGAGGTGCTGACTCCTTGAACCCAGTGTCCACTGGCATCCGCAGGCGTTGGAAGCAGGAGGAGAACAGGAGGACCAACCCCGGCAGGGCACGAGGCCAGCAGCCCTGCTCCAGCTCCTGGGTCCGTCAGGAATCACAGCGAGGCCTCTTCTCTGAAAAGCATCCCAAGCTCTGCCTGTAAACACCGAACCTCCCTCACTACCTGCAGCCTCTTCCATCTTCCCAGTTTCACTGAATCACATCTCCTCCCTTGGTTGTGCGCACGGGGAGACTGAAGTTCCGCCTCCAATCTGTCTCCTCACCGCCCCCCGCCCGATCCAGTCCAACAGCTAGTCTCACGGAGTCGCTCTTCGAAACAATTTGTGTCTCATTCTCCTCCAGCAAGCAGGAAGAGGAAGCAAACCAATGTCCTCCTTGGAGTGCAAGGAGAGGAAACAGACATGGAAGGAGGCAGAGGACCTAAGCACCACTGGGCTTTGAAGAGGTCATTTAGGCATCATCACCTCTTGCCTTCTCAACAGATATGAGGCTCTAGTCTTTAATGTGTAGATGCAAGAGAGGTATTACTTGCCAAGGATATCATGGCAGAGATAGCTGGTTTTCTACTAATATCTCTTCTCTCCTCCTTTTATCCTAATCCTGCATTTTAGCTGGGCATGGCTGCCTGGAGGAAACACGACATTTCCCTGCCTCACAGCTATGTATGGTGTGTGGAAGCTTCCAGAAAGCTTCTCATGGACAAGGCCAGCCTCTTTCCTTCTTCTCCATCTCAGTCCTGCAGCCTGGAACTTGCTTAATGGCTGGAGGTGCCCACCTTGAACTAGGAATTGGGGGCCACACCCTGGAGGGGTGGGTGGTGACCTTTCCTCCATGACCCCCAGGGGCCAGCACAAAGGCTGACGTCTCAGAGCAGTGACAGCAATTCCAGGCTATGGGGCTATTTTGGGGAAGGATGTGGTGGAGAACCCACCCAGTGGGCCTCAGACCACTTCTTTGGCTTTTGTGTAAGGTGTTTAATTTGGGGTCTAATTACCACCTAATCTAGCCTTTATACGGAGAATTAAGTGAAAAGTTACTTATAATTAATTGAGGGTCTTCAGCCAAGTGGTTGAACACAATAGAAATATGATCAAAGTCAGTAGCCCTCCTATAGATCAGAGATTGCCAGGTAGATAATATATCTGAAGAAGACCACACCAGTGTTTTCTCTAGACATGGAACAAACATGGGAAACATCATGAAAAGTGACAACGGAGGGCGTGGAGCCACTTCCAACCCTGCCCGTCCAACATGAGAACACGTTGCCATCTGCTTTCCCACACTAAATTCACAAAACGATTTTTTAAAACGTGAAAACAGTCTGACAAATACACGCTCCAAAACAAGAACACCAACACTCGGTAAGCCAGAAAATGTGTGAATTCCCTGAAAATAAGAGAAAAACTGGGTCAGAGTGAGGAAGTAACGTACTCCCAGGTGGGTAGGCCCTGGAACATTCCACAATGAGGACACGCCTACTGAGAGGAGTGTCATGGCCATGCAGGAAAACAGCAGATTACACGAATGGAAGAGTTTTATACCAGAAGAGCCAGATTTAATAGAGCAATCAAAACAGGAATTACTTTATGATATTGGAAAATTAGCATCCTCAGAGATAAGAAAGGATATCACTGTAAAAATAAGAATTAGCAGTTATGAAGAAGAACTAATTAGAGATTTTGGAAAGTTAAAAATATGATAATTGAAAAGGGGGAGTTCTCCTTTGGCACAGAGGACACTGAGAAGCAGGACCATCCACAGTGGGGGCCAGGGGGAGCCAGTGTCCTGCCTTTGGTCTTTCACTCGGGACTAGTCAGGGGACTTGGCACGCAGCCGGAGCCTGCTTTGGCAGATGGAAGCAGAAGGAGGACCTGGTGAAATTCCTGGAGGGAATGGCCGGGCTTGGAAAGCAGGAGGGCCCAGTCAGCGCCTCCCTGAGATCTGAGAGGGCCAGTCCTTGCCCTTTTCTCTTTCTCAGAGGGAAGTGTTCCTCCTCGTCTATAAAGCTCTTCCTGCTGCCATCCCTCTTTGCTTGAGGTGTGGGATGGAACTCCTACCAGCTCCTGCTGGCTTCTTCCCGGCACTAGAAACATGCCCAAGCCCCCCTTTATGAAAACGCCATCCTGCCTCCGTCCCCTTCCCCTTGAACCTCTGGGTTCCCGTCCCCTTCTGGCAGCCATCAGCGTGAAGTGTCACCCAGTGCTTACTGGAGATGCCACCACCCTCTCAGTCTGCTCTGGTCTCCCTCACTAGAGGTGACCTTGCTGGCTACACTAGAGCTGGGCAGCTGAGGGTGGGCCGGAAGCCAGCCTTAGTTGCTGCGTTGGCCCCTGGAGGCCTGCACAAGGGGACATGCCCCCATCCCAGTCCCAGCACCCACTTGTGCAGACACTCTACATGTTAAGTCACATTAAGCCTACTTCATTTCACAGAGTGTTTCTCACACAGAAGAGGGGTTGCTGGGGCACACACTATGCCGATTTTAATCTGATTTGACTTCACCAAAGGTATACCAGTTGATGTTTATCCCATCAACAAATGAGTGTGCATATATAGATCAACACCTGTTTTTGTTGTTGTTGCTGCTTGTTTTTGGCTTTTGTAAACTTTGTGCACCAAGGTGGTGAAAATCTTATGTTTTTCTATTTCTTCTGGGCATGCAAGTTGAGAATTTTAAATCTTTCCAGTGAACTGTTTCTTCTGTTAATATGTACCAACCCTGGTTAGCCCTAATAATACTTCATTGGCTTAAAGTCCATTTTGTTTGACATAAACATAGTTACACGCTATATCAGATTCTCTAGGGATGGAGTTAGACCTCACGGTTCTTCAAGTTCCCCGCAGGGGATTCCAGGGTGCATTCAAAGAGAACTCAAGTTCCCACAGGCTCTGACCTTTGCTGCTGAGGCCACTTGTGCATTAACTGATACCTTCGGTGTCCAGTGGCACCTGCCCTGCAGACATGAGGCCGGAGGAACGGGAAAGATGCACCGAGAGATCAGGCTAGCATGCAGCTGGGCCAGCCTCATTCCCAGCTCTCCTCGGGTCTCACCGCTGAGGGATCGGCACTGCCGTCAGGTTGCTGAGATGTGGCCCTCCCCAAGGACTCTGCTAGGCACACATGTCAGCTGAGTTCTCATAGTGTCTTTAAATAAATGTGTGACTATCACCAGGAAGGGTCCAGTCCAAGGCCCTCCTTCCCCTCCCTGTTCCCAGTTGCCCTTGTTCTCCCTCCCGCCCTCCCCTCCTTGACAAGCTCAGTTTCCACTCTAGGATGATCCTTCTTCATGCATGTAGAACCTTCCTGTCTGCATGTCACTTCATGTCTTTGCTTTTTCCCCCTCCCACTATGACTGGGATGTTCATATGATTGACAAATTACAGTGTTCACTTGGCATACGCTCTGTCTGGGGCTGAGTATTTTGAAAGCATCACTTCCATGAATCTCACCTTTGGATATAAGTATTGTCCCCGTTTTATAGGTAAGGAAATTGAGACTTCCAAATGGTAAGTTGCCGAAGTTCCCACACACAGCTTTTAAAGGGAGGGCCACCTCTGGGATTCACACACCGACCCCTCCAGGTCTGATGTGACTCCCCACTCCCCGCCCCTCAGCTCAGCGTAGGGTGTCTCCAAAGGGGGGACCTCTGTGGCTGAGGTCATTTGTGTACTACCTGATACCATCTGTGTGGGGTGGCACATGCCCCATAGATATGAGACAGGAGGAACAGGAGAAGACGCGGTAGAGGAACCAAGGAAAAAACTTCACGTGCATGCATGTGCGTGCACACGTGTGTGTGTGTGTGTGTGTGTGTGTGTGTTCACATGCGTACATATGTATTAGCTTGGGCTTCCATAACTATGGGTCAGGGTTCCATATTCATGATCTCATTTAACCTTCATTACTTCCTTAACTCTATCCTTCCCATCTCTAACTATAGCCATTCTGGGGAACAAGGCTCTGACACATTAATTTAGGGGGACACCATTCTGTCCACGAGAGTATGTAGGCATGCATGTGTTCTGCGTAAGAAGAACTGTTTGGCGTTCCTGGAGTCATACCTGGGAGGTGGTCCTAGGTTCCCTAGGTAGGTGGTAAGTTTCAGGTCCAGTGGCACTGACCAATTGACAACAGAGGTATTCAAGCAGTGAGCTCAGTGCTGCCTGGTCAGGTCAGGTAGGACTTTGGTCACCTGGCATCAGGCCTTGGTGCTGTTGACCTGATGTCCATTTGGCCTTTGGAAACCCTGGGAGCTGTGGCTGTCTGCCTGTACTAGGCTTTTGCCTTGGCGTCTCTGTGCAGCCCTCTAGGTTGGCAACGGTCTGCACATGGTCACGGCCCTGTCTTCCAGGTGCAGTAACCCGGAAACTCTGACCTGGTCAGGTTCAAGTACCTGCCCCCTCCACATGCCTTGCCCTGAGCCCTCCACCCCGGACAGACAGCAGCCTCACTGCCTCTGCTGGCCAGGTCCCCCACCGGCTGCCGATCTGCCCTGTGCTTCACTTTCTCCACCAGGAAAATGGGGAGCAACTCCTTCGGGCCCACAGAATTGTGCTGGAAGGTTTTCTGTTTGTGCCCGCAGAATGATTGGGGCTGTGTATGCAGGCACATCCCTTCATTATCCAGCGGGCTCTAATTCTGGGTCTCGCTTCTCCTCCCAGTGAAGGTTCCCCGGGGGGGCTGCTGGGTTTCTGCTTCATGGCAGCAGCAACAGCAGCCCTGAAAGAAGGGATGGTGCCTGCCATGGAAGCGAGATCCGGCAGGGAGTGGGCCCGGCCAAGGGGAGCTAATGACTCTGGCCAGGCAATTATTTTTAATGAGTCAGACTCTCCTGCAGGCTGTGAGGCCTGGGGCGACACAACATGGCCAAAGGAAAGGGGACTGTCAGAGATTTCTGGCAAGCAGGTCGGCACCCATTGGACTGCACTTACTTCGACCTCTCCTGGCATTCTAAAAGGAAATTTTATAGGACTTACTCATAGGAAAGCAGCATCAACTGCCACAGGTGCAAAGGAACTCTAGAAACAATACAATACCACGGCAACAAAGCCAAGCTCTGGGCAGCGGTGTCCGGCCCAGACAGACCCTGGGGCTGAAGTCTGGCTGCTCACCAAGACTTGGGACCTTAGAGCTGGGTGCTTCAGATAGCACCTTCAATCCAGTTGGCTCTGGGCCTAAGATTTCCTCTATCTTCCTTAAAACTGATTCATAGGTGTGAGGAAGGTGGGAGACGCCCTTTTCAGGGGGATGTAGCAAGAACTTCCTCCTAGAGAGATTCACTGTTACTTACTGCAGAACCCATGACCCTTCCAACTTTATCTTGTGTATCCTCGAAGGCTCCAACCTTGCACAGATGAGACCATGTGAGCAGCCCAGGAAGTGCCAATTCTGAGGGGGTGCTAGGCAGGGCTGGGAAAGGCTTAGGTGGCACAGTTGGGCTTCGAGGAATGAAAAGAATTTCCACATTAGGGCAGGGGAAGCATCTTGTTGGAGGGAGCAAGGTAAGCTGGGGGGGGGAGAGAAAAAAGTGGTGCCGTCCTTGGAGTTCCGTGGGGGTCTAGGGCCCTCGTGAGCCTGAGCTTGGTGTGGGTGGTAAGTGCTGTGGCCCTACGGGAAGTGCGGCCACGTCAAGAAGTGCCCCCATTGATGCAGCCTGAGCAGAGTGAGCTGGTCCTGCTGGCACCCTGGGCTGCTATGGATGGCAGGGTCAAGGGGCGAGGCTAGAACTGCTGCCCAGCAGCAGAGGGAGAGTGGGGCCCGGGGTGCAGAGGGAAAGGACAGGATGGCAGTGCTTTAGAGACACTTGTTTTTGGAGCTCCAGGTCCTTCCTGCTCCAGGCCAAGCCCTGGGGCTTCCCAGGTAGTCCTGCAGCAAGCCAGCTTCCCCGGAGGCTCAGTTCCATCAGATTAGCGCCTTCTTTCACTGCTGGGGCCACAGGGAAGGGTGGGCTGACCTGATCAGCTGGCAAGAGGGTCTGATTCTCTCTCCAGGAGTTTAGCTTCCTGAGGGTAGCTGGCCACCTTCTGACTCCTAATCCCAGCCCCACATTGACTCTTGACCTAGCCACAGATTGATTCCTGAACCCAGACACAGACTGACCCCTATCCCTAGCTACATTACGACTTTGACATGAGGCACACATTGGCCTCTGGCAGCCATGCTGACCTTTGACTTCAGCCCACATTGACGCTTTAATGGACCACACTGACTCCTGGCACTCGGCAGACCCTGATGGCCGACCTTGGTCCCATAGTGCCACACCCTGATCATTGCCTGAATTTGTCCCTTCCATAGCCTCAGGCTGGCCCCAAGGTCTTACACCATAGCCAGGGATCCTTCTCAGAAGGCCTGGAGCAGGCCAAAGCCCTGGCAGAAGGGATAGTCACAGTGGAGTAAGGAGCCTGAGACCACCACTCCCTGGATTCTGGCTCCAGCAAGACATCAGCCACGATGAGGAGTGTTCGGCACCTTATTTCAGAAGCAGGTGTCGCTGCACCCACTGCATGCATCTCACTACTAAGTTGCTAGGTGACCTTGGGTCAGCAGCGTGTCCTCTCTGGAACTCAGTTTGCTCAAGTGCAAAAACCAGAGTCTCGTGAATCCTAAAGGTTCTTACAAGAAAACAAGTGCTTCAGCAGCATGCATGGTGTCGATCAATTGAGATAATGCGTTTAAGATGCTCAGCACAGTGCCAAGTACACGGTAAGTGTTCAATAAATGTGGGTTATTAATGTTACTATTAATAACCCCAGCTGTGATTTTACTGAGCAGACAGGGAGAGACAGCTGAAGAGTGCAGGAAGGGGCTGCCCGCGGGCAGGAGGATGTTTTAACGAGAGGAAGCGTCACGGCAACGGCTGGGAGTATGGAACTATACAGGGGTGAAGGGCGGAGCGGGGGAAATGGAACCCGACACTGCTCTCCAAAGTGCCAGAGCCATGGCTTCCCGGGGGGAGATGACACTTCAGACAAACACAGGACTCCCCTTGTCCCCCGGTGCTGACACCCGTCACCACCATCGGCCATCGCAGTAGCCCTTGGTGGAGATGAGGACACAGGGAACGGCTGAGGTTAGTTGTGCACTCAGGTGTGCGTGACTAGCCCAGGACAGGACAAGGGTTTAGGCCCAGGTCTGCCGCACCCTGAAGGCCATGCTTAGGCCTTGACAATGTTGGCAGTTAGGGAGGTAGGTGGCAGGGTGGGGGTGGGGCAGAGAGAAGGACTGCAACTTGGGAGAGGGAATGAGCTCTCTCTTCTTGGCCCCCTGGCCCTAAGGAGGGTCGGGAGCCTGCAGCTAACAACACTTCTGACACCTAAAAATGTGTGGGTTTTTCACACCAAGCAATTCTTCACCTCTCTGCAGACATCAGTTGTGTGTCCTATAATGCAATTCCATTCTGACACTGACTACTCGGAGTTAGTGCAGACCCCCAGATTAAGGGCTCAGTTCCACAAGACTGCCTCCACTTCAGACGTCCATTACCAGTCTCAGGTCACCCATACTTCTCTGCCCGACTAGGCTACAAATTGAAGGTTCCCATGCCCCACCCCAGGTTCAGTAATTTGCTACAATGGCTCATAGAACTCAAGGCAACACTTTACTTACTATTGCTATTTATGATAAAGGATACAAATGAACAGCGAGAAGAAAGTATACAGGGCAAGGCCCAGAAGAGTTCCAAGGATAGAAGCTTCTATGCCCTGGAGTCTGGGGTATAACACACTCCTGGCATGGAGATATGTTCACCAACTTGGAGGCTCTCTGAACTCCTTCATTTAGGGTTTTCATGGAGGCTCTACTGCATAAGCATAAATGATCGAATCATTGGCCATTGAAAATTAAGTCAATATCCATCCTTCTCCTCTTCTTGGAGATCAGGGAATGGGGCTGAAAGTTCCAACCTCCTAATCACAGGGTTGGTTCCCCTGGCAACCAGCTCCCCTCCAACCCGAGGCTATTCATCTTATTAGCATAAACTCATATATGTTTTAAAGAGATTTGCTATAAATAACAAAAGACACTACTCACATCTCTATGACTCAGGTAATTTCAAGGGTCCTAGAACTGCCAGGACTGGGGGCTGGGGACAAAAACCAAATGTTAATTTATTGTATTACATTAAGAGCTCAATGTTAGGGACTAGGGTCAAAGATCAAATACTGTATTTATCCCACCTTGACAGACAAGGAGAATGCTGCAGGAGCAGCGTCTCTGTGGGAACAGGAATGCACTCGTCTTTGAACATGGTGAGCAATGTGATGTCCAAGGGGCAATCTTGAGTGGCCAATGGAACACAGGGCTCTGGGACCAGCAGGAGGGCTGGATGAAAGTAGCCTGAGGAGTTGCATCCTCACTGCAGGGATGCACGTGAATAAGATCACCAGGGAAAATATAGAGATGGCAAAGATGAGGCTACTTATGCATCCTCTTTAGAATCGGGCAAGTATCAGATAAGCATGCTCAAGGTTACCACTCTGATACCATATTATAGTAAAGACCCTAAATAGTGAAATAAGACAAGAAAAAGAAGTTGAAGACATATGGATTGGAAAGGAAAAACTAAAGCAGAATTTTTTTCTCAGATAATATGACTATCTATTTAGAAAATTTAAAAGAATCTGAAGACAAATGACTAGCAATATTAGGAGAGTTTAGCCATATAGCTAAATGTTTACAAAATCAACTGCACTTCTAAACCTCAGCCAAACACTTAAAGTCTTGTACCATTTATCTAGCAACAAAAATCACAAATGCAACCGGAAATAAACCTAACAAAAGTTGTTAAGGACTGCATGCAGACATTTGTAAAATTTTCCTGAAGGTTATTAAAGAAAACCCAAATAAATGAAGAGATACCCCATATTTATGAATTGGAAGACTTAAGATCATAATATAATCTCCCCAAATTGATGTAATGATTTGACAGCACTCCAATAAAAAATCAACAGAATCTTTGGCAACACATGACAATTTGCTGCTAAAATTAAAATGAAAGAGCAAAGGACTAAGAATATCTAAATCAGTGATAAATAAGAAAGGCAGACTCACACACACAAGATTTATTGCAGTCTTAGTAAGGAATACTGTGTGGTATTAGTGCAGGAGTAAACAAATTGGCCAATGGGATAAACAAAGCATCCCCAAGCAGATCCATGCATCTACATATGACAGAGGTTGTCAAACTGAATGGGAAACTAGTGGGAAAAGATGTGACTTTTCAGTAAATGTACGTGGAATAATTGGTTCTCCATATGAAAAGAAAAATTAAATTATGCCTCTACCTCACATTATACATTTACACTAAAATCTGCTCCAGATGGATTATAAAAACTATGTCAAAGCAATGTCAAATACAAAACTTTAAATTTTTAGAAGAAAATATAGGTGAGAAATTTCTGATCTTAAGATAGAGAAGAATTTCCTAAATAAAGTACAAAAAGTGTTAACATAAAAGAGAAAGACTAATATATTTAAAAGCATGATTAAGAACTTCTGTAAATCAAAAGACAAAATAAAGTAAAAGGGTAAATCAAGGTGTGAGAATATGTTTGCAAAGCATATTACTGACAAAGCATTGGTATCAAGATGAAATTTTTAAAAACCCCCTCAAATCAGTTATAACAAGAAAGAAAAAAACCCAGGGGGCAAAAAATTAAAATAGCATTGCACAGAACAGAAAACACCCGCAGATACTGAGTGACACTAGTGATTCATAAATGCAAGTACAAACTACAAGATTCCATTTTTATGGGCAAAAAATCAGAAGTTTGATGATACTGAGTATTCAAGAGAATATGTATCAACTAGATCTCTCACATGTGGCTGACAGGAATGTGATTTGGAATAAAGGCTTTGGTGTAATCCTATAAATTTGAACATTTCCATACCCTGCAACTCAGCAGTTTTTCTCCTTAATATATACCCAAGACAAAAACTTGCACATGTCTACCAGAAGTTATGTACAAAAATGCTCATGGCAGCACTGCTCATAATGGAAAAGAAACTAGAAACAACCCAAATGCCATCTATCGGAGAGTGGATCAGTTGTGGTGTCTTCATGTGCTGGATACTATGTAGCATGGAAATTAATGGTTTACAGCTATATCTGTAATTGTTAAATCTTAAAAGCACAGGAGCAAAGAAGCTATCTTGGAAGTGGATCAGCAGTCATTGTTACCCTACTGATGCTTTGTGAATCAGAAATGAACCACCTGGCAGAGCCTTTCCTCAATTCTGTCCTACAAAATCGTGAGTGAAACAAAACAGTGGGTCTAAGACAACAAGTTTTGGGGCAGTTTGTTACAAAGCACTAAGTAACCAGGACTTTGCTTTATTTTTATCCTTTCCATAACCTGTACAAAAACATTCACTTATTTTTTTTCCTCCTACATCTGTATTCCATTCCTCCAATAAAGCAATTTCATTCCTCTCTCCCCACCCCAGACAAAGCCAGAGTCTTGACAAGTTTGGAGCACACAGTTTATGCCATGAGCACTAGCATTAAAGATTAAGGGGGTGGACAAAATGCAGTACTAAGCAGCACTTTGAGCATTGGATAAAACAGAACCACTCTCCCCATTTTTGAAATAAACGTATTTTGAAATATCACTGGAGTTTTCACCATATTCTAGGCACAATTTCAAACACCTAAATATAATTGGCCCATTTGACAGTCCATGATATTGGCATTCTTTTGTTCCGCTATTATGACTGAGAAGCTGAGACCAGAGAAGGGAAGGAAACTGTGTGTGGTTACCCAGCTTGTAAGTGGTGGAGCCAGGACTAGAACCCCAAGTTAGCCCACCAGAGGCTACGCCTTTACCTCCTCTTCTAATTGCCCACTCAGGACCAGGCACAGCACCGATTGCCAGAAGAACAGGAACGTGACAAGGTGCCAGAGCAAAGAGGGAAGTAAGAACTGGGGCAGGAGACATTATGGGCTCACACAACACCTCTGGCCAGTTCTAGACCCCACAGATTTGGACACTTGAGCTTTACTGTACATGCAGAGAAAGAAGATAAGGCAGTTGGCTTACAGAAAGAGAAGAATTAAAACAGATGCCACTGAAGTCAGGCCTCTGGAGGTCCTACCGCCCGAGAGGGAGGAAAAGGGAACACATTTTACTTACCTGCCCAAGAGAAGGAATTCTGACTCTAATGTGATTCTATGTAGAATGTAATCTTCAGTGGGAAACTACAACCTTGAACCTTCCCCTCTTGAGGATCTGGATTCTGGCGTTAAACTTTGCCTCAAGTTGTGGGGACCCTAAGCCAAGAATTTGTTTCTGGGGTAGTGAGACATCCAGCTCATGTCCAGCACTTAGCATAAACCAAAATAAGGTCACTAAGCTAGGATATTTTAACAATCCAGGCACCATAAAATTCCTACAGTAAATACAAGCCTTGCTTAGGATCAGCTAAACATGTGCACACAAATAGGTACACAGACACCCATTAGGAAATGGTTCCATCAGGGGTGAAATTTGCTCATTCAGAAAAGATTTCTTTCCTGAAAACTTTAGTTATCTGAAAAATCTGAGAAATTATAAAACAAAAATATGCAAATGATTAAAAGAAATAGGATAAGCCTTATAAATTAGGAATAATGAACAAATAACTTCCTATAATGGTATATTTAGAAAACCCAAAATGGACTACAATAGTCCATTTTTATGAACTATTCATACAAATAATCAATGAATTATTCATGGGGAATGTGTTCCAGACCCACAGTGGTTGCCTGAAACCTCAGATAGTAACAAAATCTATATATGCTATGTTTTTTCCTATACATACATACCTATGATAAAACTTAATTTATAAGTTAGGCACAGGAAGAGATCAGCAACAAAAAGTAATAATAAAGTAGAACAATATTAATAATATATTATAATAAAAGTTATGTAAAAGTGTTCTCTCTCAAACTATCTTACTGTACTGTACCATGGGTAACTGAAGTCAGGTAAAGGGATACTATGGCTAAGGAGAGACTACTGTATTAGGAATCAATTAAATCTAAGTTAAACAGCTTGTTGAATAGCAGAAAAACTAGTAAAACATGTGAGGAAATCAACCAGAATATAGTGCAGAATATGGACTAATTAAAAGACACAAAGATCAGAATGATAAGGTCCAGTATACATCTACAATGAGTACCAGAAGGAGAAAAGAGAGAACATGGAAGTGATGAGAACCAAGAATTTTTCATTAAATGTATTTTCAGATAAAAGACTCTCAATGGATCTAGAGAATGATTTAAAAATCATTTATATATGAACTTACAGAGAAACTTCAGAACACAAAAGGCAAAAAGGAAAATAAAAGAACCAGAGAGGAATACAAACTTACCTCCAAAGAACAAAGTTTGGACTAACAGAAAGTTTCTGAACAGCAATAGTTGTGACCTAAAATAACAGACAAATATCTTCAAAGCACTGAAAGAAAATAGAAATCAAACTAGAAATCTATATCCGCCTAAATTATTATTCAAGAATGAGAGTGAAATTAAGACATGCTTGGACCGGCTGAGAGTTTCCTGCTAAGAGAACTTTACTGAAAATCTCTAGAAGATACTTCAGGAAGAAGGAAATTGAGCTCCAAGCATAGAAGTAATGCATGAAAAGACAACAAATGAATTGGTAAAACATGGAGATATAGTGAAATAAGAATTGACAATAAATGGCAGTAGTATTAATAATGATTATATTTTAAGCTGGGTGCAGTGGCTCATGCCTGTAATCCCAGCACTTTGGGAGGCCAAAGCAGAAGGATTGCTTGAGTCTAGAAGTTCAAGATCAGGCAACATAGTGAGACCCTGTCTCTACAAAAAAACCAAAAAATTAGCCAGTGTGGTGGCACATGCTTGTAGTCCCAGCTATTTAGGAGGCTGAGGCAAAAGGATCACTTGAGCCCAGGAGACTGAGGCTGTGGTGAGCCATGATCATGCCACTGCATTCCAGCCTGGGCGACATGGTGAGACCCTGACTCAAAATAATAAAAAACAAATAAATAATGGTTATTTTGGTGATGACAAAATGAAACTAAAATACTAGATCGTAATACCATGTAAAATGCAAAAGGTGGTAATCAGAGTAAACATAGTCTAACATTCTTATAGCATTCAAGAGAAGGTAGAGATGGACTAATGGTTGACTTTGTTAAGTATGCACATTAAAAAAATAAGGGCGATAATTAAAAGAATAGAAATATTGAATTAAACTATATGAAATTGCTGATATCTGACCAATTTTGACCAACCTAATGGCAATTTCATATGATACAACCTAACATTATGGGTAACTTTGAAACCAGAAAAGATGAAACAGAGAAAGAAAAAAAAAACCCCTCATATCAGTGGAAGGCAGGAAAGATAGTGGGGGAGAGACACAAAGGAAAGCAAAGGCTCCCAAAGAAGATGGTAGAAGTACCTTGAAGACTAAACCCTCAAATTGAAAGACAGACTCTCAGATGAGATCAACTGATTTTATTAACTGCTAACTGTAAGAACCGCACCACAACAAATTGATCCAAACTTTGGTAACACAACAATGGAAAAAGAGATAAGGTGAGCAATTATTAATAAGTTTTGGGCATTGCTGTATTTAGAGTAATATAAATCAATCATAAAGTCAAAAAATTAAATATGTAAAAATGTTTTGTTAGGAATAAAGATGGAATTATCATAATAATATCAGAAAGGGATTGGTAATAGTGGGAAACTGCTGGAGGAGGGGGGCCATCTCACCAACAAGGGTACCTGCATAATGAACATTTGTATACCTAACCCTGAATTGTACCCCACATCTTTAAAATAAAAAACTTAAAAGTTAAAAAAAGGAATAAAGATGATATATACATAATGACAATTTAAAAATTGACCAGGAATTCATCAGAAAGATATAAAAACTCAGAACTTTTATGCCTCAATAATTAGTTTCCAAATTCCTAAAAAGCAAAAATTGCCAAAAAAAAAAAAAAAAGATAAAATGAAAAAATCCCTAATCATAGAGGGAGATTACAGTATACATCTCTCAGTAATTGATAGATTAAAAAACAGAAATAAAAAGTTAATAAAGAACATAGAATACATAATGTAAGTAAAACCTTGATATACTGTATCTGCGTATGTGTCACATATATAAACATATACACTAGTTAGCATCCACAGCAGGGGAGCACATATTCATTCCAAGTACTTCACTCTGGCCTCATCTAGTTAATAGTATCTGCGAGGGAAGTGATGTTATTATTGCCATTTTAAAGATGGCAGTACTGTAGGCTAAGCATAAGAGTGGGAATTCAAGAAAGAACAGGAGTGAACAGTAATCATTTGAAGAGATGCTCAACATTACTGTTCATCAGGGAAGTGCAAAATAATTTTAAAAATTAAAAGCTTGCTCATACCAAGTGTTGAAGGATGTGAGAATGCTAGCAGTTGCTGGGGATGGTCAGTGGGTACAGCCCACCTAGAAAAGCAGTTGGGAGATAGTTAGAAAATTGAAGGCACTATCCAGGATTCCACTTTTAGGTATTCACTCTAAGAGATTCTCATTCATGTGTACCTAGAGGATATGTGGGAGGATGTTTGTTACTGCACTTTTGTGACTGAAACAAGAAGGAAGAAAAAGAAAAAAGAAAAACTGCTACTGTTAGGAAGACTGAGTTACTTATACTTTCTTTAATTCATAAGATGATTTTTCCAGCATAAATTAATATCAAAGATATAATGCTGACCAAAAAACAAAGCAAGCCTCCAAAGGACATGTGTAGTATAATATCATTTATATTAAACTTAAAATACCAAAAATGAGCCTACATGTTGTTTTCTGGGAACATAAAAATGATGTGAAATTTGTCTGAGACTGAAACACACTACACAAGAAGATTTTGTTTTGTTTTTTAAAGTACATGATGATTGAAAACTGAAAAAAAAAAAGTATAAAAGAATCAGAAGGCCAGCTCGTAGAAAAATGGGCAAGAGTCCTGAACAGACACTTTATAATAGACACATCAATATGGCCAAGAAACTTAGGAAAAGTCATCAGGCAATGTCTTTGGTCAGTGGGGAAATGCAAATGAAAACCACAAGAGGATGTGGGGGCTGCTTAAAACTAACTCCTTCATTCATCCCCTCTCTCAGGCCTGCTCATTCCTTCCCATGTGTAGGCTTTCCTAAGGCGAGGTTGCTGAGGGAGGAGTCCTATCTGGGGACACACCAGTCAGGTCTGAGTCAAGTGGGGTCTGTCTGCTCCTGACCAGGGCTAAAAGCTGGAGGTGCCCAATGAGACTTGCAGAGGTGGAGGCAACTGGCAGTGGTGTTCCACAAGGAAGCATCATGTGCTCTGAGGGCCCTTTACTGAAACCCAGAAGCTGAGCTGGCTGTGGTTTGGGTGCCCATCCAGGCCACCAAGGTTATCCCCCATGGAAGCAGGAGAGAATCCCATCCCTTCCAGGATGGAAAAGTATGACAGCCTGACTCCCCAAGGTACCCTGCCTTTATGTAAATATCTGGTTCTTCCCGGAGGACTGGCTTACACTGAGGTCTGTTCCAGCCAGGGACTTATTAGCACAAGCCCACCTGCACCCACACCAGGAGCTGTTTCTACACCGTAGCCTGAGACAGCTCCACAAACACACTGAGATTTCCAAGAGCACGGGAAAAGGAAAAGGAACAGGGACTTATTTAGCAATGGGTTGAAAGGATGGGTCAGGAGAGCCCCCGGAAGCCTGGGGGAGGGTTGAGAGGTGGAACAGGATTCAGAAAAAGCAAGTCACGCGGTGATGGTGGCCTGTCAAGAATAATTTGTTTGTGCTCTGTAGTTTAAGTAAGCTATCTCTTTCAATTCTTAAAATGACCCTATGAGTTAGGCACTATCATCCCCTATATTCAGGTGAGAAAACGGAGGCCTAGAGAGGTTTATTCACATATAGGTAAATACTTGTTGGTATACTAAGTGCCAAGCAAGGTGCCATGTGCCAGGGATACAGCTGAGAACCATGCAGATGTGGTCCCTACTGCTCAGCACAAGGAAGTGATGACTGGGGGCGGGTGTACGTGCCATGGGTGAGTGGAAGTGGCTGAGGAGCCTATAGAGGGCCACCTGCCCACCTACCTGGATGTGGGGCCACAGAAGTCATGCTGCAGGAGTGTTGTCCAAGTCAAGTCCCAGGCAGGTCAACAAGGCAAGGGTGCTCCAGGCAGAGGGAACTGCAGCTGCAAAAATTCCTGAGAAAGTGCTATTTGGGGGTGGGACGGCAGGAGGTTCCAGAGAGCTGGAGGATGGATGGGAGCGTGGGGGTCTGATAAGAGGAGATCAGTGATGTAAGGGTGGGGGGTAGGTCCTGAAGCAAAGGGAAAATGGTGAAAGGCAGGTGGCGTGACCCAAATCTGTGTTGAGAATGACCTCTCCCGTTGGCAGGTAAAATATACACAGCAAGCAGGAAAGGCTAGAGATCTCTTAAGAAGCAATAGCGCTATCCTAGGAAGGGGGTGTAGTGGTGGTCTGTCAGAGGAGCTGGCTGTGAGGGTGGAGAGATATCCACAGATTTCAAGTCTATTTAGGAGGTAAAAATTGGGAGAACTTAAAGATTGGGTATTGAGGTGGGAAGACAAGGAGAAGAGGAAGATCCAGGTTTTCTCCTGGGCTGCTGTGTAAATCGTGCAGCTGGTCACTACTATGGAAGACAAGGAGGGGCTGCAGACTGGGAAGAAACATAAAAGAACTGGGAACTAATTGTGGTTGTGCGCATGGGAACCCAAGGGCAGGTGTGACATTTGCAGCAGTGTGTGAGGGGTCAACATCCTGAGCACAGGTCTGAACAAGAGAGGTCTTTGAGAGTCACCGCAGAGACAGTACCTGGTTCCATCTATGGAGCTAGTGGCCAAAGTCAGTACTTGGATAAGGCTACCAAGGCAAGGTGTAAGGAGTCAAAAGGGAAGATGACCTGGGATGGACTCCCAGCATGCACCTACATTTAAGGAAAAACTGGATAAAGAAAAAATGACAAGATCGATGTGGGATAGCAGCTTTAGAAATACAAGGGAAACCAGAAGATATGAACTCCAGAATCCGTAAGAGGAAAATCTCTCGAGGTGGCAGAAATGGGCAACTTGTCCAAGGCTGTCGAGGAATCTAGTTACACAAGCACTTAAGAGTGCCCGTCAGATTTTCCTCAAGGGAGTCCATCCCTTGGTCTCTGTTAGGAGGTTTGGATGGAACAATGGAGGCAGAGTTTGCTGTGTGTTGTTGGACCGAGGTGTCAGGGGGCTGGGAACAAGGGGAGCGAGTAGAGACAAGTCACCCATAATGGTGGCGAGACTTGGGATGGGGAAGAAGAACGAAGATGACAGGAAAAAGAGAGAACAAGGTGGGTAATGGTGGGTGATGATGGGAGGTAGGGGGTGGAATATGAGCCTTGAGGGGTGGGGTTATTTTTTTTAAGTTGTTTTTCTAAAGTCAGGATTGTGTACATAAGTGATTTAGGTACAGGTGAAGTTTTGGACCATGTTTTTGTTTTTTTGTTTTTTGAGTCAGAGTCTCACTCCATCACCCAGGCTGGAGTGCAGTGGCAAGCTCCCAGCCACCGAAGCCTTGACCTGCTGGACTCCGGCGATCCTTCCGCCTCAGCCTTCCAAGTGGCTGGAACTACAGGCGCACACTATCACACTCGGCTAATTTTTGATTTATTGTAGAGACGAGGCCTCACCAAGCTGCCCAGGCTGGTCTTGAACCCTGGGCTCAGGCAATCCACTTGGCTCGGCCTCCCAAAGTGCTGGGATTATAGGCTGAGCCACTGAACCCGCCAGTTCATGTTTTTTTATAAAACTAAAATGTCAGTTCATTGATTGATGAACTGACAGTTTGGTCATGAGCTAGAATTCTTGCCGTCTTTGAGTAAAGAGTGGTATGAAGGGGGCTTGAGAAGGTACTTAGCAAAGGGGTCTGTGGAAGTGTAGGTGTCCTTCACACACCTGCAGGCAGGAAGAGTAGCCAAGTTTTTCCTACCAGAATTGAGTCATCTAAAAGAAGATCAGATGACCCAAAGAGATGTGAGGGAAGAGAGAGACCCCTCCAAAGAGATACATTGGCCGGTGTATCTATAAGGCCAATGTCTCCAAGGATTGGAGGAATCTTTGGATGCCTGCACCTTGGAAGCCCTTTCAAGTACATAGATAATCCCCAAAGAAAATTGATAAGAAAGATATAAAATCCAGTAGAAAATTGTGCAACGGAGATATATTGGCAATTACAAAGAAAGAAATAAAAATAAATCTATAAAAAGATAATAAACCTCATTAGTAGTCAAGACAATTCAAAATAGAACAATAAAGAGAGGACAGATTTTTATCCAGGAGACTGGCAAAAATTATAGAGCCCCAACATTCACTGCTGGGGAGACTGAGGGGGGAAGAGATGCCTTCATACACTGCTGGTGGGAATTGGCAGTAATGCAACCTAATTTGCATGCAATTTTTTATTATCTATTAAAATAAAAAATGGCCGTGAGATAGGAATCAGGCAGGACTAAGTTTCCTAAGACAAAAGTTACAAGGCTGAAATGGTTACAAGAGGCAGACTGGTCAGAGTCAGACAAGACCGACTAAGACAAAGATGGCATCAAAAGTGGCCTCTGCTTATCCTTTTTGCTCACCATATGCTAATTATAATATATTAGCAAGCTAAAAGACGCTCCCACCAATACTATGGCAGTTTACAATTATCATGGCAACTCCTAGAAGTTACCCTATATAATTTTAAAAGGGAAGGAACTTTCAATTCTGGGAAATGCCAGAAAATGCATAGATAATTCACCCTTTGATTGGCACATAATCAAGAGATAGCTATATACATAAAACCCCAGTGATGTCTGGCTGCTGTTCTTCCTGTAGGCCAGCCCAGGCTCCTCTGTCTGTGGAGTGGTCTGCTCTCTGTCATTTCAATAAACTTGTTTTCATTTTCAAATGGAAACCCCAGTGATACACGTGGATTGCTGTACCTATGGACTTGCCATCTTTCGATTTCTCCCTTTCTTTAATAAACTTACTTTCACCTCGTACGGCTAGCTCTAATTCTTCTTTTTTTGAAAGTAGAATTTATGAAGAAGACAGAAAAGCTCCCACAGCAGGAAGGGACCTGAAAGAAGTTGACCTCGGCTCGCTCGAATTCTTTCCTGCGCAAGACCGAGAACCCACTTGGCCTCTCCAGCCGAGCCCCAATTCTGGACTCCATGTACAAATGTTTAGCAAAGCATTTTGGTATAAAAACATCCTGGGATGGCCCATCAGCTGACAATCAGTGGCACAACCTCAAGCCTGTGCATCTTGAAGAAAGACACTCAGCAAGATGGTGGCTCATGTGCACCGGTGACCAGGCAGGTGCTCTCAGGCTCACGCACAACAGAGACCCTAATGACAAGCTAAGAAGTGGCTGCCACCGCAGACACGCTCACTGAGGTCTGTATGTGCTTGCTCAACAGAGGAACTGGTCCCCACCACACCTGCCACACGCCACACCTGTGCTACCTGCCTGGACCCGGTAGTCACTTCAGCATGACCCCAGGTGGATGATATGCCCCCAAGTTTCTAAAATCAAACCACACATGATGCTTTGAATGTGTACATCATTCATTTGTATGAACTTGTATGACTATGGGGAAAGATAAAATAGGAATGAACAATAGGGACAGCAGGCTTGTTTCCCCTATATATATATATATATTTTATTATTTTCTGATTCTGATAAACACATTTTACATTGGTAATTTGTGAGACTCTAATGAAAGAACTGTAATACAAAAAAGCCAATGAGAAGGGCTCATTTAAGAGGATAGTTGGATACACAAGAAAAAATAATCTTTGATGGGAAAAAAATCAGCTGGTCAAAGCCTACTTAATAGAATACAAAATCCAATTCATAGTCCACCTTTTATCAGACTCAAAAGATGGGAACTACCTCAACTTGATCAAACATCTAGGAGAAACCTACAGCAAACATTCTGCTTAATGGTGAAACATTTAAAATATTCCCATTGATGCCAGGAGGAAGCCAAGGATGCTGCTATCAAATTACCGACTCCTTACTTAGCATTTTAAATGTGTCGTGCTATCTCCTTGTTTCTATTAACCCCCATGCCTTTTGTTTGATTCATCAAATCTTCTTTGATCCACTTGTTCCTCAATCTGTTTGAAATTTTACATTCTATGTCAATTCATTTAGTGGTTCCCAATGGGTACCTGTACTTAAACTTGAAAATATCAGAGTCTAGAGTTTTCATTGTTCACTCATATTCAGCATTTATATCATCTCCAAGAACCAGACAAGAACCGTGGTAACTTTTTGCTCCCTCTGAACTGCTCCATCCCTCAAATGTCTATGTCAAAAATCTTCTGGTTATCTATCTTTCTTCCAGAGTCACACTTATTTAGACGAATAACACGGTTTACTAATTTCCTTGCCTAGTTGGTTTTTCTTGTAACCCACTTCCTCCTCCCAGTGTTTTGCTTTGTTTTCCCCTGGCTGAAAACATTATGGGGCTTTCATTGCGGGTAACTGCTCCACTCAGATGCCTTGGGTGAGAAGGAGGCTGACTGCTTGTGTATTATAAGCTGTGTACTCTAACTTCAGGAGACACTCGTGTTCCAGATCCAGCTTGATTAGAAGGCCGGGCTTGGTGGCTCAATCTATAATCCCAGCACTTTGGGAGGCCGAGACGAGTGGATTGCCTGAGCCTACGGGTTCAAGACGAGCCTGGGCAATTTGGCAAGACCTCATCTCTACAATAAATCAAAAATTAGCCGGCCGTGGTAGCGCGCACCTGCAGTTCCAGCTACTTGGAAGGCTGAGGTGGAAGGATCGCCTGAGCCCAGTAGGTCGATGCTGTGGGGTGGTCGTGAGCAGTATACCATTACACTCCAGTCTGGGTGACAGAGTGAGACTCCAACTCAAAAAAAGAAAGAAAGAAAGAAAGAAAGAAAGAAAGAAAATCTGCTCTTTTCTTCTTTTTCTCTGGAACCTTCCTCCCTTAGGCTGAAACTCTCTATCTCTCCTTCCCCATTTTTGGACAAGCCATAGAATTCTAGATATAGTGTTATTTCCCCCTCAAAGCCTTGCTTTCTCACATTCATTGATACTGCCGGGTAAAGTCCAATGTCAGCTTCATTCTGCTTTCCTTGAAGGTCTCAGCTCTCAGACAGTTTCCGAAATTTTCTCTTCACCACACTTCATACTCCCAAATGTGTTATCCTTGCATACTTGTCTTTCTTGTTTTGGGATAAACAGTGAACTACTACTGCTGTCATCCCCATGTTCTGCTCCTCTTGGTAGAACTCCAGTGTACACGGCCTGGCTTCTAGGTCCTCACACCACCATCTCTCTCTTGCCCAAACAGCTGGTTTTTACTGATTTGTTCCTCAGTCCTAGCCATTCTACGATTCAAATTATCAACATAATTTTCACAGCAAAAAGTATTGGCTTTTTATATAAGCACATGCAGCCATATCAGGGATATGACATCAGCCCACCTCTCTTATTAATAATACTCTTCAAAAGTCTTTGTCAAGACTTTTGACAAAGTTCTATTAGTTTTATTTCCTTGGTGCAACTTTCCCCCCTTTTGTTCTTTCACCGCATCCTCTTTTCTAAAATGTTTGGTGGTTGTACCTCTGGGAAGTGAAAAAATGTTAGCGGCCCAGGGGAGACTGCTGCTTATTTTAACAAGCACTGCAAACTAATTGCTTATGTATCTTTGATAAAGCACGCAAAGCAGAGACAAGAGGGGCATTGGAAACAGATGGACGACCCTGTCAGAATCCTGGGAGGAAGGCTTGGGGGCTCGGCCTGACAATACAAGGTGAAGACTGTGGTTGGAATGGGCAGGGCTCAAGTCTGGGGCTGAGGAGCAGCCTAGGTTGGAGAAATGAAGGCAAGGGACAGAGGTCAGCACGCAACGTGGGTGAGGAGCAAAGGGAGCCTGGGCAGTATGTGCTGAAGGAGTGCTGCGTGAAGTGCACAACTGAGCTGCCAAGGGTCTGAAGCCCATGCAGAGGTACATGGCCAGCGTGGCGGCCCCATGACAGCCGCATACACAGAGGCACCGGATGGCTCCTGGGGTCTCACCTCGAGCCAGGCTGTGTGGGGGCAGGGCTTTGCCACTCATTTTCAGGCACCGTAGCTGCTTCAGTAAAAGGGAAGGACGGGGTCTGCCTGGTTTCCAGTGCCATGTGGTGGCCTGGCTCTTCACGGTGGTATAGCTGTCTGTGCAAAACTGGTCCTGGCAAGTCCTGGACACTCATGAAGGCCACAGTCCCTGCGGGGCACCCCCCCCCGCCCCATGGAGGCTCACTCTGCACGCCAGCTTCTTCCTCTGTGGTGGCCTCTTTCTGCAGACTGAGCCAGCTCCGCGTGAGCAGAGGTCTCACATCTTCTGGGTTTCACAAAAGCAGTGGGCTTTGTGGGTTGGCCCGGCTCTGAGGTGCCATCTGCTTCCATGGGGTCTTCACATTCCCCCCCAGTGCAGCCTGGCTCCATAGGAGGCCCGTTTGAGGCTAAACAGAGAAGCTGAGAGTGAGGAAAGAAAAGCAGAGGGTTGTCCAGGAAGCCCTCAGGGAAGGGGGAACCAGAGGGAGGTTCAGGGATGGCCCAGGGAGCCCTCTGCAAACAGAGTGAGAGTCGGAAGATGCAGCACCTGTGTGGTGAGCTCTCAGGAGCTCTGTCTGCCCAAAGGCCTAGTCTGAGGTCAGCACTTTCCATTAGTTATTTCGCTTAGTTCTTGCAGTTCCCATTTTACAGATGAGTAAGTCAGTGTAGAGTTCACTAAAGAAATTGAGTTTGAATAAAAATAACCTGCTGCTTGGCCTCACTGAACATAAACCTCAGTAGGAGAGACAAACAGAAAACCACAAAATGAACGATGCTGATAAGTGACTAGCTGGGAGATAAAGGAGCTCGGGTAGCACAAGGGAGATGGCTCTGGATCCCAAATGCCTAGGCTAAATTCCCAGACAGCTTAACTCTTAGCTGAGCCTCAGTTCCCCTTTCCATGAATTGGTGTGGTAACATGCCAATCCCTGGGTCATTATAGGATGAAGTTACGAGAAGCAAAATGCTTAGATTAGTGTCTGGTTCGAGTAAGCGCCTTAGCATGTATTGGGAGGAGAGGATCAGAAAGCCTTGCTGGAGGACTTACCATAAGCTGGGACCTCAAGGATGGGCAGGATTTAGCAAGGCAGAGGCAGGAGAGGGTTAGGGGGGAGGGATGGCAGGGAGGGGGAGGACTCCAGGCAGCAGAGGCGGCACCACTTCCAGCAAGAAAGAAGCCTGGCGTGGCTGTAAGATGGCATAGCAGAAGGGGAGGTGCTCACACACAGACACATGGTTGAGCACGGCCCAGGACAAGAAGCTCAGGACTAGACAACATGTATAGAGAATTTCTCGATGACAGAGCTAGCATTGAAATCATCTAAAGATTCTTCCCTGGGAAACCTGTGTAGCCTAAGACAAAATGTCCTAAGGAACTGACATCAGGGGCTGCCCAGATTGAGCCAACCATACAAAGTCTGTGGAACCCACAGCCACCAAGCCCCAGTCATGGGCTCAGAGCGCCCGTTCAGCGTCTTCGGGGTCCTACGTATAAGCAACAATCAGAGGTCATCAAACATCAGAGGACAGGCTGACAGGAGAGACAGAAATCAAGATAGTCACACAGAAAAAACCAACCTGGAGGAAACAGTGCATGCTGTAGACGAGACTTTCTAAAAGTCTATAATTAATATCTTCAGAGAGATAGAAGAAATTATAGCCATGAATCAATTATAGGATACTTTTAAAAAGGAACATTCAGGGGGAAAAAAGAGCTCTTTGAAATTAAAATTATGAGAGCAGAAATGAAAATCTCCATGGAAATTTTGGAAGATTAAGTCGAGGAGATCTCCCAGAAAAGAGAGCAAAAATCCAAAATGATGAAAAAGAAGAGGAATAAAATATAAGAAAATTAGAGGCATATCATCACTGAGGCAAATTATCATAACATTTCGGAGTACTGGTGACAAAGAGAATATCCTAAGACCTTTCAGAGACAGAAATAGAGAAAGAAAGGAAAGGTCATATGGAAAGCGTTCAGAATCAAAATGTCTCAAAAACTGGACATCTCAAAAGCAACATTCAACTCTAGAGGATAACAGACAAAATCTTCAAAGTTTTGAGGGAAATGGAATTCCCATCAGTTAAGAATCAGGGAAGATAGAATGAAGGCATTTTCAGACATGCAAGGTCTTAAATAATTTCTTTTTAAGGCATATTTATTGTTATGTTTCTATCAAACTGGCAAAGATCAAGATTTAGGACTTAGTGAACGAAAGGGTGTTGGAATTTTACTGGAGAACAATTTAGCGATAGCTGTCAAATTTCAATACCTCCAGAAATAGAACAAAGTGAGGGTACTTGGTTTATCACAGATCAAATAGTATGAGGACTTGCTCCACCCAAGAGAAAAGTAAAACAAGACAGAAAAAGACACCAGATTTAGTAAATGGGATAAAACTCAAAATAAGAGGGAAAGAACTTCCCAGATGGTGGTAAAGGGACACGCTAGGGTTTTAGCTGGGAGCTGACTTAGAGCAGCTGGTCTAGGTTGAATTGGGGAAACTGAGAGAAGGTTTGACCGTGCTTGAGTTTAAGCAATTGGGGAAGAGTTTGGGAATGATCTCGTGGTAAACAAGCAAATAGTAACCTAGGATGAGTATTAAGTCCTGGGAAATTCAGTTAGGCAAGAGAGAAAAAGTAATTAGGATTACAGTATCCCACCTGGCTCCATTTTGAATGGAATCTTCCTGGGCAATGTGGGAGGGGTGAAAGGTATGTACAGGCTGTGGTGGTGGGGGGTGCATGGATGAGTGGGGGTGGTGGGAGTATGTGAACTGGAGC
This sequence comes from Cephalopachus bancanus, assembly GCA_027257055.1. Classification (NCBI taxonomy): domain Eukaryota; kingdom Metazoa; phylum Chordata; class Mammalia; order Primates; family Tarsiidae; genus Cephalopachus; species Cephalopachus bancanus. Next base: position 1,824,005 of record JAPVLO010000336.1, on the reverse strand, counting down.
TAAATATACCTCTACCTACAGGGAAGATGATAAATGAAGTCTAAAATTGAAAAAAAGAATAGTAGCAGCGTACCCACATTATTTAAAGGATGGAAACGAATGCCAAAAGAAACGGTGTACACAGATGAGAGTGGGTGTCTGCAAGGTGTAGGACATTGAGAAGGAGAACAGCCTGCCACACGTGGATCTTGAAGTGATACAAGTCAATACCAAAAGTAAAGTAAAAACCAGGAAACAATGAGAAAGAAAGTGACAGGCATTTGACAATACCCTGCTCTGGGACCATAGAGTGAAGCTGCTTTGGAGGGCATGAGGAATTCCTTGAGGAATCTGGGAGGAACGCGTTAGTGTGGGGTTTAAATCACAGCCTAATTTCCCAAGCGCCAAGCAGCAATCTGACCTCCCCCACAACCATGTCCCATCCTTCCTGGTGGGCACAGGTCCTGCCCCCTGTGTGCCCTCAGTGTGCTTGGCTGTCCAGACACAGAACCCACGGGGCAGGCAGCTAGTGGGACTGCACCAAGGGAGGGGTTTGGAGGAGACATCGACGTGTGAAAGTGTTTGAGAGAGACCCAATAGCTAGTAGGGATTGAGCTAGAGATGTTAACGAGTTCCTGCAGGTGAAGGTGGGAGAGATGAGATTAATTTTGGCTGAGTGAAAAAATGATCCCTTCTTAGAGAAAGGCTGGAAAGAAGATGGGGAAGGGAGAACAAAGTTGAGAAGAAAGGGGTGATAAGGGGTTTGGCCCGACCCTTCTAGGGCACTGGAGATCTGTCCCCACCCAGACAATGCAAAATCTACCCCTCCCCCAGGGGCACCAAGACATATACCTGACCTCCCTGCTGTTGGGAGTTCTCTGCAGCTGGTTTGGGAAGTCTGAAAATTAGCAGCCAATTCTAGAAGACCCCTCCACAAAGAGAGGTCTGAGGATTCGGGAGTCAGGAGGTGCCCACGGGGTCATGGCTGTGGCTCTGATGTCAGCCCTCAAATGCATCTCCCACCAGGCAAGCAGGAGGGAAGGAGTTTCCAGCAGGTCCTGGCCTCACTGGAGCCCTGCAGAAAGCTGACTGCTCTTTGCCCCAGCCCAGTCCCCTCATGTAAGGCTGGTATGGCCTGGCACAGGACTGCATAGAAGTGGGGCCAAGGGCGGAGCCAAAATCAACAGGCCTGGCTTGACTTGGAAGGCTCAGTGGACTGGTCTTCTGCCTGTCAAATGGGGTTCTGTCATGATGAAGCTATTCATAGATTTAAATACTTGGTTGACTGATTGATTAATCTAATCATTACAGAAAAAAATGCATAATTACGACTGAGTTAAGTATCCGTGAAAGGAAGGTGAGGTGGGTGCTGTGAGAGTGACGAATAGGAGAATTCGATTAGATCTGAGAGGGGTCACAGAAAGCATGCAAGGGAGGAATGTTTGCAATATTTGTACAGAAAATTGGAATTTAGTTGAAGCGAACCAGGTTGGGAGGCGGGCAGAGAGGGGAGGCAGGGTAGGGGGAAGAACATGCACTGAGGCTGTCCTAACAGGGTCCCGCCCATTCCTGGGATGGAGGGGAGGCCAGGGCCAGGCTGAGGGGGTGGTGCGAGATGGAGGCTGAGAGTTGGGGCTGCACAGAATCTGATCTTGTTCTAAGGGCAATGGGAAACCCCAGAAAGGTGTCAGGCAGTGGGAGATGACACAACGGAATTGACATTTCAAAACCGACCACCCTGGCTGTGAAATGGAGAGCAAGGTGGTGATGCTCAGGTTAACTCAGGAGAGCCCCTCTGGGTTGGCCATGATGTCTGTATTAGTTTAGGACTGTTGGTGGAAGAGGAAGAAAACATTCCATGGTGGGAGAGACATTTACAAGGGAAAAAGTGAACACACCCTTGGAAGGGAAGAAGACTACAACCTTGGTGGTCCATTTATTAAGACAGAGTGGACCAGAAACCTGCTCTGAGCAGGAGGTTTGTGAGCCTGGTGTCCACACATGGGGTTGATGGATCTTTTGAGCAACGGAGCGAGGATGTCTGACATTCTATAAAAGGGGTCTGGAACTCAGAGAGACGGCTGTCAAGACTGGAGATGTACATATGAGACAAACACCCCTGGTGTTTAATGCTGTGGATGTGGACACAACAGTGGAAGAAAAGAGTGCAGAAACATTACCAGGACACAGAACGGGAACCCATAGTGTTTTTAAAAAATTCTTCTAAAAGTAGTGTATAAATAATGCAATTCCAGTTAGACTTTCAATGTTATTATTATTTTTTTTGCCTTTCTTTTTTTTTAAATCAACTTTACTGAGATATAATTTACACACAATAAAATGCAATTAAGAAAAATTTCGGACCAGGAAAGGTTTGGGAAGCCAAGGCGGCAGCACTTTGGGAAGCCAAGGTAGGAGGACTACTTGAGCCTGGGCAACAGTCTCTACAAAAAATAAAAAAATAAGCTGGTACGGTGGTGCCAGCTACTTGGGAGGCTTAGGCGGAAGGGTTGCCTGATCCCAGGAGGTCAAGGCTGCGGGGAGACATGATGGTGCCACTGCACTTCAGCCTGGGCAACAGAGTGAGACCCCCAGCTCAAAGAAAGAAAGAAAGAAAGAAAGAAAGAAAGAAAGAAAGAAAGAAAGAAAGAAAGAAAGAAGGAAGGAAGGAAGGAAGGAAGGAAGGAAGGAAGGAAGGAAGGAAGGAAGGAAGGAAGGAAGGAAAGAAAGAGAAAACAATCTCATCACCTATAATAGTTGCCTTGCGCCCCTTTGCTGTCAGTCTCGTCCCTTCCTCCATCCCCTGCCCCAGCCAATAACTGATGTGTTTTTTATCCCTATGGATTATTTTTACCTTCTAGAATTTCATGTAAATGCAATCATACAGCCTATACTCTTTTATGTTGAGTTTCTCCTGCTTAACATAAAACATTGTTGAGGTTCATTCATGTTGGCGGATACATCAGAAGCCATTCCTTTTTATTGCTGAGTAGTATTCCATTTCATGAATATACCACAGTTTGTTTATCCAGTCACTAGCTGATAGACATTTGGGTTACTTCCAGTTTGGGGATATTAGGAACAAAATTGTTAAGAGCATTCATGTATAAGCCTTTGGAGAGACATACATTTTCCTTTTACTTGGGTAAATATCTACAAGTGGAATTTCTGGGTCAAATATCAAGTAATTTTTTTTAACTTTATAAACAACTATCATACTTTTCCAAAGTGGTTATGTGATTTTACACTCCCTCTAACAGTATATGAGGGCTTTAGTTGCTCCACCTCTTTGCCAACACTTGGTATTATTGATCTCTTTTTTTTTTAAGCCATTCTCTTGTCTGTGGAATGGTGTCTCATTGTGGTTCTAATTTGCATTCCCTTAATGACTAACAATATATTTACTGGGCTTCTTTCCTTCTTTTTTTTTAGTTTTCAAGCAGTTTATTTAGAAAGTAAATGAGAAAGAGAGAGAGGAGAATCACCTCCCCAAGGTAGGGGAGGGGGCCAAAGCTATTTACTGGGTTTTTAAAAAATAAGTGTTTTTAATTTTAGGATAGTTTAGACTCACAGAAAAGTTGTAACAATAGAACATGGAGTTTTCATAGACCCCAAACCCAATTTACCCTGCTATTAACATCTCACATATGATACTTTTGTATCATATATATGATACCTTTGTCATAATGACTATTAATTTAAAAGAACACACGCACAATTTATAAATTTAGAAAAGGAGACTATTTTTTGTAAATAAAGGTGGCCATCTCTCAGGCTAGGAAGCCTACCTCATGCAAAGACCAGAGACAGGTACTTCCAAGGAGGAGGGGTTGGGGCAGGAGCTTTATGCTGAATGGGTTGGCTAAACACACATACTCACTGGTCACAGAAGGAGTTATGAATATTCACGAAGAGGATCCTGACGCATGTGGACTGAACAAACATCCATGCAGCCCATATCCATTTTGGGGTGAGACTTAACATTTAAATGCATGACAACTGGGCCCTATACGTCAAAAGGTCTTTTCAGGACATAAGGGCATGGGAGTGCACAGCCTCTGTAAACTGACCAGAGTCAGTCCATGGTTGGTAGATTCTTATCAGGAAAAAGTTAATGAAATTATTATCTTGTCCAATCAAAGCTATATTTATTACTTGTGGAGCAGGGGTTCAGTTAGTCAGTGTCTGTGAGCTGGATGAGTTGTAATTGTTTTAATATTGCTTATCTTGAGATAAGCAATCTTTAGCTGCTAGAGAAAAAGAAGAACCTTGTGGCAGTTAGAACATAGTTTATTCTTTAAGTGTAGGGTGCGTGACTTAACCCTTGTCTGTCATGGCTTTAGGACCTGTCTATAATTTATAATCTTTTTTTTTTTTTTTTTGAGTTGGAGTCTCACTCGGTCGCCCAGACTGGAGTGCAGTGGCCGCTTCCGGCCACCGCAGCCTCGACCTGCTGGGCTCCGGTGATCCTTCCGCCTCAGCCTTCCAAGTAGCCGGAATTACAGGCATACGCTACCATGCCCGGCTGATTTTTTTGATTTATTGTAGAGATGAGGTCTCGCTGCCCAGGCAGGTCTCGAACCCGCGGGCTCAGGCAATCCACTCACCTCAGCCTCCCAAAGGCGCGGGATTACAGGCTGAGCCACCGAGCCCGGCTTATAATTTATAATCTTATTGCCAAAATCAGTGTGTTCTGTTAACCTTATAATCACTATTTTAACATTAATGGTAGTTAGTTGTTGTGTCTAAACTCCAAAAGGGAGGGCAGTATAATGAGATGTGTCTGGGAACTAAATTTTAAAGGTTTTTTTGGTGGGCGTCCCCTTGGCCACAAGGGGGTTTGTTCAGTTGATGGAGGCGTTTAGGATTTTATTCTTCGTTGACAGGAACTGATATTGATACATTATTATTAACTGACGTCTATGCTTGATTAAAATTTCTTTAGTTTTTCCTCCAAGGTACCTTTCCATGCCTGGATCTCATTTAAGATACCACTTTGCCATTAGTCATGGCTCCTTTTGGGTGCGATGTCTTTCTCAGACTTGCCTTGTTTTTCATAACCTTGAGGTTTTGAGCACCAGGTAAGTGTGTTGTAGGATGTCTTCTAATGAAATTTTTCTGATGTTTTTTCATGATCAGACTGGAATTATGTGTTTCTGAGACAAAAATGACACAGAGGTAAAATGCCATTTTCATTACATCCTGTCAAAAACAAACACTATCAACATGACTTATCCCTGCTGGTATTAGTCTTGGGCAGCGGGCCGAGGTAGTGTTGTTGCGTTTCCCCTCCATAAAGTGACTCTTTCCCCCCCTTTCTATACTTTGCTCTTTGGAAGTCACTACCTATAGTCCTCACTTAAAAAGAGGGGAGCGATGCCATCGCTGGGCTCAGTGGCTGAGCCTGTAATCCCGCGCCTTTGGGAGGCTGAATTGAGTGAATTGCCTGAGCCCGCGGGTTCGAGACCCGCCTGGGCAGCGAGACCTCATCTCTACAATAAATCAAAAAAATCAGCCGGGCGTGGTAGCGTGCCTCTGTAGTTTCAGCTACTTGGAAGGTTGAGGCAGAAGGATCGCTGGAGCCCAGCAGGTCAAGGCTGCGGTGGCCGGGAGCGGCCACTGCACTCCAGTCTGGGCGACGGTGAGACTCCCACTCAAAAAAAAAAAATGAAGGGAGCGATGCTTCACGTCCTTGCATGGGGTGTCTACCTAAATTATTTGAAATTCTTCTGTATGGGAGATTTGTGTGTTCTCCCCCATGTGTTTATTTACTCAGGCATTTATTTATATTGGTATGAATTCATGGATATCTATTTTATACTTCAAATTATAATCCGATACTTAATTGTTTCATAATTTGCTTAATTATTTTGCTAAATATTTAAAAATTAGTAATTGTTTTGCGTCTCAATGTCTCCATCCCTTTGGCTGTTGGGAGCTCTTTCCATTGGCTCCTGGGTCCTTCTCTCATGCCCTCGTCATGGTGGTTTTTGGTTTGGTCTTGGTTTGGTTTTGAGCACCTCCTTGCTTCCCAGCACCACTGCATCTTCCACTCTCATCTTGCATATTCCCCATCCTTACTGGTTTTCATGTGCTCATTAGCCATGCCGTAGACCCTTACCAAGTGTTCAAAACCTCTTCCTCTCTATTGGAGTGGTTTCTATTATTGAGTTGTAAGAGTTCTTTATATATTTTAGATGCATGTCCTTTGGCGGATATGTGTATTGTGAGCTGCCTTCTCATTTTCTTAACAGTGTCTTTCAAAGAACAGAAGATTTTAATTTTAAGGAAGCCCTGTGTCTCAAGTTGGGATTCCAAGAAAGCCAACACTGAGATGGAAATTAGAGCGTAGGAAGTTTATGAGGTGTGACTTTCAGGGACGTAGGAGGGATAGTCTTAATACTGTGCTTTGGCTGATTATGTGACCTGTAAGAGCTCTACTGAGTTGAACCAACAGAGTCAGGCATTACGTCCCTCACTGAAGAGTTGCTGAATGCAGGCTTCTCTGGTGGGTGGGTAAGGGACTCTCTTCAGCCAAGGTCATCCCTTGGGGTCCACAGTCACCTGTGAGGGCTGAGGACTGTCTGCTGGTGGAAGTTCCCACAGCTGGGGTCCAAATCCTCTATTTTTGAAAAAGGATCTAGGTGGCAAACCACAGTGTCCCCTGCCTAAAATATCAGTGTTTTCTTGTATAATTCATGTTTTTTTGTGTGTCCTATTTAAGAAGTCTTTGCCTACTTCAAAGTCATGCAGACATTTCCTGTATTTTCTTCTAGAAGGTTTATATTTTTAGTATTTATATTCAGGTCAATTATCTATTTTTTTGTGTGTGTGTATGACATGTAAAGAGGCTGAGGTTTATATTTGTATGTATGTTTGTTCCAGTACCATTTGTTGAAATCAGTGCTGTTTTGTTTTCCTCTTATGAAATTGGATGAAATGGTTTTATATTTTATATTCTTAAAAGAATTAAGTTTAGGGGGGAAAGGCCATAACATTATAAAAAAGAACAGTAGTGAGTTGAACCTTTCCCAGCTATCAAAATAGTACGATATTGGCAAAGAAACAGGTGAATTACTGGATGAAAATGGATCAGAAATCTGTAACAGCTAACGTTAACAGCTCACATCTATCAAGTACTCCCCCTGTGCCAGGCACTGCTCCCAGCACTTTTCATGTGTTTGTACATTCAGTCCTCCCAATAATTGTAGTGTGTAGGTCCCATTATTTTTCTCATTTTACAAATGAAGCAACCAAGACACAGGGCAATTAAGCCTGTCCAAGGTCATACAGCTACTGTGGGGCAGAGCTAGGATTTGAACCCAATGTTTTTATTCAATATCCCAAAGTCTTAACCTCCGCATTATATTGCTTCCATCTATAAGGGAAATTAATATTAGACTAAGATCTCATTTTTATTTGATTAGAAATGTATATATTAGCTTTCTAATGCTGCTGTAAAAACTTATTACCTATTTGGTGACTTAAAATAACACAAGTTTATTATTTTACAGTCCTGGAGCTCAGAAATCCAAAATATGTCTAAAGTCAAGGTGCCGGTGAGGCTGAGTTCCTTTTGGAGACTTTAGGGGAGAGGCTCTTTCCTTGCCTTTTCCAGTTTCTGGAGGTTGTCTGCATTTTTTGGATGACGGCTCCTCCTTCTATCTTTGAAACCCCCAGTGTAACAAAAACACCCTCTGGGTCCCGTGTTGACTGACCAGGATGGGAGAGAGTGAAAATAAAGATTCACTGAGGGTACATGTATTTTACAAGTTGCAATAAACTTGTTTTCTCCGCATGTTTTTGAAAGATAAATTCTTTAAAAGTTTTTTTCCTATTGATTTTTGTGTAACATTACAAGGAAAATTGCATATTCTGAAAAGTTTCAACTATACCTACAGAACAGTAGATAGGAGAGTTTAATGACTCCCCCATGTACCCGTCACTCAGCCTCAACAGTTACCAGAACTTAGCCAACCTTACCTCATCTGTGCTCCACCCACTCCCTCAACTCTAGATTATTTTGAAGCAAATTCCAGGCACCGTGCCATTGAAGCCATAAATATTTCAGTATGTATCTCTAAAAGGTAGGGATTCTTTTTTAAAAACATAACTATGATAAGGATGTTTAAATAAAATTTACAAAATGAAGAGGATCCAGGGGATTGAATATAGGAGACAGAAATGAGAAGAGAAACGGAGGGGCGGGGAGTGTGAATAATGAAATGGGGGGGGTGTGAATAATCAGGTCCTGAGAATAGGAGGCAAGGATAATAAGAGAAGCAGGGTTGAAGAGACTGGTTTTAAACAAACGGAGGGGACTTTTTATAATAACAATGAAGTAGGGAGAGATATATGCAGTGTCTGGTCCATTTTGTGCTGCTGCAGATGAATACCTGAAACTGATTTATAAAGGACAGAGATTTATTTCTTACAGTTCTAGAAGCTGGGAAGCCCAAGGTCAAGGGGCCCACATCTAGTAAGGGTCTTCTTACTATGCCATCTCATGGCAAAAGGGAGAGAGAGAGAGAGAGAGAGAGAGAGAGAGAGAGAGAGAGAGACACTTAACACATCCTTTTATCATGAGCCCACTCCCGGGATAACTAACCCACTCCTGAGATAACAGCATTCATCTGTTCATGAGGGCAGAGCTCTCATGACTTAATCACCTCTTATGGTTCCCACCTATCAACAACATTGCATTGGAGATTAAACGTCCAGCATGAACTTTGTGGGACATACTCAGACCAGAGTATGCACAGAGAGAGATGAGTCTGCATTTTAGTTACTGGAGTTCTCATCTAATGGCTTCTATTTTCTCTGCAAAGTTGCTTTGCCTTGCAGAGGAAGCAGCTGCTGAGATTGAGGGAAGTTGTGGGAAGGAAGTATATTAGTCAGAGTGATGAGCACCCCCTGTCACAAGAGAGCTCCTCCCCACCTCAGATCCCAGTTATGTTCCTCAATCCAAGTTAACTTCTCCCTCGGGTAAGGTTGATATGAGTTGGGCAGCCCTGCCACCTGGAATTCGTGCCTTCCATTTCACTCACCAACTTTAGGCACAGGATCTCAACCTAAGTGTAGAGTGCAGGTGAGGCTGGAAATGTGGGAGAGTATCCGGACATGGGGTGTGGGTCAACTTTCTATTCCACAGGGGATTCGTATTGCAAGATTGTTCTGAAACATTTAGCCACTTCAATAAAACATTTTTAAAAAGTACATTTAAAAAAATCAAATGTACCATAATCATTTAGTGAGGGCCACAGGGTGGGCATTACGTGTAGAATCATAGTGGCTGTGCCTGTGTTGCAAATCCAGCCCCCACCCCACTCTCTGAATATGACCCCGGGCAAGTCAGTCAACAGCGTGAAGCCTTTATTTATCTGTCTGCACAGATTAGTATGGCATCCTCAGTACAGAGATTTTTCTGAGGAGGATTTTGAAATGATAGATGAAATAATGAAACAGTAATGAGTAATATTGTTTATAGGCAAACATTACATTTTCATTATTTTTATAAACATATTTAGGTGATATTGTCTACTGAGAAATGAAAGAATAGGAAAAATACTTAGTTCCAAATTTAAATGCAAAAAGTTAAATTATTTTTATATGCCATCAGTAACCAATATCATGTCAGAATATAGATACTATACACACATACTCATGCATACACACACACTTAGAAATGCTGGAAAATGTATAAATATAGAGCTGACCTTGGAAAACCAAAATAACTGATGATTTATGTGATCCTCATAAATACTGGCTCAGAAATAAACCACAGAGGTTAGAGATAGGGGTTTTAACACCCTCCTGGAATGGAGACTTGCCCTTGTGCCTTAACATTTGAGAGACAGACGTGAGACTTCCGTTAAAAAAAAACTGAAAACTGTCCTTTAGTGAAAAAGGGAACTAAAATGAATATTTCCAGCAACCCAGCAAAGTAAAAAAGAAACTGAAGTCTACTTAGGCTCTGGGCAAAATAACCCTAGGTTCTTAAGCAGAGTGTAGAATCCCAATTTACACTAACCATATGTTGCTGAAATCTCAAAGACAAGATATCAATTTTTAAATATCTTATCCAGCATCTGTTAAATTCATGAAGTTGAGTACCTGAAGAAAACAAAAATTTTCTCTCTAACAATACTTCTACAACACAGAGTGTGCAAATTCCCAAAAGAAAAAAATCCTCAGTGAAAATGAGCTCATAAGCAAAAACTACAAATCACAAGCCCAGTGTTGCTTTATCTATACCCCTGCTCACTCTCCAACATTGGATTCTTTTGAAGCAAACCCTAGGCATCATGCCATTTCAATAATAAATATTTCAACATATATGTCTAAAAGATAAGAACTCTGTGTGAAAGATAATGAAGTGAGTCTCTGAGTGGAATAGTCAGCTAAAAATAAAATAAAATAAAAAGGATTAGCATACCAAGATGTTTAAATTACAAGTATAAAGCAAATATGCTCAACATTATTAATGAGATAAAATAAGGAATAAAATAAAAAAGCAAAACAAGGAAAACATGAAAACAATAAAAAACAAGATTTAAAAATGAAACAAATACAGCATCTAGAAATAAGTACAAATATTGAAATTCCAAATTAAATGGATATGACAAATGAGGGAAGATTCCTCCAAAAACCAGAATTTATTTATAAGAAATTGTGTATTTGTTCTTATATGTTTAAACTTCAGTCACTTTCAAAGTACTCTCCATCTGATGCAACACACCTAACAAGATGCTTTTTCCACTGCTCAAAACTATTTTTGAACTTGTCAATTTTGATGCCGTTTAGTGCGTCTGCTGTTTCTTGTTTCACCTCCTCCATACTGGCAAACCGTTTCTCTCTGGGGACTTTTTTCAACGAGGGAGACAGAAAAAAAGTCACTTGGGGGTGAAATCATGTGAATTGGGAGGGTAGGGCACAGGGGTCATGACATTTTTGGTAAAAAGTTGCTGAACAGTCAGCGTGGTATAGGTAGATGGGTTGTCATGGTGGAAGAATCAGTCACCTGTTTGCCACAACTCGGGACATTTCTTCTGCAACACAGCCTCTCACAACAATGCTAGCTGTTACACCAATGCCAATAGGTTCCTAGAACTCTTACCTGGTGGAGGAGGCTTGTCTTACAAGGCACCCACCCTCCAAAAGATAATTCCAGTTTTGGGGGGCATCCCCCAATGTAGCTTAAAGGCAAATAATCCAAACATATTCCAGATAGATAGGCAAATAGATGACAAATACAAAGGAGAGGTTAAGAGGCATACATGGAAGAGGATCCAAAATGATCCAACATACAGTTAGTAGGAGGGAGGAGTAAACATTCAAAAAACACATAGCTGAAAATTCTCTGGAATTGAGGTCAGACTTAAATGCTCAGATGGGAAAATAAAAAATTGCAAGCAGTATAAAAATAAATAACTTGACACCCAAACATTGTGTGAGTGAAACTGACAAACCAAAAGCAAAGAAAAAGCAAATAAACAACCAGACAAAAACAAGATGCTATCTAAACACAACAGCCTAACAAAGCCTCTTACTGGCAACAGTGAAGGGAAGAAGGCAATGTAATAATATCTTCAGAGTGTGAGAGGGATCCCGTCAACTCTGAATTCCATACCCAGCCAAACCATCACACAGAAGCAAAACAATTTTTTTTTCTAAAATAACTATGCAGAAAATTTAAAACAGTGCTTAGACTCTTGCTAAAAGAACTTATAAAGGATGCTGTTGCTAAGGGGGGGGGAAGCGTATCAGAGGAAGTACCAAATGAGATACAAAAAGCAACGGTGCATAAACAACTGATAAATATATGCAAAAACCCAAGTGAGTCTTCAGAATAAAAAAGGAAATGGTGACTGTTGGAAGGGGACACTTCCAAGTAAGATGAAATTAAACTAATGAGCACAGTGGTGTGAGAGACATGAGGGGTGAAAGGGATTACAGCTCTCCAAGGCCATGGGCCTTGCGCTTTGCTGCACTTAGAACTGCTTGAGGCACACTTAAAAATCCCAGTGCTCAGGCTGCGCTCCACACCAATTACATCAGAACCTCCAGGAGCAGGAGCTAGGAGAGGGAATGTCTTGTACTTTTTCAAGCCATGCAATGTTTAAAATTCAGCCATCTGAGTAGTCACTGGTTTTCAGTCTTGGCTGTCCTTGAAATCACCTGAGTTTTTAAAACCGAAGATGTCTGGGTCCCACCTCCAGAGATTCTGATGGAGTGTGGCCATGGAAAGAAACCTCACAAGGAAAACACCATCTTCGCTCCCTTTTGTAGATTTCTTCACAAAAGTAATGAGCCACAGGACACTCAACACACAGGAGATATAGTTTGGGTTGTTCCTTAACCATTCAGATTTCCATCTATCACTTCCGCAGCCCATGGTGCAAAAGTAATCGAGTTGTTGCTGTGACACTGGGTTCTGTTTAATGTTATAGGCACCATGCAAGTGCTGCTGAGTAGTAATTTGTTCTGCCACCAACCAGGAAAATGATAAGGACTTGGAAAAAACAAGAAGAGCAGCTTTCAGCTGCTAGATGTGGCAAACACAATAATTACATGTTTTCTCTTTTTAAAAAAACCCTACTCTAATATACTTTCAATATACATGTATAAAAAGTACTTAAATGTTTTTCTCCCCAGTGTTTTCCCTATATAACTGGCGTGTGGCACACTGTCTTCTGGCTCTAGGAAAGATGTTACATTAGCATAGGGCCACTGTTTCCAAAGATAGACTTAGAGGTACACCCAAACCAGAGAGAGGTCAATGGATTTATCAAACTGACACTAAAAACAGTGAGAACCCCTGGGACAACCAGTCGTGGCTGAAGCCCAGAGAATGAGTAAGGAGACTGCACTCTGGCAGTCCTGAATGGAAGACAGGGCAGGGCCTCTTGCACATGAGAGAGGCTGAGGAGGAGTACTTTGGGGGACCGTCCTGTGGTCTCTCCACATTGCCTCGAATAAGCCATAGCCTGCTGTTCTCCACAGTAAGGCAGAAGGACAGCCGTCAGCCAAAGGAGCGAACCTGGAACTCTTGCAATCAACAAGGAAAAGGCAGGAAATGCATTGTCACTTACAAATGAAAGCTAAATAAAAGTGTACACGTGGACACAGAGAGTGGAATGATAGACACTGGAGACCCAGAAAGGTGGGAGGGCAGGAGGATGTGAGAGATAGAGTACCTAAGGGGTACCAGGTGCACCAGTTGGGTGGTGGTTACACTGAAAATCCAGATTGCATCACGATGCAACATATCCACGTGACAAAACTGCACTTGTACCTCCTAAATCTCTAAAAATAAAAATAAATAAAATAACTTGGCAAAAAAGAAGGAAACCCAGTAAGCAAGAGGTATGCATTGGAGGGGATGGGCAACATGAGAAAATTAGATAGTACTGTAGATAATACATTGCTGGAGACAATGTAGGTCATGAAAGCCCTGTGCAGTCCTAGCTGTAATGTTATCTTGAAGAGCAAGCTGGTAATACTCAGTAATGTTCAGTATGAGTAGCTCTACAACCCAGCAACCCACCCTCTTGAGTACCAATCCCAGTGAAAGTCATGCATATACATGAGAAATGTGAGCCAGACGGTTCCTTCATCACAGTATTATTTATGGGACTGGGGAAATTGAGGCAACCTATGTGCTCATTGCTAGAGGAGTGGAGAAATAAATACAGAGGCTGTGTACTATGTAACACTATGCAGCAGTCCAAAGCACCATACTGGAAGTACGTACGGCAACACAGACTGATTGTAAAATGCGTTACTGGGTGAAAAAGGAAAGAAATACAATTAACCTATGGATATTGCCATTTATGTGAGTTGAAAACATAACATAAAAAACATAAAGCAATACTACCTATTTTTCAAAAGCATTTGCTTTTCTAAAGACATAAACCAAACACATTGGATTGGGTTTTGTTGAGGGAGGGAAGCTGGGAATGCAGAATGAAGTGAAGAAAAAATACAGCCAGAAAGAGCCTCGCGTGGAGTGAGGACGAGAGTCGGTCATGATCTGGGGAAAGCAACTGATGGCCTCTGCACCTGAGGTCAAGTTTAAAAATAAAACACAACAGGATGTTTTGTGTATGACTGCATGTTCGATGCATCTGCAAATGCTGTAACTCTTTTCTTTGTCTGTCGATCAGAGTTGCCACCTTTATAGAGGTTAAGTTTTGGTTAGCTCCCAAGTCTGTTTCTAGGTCAAGTATTCCGTTCCATCACTCTGTTATTGCATCAGAACCCCATTGTTTTAAGGTTGTGCCTTTATGTGTTTCAATATCAGTTATAGAAATTTACCCCCTTGCTTAACTAATCCAATGTTTATTTAGCTGTTCTTCCTCTTTTAAAAATAATTATTATTTTTGTGACCAATTTTTCATTTTGGAAAAAATTTTACTGGGAATTTGAATTACATTAAAATTAGTCAGTTGGCTAAGTGAGAGTTGACATATTTTTTCATAAGCATTTGACTTTAGAACAGATTTATATTTACAGAAAAAATACAAAGATAGGAGAGCACTCCCATATACCTCACACCCAGTTTCTCTGCTACTGGCATCCTACATTAGTTACAATTACCTGATACTTGTTATAATTAATAAACCAATATTGGTACATCATTATTAACAAAAGTCCATACTTGATTCAGATTTTTTTCATTTTTATATAATGACATTTTTGCTATCCCAGGATCCTATCTAGGATGCCATATTACAACTTGTCATGTCTCTTTAAGCTTCTCTGGGCTGTGGCAGTCTCTCGGACTTGACTTGTTTCTGATGACCTTGACAGTTTTTAGAAAGACTGGTCAAATATTGTGTAGAACGTCCCTCAGTTGAGAACTGTCTGATGTTTTTCTCATGATTAGACTGGGATTCTGTGTTTTAGGGAGAAAGAGCACAGGGGCAAGTGCCCTTCTCATCACATCCTATCGAGTGTACCTGCCATCAACATGACTTATCACTACTGACGTTGACCCCAATCACCTGGCTGAAGCAGTGTTTGTCAGGTTTCTCCTCTGTCAAGTGACTGACTCTTTTTGGTTCATTTCCACCATAATATTTAGAAGGAAGTCACTATGTATAGTCCACAAATAAAGGGGTGGCAGTTACTTTCTACCTCCTTGAGGGCAGAATATCTACCTAAATTATTTGGAATTCTGTATGAGAGATTTGTCGTTCACCCCCACTCCATTGATTAATTTATTCATTAATATTAACATGAACTTAGATATTTATTTTGCAATACATTTTGGGGAGTTGTAATTCAGTGCTACACTATTTATTTTGTTGCTCAAAGATTTCAGCTTTGGCCATTGGGAACTCTGTCAGCTAGTTCCCGTGTCCTTTTTTTTTTTTTTTTTTTAGTTGGAGTCTCACTCGGTCGTCCAGACTGGAGTGCAGTGGCCACTTCCGGCCACCGCAGCCTCACCTGCTGGGCTCTGGCAATCCTTCCGCCTCAGCCTTCTGAGTAGCCAGAATTACAGGCATGCGCTACCACGCCCGGCTGATTTTTTGATTGATTGTAGAGACGAGGTCTCGCTGCCCAGGTAGGTCTCGAACCCGCGGGCTCAGGCAATCCACTCACCTCAGCCTCCCAAAGGCATGGGATTACAGGCTGAGCCACCGAGCCCGCCTCCGTGTCCTTTTAAATACTCCCCATCATTGTAGGGTTTTGGCTTTTGTTTTTAGCATTTCTTTACTTCCTGGAACTACATGATCTAAGTTCATCTTCTATATTTCCTGCCTCAGTCATTTTTACAAGGAGCCCTGGTTCCTTGCATTGGAGAATATTAGAAACCAAGATCTGGGCATTAGAGGTGCTTGTTGCTATTGGAGTGTCATTGCTTCTAGGTCTGCACAACCAACATAACAAGGAAGTATGTGTGTATACAAACCTGTGTGCATACACATCATCTACCTACCTACTTATCTAACTACATATATGTATCTCCCTGTACGATCATCTGCATCTATATTAAGCTAAACCTAAATTCATACTGATGTCCCCAACTTAAATCCACGGCCACATGGGTTGTTTTAGCCTCTTCCCCTTGCTCACCTGTAACTCAATCCAGTAGTGAGAAAGCTGGTGCCTACTATCCAATCTATTAACTTAATTGTTAAATTCTAGAACTCATGTATAGCAGTATCAGAATGGTTATGCTGCGCTCTCATGGGAAACAACTTTATCAACTAGAGTTCTATAGTTTTGTAAAGTTCCCTTTACCTTTAGTGTTTTAGGCTCTGCTCATTTCTAAAGTTGCTTGGGTCAGCACCATTTTCCTCCATCCCCTTCAGTGAGGCAATTTTATACAATTTGTAGTACAGTTAGATTGTTTTGTCACATTCTGCATGCTAAGTTTAAATCCATCTACCTCCTGAATGACTTTTTCTTTCATTTGGATGCATTATAGTTTATTATTTGTGTTGTAAAGTTCTATGGGTTTTAACAAATGCATAATGTTATGTCTTCATCATTACAGTGTTAAACCGAGTAATTTCACCACAGTAAAAAAAAAAAAATTATTGGGCCTCACCTACCCAACCAACCCATAATCCCTTATATTTTAATTGTCTCTATAGTTTTACCTTTTTCAGAATGTCATGTAATTGGAATCATATAGTATGTAGCGCTTCCGGACTGACTTCTTTCATTTAGCAATTAAAATGTATCCATGCCTTTTTGTGGTTTGATAGATTTCTTTGTTATTCATAGATTTTCTTTCTTAGCGCAGTTTTAGGTTTACAGAAATCCTGAGCAGAAAGTACAGAGTTCCCTTCTACTCCTCTCCCTCACTCCTATAGTTTCCCGTGTTGTTAATATCTTACATTAGTGTGGTCCATTTGTTACAACTGATGAGTAGATATGGTGAGGCCATGGCCCTGGGGTCCCTAAAGATTCACTGAACAATCGCTCACATGAGACAAGATTGATTGGTAGGAAAAAGAGCATATGGCTTCTATTTCACATATGTACACAGGGGTCTTAAGAATGAAGATCTAGCTTCCCAATGAATTACAGAAACTAAAATAGTACCTCAAGGTTAAAGAAAGACTGGATGCCTGCATATCTCAAGGTTAAAGAAAAAAAAGAGGTTATGGGAGGGGGAGGAAGAGAAATTCTATTAAGGGGTAACACATGGTGGGGAGAATGAATGAATGGGGGAAGCAGAATTACTTGCAAATAGTTGTCTTTGGAATTTAAATTACTTTTGGAACAGTCATCATACTTTTAAGTTTTGCTCAGGCGTCATCACCTCTTGGTCTTCTTTTCTGTAATCAATAAAGAGATTACAGGGAGGGGAAGCAGTTTCTCTACGACTAAGTGGGGGCAAAAAAGTCAGAGAGACCCTGTGGCAAAAGCCATATTTTGGGGCAAATGTCTCTTCACTCCTTCAATACTCATACATTATAATTAACCAAAGTTGATAGTTTACATTAGGGTTCACTTTCAGTGTAGCACATTCTGTGGATTTTGACAAATGTTAATTTCTTATATCCACCATTACAATATTATACAGAATTGCTTCACTGTCCTAAATATCTTCTGTGTTCTGTGCATTCATCCATATCCCCTGGCAACCATTCATCTTTTGCTGTCCCTATGGTTTTGCCTTTTCCAGAATGTCATGTAGTTGGAATCATACGATACATAGCCTTTCCAGAATGACTTCTTTCACTTAGTAATATATAATATGTACTTGAGCATTTAAGACACTTATCCATGTCTTTTCATGGTTTGGTAACTCATTTCTTCTTATTGCTAAATAATATTCCATTGTCTGGTTGTATTAAGGGAAGATATTTTAGTATAAGTTACACATAGATTGATATATTTCTTGTAGGTAGTTTTAAAATAGGGGAAGCGTTCAGACATTTTTCTTCATTGGAACATCAGGCCTAACAACCCTGTGTGCTAGAATGGGACCTACTAGTGCAACCCACCCCCTCAGCTCATCAAAAGGAAAGCCCATGAAGGTGGAGAAATGGTAATCATTTCCTTTTATCTCATGGTTAATAATCACTGTAAAAGTCTATCAAGTTTCCTGTCAAAGGCAAAATGTGTGTTCAAGGACAAGCCCACTCCTTAGCTCATCAAAGGTGGAGAGATAGTAATTGAAACTGGACCAGATATCCCCAGCCCACTCTTTAGCCTAATAATCACTGAATAGGCATATCAGGCATTTTGTCAAAAACAAATGCGTAGTCTTTCTCTCAAGACTCCCATGCCTGTCCAGTATGTCTCTCTCTCTCTCTCTCGACCTCTCTCTCTAATAAACTTTGTCTTAAAACTATACTGGCCCCTCTGAAATTTTTTTCTATGGTGGGCCAAAAGAACCCGCAGAGTGTCATGCTGCACCTTATCCAGCAACAGTACCACAGTTCATTGATCATTCACCTATTAAGGGACATCTTTGTTGCTTCCAAGATTTGACAACTGTGAATAAAGCTGCTATCAACATTCACTTGCAAGTTTGTGAGGACATAAGCTTTCAAATAATTTGGGTAAATACCTAGGAATGCAAAATTGCTTGATTGCATAGTAACACTATGTTTAGCTTTGTCAGAAATGGCCAAATTGTCCTCCACACAGTGGCCAGACCACTTTACATTTCCACCAGCAATGAGTGAGACTTTGTTTTGTTTCACTTCCTTGCCAATTTTTGGGGTTGTCAGTGTTCTGAATTTTGACCATTCGAATAGGTGTGCAGTGGTATCTCATCGTTGTTTTAATTTGCAATTCCCTGGTGACATCTGATATTGAGTATCTTTTCACCGACTTAGTTATCCCACATAATTTTAAATATATTAAGTGTTCTTATCCAGAAATAAAGTTCTCCATTGATTTTATTTTCAGAAAAATATAGTAAATTTCTTTACAATAGTCTTCAAATTATTTGGTAAATGTTACTTTCAAATATTTAAATACTTTCTGTCCCTTTGTAAATGCGTCCTTTTTCAATGGTACTGATTACTTAGGTTGTATAGAAAATTCATTCACTCGAATAAAATTGTATTTAGACTGAAGTCTCTTAATTAATTCCAGTTATTTTTTCTTTGATACTCTTGGGAGGCATAGCTATATAAACATATCATTTGCAAATAATTATTTTTTTTCTTCACTTATAAGAATTATACCTCTTATTTATGGTTCACATGTAATTGAAGTAGCTAGAACTGCAGGAAAATGTTAAATAAAAACGATAGAAGACAGCATCCACATTTTAGTCCTAATTTCTATTAGACTTTGGTGTGATGGCTGCTAATCTGAGACTGAATTTCTAGGCTCAATAAAAAAGAATCCTTCCAGATACCCAATTTCTTTGGGGGAATTAAATAAGTCAGTCAATTAGGCGTTGACAATGAAGCTGTACAAGTTTACCTATGTGAAAAAAAATGCACACTATATTTTTGTGAAATCTCATGCAGGATCCCAAACACTTTTTCTCCATTGTGTATGGAAAAATTCCAGGCATGTCCTGGAGACTGTGGATCTGCTCTCGACAGGGTGCGGTCACACACAGCTTTGATATTTTCCCACCATGGCCTTTCCAGGCACCCCTCGGGTCTCCCTTCTCCATCTCCAGGCCACATCTGGTCACTTGCAGGAATAAGCAAAGTCTCATCTTCATGTATGAAAAGCTCCAGGCAGTCTCAGTTAAAACTTGAACCTCACGTACAACTCTGAGCTGTCGCCTTCCCCACCCCCTCAGGCATGATGCTCAGCCCCACACCCAGTGACAGGATGAGGCAGGGCACAGTCTGCACTTCCACACTCCGTGTTCTCGAACCTCTAGGATACAAGGAAGAGGGCAAAGGCCTTTCCATTTGCTGGGACTGCTGTGCCTGCAAAAACAACCCCACAGGGACCCCCATGGCATCATGCCCTGACTTGGTGGTGGCCGCTCCTCTTGCACCACCTCTGATCTCAGCTTCTGTCCCCCAGGGACATACCCACAGTCCCTTTGGAAGGGGACACATCTGCCTGGCAGGCAGGCTGGCTTTGGGCTGGGGTCCTTCTGAGGTAGCTTATGACTAGACATGTGTCCTAGTTTTCGCTGACATGGAGACATTTAAAGCCCCTGGCCTCCGTGGGGAGCATCGCCAGCCAGCCTCCTGGGGAGAGTCAGGCACCTGATCTTATATCCATAAGCCACTAAACTCACAGAGACACAAGTTTCTCCCAAGAACTAGCTGACAGTTTCATTGAAGAGTAGCACAAGTTTCCAAGGACCAGTCAAGCATCCAGTCATGGAGAAAGGCCTTTGGCTCCTTTATTGCCCACTACCCGATTGGTGAAGCGTGACTGTCTTGGAGTGTTCTCACACTTGACCTGAAGGAGGGGCGTATCCTGTCTATGGGGAGTGAAAAGACAAGCAATGCTGTGCCCCCTGCATCTAAACATTTCCTGCAAATAATCTTGTCCTCTGCTGACCCTCTTGTCTCTTCTTCCAGCTAGAGGTAATGGATCATAAAGATGGATCCGGCTGGCTATTGTTAAATCCTGCATGGATGTGTCTAGCATCAGTTTTTCAGAGACACTTCTCTGAGACAACAGAAAGTGTCATCGCTGTCCAGTTATCAAATCTGAAAGACCAGACACAAAAATATTATCTACGAGCAGCAGAATCCAGGTGACTTTTATTTTATTCTTTATGTGTGTGTCTTATCTGATGGTCTGCCAAAATTGGGAATGCCTTCCCGCTCTCACAGCACAGTGCTTTGATTCCTTTGCTTCCAACGAAACAGAAACCACAGGACACCAAGAGTCAGCCACCAGCTATAGGAGTTCACCCCTTTTCAGTCCCCTTTAAATTTCCAAGCATGCCACTAAACAAGCTTGGCTCGGAAAGGGGCCGGTAAAAAGCAGCTTCTGTCTTTGACACCACCGCCTTTTCTCCAGGCCATGTTAAATCTTTCTTTCCCTGCCTCAATGAAATCTCAGTCAGTTTCACAGCCTTTCTGATCCTTAACAAAGAAGACAAAGTCTGGTTTGGTCCAATATCAAAACTCCAGGCTTTTACCTAATTAAAACTTTTGCTCCTCCAGCTCTTATTTCAACGAGGCCTTCGGCAGGGGAAGGAAGAGCAGTTACTTTCTTCTCTCCTTCTCCCCAACTCCTCCTCTGTGTGGTAGAGCCCGTGGCCCCAGGGCTCACCTGTGGTTGAGGACATGGTCAGGCAGAGAGTGCAACCTTCCCCTAATGTTCTGTTGCCAGGGTTCCCTGTGTGTTTCGAGTCTGGATGTTGCCTCTTACGGACTGAGTGTTTATATCCCCTGCCCAGATTCTTATGTTGAAATCTTAGTCCCAATAAGGTGGCATTAGGAAATGGGGCCTTTGGGAGGTGATAAGGGCATGATAAGGTCATGAGGGTGGAGCGCTATGAAAGAGGCCCCAGGGAGCTCCCTACCTCTCTGTCTGCTATTTCAGGACACAATGAGAAGATGCTATCTGCAACCCAGAGGAGGCCACTCATCAGATCCTGGCCGTGCTGGCACCCTGGTCTCAGACTTCCGGCCTCCAGAACTGTGAGAAATACATTTCTGTTGTTGATGAGCCAGCCAGACGACCAAGTCACTGGCTTTTCCTTTCAAGGGGAGTTTCTGCCCCGTATTTGGATGCACTTCCCAGGGTCTCCATCAGCAGCTTCTGAGCACAAGTGAGTCTGTCTGTGGGGCTAACGCCCCTCCTTTCTCCGTGTCTTAGTCTGTCCATCCAGCTCACCACTCAAAATGTTGGGCCACCCACATTTGCAGTGGCTCTTTGGGCAGAATCTCATTCAAGACAGCCCAGTCTGGTTTCTCCCATGGGACCCTTATGGGCCTGCAGGATTCTTGGTGGTGATCAGTCCCAGGAGCCAAGGAGTCACACTGCCTTACTCTGCCCATCCCAGCCTCTCTCCTAGATACCGCTCAGACCTGAGTCGGGCCAGTCACTATGCTCCCTGTAGTTGGGAAAGGCTTGCCTGCCAGTCTCTCAGAGTTGTCCCCTTAAGGCCCCTCACTTGGTAAGGGGGACAAAGCAGCAGAGTGTCCCAGCAGCCCTCCCCTTCGGTCTCTTTGCCACATTCGGTTCTCAGCTCTCCCTTCTATGGCCTTTGCAAATCCAGCATGGATGTAGCATTTCCTGGGAACTGTGCTTAGCTGTATTTGAGGAGCTCTCCTAAACAGAGACTACATTACAGGTAATTTTCCTCTCACCTGATCTTTTGGAAGGTAGAAGTTCTGCGGCTGGCATGGGGCCATACCCAGAGGTCCCCACCCTGCCTTTTCAAAGGTCTGACCCAGACCTTTAAACTCTCACTTTCCTATTCATATTTTAAGCAAGAGAAGGAGCAAAGGCAAAAAGAGAGATGAACACTAGAGTCAGCCCCCCCGTAATCCCCTTGTGTTTCACAGCAGTGAGTGATCACCTGGACTCCAAGGAGATCGAGAAATGTTTTGGAGCTGGTCACACTGTCATCCCACATAAAGTGGGAAGAAAGGAGGACAGGCGTCAGGAAGGAGCAGGAGTCTTTGCCATAGATAAGCCAGCACCTGGCCTGAGGATGTGGTCACTGGTGCTGTGACCTTAGGCTTGGGGCCTCGGCCAACATTGAGACCTCAGGAAAAGTCCATTTTCACCTCTTATTTTAATACCATGCCAGATATTCCAGGCACTGATCTCAGCGTGCTCTCTGAAAGGTGGGATTCTTCAAAGGTCTGAGCTCATGCAACTCACTCGGGTGAGTAGGAGATACCAGACATCTGAGGTTTTTTTCCTAGAACTGTAGCCTACCCAGGGGCAGAGGAGTGAATGTCTTCTGGGCAAGGGGAGTGGTGCTGGTATGTTCTATTCCTTTTTATGTTTTCTCTTGAGGCATCAAATGAGGGCCCAAGCTAACATTTAATCAAAATATTTTTTAGTTTGGAATACCAGTAAAAAATTTTTCCCATAACTTTTATGCACATCAAAAGTAAAAGCAAGCAAAATGAGATAAAGACAATTTATGTATAGTATAATTATAAAATGAAGAAACTCTGCACAAAGCATCTTTGGTCTCTGCAGAAAGCCATGTGGCTCCCAACTGACCCTGTTAAAGAATGTGGTTACACCTGTTAATTCCACCCACTTCCCATGAGAAGGAAAGCATCTTGGAACAAAGAAGACTGTCTCCAGGGACTTTCTTTCCTTTTTCCCCACTTAAAAAAAAAAATTCAAGCTTTGTTTTGATTTCTAGGTGCATATCTTTTATATTCTAGAAGTAAAAACACCTTTTTGGAAAGTAAAAGTTATTTCCTTAAATACATGAATTCAACAAATTAATGCTTTCATGAACTTTAATATTCTGTTTTTTGTCATGGTAAGAACACTTAACATGAGATCTTCCTTCTTAAATTTTTAAGTGTGCAATACAGTCTTGTTCACCATAGGTCCAATGTTGTACAGTAGGTCTCCAGAGCCAGGAATTATCACAATATCTGTTTTTATCTTTATTTTCTCATAATAATAGTACATTCTTTGTGCATTTACACACTTAAGGAACTTGGCTTATAATGATGATGTTATCAAATGTATGCACTCTGAGCCAGGTTGGAGGCACCAGCCAACCTGCTCTCCAGGGAAGAGCAGAGCCTCAGTGTGTGGAGACATAACCGCCAACAGCAAGACAATAAATCCAGACCAAACAAAGAAAGAAATAACTCCCACAGCTAATCTCAGTGAAGGATTTCACCAAATGTTTATACAGCCAGGAACTTACCTATCCCTTCAACGTTTTGGGGGGAAAAACCTACCCATCCAAACGTCAGAGCTATCATTGAAAGCTATTTTTGCTTTCAGATATACTTATGAAATTCTTTCATGGTTCCTAGTGCATCCCATCTTTTTGCCTCTTCTGGAGTTACTTTTGATCATTTGTATTTTTCAATTAAATCTTTCATATTTTCAAGGTTTCAAATCAATAGCATAGAATTGAATGTGGTGTGCACTTATAGCACATATGTGTCCTCTGTCTGTAGAACAATTCCTTTCTCATTCCAGTGTTGTAAAATTTATTTCTCCCATGGTAAGTTTTTGATACTGCTAACAGGCTGCAGTCAATAAATTAGGGAGCTCCATTTTTACTGTATCGATCACTGGTCAGTAAAGGAAGAAATGAACTGTTTTTTCTTGTACTATATTCTCACTCAACACTCAATACTTCACTTCTAGCATCCGATGTGTGTGGATTTTTCACCACACACAAGTAATTATTCAGTGGACACCAGCTGGTATCCCACAATAGAACTCAACTCCGACACTACCAGCCTGGAGTAGCACCAGATCCCGCAGGTTGAGGGCTCAGTACCACAGGCGTCCCCACTTCAGATGCCACATGCAAGTCCCAGGTTGTTTTATCTGTGTTTCTGACAGATCGACTATAAACTGGAAACCCTACAACTCCCTCATGTTTGATAACTTGCTAAAATGGGTCAAAGAACTCAGGAACACTTTGCATACTATTGGTGATTTTTTTTTACAAAGGATCTTTTAAAGGATAAAAATTAACAGACAGATGAAGAGATACATAGGGTGAGGTATGGAAGGGTCCCGAGCACTGGAGCTCTGTCCTGGTAAAGCCTGGGTGCACCACTCTCCTGGCACTCGAATGTGCTCTTGTTTGCAGCCAGAAGCTCTCTGAATCCAGTCCTTTTAGCTTCTCATAAAGGTTTCATTATGTGGGATGATTGATTACATCACTGGTCATTTGTAATCAACTCAACCTTCAGCCCTTTTCTCCTCCCGAGCGGTACGGGTGGGAATCAAAGCCCTAACTCTATACTGGCAGCCAGTCCCTGTCCTGAGGATATCCAGGAGCACCCAGCCAGCAGTCATCTCGGCAGCAAACAAAAGACACATTGAAGATTCCCATGGTTTTTGGAACTATGTACCGGCAAACAGGGATGAAGATAAAATATGTATTTTTTAAAAAATAAATCACAGCGTCACAAGTCTTGTAGGGTTCTTTCCATAGTCTTGGTTACTTATAGGACACCTCCATCAGTGCTTTTTTTCCCTTGTATATCTATCTAGCTATTAGTACCCAATATTCTTCTTTAAGCCAACTTACCTTTTTCTACTTAAGCAACTTATTCTGTTTTTACCTCAAGTTGAATATCATAGTACAATACTGACACTACTCCTGAGTTGGTGTCAGACTCCACAGATTAAGGTTCAAATTATTATAGCCAGACTGGGTTCTTATGCCTGCTGCTCAGAAAATAGCATAACTGATGCAACCATTACCGTTAGACTGGTCTGGACCCCTGAACTAGTTAATGTCCTAAAGACCCTTAGACAAGCTCTCGCCACTGGCCCAAATCTGACCTTCCCTGATATAAAGAACCCTTTTACTTATATGTCCATGAAAGGAAGGGCATTGCTTTGGAAGTTTTAACCCAAATACTGGGGTCCCTTCAACATCCAGTGGCATATTTATCAAAAAAACCTCGATGCAGTAGCCAGGGATGGTGCCCTCTGTCTTCAGACATTGATATCCATGGCCCTCCTGCTCGAGGAGGCCTTCAAATTAACCCAAGGCCAAGGAATAACTGCATACACACCTCATCAGGTAATAGATATTTTAAATTCAAAGGCTTTCCACTGGATTTCAGTAACAGGATTAACAAACACCAGACACTCCTTCTACAAACACCAGAGTTAAGTATCAAACCGTGCCAAACCCGTAACTCTGCTACCCTGTTACCAGAGCCCGATGTATAGGTCCCATTTGGATAACTCCGCTTAGAGACTGTAGATTTGACCTGCAATGCCAGGCCAGATCTCCAAGATATTCCCTTTACTAGTCCAGAGGCCACATGGTTTATGGATGGCAGCAGCTACATCATAGAAGGGACCCGATTGTCAGAATATGCTATTGTTAGTTTCACCAAAATCAGAGAATCGGAGCCCCTACCAGGCCACACTACTTCAGCTCAGAAGGCTGGGTTTATTGCCCTTACCTGAGCCCTACAATCAGGGACAGCATGAGACTTAACATCTACACAGCCTCGGCCTATGTTTTCCACGTGGTACACACCCATGCTGCCATTTGGAAAGAAAGAGGTTTTCTATCCACTCAAAATACCCCAATCAAACTTGCTCCCGAAATTACGACCCTGTTAGAGGCAGTCATGCTTCCTACTCAGGTTGCTATTCTTCATTGTAGAGCCCACCAAAAAGACAACAATGAGATTTCTGTTGGAAACAACCAGACTGACAAGCTAAAGCAGCTGCCAGGTTGCCACTTTGGTTCCTCACCTGACTCCTGTTTACCTACACTACACCCAGGAAGAAACTCAAAAAAGCACTAGGAAGAGGCTTCCCCCATACTCCAGAGGGCTGGTTAAAAAGCTCTGATAACAAACTTTTACTTCTAGGGACTTTACAATGGAAACTTTAAAATAGCCTCCACCAGCCAACTCATTTGGGAGCTGAAGCCCTTCAAGACTTGGTGGAACCTCTCATCACTGATAAAGGAACACACCAAACCTTACAGGTCATCTCTCAAGTATGCCCCATAGGCTGCCGAATAAACCCAGAGGGAACCACAAACCTCCCCAAATCCCTTCAACCTATCCAGAGACGGGGGACTGTACTGCGGGAAAACCAGCAAACAGATTTTACACACATGCCTCCCTGCAAAGAACTCAGATGTCTATTAGTCTCTCTGCCTCTCTGCACACCTTCACTGGGTGGATAGAAGCTTTTCCCACAAAAACTTAGCAGGCTTCAGAAGTCACCATGGTCCTTCTTGACCATATTCTTCCCCGTTTCAGGCTTCCTTGCTCCCTACAATCAGACAATGGCCCAGCCTTTACTTCCCAAATAACACAGGGAACTTTAAATAGAATGCCACCTACATGCAATGTGGTATCCACAATCTTCTGGAAGGTAGAGAAAGCCAACCAAACCTTAAAAAGACTCCTTATGAAACTGACATATGAGACCCAACAACCATAGCCACCCTTCTTCCTATTGCACTAAGATCTCACATCATCCTAAAGTCCAAAACCCATCTCAGCCCATTTGAAATACTTTCTGGGAGACCCTTTCTTCAGACTGACTTTTTACTGAATCCTGAAAGTCTCTACCTCACACAACATGTTCTGTCTCTAGCACAGACCATTTTAAGGACATTCATGATTATCAAAATCATCACAGTCCAAAGCCCAATCCCTCTTCCTCAGGAGCTACACACCCCAAACTCACACCTGGAGATTGGGTATACCTTAAAATTCTCCCACAGGATAAAAAGACACCGGAGCCTATTTTGACTGAACCTTACTGAATTCTTCTGACATCCGCGATTGCTATGAAACTGTGAGGCCTTTGTCCATAGATTCACCTCTCCAGAGTCAAGATTGCCCTTATGCAGGATGAGGAGCGCCCCCACCCAGAATAGCTGCAAACCTGCTGAGGCCCCCACACCTACCATTCAGATGGGTATCAAGATGATACACACTTTGGCTGTTAAGGGCCTGTGGACCTGGCCTGTGACCAATCTTCCTTCCTCTTCATTCAACAGTTCTAGTTATTATCCTAGGGCAACTCACTTGATATTTCACTTTCAGTTTAGATACTCTTCTCCTCTCTCAATTCCAAGACTTTATTCTTGACTTTTTTTCTCCACGGAGATCTCTGTGAGTTTATGTGGCATGAGGTCACCATCTTTTTAGAAATCACAAGCTCCCAATGGGGCACAATGTTTACTATCAGGAGAAAGAGCCACCTGAGACCTAATCCCCACCACTGCACAACATGTCCATGTGACAAATACACGTGTACCCCCGAATCTAAAATTAAAATTGAAAAAAGAAATCACAAGCTCCTTATAACAGAGAGCATCATCAGATCTCTCCCCACACCAATTTCTAGTCCCTCACCTACTCACACTCCTCCTTTTCCTCTACCTTCCACCATTTATGATAAGGTGTTATTTTACTTTACATTCTTAAAGAAAGGCCCCTATCAATATCGCCTTGACTTCTCCTGCTTGTCCTGTGGTTTTATCACAACTGTTTTCCCTTATCCTTCAGCCTCCCCAGAGCATTTGCCACCCCTTCCAAAAGCCGTTACAGGCAGAAATAAATTCACAAATTCCCTGAATATCACTTATCATAGTCCCTGCTGGCTATGCCTCAAAGTCCAGGGGACCCAAGCCATAGGATTGATTTCCCATCAACTTGGCAAGATAGGCACGAGTTCAAGATTACGTGACCTACATAGTAGAGGAAACAAAATTCCAGGGCATTTATGGAGGCCGCCCCCAGATTCCATTGATTTCTATTTTATTTTATTTTTTAAATGTGGGGTACAATTCAGGGTTAAGTATACAAATGTTCATTATTCAGGTACCCTTGTTGGTGAGGTGTATCCCCCTCCCCTGGCAGAATCCCACTACTGCCAATCCCATCCCCCTCTCCCCCCAGCAATTTCCCAACAGATGCTGGAGAGGATACAGGAAAAGGAAATACTTCTACATTGTTGGTGGGAGTGTAAACTAGTACAACCTCTGTGGAAAACAGTTTGGTGATTCCTAAAAGGTCTAAAAATCAACCTTCCATACGACCCTGCAATCCCCTACTGGGAATATACCCAGAGGAGCACAAATCACTCTATGAAAAAGATACCTGCACATGCATGTTTATTGCAGCATTTTTCACAATAGCAAAAACATGGAACCAACTGTGCTGCCCATAGAAAGAGGACTGGATTAAAAAATGTGGTGCATATACACAATAGAATATTACACAGCCATAAAGAAGGACAAAATTATGAACTTCACAGCAACTTGGATGAACTTAGATACTGAGTGATCTATCACAGAAACAAAGAACTTAGTATCACATATACTTACTCATAAATGGACCTTGAACAATTATTGTAATACTATAAGAAAAGGATCAATAGTGGGAAATTTCCATCGACTTCTGGGACCATTTACAATGCAAACTTCAAGACCAGTCACTCTTGTGCCTATATTTTTCCCCATTCACAGGTGGTCACCCAGTAGGAAATCTTCTCCCACCCTCACCATAACTAGTGACAGCTATACTGTCCCATACAAAGAAAGACTGCCACCAGGCCAAACCAGACTTTCTTTACACCTCAGATAAATGCCTCTCACCAACTAAATTATACCAGAGGGTTTTACCAGGGATGACCCATCAGATGCAATAATCTTGCCCTTTTAGCTAATCCCCAATGAACTTTTAATGGCAGTAACTACTCTACTTTCTATCACTGCCCAAGGAAAATTTTTCTTAGATTATAGATGTGAATTTGCCTCTGGGAAGATCACCTCTCCAAACAGACACAACAACACCCTTTGTTTCCATCCTATGGCGGCGGCAACTCAATCATTTACCCTTTTTTTCACATACACAGATTGTCAAAATGTCACCCAATGACCTCTTTTTTATCATATGTCTGCATGTATCCCTTTTCAGACAGGTATCCTCTATGTATGTAGGATCCAGGCTTATTTCCGTCTGCCTACCAAGGGTATGTACACTAGCTTTTGTACTCCACAAGCTTCTGTTTTTAAATGAGTCCAGCCTTGTTCCCTTGCCAGTGACTACTGACAATCATAGACAACAAAGAGCTGGGCCCTTAATTTCCATCCTCATTGGGATCAGTACAATCCTAGGAACTGCAGGGACCACAACAGGGGGATATGGGGCCAAATAGTGACCAATCTATCTATGGAATTGGCTGCTATTAATAAACAGACTGCAACCTCACTCAGTACTACCCAGGGACAAATTAATTCCCTTGCAGCTGTTGTCCTACAGAGCCATAGAGCTTTAGATCTCATTACGGCCACCAGAGAAGGGGGTCTGTGCTAAGCTAAAGGAAGAATGCTACCTTTTTGGGTAAATCAAACAGAAGAAGTACAATAAGACATTCAATCACTTTTAGATAACACCAAAGATTACATGATCAGGCAACAGAAGGATGAAATTCTTGGGAAAGAAAAGAGTCTTGGTTTTCCTGGTGCCTTCTCTTTCCGGGACCCGTTATTTCACTACTCCTTCTTCCAATTGCATGACCATCTCCAGATGATACTTTGTCAAGGTTTCCAACCCATATCATCAGAAACTCCACTTCCCCTGAGCTCTTTTAGACCGAGCTACAAAGGATTTTTACTCAAACTGTCCTTAATTACCCATATTGTAATCTTATTCCAAACTACTGGCACACAAGAACCCCTGACAGACTGACAATACTAGGCATGGTCAGCGCAATGCCCCTGCTCAGCACAGAGCAGCTAGAGAAGATGAGGCCTTTGCCCAAGTGCCAAAGATTTGGCACTGTCCATCTGTCAGGGGGAAATGTGGAAGCCATTTTATACTATAAGAGCCACCTTATGTTAACTCCAATTGACCAATGAGTGGCCTACAATCAAAGTCAAACACTGACCAATCAGATCTGCCATGTTTCAATTTCTCGTTTACATGGTGGGGAATGAACACCAACCAATCAGAACTGCCTTGTATCCATCCTTCATTTGCATGGCACGAACCAAAAAGAGGCCAGCGCCTATATAAAAACAACTCAAAATGCAGGTTTGGGGTAGACAGCTCTTCTGTCGCTGCCTTGCCTGCGGCTTCCTTGCAGTACACTCAACTAACCTGTCCTTTTCTGTGCCGATCTCACTTGGGTGAGTTATTTCACCCCCTGTGACTCTGCCTGACTGGTTGCTCCCCGTGACAAAAATGTAAACTCCCTGAGCACAGACCAAAAATTTTCACGTTATATTTTTATTACCAAGGATCAGGACCAGACAAATGAAAAACATAGCACAAGATGGGGTGGGAGATATAGTTTCTATGCCCCCTCATCATAGAATCTGGATATATCACTTGCCAACTAGGAATCATCTCCAAGGACTTCACTACATAGTCATGATTGCTTAAATCATTGGCCACTGAAAAGGGCTCTGAGAGCTCCAGCCCTACTCCCTCTCCCCAGAGGTTAGAGGGCTGAAGCTCCCAACCCTCTACTCTTGTTCTTGGCCTTTCTGGTGACCCTCCCATCTTGGGGCCTGCCATGATTCACCCTTTAACATAACAAACATGCCCCTATCATTTAGGAAATTCCAAGGGTTTAGGTATATTCTTCATTATACCTCAGCTTAAAGAACTTCTCACCTGTAACTCACTTATTTATCATAACCAGTAGTTATTAGCTACTGTATACCAGGCATTGTCCTAGGCATTGAGAATACATCAGTGAACAAACTGAGCAAGAATCCTTACTTCCATGGAGCTTATATTCTAAAATGTATGAGACAGAGAGTAAATAAGATATATGAGTAAAAACACAGAGCATGTTGATGAGTATTAAAAAGACAGAATAAAGTAGATAGACCTTAGAAGGAAGACACAAGTGTAATTTTGAAATCATGAAATGAAATGAAATCTTGACATGAGAAGGTAGGGCAGGGGAAAGGTAGCAAGGCTGCTTTGTATAAATACCTTTGTGACTTTTAAAATCATAATGAGTGATAAAATGGGACAGCAACCTGTAAGAGATTCTGCTCAATGACGTAGGGTGGTGAGGGCAAAAGGAAGGATAGTACTTGAGCAAAAGCTACTGAAGAAATAACTTTATCAGCGATATCTAGGTATTTATAACTGCACACCCACACCTATCTTGAAATATCCCTAATAAAATTCTTTCAGGAAAAATAATTTTGTTATTGTGACTCTGTAACTCTCTAGGCTTTATTTGCTCTTTACCTGTGGGGTAGGGAGAAGTCACCCTAAAATTTCCTCAAATTGCATAATGACATTCTATTGTTAATTTTTTTTCACTTTGGTTTGACCATAGGTTTAAATTATTATTCTGATATACTTAAATAACTAAATCTTACCCAACTCAGTGCTATCTATGAGAAATTCACATGAAAATATAAAGACATAAAACAGATTAAAGCAAAAGGATGAAAAAAATATATACCAGAAAATACTAATCAAAAGCTGGAACAACACAGACATTAACAAAAGGGAATATTACTAATAGAAAAGGGGACATTTTTGCACAATGTAAAGGAGTCAATTCTCCAAGATAACATTAATGATCCTTAATGTATTTGTACCTAACAACAGAGCTTCAAAACACATGAGACAGAAACTGAAAGAAGAAACACACAAACCCACAAATTCATCTAGACACTATATAACTGGAACTTGAATTTGTTCATCACTTCCAATTTTCTGGTTTTTAAAATTCTGTTATAGTGCTATTATTTCCTTTTCTTAGCTTTTTTCTTTTAACTCTGCTTTAAAAAAAAAAAGACTATTAATTTATTGTCAGGTTTTCTTATCTACTATTGAAAGTATTCAAGGCTTTGAATATTCATTTAATTTGTTTTAAAATGTAGTGTTTTCATTCTTGTTATTTTTTAAACAAATTTCAATTAAAATCTTATTTTTCTTCAGCCAAGATCTTGTGATCTTGTGCTTGTCCTCTCTGGTGAAAAAACTAGTCAAAAGAAAAAAAAAAAGGTAGTAATAGACATTAAGTAGTTAAACATATAAAGGAAGATCCATATCCCTGAACGGAAACCTTAATAATTCAAATTTGCTAATTCTTCTTAAATCATTGTGATATCTAATTCAAACTCAACAGAGCAACTCCAAAGTTTATATGTAGATGATGAGCATGACCTTATGCTACAAGATAATACAAGTATCGGAGGACACAGTATCATGACGCAATCCTTTCACTGGAATAGCTGAGGAGATAAATGGAAAAGGATGAGCATCCCAGAAACTGACCCTTGCGTGTGTAATAAACGCCTGTGTGATAAAGGTGATAGAGGAAAGGAGCAAGGAACACAGTAAACAAGGCTAAGACGTCAGAGGCGAAGGCTGGATCATGCATAAGTGCTACTGGGGTGTTGACTCAATACTTTGCAAAAAATGTAGACTCTCAGCTTGCACCAAAGAAAATTACAGATGAATTAAAGACTTCAAAGTAAAAAGTAAACCTATAAAATAAGCAGAAGAAAATAAAAATGATAATTTACTTTATGCCAGTGTGGAAAGGCACTTCTAGAATAAATTTTATTGTTTTTATCAAAGTAATACATATTCTATGTAAAAATCATAACACGTATATAACTAAAATTAAAATTGCCCACAACTCCATAACCCAAAGAGTTCTCTATATTAACACTTCAATAGAAATTTTGCCAGAGATTACATATGAATATGCATATAATGCTGCTATATACCCTGTCTTAGTCTGTTGTGCATTGCTATAAAGAAATACCCAGCTGGGCTCGGTGGCACAGCCTGTAATCCCGCTTTTTGGGAGCTGAGGTGAGTGGATTGCCTGAGCCCATGAGTTCGAGACCCACCTGAGCAACTTGGCAAGACCTCATCTCTACAATAAATCAAAAAAAATTAGCCAGGCGTGGTAGCGCACGCCTGTAGTTCCAGCTACTTGGAAGGCTGAGGAGGAAGGATCGCCAGAGCCCAGCAGGTCGAGGCTGCAGTGGCCAAGAGCGTGCCACTGCACTCCAGTCTGGGTGACAGAGTGAGACTCCAACTCAAAAAAAAAAAAAGAAATACCCAAGACTGGGTAATTTATAAGGAAAGGTTTTACCTGACTCACAGTTCTGCGAGCTGTAAAGAAGCATGGTGCTGGCGTCCTCTCTGGTGAGGCCTCAGGCTGCTTCCACTCATGGCAGAGGGAAGCGGGGTCCAGGGGTCCGTGTGTGCAGTTCACATGGGAGAAAGGAGGCAGGAGAAGGGAGGGAGGCACCCAGCTCTTTTGAACAATCAGATCTCACAGGAACTAAAGAGCAGAACTCATTCGTGACCTAGAGGATGGCACCAATTTCATGAGGGATCGGCCCTCATGACCAAACACCTTCCCCCAGGCCCCACCTCCAACTGTGAAGATCACACTTCAACATGAGATTTGGAGGGAACAAATATCCAAACTGCTTCACACTCTTTTGGTGCGACCTTATGAGAGAGTCGTTGGGAATGTATTCCGTAGCCCCTCTTCTTTGCTTCCTACGTGGCTGTGTGGGGAATCCCTGGGAAGGCCGGGACCCTGACTGAGCGCATCCCCACTCGGCCCTTCCAGACTTGGAGAGCCAGAGGAGCCCAGGACTGCAGGCACTGGGGTTTCTCCTGCCCAGATTCCCAAACCCATCTGGGAATTCTATCATGCCACCTCAGAGGTCTCAGTCCGGGAACTCCCTCATCCCAGCCTGCAAATACCATGCCAGCCGTGCAGGACATGGGGATGTAACTACATTCAAATTTTTCTCCCTCCATCCTTAGTTCTCCCTCTGCCCCGGGAAGGCCCCATACTTCTCTGGCCCCGTAGAGGGCAGGTGTGGTGATGGTCATAGTCATCATGATGTCAATACAACATCCTAGGGCCACTTTAAGTCACCAACCACTGTTTCATTTCAATGATCCAGAGGCTCTCATGCAGGCATCAATCAGACAGGACTTAGAGCCGTGTCTCCTTCCTCCCCACCAGGCCTGCTGCAGTCCAGGAAGGACATGTCCCAGCTTCTTCCACTCCTCCTCCGTTGTGTCCACTGTAGTTACCCTCCAAAGAGCAAGCAGCAGAAAGGATTTTCCTTGACTGGGATGGTGGCTGTCTTCTGGTTTCTGGAACTTGCCAGATGTTTCAAGATGACTCCTCTTCTAGGGCTCTCAGGCCCTCCTTAGAGAAGTGTCCTCAGGGAGGCCTCAAGCCAAATGCTCCCTTGTTGTGGTCACTCCCAATTCCCTCTGCAGCCCCCAGGTCTGAGGAACCCTTCAGGCTCCCAAGCAGCTAGGAGGCTCTCTCAGGTGTGTGCCCATCTCCAGGCCAGGAAACATGCTCACTCACCCTTAGCCCTGTGGTCTGGGGACCGCCATGGCATGCTGTGTAACATATGAAAATGGGGTGAGTCCCGCAGAGGTTAAGGAACCTGGGTTTAGAAGTCACTCTGCTCTCAGCATTTGCAGGGCTAACTGGCAAGCTCTCAGCAAAGTCCCTTTGGTACAATGAAAGCAGACCCCAGCCACGCCCCTTAGGCAAGGTGGGCCAAAAAGTAACGATCTCTCCAAAGTATTCCCAAAACATAGTTTTCAAAAGCCAAGTTTTGTCCCTCTTAACCAACAAATGGATGAGAAGTTTAAAGCTGCATGAATGGTTTTGCCACTTTTGTCACTTTCCATTTTTAACTCCTCGCACTTTAGCGAGCATTTAAACCACATGGAGACCTTGTTAAAGTACAGGTTCTGAGAGAGCAGGTCTGAGGTGGGGTCCGAGATTCTTGTCCTAGATGATGCCCACAGCTTGAACTATCTCGCACAGCAAAGGGCCAATAGTGCTGGCTGATGCACACTGGAATCATCTGGGGAGATGGAAAAGATGCTGAAGCCTTGATCCAGCCAGAGTCTGATGTCACTGGCCTGGAACAGGCCTGGTGTCAGGACTGTGAAAGCTCCCAGGGGACATTGTCATGCAGCCATGGGGAGAACGCTCTCCTGGGCCTGCCCCAGGGACCAGTGCTCTGCTGTCTTTGGGCTTCCAGTTCCAGCTTCTTTTCAACCTGCTGTTATAGCACTTTACACTACCTGGGCTATCAGGTAAACCGACTGCCTGACCTGAGGCTTTTAGGGTTTTGCTTTTAAAAAACAGAAAAGAATGAAACTTGGATGCCAATCCAGAAGAAGAGGAAAAAGAAGAGAAGTAGAAACGATCTGATGTTAAACCTCACGTGATTGATTTTACCTTGAAATGCCTAGGTCCAAGCGGCTGCCGCCTGAAAAAAGGGGTGTGAGGCGGGTTTGAGCAGAGACGTAGATGAATGCAAAATGCTGCCAATACAAATTTGTCATCTGAATATGAGGCTCAAAAATATCACATCTCCTAGAATCACACCACTGGAGGTATGTAAGCGTGTCGCGCTCATAAGTTAAAATACTACACAAACATTTAAAATGCACTTTTAAATAAATGTAATGAGATGAGAAAATATCAAGTGAAAACATACACTGAAAACTTTATGTGAAATATAATTTCAAGTTTGTTTCTCTTATGTGTATGTATATTTGTAGAGAGAAAGTTTTAAGGAAATCCTCCAAAATATGGACATTGGGGATGGGCTTGTGAATGATTTTGATTTTGTTCTTTCCATTGTTCTGCATATTCAGGAATTTTGTTGTTTAAGTGAACATATATTAATTTTTTAAATCGGACTACAGCACATAAGCTAAAAAGCAAAACAGGCAAGAGACGGAGGAAGCACCAAGGTGGCTGGGGGCTGCCTCTGGAGCTGAGGTCCAGGCTCACCTCTCCTGGAAGAGAGATGGCTTCTAATAAAGAAGGTGGGAAGGCGGTGCTTTGGGGGTCAACAGGAACGACCACCAGCAGGACCACCATCATGGTCCTGACACTTGTCGGGAAAGAGCCACACACAGCTTGCTCGACCCTTGCTCATCACCAAAGATGCGTGGGAAGTATTAAAAGCCTATGACAGTACAATGCTATGTAGCCAACTGCATTAGTTGGACACCTAGGCTAACGCTGTTGAACTTACAGATCTGCTCTCGGAACATAATTAATTCGTATGTGGGGGACTTACTGCACTTCTCTGTTCTGCTTGGATACACATGTTAGATGGCACCTGGCCAACCTCATTGCCATATCTGTTGCCGGTGGAAAAGAAATGGGGTTCTTTGCCTGCAGCCCGAGAGGGGCAGACACAGACCATCTCCCTGCATTGGCTGCAGGGCAAGCCTCATTGGCCCTGGGGGACCAGGGTTCACCACTGAAGCTTCTCTATGCAAGAAAGCATTGTTCCATCCCGTGCCGGTGTGAGCTGGTGACTCTGGCAACTGCAACTGTGCAGTGGGTTGACATCCTGCTCCTGGTAGAAGACAGCATGTATCACTTGGTTGACAATACTCATCTGTGTGAGCACCTTCTTGATGGCAGCTGCAATGCTTAATGTCTAACCTTCTCTGCCCCCTGATGAGACCACACTCTCATTTATCCCTCCCTATTCCACAGTTGAGGAAACTGAGCTTATAAGCACCGAGTGACCTGCCCAAGGCCACATTGCTCATAAGTGCAATGCTGAGACCCAACCACAAATTTCTCTGACTCGAGATCCCAAAACAGGAGAATCTAAGGCAGTCGGGCGGCTTCTCCCTCCCTCAAGGCGAGTGGAAATTCCCAGGGCCAGTTGGACAACCTTCCCTTCTCCAGGCACATTGTCCAGGTTTGGGCCAAGTGTGCATTAAGCAGCCTCAGGGCCAGATTAAGCTGTGTGAGTTTTTGGCGAATCAGTTCCCAACAGATAGCCTCTCTCCTGTCCCTGACAGCTAGTGATTTGTCTCTTGAATTTCAGACATTTTGCTCTCCTATGAAGCCTAACATCCACATACCTGTGTTTTCATTTTATTTCACATTTTCATTCATTTGTTCATCAATCCACCGAACAACCAATAAGACTTATTTTGTGCTGGGCATTGTGAAGGCGCACAGTCTAGACTAGTACCCAAGTGGTTAACCAGCCAGAAGTGAAAAATGGGACGTGTAAGGTCAAGGACAAATGACAGGCCAGGCACATGTAAGATCTCCCCCACGTTCTCCCCAAGAGTGCAGAGGCATCTGCTATGGTCTGAATGTTTGTGTCCTCCCAAAGTTTATGTATTGAAACTTAATCCCCACTGTAGGGGTGTTGATGGGTGTGGCATCTGGGAGGTGATTAGATCATTTGGACAGAATCTTCATGAATGGGATTAGTACCATTATAAAAGAGGTCTGAGAGAACTTGTTTATCCCTTCTGTCATGTGAGGACAAGTTCCATCTATGAGGAATGGTTCTTTACCAAACACCAAATCTGCTGGTGACTTGATCTTGGACTTCCTAGCCTCCAGAACTATAAATTTATCTTCTTTGTGAATTACCCAGCCTAAGGTATTTTGTTAGAGCAGCCCAAATAGACTAAGACATCATCCAATTAAATGCTATTTTAAGTTGTAAGAACTGAGCTAAGCTTTAAAACAAAAACTATAATTTCTAGGTGGCAGACACAAAGGGATAATTCACGACAAGTGGGTAAAATTAAAAACACATGACCCACAGGATCAAAAACTCCAAGAATGGGGGCTTAGTGCCTAAGAAGAATGAGAGAGAGAGAGAGAGAGAGAGAGAGAGAGAGAGAGAGAAACAGCAGTCCTAGCATGGGGCAGGACCAGATGTGACTCAAAGTCGAGCCAGATATACCTGACTCCCATGAACAAAGATTACATTTTAGTTTTTAAAGTTAATATGTTAGAGTCATTTTGTTGTACCTGCAGATATATTTGCATGGAAATGTGCACCTTACTATATTCCTAATATTAAGGAACTTGGTACTGTTTTACACAGTCTGAGTTGACTGCAGCTCGCTGGATTACTGAGGGAAATTGTGGGTTAATTATCATCAAGGTAAACAAACAACTGTGCATGAACGCTTTCCTGGTAAAAGCATTTTAACAAATGTAATTTTTTCTAATATACGTTTTTAATCTCAATGCTACAAGTCATCACTTTTTGAAACTATTATGACAAAAATTTTAGTATCATAGGAAAATGAATCTTCTTAGCGAACAGATGTACACAGAAACTCAACTTTCTGAAGGCAAGACATAAAATAAGTATAGATTGAACTTAAATTGTATTGTAATTGGTATGCAGATATTCCCCAGCATTCTCCTAATCCATCTAACAAGATGTAATGGCTAGCTTACTGTTTGTCTTCTCAAAGCATCTGTGTCAACAGACTCCTGTTTTTTTTCAAAGTTCTTCACTAACTGCTCAGCAAAGCCCATAGCTTCTGTTTCAGCTACATTTTCTAGCCAAGGCTGAATGAAAGAATATGGGCTTATTCTTTTCCGCTTGCACAACTGTGATATTTATGCCCGCTGGGTATGGAAGGCACCAGAACCTACTGGAGCTCTCCATGGTGTTGACCATGACACTGGCTGTGGGCCCAAGCTGCTCTTCTCCTAGCCTTGATCTCACCTTTGACCCCCTGTATGCCTCAAATGCCAGCACTGATGGTGACTCAGATGCTGGCTTCATCATCAGGGCCTTGATCCCAGCCTTGGCCTTTGCCCCTGGCCTGATCACGCCTCTGAAGGACACTGATTGCTTTTGTGCTCCTCCTGGGCTCCTTTCCCCAGGCCATTCCACCCCTGCCCATTCTTGCGGCCCCTCTTGGAGATTCACTGGACGCTTCAGGGCTCTTCTATGCAAATATCCTCCAAGGGCCATTCTTTCCCTTTTTCAGGCCACCCTACTCTTTCATTTCCCATCAGAAAGTCGGTCTAGTCTCCCTTGTCCCAGACCAGAGCCGAAGCCCGAGCTGATATTGTCCTGTGTCATTCCTGAGTCTCATGTTTAAATATCACCTCCCCAAATACACAATGGAATACTACACAGACATAAAGAAGAACAAAATCATGAACTTTGCAGCAACTTGGATGGAATTAGATCCTCTAATACTGAGTGATCTTTCACAAAAACAAAGATCTGAGTATCACATGTTCTTACTCATAAGTGGACCTTAAACAACTACCATAATACTATAAGAAAAGGATTGACAGTAGCCGGAAACTGCAGGGGGGTGGGACGGAGAGGTGGGATTAACAGTAGCCGATATCTGCCTGGGGAAGGGGGGGAAACCTCATCAACAAGGGTACCTGCACAATGAATATTTGTATACTAACCCTGAATTGTACCCCACAATTTTAAAATTAAAATTAAAAACAAAAGAAAATCCATTCAGAAATTAAAAAAAAAAAGACAGAGTCACATCTCCTTACATCCTCTTGCCATGCTTTGCACAGAGCTGGGCACACTGGGAATGCCAGGTACACAGATTGGACAATTACTGACTAACGGCTAATGGTTGATTCTAACCAGGCATGTGGGGCTGAGCAGGGGCCGCACTCGTCTCTTCTTCTTCCTGCCACACTGTGGGAGAGTTTCTGTCTTGGGCATGGATCTTGTGCTGCCTGGGTGTGTAAATTAAGAAATAATAGAGCTGCAGAAGCATAAGCTCTCAATGATGGGGAATGTGTTTGTCTGCTAAGAAGCAATTTCAGCGAAAATTAACTCCATTTCAACGGAAAGAGTGAGGCTTGGCATAAGCTGGCCAATCCCAGAGGACGATAAAATTACTTCGTCAAAGCTCTGCTTGCCTAAATTAACCAAGCGAGCACTCCAGGATCCTGGCTAGATACAGCAAGTAACTAGGTTTTAATGAACAAAAATAGCTACTTGGACAAATGAGAAAAATAAACCACAGCCTACCTTTTGCACAAGTACACAAGGGGGCTGTCTCAAGGACACTTTTCTCCAAGGATATGCGAGGCCATGAATATCCGGTGCAGTGTAATGTTACCTATACTCTTGGTTGTGTGTCCCCAAGACTTGTTTCTGGCCAGTAATGGACTGTCTATACCATCTACACTGAGTTTGTCTCAAAGAACCACATCTTGGCCCTAGTGTCTTGGACAGCAAATCCTCTCTGGCTTCATCTTCATGACTATGGACTGGCCACCCAGGTCCTGGGAAACACACTGACCATTTCCTTTGTGACTGTCTTCTTGGCCAACTACATCCAGGACAACTGTCTGTCTTCATTTTGTCTTCTATAGTGTGTCCTTAATCCATCCTGTCCTGGTCAGCTGTGCTCTGGATAACTGATATTGATTATGCCATCTAGATCTATGACGTGTTCCATCTGTGATCTGGCCATGGATAGCTGGGTCTACCCTGCTTACACAATTGGTGATTGTGTCCTAACCAACTACATTTTGGAAAATCGTCTATGCTGATTGATAAAAAATCTGGTCATAGTCCCCTCTCACGTTCAATTTTTTTCTGATTACTTATCTGTATCAGTCAGGGTTCCATCAGAGAAAAGGGAACTAGTAAGACACACACACACACACACACACACACACACACACACACACACAGTTTATTAATATTAGGATATATTATTTATATGTATATTATTAAGATATTATTAATACTAGGAGATTATTGCAAGAAATTGGCTTACATGGTTGTGGGGACTGGCTGGGCAAATCTGAATCCATAGGGCAGGCCACCAGGAAAGGCAGGCTGGGAACTCCGTGGTAAGAGTTGAAGCTGCTGTCCACAGGTAGAATTTCTTCTTCCTCGGGACAACCTCAGTTCTGTTCTTAAGGGCTTTCAATGGATTCAGTGAGGCCTACTTAGAGCACCAGGATAACCTCCTTTGCATCAAGTCAACAGGTTGCAGATATTAGCCACATCTACAAAATACCTCTCAGCAACATCTAGATTCATGTTTGATGGAATAACTGGGTACTAGATATGAGAAGGCCTGCCACAGCTGGTTCCCCCTCCAGTGATAAGGCGGGTTTACCGTGGGTCTCCTTACTTGTCATATGGACAGGGCAGAACCTTCTCTGAAGGTTGATTCAGCCGGTTTCATCAGCTGTGGCTTGAGGACGGGACCTGAATTGTGGTCAGTCCCTCTCCCTTCCCAACATACCCACTGAGCACCTTCAGCGGCACAGGACTGTAGGCATGTTTGATGTAGCTGTCCAGTGTCCTGGTCTCTAAGTCTTCCTGTTAGTCTGAACTTCACCGTAGGCATATCATATGGCTGTGTCCTGCCCACCAATACCATCCGGACATGGCCTATGTCCTTAGTGCATCCCCATCTCAGGAAGCCCGGCCAGCCTTCTCAACATGATGACATTTACACGTGAGGTCCTGGTCTGAGCCTATCTACTGCTTGTTGTTCTTTCCACTCATCTGTTTGTTCGTTCATTCATTCATTCATTCATATGGCGAGCACTGTTGTACCATCTCCATGAGCCAGGCCCTGGAGACCCAACAGTGCAAAGGGGGGCAAAGATGTGGCCCTCATCAAGCTTCTATTCCCCTTGGGGGAGGGGAATCCAATTCATCTGGTGGCCATAAATGCTGCAGAAGAT
This sequence comes from Cephalopachus bancanus, assembly GCA_027257055.1. Lineage (NCBI taxonomy): Eukaryota > Metazoa > Chordata > Mammalia > Primates > Tarsiidae > Cephalopachus > Cephalopachus bancanus. The sequence goes on along the minus strand of JAPVLO010000336.1, from coordinate 1,781,963 downwards.
TCTAAGCCAGGGACAAGAGGATACTTGGAGAATTAAACAGGGTGGTTAAGGTGCATCTCTTGAGAAGCTAACACTTCAGCAAGAAGGGGAAGAAGACAAGGATGAAGCCACGCTGGTAAGGGGCAGGTAAGGGAACATTCCATTAGAGTCCAAGGCAGGAGAATGCTTGGCATGTTCCAGGAGCAGTAGGGACCAGCTAGTTTAAGCTGACTGAAGGGAAGAGAGAGGAAAAGCCGGCAGAGAGGGGGCCAGAGAGGCAGCATCAGGCAGGGCTTGACAGCCACTCTAAGCCTGGCTCTGCTCTGAGGGAGACAGGAGCCATCAGAGCGTGAATATGCCAGGATGTGTCTCCCTTCGGACTGAGGCACTCAGTCCCCAGCTGTCGGGATTGTTGGCTGCTGACAACCCTAGCTGAGCCATCTCCAGGCATTGCCTCAGCTGGAGAGAGTTGCCTCTGCCAAGGCTCACCCTTCCCTGGGGTTTAGCATTGCCTGATGACTGGGCAGTGCAGGGGTGGGAAGGCCCATCTCCTCCCTCAATATGGGCCAAATCCTAAGCCCGTTCCAGCCCCCAAGTCAGTGAGTCCAGCTGAGGCCGTGGAGACCACATCACAGCCATTCCTCCCTCTACCCGGTTCCCCTGCCTCCCAGGGATGACTCCCAAGTGAGCTCCCAGCAAATGATCTCTGCACACATTCGTCTTCAGAGTCTGGTTCCTGGGAAGCCCAACCAGGATGAGCAGAAGAGATCAGATTCCTGAAGCGTGGCATAGCCTTCCCTGTCTAAATCAGAGTGGCTCTTCCATGCTCCCTCGTGCTTCCTTCCATGACAGGGAGCCAACACCTCCATGATATTAAGGAAAGCATTGTGATTCGGTCTTTAGTGTTTTCCTAACTGTTCCACCAACACCCTGTTCAGCACAAATTTCTGAATAAGAGTGTGTGACTGTCACATTTCCTAGCATGAAGATGGACACTGGCGCCACTGTCTTCATGTGTTTCTAAGTATTCATGCCAGATTTCCCCACTCACAGAAGCAGATACTTACCTGTATTGTTCTAGAATTGAGATTTCTCTCCCATAGAGATTCCATTTACAGGTGAGATTTAAAGCAAGAAGTGATTGTTTACACCATAAAAACCTACCGCACTCTCCCATCTCCAAAATGACCATGACTTGCATGGTACCTGCTTCTTGGTGATGGATGTGCAGCTGTCAATCAAAAAGCTATGCAGCTTCTGATTAGAAATGAGCCTGCAGCCTCACACAGACAATCCTGGTAACTGGCCCACAGGCCTCCAGCACGCTGCTCCCCACAGAGAAATCTATCCTGGAGTGTCTAGAATATACCAACAACAGTCACATTAATAAGAAAAGATAAGCAACCATATAGGAAAATGGCCAAAGGATATGAAGTTACTGAAGAGGAAATAGATAGGCCAACTGACAGAAGAAAAGATGCTCAGCCTTGCTAGTAATCAGCGAAATGCAAATTAAATCAACCATGAGATATTGTTTTATTCGCCCACGTAATTGGCAAAAATTAGTTTGATAATATCATGTGCTGTCAAGGTTGAAGGAAATTGGTTGCTCTCATGCCCTGTGAGGATGCATGTGACTCAGGACCTAGTAATTCCACTTCTGGCTGTGGCCCTGGAGAAGCCCCGCCAGGCACATAAAAAGGCAGCACCCCGGGATGCCACATGTGGGCACTGGAGCAAGGGCACGCCCATCACCTGGGGAAAGGCTAACCAAGATGTTCTGTAATCACGCAATCGTATATCGTACAACAACTTGAAACCGAACTTAGATCTCCCGTGTCAACTTGCAAGAATGCTTTTCAGCCTGGAAGGACATTCATCCACTTCACAGGAGTCGTTGCTTTGGGGAGTGCACTAGCGTAAGGAGTTGGCCACAGGGATCTCTGGGCTTATCTGGAATCTCTTGTTGTCCTAAAAGAAGGCATCTAGATGCACAAGTCTGAGCAGACGTTTCCCTCTCCTGCTGTCCCCATCCCTTTCTTCAAGCAGAGAGCTCCTCTGCTTTAGCACAGCTGGTAGGCCTCTTCTCATAACCTCCATCTCTCATTCTTACAGGACACTCAGGCTCTTCAATCCACACCCTTTTTTGCCTTGCCAACCCCACAGACCAACACAGAGCACATCTAAAAACACTCCAGACCATGTCATTAGCTATTGCTGGAGAACAAGCCAACCCAAAGCTTAATGACTTAAAACAATCACCAATTATTTTTGCTGCACAGATTTGCTAGTTGGCTGGGAAATGTCTGTGGCCTGGGCTAGGTCCGGCTGAACTCGGTTGAGTTGACATCTGAGAATACAGTTAGCAGGTGGGTGGCCTAGTGGCTGGCTGGTCTGTGGTGGCCTCCACTCCTATCTGTTCGAGCAGGTAGGCCAGCAGGCTATAGATGGCTCACTCTCTGGCAGGCACAGGTGTCCAAGAACAAGCAGAGCAAGCATGGATTCTTGAAACCTAGCTAGAGTTGGCGCATTGTGACTTCTACCCCATTCTGTTGGCCAAGGCGTGGGTCTCAGGTGTGGGGAAGCAGACTGACTGCTTGATGGAAGGAGCTACATTCCTGAGGCAAAACGTGTAACTTCGGGCAGAAGAGAGTGATCCTAGCTACTTGCTTCAGTTGGCAGAGAGGGCCATGCTCTCGGCCCCCTGTTAGTCTGTGTCCCTCCCTCGCTGCCCTTGGTGAGCACATGCTCAGCACAGCTCAGCACACTGGCTAGTTTAGGACACACCATCTGACAGCTGCTGTGGTCTCCACCTCTGCAGTGTCCTTGCACCCCTGATAGTCTAATGGTCTCCTGGGACCTAAAGGGGCTATAGACTACTAAGAAAGACCCACAAGGACACTGTCTTGGTGGGGGGGTGAGAAAAAGTAAGAATTTTGCAGACCTCACACAAGGTCCTTGCAGCAGATGTTCAAGGTGCTTCCATTCTGCTTGCCCTACTCCCCCATACGCAAACCCTCTCAGGCTGAAGCCAGAGAGCTCTCCAGAGGGATGGAGGAACTTTCTTTCGACACCACAAGTGTGGCCCTGGCACCACCCCGCCATCCGTGTGCGCCCCATTCCCTGTTCTTGTGCCTGGCTAAACCACAGCCCTCCTTCCAGAAACCCAGATGGAAGTTGCATGTGCCATGCTGGCAAGCCCAGAATGTCACCTTGGCCAGCTGCTGCTTGGGAAGGACTCGGGCTGAATGGCAGCTGGGGGAACCCCACAACCAGCCCTGATGTTCATCCTGGGTTCTCACCCCGCTGGCAGAGAAGCCTGAGGTGTAGATCTGGGGGCATGGCCATGCCCCTGGCTTCTTGGTGGCCCTGGAAGTAGTCCATACCCGGGGCCAGCCCCATGGCCCTGAGCAGGCCCTCCTGCCACACATCGCAACTGACCATGTGCCTGCCTTCTGAGTTCGAGCTCATTCCTTCCTCTTCTCCTTTGGTCTCATTGTATCCCATTTACTAATGTGTGATATAGCCCTAGGATCCATCTTCTGCCACCCGCAGACCAATTCCTTGCCCCGTGGTTCACCCAGTGCTGCCATGGAATTGGATGGGATGTCTGAACATCCAGACCCGTGAGAAACACAAAGTGCTCCCCACACTCCTTCAGCCACTCCATGGTTAAAATCTGACTTTTAAGTCAGATCTGAAAGGTACTGGCAGGTTCTTTCTGGACTGGCCAGGGAGGACGCCCGGATCTGGAAGCTCCACCTGCCCCCATCTCTGCCACACATCCCCAGGAGTCCTGGGCTGGTAGTCACACGTGGGAGGCACTGGGGCCTTGAGGGACCTTCCTCCATGATCTAGAAAGCAGTTCTGGGTGTAAGAGGCCTGAGCCCTGTGCCTGGAGTTAGGACTTGAGTTCAAATCCCAGTTCCACCACTTAGCTGTGTGACCTTTAGCAACTATCTTTATCTCTCTGAGCCTGATAGAACTGCTGTGAGTGGAAATTGTCCAATAAATATTTGCTCTGGATAAAACTGAAAAGTCTCCATTTGCCACGAATGTTTTCTTAAACCAAGGTTCCATGACTTCCAAAACTTTGGCTATCCCTGGTATAATCTCAGTTTCTTTTTATAAGTTCTTGACCTGCTTGCTGTTCAAAACATGAATTGCAGAAAGGAAAGGTGAGAAGAGAAATAGCCCAGAGGGGAAAAAAAATCTGCAGCATTAGGGCAAACTGTTGGGTGACAGCTTTGAAATGAAGTCACAGGGCCATGTTAATTGCATTCACTTTGCCCCGAGGCCTGTGCTCAGCTCTCCTCTCTGGTTTGGGATCAGTGTGAGGGATGGCGAACGGGATTAAGAAAGGCAGACTTTGATTAGGCCATCAGACAGGTAAAAAGGTATTGAGCCGACTCCTGGTGACTTGTCACTAGATACAATTAACTGGTATAGTTCTGTGTGTGTGTGTGTTCTTTGCCTCTCTCTATCTCTGTCTCTCCTTTCTCCCTCTTTCCTTTGGCCCTTACTTCACTCCATTTAATAAAGCAGGTGCATACACACCAAAGAGTATCAAGGACTCCCAATCTGCAACGTATGAACAAGTTTTCATAGTGATGCATTCTGGAGGCTTTGTTCATGTCCCACATATTGACTGAAGACCTGCTCCACACCAAGGCTGGAGGCTAATCTTACAGGCTCAAGAGACAGAGCAGAGAACAATGCAAATGATGGTACTACCTTGTAGGGCTTCCGTTTCCTTAGACCCAAACAGGCTGAACCTTTCACATCAAGTAGTGATGAGAGCTTTTCGCATCAAGTAGTGATGAGAAAAGGCTGAACCTTTCACATCAAGTAGTGATGAGAACTATTAAGAAAGTAACCAGGATGAGAGGATGAGGAGGAAACTCTTTTAGATAAGGTGGTCGTGGAAGCCTACAGTGTATTCAGCCAGCGAGCATTTCATAAGCACCTATATTAGGTCAGAGCTCTGGGGAATATAAGAGAGATGGGCTCTACTCTCCAGCCTAGCTGAGAAAGCAAAGCTCATGTACCCAAGAGAGTGAGAGAAGTTGAGACAGGACACCTGATCAGATTGTGTGGATTCAATGTAAGATGACAGGAGAAGAAAGTCAGCACTGGGCTTTCTAGATTGGAAAATTGGAGAAATGTGGATAACACCGAAACAGGGACAGCTGGAAAGAGGGAATTATTTTTCTTCTGGAGAGAGGGCAAGGGGGAACTCAGCTGCAAACATACTGAGCTGGAAGTAAAGGGAGTTAGAAATTACTGAGATGGCACTAGGTATGGATGAGCGGCTACAATTCTGACACAGACCTGAGGGTTTACAGGCATCTTCATGTTAGTTTTGCTCAAGTATATGAGGAAACTGGCACTGAGTCAAGCAATAATTATTGGCAAGCATTACAGATTAATAAGCAATGCACATAAGTGTACCTGGGGGGGTACATTTCTTTAAATCTTGTTCTACACAGTGACAATCAAACCTGACTTTGATAGAGGCCAAGTCTTGTGTCAGGCACTTCACATACACAATTTCTTTTAATTCTCATAACAGCCGGGGGGGGGAGTATTATTATTATTATCCCCAATTTATAGAATTTATAGAAAAAAAATCTAAAGCTAACCTTCCCATGGTCCTTTCCTTAGTTAAATAAAAACTCATTAAACACATACAGACACAGGAAAACACAGAACTGAAATTAAAACCCAGGTCTGTCTAATTCTGAAAACCTTGTTCTGATTCACTGCACTAAATTCTACATGCTTATGCTTAGCTAAGCCCACAGGATTCTACTTTGTTTTGCAATAAGCATGAATATATAGAAGACTATCCTGTAACTCAGAGTCAGATGTCCATGAGCTCAAGGAATATGGCAGGAAAAAAAAAAAAAGAAACACCTGCAGCTTCTGAATTGTTCACTTTTAAGAGGCAAAATGGCAAAAGGATGGCAGATGTATGCCTCTGCTTTGTTTGAGACAGACACCATTCCAGATGAGGATTTTCATGGAATGTGTGACAAAGTGGCTTGCTCAGGAAGGGGCAATTACAGAGGCTGCCCAAACTGAAATTGGGGTAAAGATGGTAAAATGAAGAAAGACTCACAATCTCCTACCCTAATACCTAGTGAATCAAATAAAAATAGTAAAAACGAAAGTGAAAAAAGGCAGTGAAATTGATGAGGGAAAGCCTACAAGAAAAAAACTTCATGTCAGGAAATCACTTTTACCTATCTATGCCCTGTAGGTAGGTTCACCAACCTCAGTGCCACTACAGATCTTTAAATAGTCTTGTAACTCAACTCTTATAACCTCTCTGCTGTAGCCTAAGAGGAGTCCTGCCAGACTAGGGGCTCAGGGAGAGACTGTGTTCCTGGAGATAGGCCTACACACCTTGGTTTCAGCTGTGGACCCTGAAGCATCCCTGTGTCAGTTCCAGCCCCTCTCAGCCATAGTCTGAGGCCAATACTGTCTGCACACAGATCTATCCACTGACCCAGTGGAAGCTTTCCAAGATATCAGGAGGAATCCACACGTGGGAACAGACCAGTAGCCTGTGAACCCTGAATCAAACCCTCAACCCAGCACCTCCAGCCCTACTGACCAAGGTCATGGAGACAGTTACTTCACTCAGGGACTAGACAGGATCCACACTCCTTCAAGCCCGTGGTGACAAGTCCACTAATTGCAGACCCCACAGCATTTACATAACTTGGCTCAAACCTCACTTGGCTGCAATCCCAGAGGAACCTAACAGGAGGTATTCATCTGCCAAAACTACTTGAGAGGCACTTCTTCTTTCAAATTCACAGAAACCAACACAAGACAACACAGATAACAAAAAGTCAAGCAAACATGACATCATCAAAGGAACTAATAAAGTGTTAGTAATTGACCCCAAAGAAATAGAGGTCTAGGAATTTCCTGGAAAGGAATTCAAAATAATCATCTTAAATAAACTCAATAAGATACCAGAAAACACAGCAACTAAATAAAACAAGGAAAACAATGCATAAATAAAATGAGAAATTTAATAAAGAAATAGAAACTGTTAAACCATTAAAAAGAGCCAAACAGAAAACTGGAGCTAAAGAATATAGTGAAAGAACAACAACAACAAAATACCACAGGAGCTTCAACAGCAGACTTAATCATGCAGAAGAAAGAACTAGTGAATTCAAAGAGAAGTCATTTGAAAGTAGTCGACTAGAGGAACAAAAAGAAAAAAATAATGAAGAAGAGTGAAGAAAGCATAAGGAACCTATGGGACACTATCAAAGAGATGAATATATACATTACGGAAATCTCAAGAGGAGAGGATAAAAAGAAAGAGGCAGAAAGCTTATTTTAAAGAATACTGGTTTTAAAAGAAAATCTTCCCAAATTTTTGAGGGACAATCAGATTTATGAAGTTCAAAGGCTCCCAAGAAAGACCAGTCTAAAGAATACTCCAAGACACATCATAATTAATTTGTCAAAAATCAAAGACCTTGACAAAAGTCAAAGAATCTTGAAAGCAGCACAAGAAAAGAGACTCATCAATTACAAGGGAACCCTCGTAAGGCTATTAAGGACTTCTCAGTAAGAAACTTAAAAGCCAGTAGTGAGTGAGATAATATTTTCAAAGTGCTGAAAGAAAAAACTGCCAACCAAGAATACTATACTCAGCACAGCTCTCCTTCAGGCAAGAAGGAGCAATAAAGACATTCTCAGACAAACAAAAACTTAAGGAGTTCATCACCACAAGACCTCCCTTACAAGAAATTCTAGAGGGAGTTCTTCAAGTTGAAAAAAAAAGTATGCTAAGTAACAACATAAAAACATATAAAAGTATAAAAATCACTGTAAAGATAACTATAAAGTTAAATTCAAAATGCTCTAACACTGTAATGGTATGTAACTATAGTGTAAAAGTTAAAACAAAAGTGTCAACATAATCATAGATTTAATCATTTGTTAATGGAGATACAATATGAAACAATATGGAGTGTGACATCTATAGGAAAAAAGTGGAGGGGCAGGGAGCAGATAGGTGAAAGTGCAGTTTTTGTATGCAATTAAAGTTAGATTGTTATCAGATTGAATAGATGTTATAAGATATATTATGTAAATCTCATGGAATCACAAAGAAAAAAACCTTTAGTAGATACACAAAAGATAAAGTGATAAGTATCAAAGCATACCACCACAAAAAAATTAACAAATCACAAAGAAACATAGCAAGAAAAGAAGATAAAAACAAATGAATTACAAAAAAGTTAGAAGACAATCAACAGAATGGCAATAGTCAATCTTTACACATTAGTAATTATTTTAAGTGTAAACCAATTATACTATCTAATCAAAGACACAGTATGGCTGAATTAATTACAAAACCAAGATCCAATATAACGCTGACTACAAGAGACTCATTTTAGCCTTAGGGACACATAAAAGCTGAAAGTAAAGGGATGAAAAAGATATTCCATGCAAAAGGTAACTAAAAAAAGAGCAGAAATGACGATACTTATATAAGACAAAATAAGCTTTCAGTCAAAACTTGTCACAAGAGACAGATATGGTCACTATACAATGATAAATGAGTTAATTCATCAAAAGGATACAACAATTGTAAAAATTTATGCACCCCACATTGAAGTATCTAAATATATAAAGCAAATATTGAAAGAATTGAAAGGAGAGATGGGCCAGGCTCGGTGGCTCAGCCTATAATCCTAGCACTTTGGGAGGCCGAGGTGAGTGGACTGCCTGAGCCCACAGGTTTGAGACCTGCCTGGGCAACTTGGCGAGACCTTGTCTCTACAATAAATAAAAAATTAGCCAGGCGTGATAGCACACACTTGTAGTTCTGACTACATGGAAGGCTGAGGCAGAAGGATCGTTGGAGCCCAGCAGGTTGAGGCTATGGTGGCCAGGAATGTGCCACTGCACTCCAGTCTGGGCAACAGAGTGAGACTCCAACTCAAAAAAACAAAAAACAAAAAACACGTAAAGAACATTCTATCCAACAGCAGTGGGATACACATTCTTCTCAAGCACACATAGAATGTTCTCCAGGTTGGAGAATATGTTGGGACACAAAATGAGTCTTAAAAAATTTACAAAGATTAAAATCATCTTAAGTATCTTTTTTTATCATAATGGTATAAAACTAGAAACCAATAACAAGAATAATTTTGCAAAAAGATTACAAATATGTGGAAATTAAATAACACACTCCTGAACAACCAATAAGTCAAAGAAGAAATCAAAAGGGAAATTAAAAAATATCTTGAGAAGAATAAAGATAAAACACAGCACTCCAAGAATGCAGCAAATGCATTCTTTTGAAAGAATTTTAGAGTCATAAATGCTTACATTTTAAACAAGATCTCAAATAAATAATTTAACTTTGCACCTCAAGAAACTAGAAAAGAAAAACAAGCTAAACCCAAAGTCAGAAGGAAGGAAATAAAGATTGGAGATGAAAGACTGAAGACTATAAAGACAATAGAAAATATCAATGAAACTAAGAGTTAGTTTTTGGAAAGGATAAACAAAGTTGAAAACATTTAGCTAGAGTAACCAAGAAAAAAGGAGAGGGGAATTAAATACATAAAATTTTGAGTGAAAGAGGAGATATTACAACTGATACTACAGAAATACAAAGATCATAAGAGATTACTATGAACAATTATGTGCCCAAAAATTTGATAACCTAAGAGAAATGGATAAATTTCTAGAAACATACAACCTACTAAGACTGAATGATAAAGAAATAGAGAAGCTAAACAACAACAACATGTAAGGAGAATGAATCAGTAAAACAAAACTTCCCACCAAAGAAAAGCCCAAGACCAGATGGCTTCATGGGCAAATTCTACTAAGCATTTAAAGAATTAATGCCAATTCTCAAACTCTTCCAAAAAATTGAAGAGGAAGAAACACATCCAAACTCATTTTATGAGACCAGCATTACCCTCACATCAAAGCCAGAACAGAATACTACAAGAAAATTACAAGCCAACATCTCGAATGAACATCGATGTGAAAATCCTTAACAAAATACAAACAAACAGAATTCAGCAGTACATTGAAAAGATTATACACCATGATCAAGTGGGATTTATCTCTAGGATACAAGGATGGTTCAAGATACACAATTTAATAAATGTAATATACTACATTAATGGAATGAAGGATAAAAGTCATATGAACATCTCAATAGATGCATAAAAACCGTTCAACAAAAATTAACAATCTTTCATGATAAAAAATTCTCAACAAATTAGTTCAGAAGAAATGTACCTCAAGATAATAAAGGTCATATATGACAAGTCCATAGCTAACATCACAATCAAGGGTGAAAAGCTGTAAACTTAACCTCTAAGATCAGGAGCAATACACAAGTGCCCATTATTGCTACTTCTGTTCAATATGGTACCAAGAGTCCTGGCAAGGAAAAGCAATAAAAGACATCCAAACTAAATGGGAAAAAGTTAAACTGTCTATTTCCAGATGGCATAATCTGATATATAGAAAACCCTGGTGTTGGCAAATACTTTTTCCCAGTCTGTAGGCTGTCTCCCTGCTCTCTTGATGGTTTCTTTGACCTTGCAGAAGCTTGTCAGTTTAATAAGGTCCCACTTGTCTATCTTTTCTCTTATGACCTGTGGGTTTCGGGTTTTGTTCAGGAATTGGATGCCAGTTCCGATTTCCATGAGGGTATTTCCTTCATTTTCTAAGGTTCTTATGGTTTGAGGTTTTACATTTAGGTCTCTGATCCATTTGGAGTTAACCTTTGTGCATGGGGATAGATAGAGGTCCTGTTTCAATCTTCTGCGTGTGGTCAGCCAGTTTTCCCAGCACCATTTACTGAATAGGTTCTCCTCTCCCCAGTGGTAGGTGGTGGAGGCCTGGTCGAAAAGGAGTTGGTTTTGAAATTGAGGTTTTGCTTCTGGAATCTTAATTCTATTCCATTGATCTATATGCCTGTTCCTATACCAATACCAAGATTTTTGATGATTGTAGCTTTATAGTAAAGTTTGAAGTCTGGTAATGTGATACCACCTGCTTTGTCTTTTTTGCTGAGGATTGTTCTGGCTATTCTTGGATGTTTGAGTTTCCATATGAATTCCTGTGTTGTCTTTTCTAGGTCTGAGAAGAATGTTGCTGGTAATTTGATGGGTATTGCATTGAATTTGTAGATTGCCTTAGGTAAGATGGACATCTTCACAATGTTGATTCTTCCAATCCATGAGCATGGGATATTTTTCCACTTGTTTGTGTCATCTTTGATTTCTGACAAAGGCTTAACATCCTGGATCTACAAGGAACTAAAACGTGCTGAAAAGAAAAAACAAACAACCCCATTATAAAATGGGCAAAAGATATGAACAGACACTTCACAAAAGAAGACATTCAAGCAGCCAACAAACACATGAAGAAATGTTCAACCTCACTAATCATCAGGGAGATGCAAATCAAAACCACACTGAGATACCACCTAACTCCAGTCAGAATGGCAATTATCAACAACTCAAAAAATAACAACTGCTGGAGAGGGTGTGGCGAAAAGGGAACACTTCTATACTGTTGGTGGGAGTGTAAACTCGTGCAACCTCTGTGGAAAGCAGTGCAGCGATTCCTAAAAGTTCTAAATATCAACCTCCCATATGACCCCGCAATCCCCCTACTGGGAATATACCCTGAAGAACTCAAATCACTCTATAAAAAAGATACCTGCACACGTATGTTTATCGCAGCGTTGTTCACAATAGCAAGAACCTGGAAACAACCATGCTGCCCATCAAAAGAGGACTGGATTAAAAAATGTAGTACATATACACGATGGAATACTACACAGTCATAAAAAAGAACAAAATCATGAATTTCGCAGCAACCTGGATGGAACTAGAATCTATAATACTGAGTGACCTCTCACAGAAACAAAGATCCGAGTATCACATGTTCTCACTCATATAATGGACCTTAAACATCCAATGCAATACTATATGAAAATGACTGACAGTACTGGGAAACTATGGGGCGGGGGAGGGAGATGGGATTAACAGTAGCAAATATCTGTCTGGGGTTGGGGAAACACCTCTTATCAACAGAGTGCCTGAATGAAATGTAATTGTACACCTAGCCCTTAACTGTAAACCATAATAAAAAATATTGATTATGAAAAAATAAAAATAAAAAAATAAAGAAAACCCTAAAGACTCCACCAAAAAAACTATTAGAATAAATGAATTCAGAGCAGTTGTAAGATGGAAAACCAAAATACAAAAATTAGTTGTGTTTCCATACACTGACAACAAACTATCTAAAGAAAAAATTAAGAAAATCTGATTTTCAATACCTTCACAAAGAATAAAATACTTAGAAACTGAAGTGAACATGAATAAATGAATAGATAGCCCATGCTCATGGATTAGAATAATTAATACTGTTTAAATGATCAAATTACTCAAAACAATTTACAGAGTCAATCCAATACCTGTAAAAATTCCAATGTCATTTTTCACAGAAAGAGAAAAAAATCCTAAAATTTGTATGTAACTATAAAAGGCCCCAAAGAACCAAGGACATCTTGAGCAAAAAGATCAAAACTGGGGCACCACTCTACCTAATTCCAAAATATGCTACAAAGCTATAGTAACCAAATATACATGGTGGTGGCATAGAAACACACACAGAAACTAGTGGAGCAGAATAGAGATCCTAGATATAACTTTATACATGTTGGGTCCATTGATCTTTGACAAAGTTGTCAAGAACACATAATGGGAAATGGACAGTTTATTCAATAAATGGTGTTGGGAAGTCTACATGCAGAGGAATAAAATTAGACTCTTACCTCATACCATATACAAAAACCAACTCAAAATGGAGTAAAAGACTTAAATGTAAGACCTGAAACTGTAAAACTGCTAGAAGAAAACAGAAGAGAAAAGCTCCATGACTTACTTGGCCTGGGCAATGATTTTTTTGGATATAACTCCACAAGCACAGGCAACAAAACTAAAAACAGATAAATGAAATTGCATCGAACTTTAATGTTTCTGTACAGAAAAATAAATAATCAACAGAGTGAAGAAACAACTTACAGAATGGGAGAAAACATTTGCAAGCTACACACCCAATAAGAGGTTAATATCCAAAATATATAAGGAACTCAAGAAAACAAATAACCTGGTTCTAAAATGTCAGGCGAAAGACCTGACATTTCTCAAAAGAAGACATACAAATGGTCAATGGGTGTACAAAGAAACACTCAACATCACTAATCATCAGAGAAATAAAAATGAAGCCCATAATGAGATACCATTTCACATCTGTTGGAATGGCTATCATTAAAAAAAAAAAGACAAAAGATAAGTGCTGGTGAAAGTGTGGAGAAAAGGGAACACTTGCACACTGTTGGTAGGAATGTATCGTATAGATGGCCATAATGAAAAACAGTATGGCTAGAAATAGAACTACCATATGATCCAGCAATCCCACTTTTGGGTATATACTCCAAGGAAATGAAAACAGTGTGTTAAAGAGATATCTGCACTCTCATGTTCATTGCAGCACTATTCACTATTCCATTTTGAGTTGATTTTTGTATATGGTATGAGATATGGAATCAACCCAAGTGACCACTGACAGATGAATAGATGAAGAAAACATGTTATACATACAAACAGAATACCATGCAGCCCTAAAAAAGGAGAGAACCTTATTTGTGACAATGCAGATCAGCCTGAGGACATCATATTAAGTGAAATAAAGAGAACAAATACCACATGACCTCACATACGTAGAATCTAAAAAAGTTGAACTTATAGAAGTAGAGAGTAGGCCGGGTTCGGTAATTCCAGCACTTTGGGAGGCTGAAGTGAGTGGATTGCCTGAGCCTGAGGGTTCGAGACCCGCCTGGGCAACTTGACGAGACCTCATCTCTACAGTAAATCAAAAATTAGCCAGGCATGGTAGCACACGCCTGTAGTTCCAGCTACTTGGAAGGCTGAGGCGGAAGGATCGCCGGAGCCCAGCAGGTCGAGGCTGCGGTGGCCGGAAGCGGCCACTGCACTCCAGTCTGGGTGACAGAGTGAGAGTCCAACTCAAAAAAAAAAAGAAGTAGAGAGTAAAATGGTGGTTGCTGGGACTGGGGAGTAGATAGACAGGAAGATTTTGGTCAAAGAGACAGAATAAATAAGTTCTAGAGATCTACTGAACAGCACGGTATACATGGTGTATTTTAAGCTAATAATGTATACTTAGAAATTGCTGAGAGTAGATCTTAAATGTTCTCACCACAAAGTATGTGAGGTGATTGATATGTTAATTAGATTTCGGTAATCAATTCTCAATGTGCACACATGTCATGTTGTGCACCATATAGTCCCCATTAAAAAAATGTGCAGGTCCTAGGCCATCCTGCGCGTGCCCGCTGTCTCCCCAGTAGTGTGTGGTCCTGAGTATTTTTGGCAGCCTCTGAACTGAGTGTGGGAGGCTAGAGGGGAGCCTCTACCTCTCTTGGCACCCTCGCGCGGTGCCTGGAGTGGGGGAGCCAGTGTCTGGGCTAGGCCCTGTGGAGCTGTCCTAGGGGAAAGTGAGTACGGTGGGGCAGGGCTGTAGGATTTTCAAGCCTTTCTGTGTTCAGGAGGGCCTGGAGCCCTAGGGCGCTGTGGGCCGCATCCTGGCTGAGGAGCGACTCCATCTTGCATTTTTTTTTTTTTGAGTTGGAGTTTTGTATATGGTATACAAAGGCACGGGATTACAGGCTGAGCCGCTGAGCCCGGCTCCATCTTGCATTTGATGGAGAGAGAACAAACCATGGAAGCGTCCTACAGCCACCTTCATGCCCCAGACTACAGAAAGCAGACTGGAAAAAGCGCCAGGCTTCACAGACTTGGGGGAGAGACAGGAGGAGAGCTGCAGACAGAGAGGCTAGGTATTGGCTCCTGGTCCCTGAGGCCCCTGCTCCTTACCCTCCCTGTGTGTGTCAGTTGGACTCTTTTTGGCTGCAAGTAGCAGAAAACTCAAGCAAACGTGGCTTAGATCCCATCCCATATGAAGTCCTAGGAACCCAAAAGGGCGAAAAGCAAAAATGGAGTCATTTTAGCCAGAGTGGCAGCCATTTTAACACCGCTTAGCTTGTCATGCTTTTTCAGCAGCTCACTTCAACCCACCTTATAATCATTAAACCAGAAACAAAACCAGTCTCCCAGAGGTAGTTACTAATAATTGCCTTGTAACCCCCAAGCACACTTTGTACTAATTACCCTTTTATCTAAAGTGTTTGTCTTCTAGCCATAAAGGGACAAGATGGCCTAATCCACTGTGATCAGTTCTCCGTAACCAGCATCATCATGGCTATAGCACCTGTGTTATCTCACCCAAGAAGTCTTTCTTACCCCCACTATAAAGGGAGGCTTTCAACCTCAAGCATTCACTGCCAAACATTCCTTAAGCACCTGACACCCTCTCCAATCTTGGAGAGGTGACTCTACCCTTTTCCTCTGATCTATGTGCGAAATAAACTTTCTCTGACCTACTCTTTGTGCAGTTCTTTGCATCTTTCCCACAGCACCAGCTCACCGACCTAACAGACCCAGAGCTTCCCATCTTTCTTCTTTGTCATTCTCCGCACATTTCCTTCAGGCGAACGAACGTCCTTCATGATCCCAAGACAGATGCCAAGATTCCAGACAGCACAGAGGCAACCTCACATCTCACTGGCTAGAGTAGAGCCAATCACTGGAGAGGGAAATAAAATGACTATGATTGACTTAGGCGGTAAGACCCACACCTCCCCAGGCCTCTGTGGAGAGCAGTGGGCACCCAGTCAGGTCTGGGGCTCTCACGGAAAACATTGGTGGAGAGAGGGTGGTCATGGTCGAGCTGCCAACAAGGTCACTGTACTCTGATTAGATCAGCTGCCCCAGTACCTTTGCCTAAGCACCCGAAGGAGTCCTGATGAACCCAGGCACGGGGAAGGGCAAGCACAGCCGTGCAGGAGTCTGGACAGAGTGTGTTTAGGAGTGTGACGGGCTGTTCTTCCCCAATTATCAAGATTTGGCCTTAAGGAAGTGGGCTGGCGGGAGCTGGGCGGGGTGCCAAGACCACAGCCAGCACCGTGGGGTTCAGAGAAAACAGACAGGTCTTCTAGAGTCAGACTTTGAGCCTACTGGTCCTCCACCCATGGCAGGTGAATGTTGGCCACACCCTCGCTGTCCTTCAATTCTCTCGTGGAGGCAGTTTAGGGGTCGCAGAAGCCAGTGGCCATGTCTCCACCCTCCAGCTGAGATGTCTCCATGCTCAGGGACGTGGTGGCAGAGTTGAGAACCCTTGACGTGGAGCTACAGTGGACCCTGGAACCTTAGGCATGGTCCCAGGATGCCCTCTGCTCACCTGCTGGCAGGGGGTGGCAGCGTGCTGGCCCAGTGCTGCTCACACCCTCCCAATTGGACACAGCTGCCAAACTCCACTTCAGCGGCGTCCTCGCTCTCTTCCCTTGTTTCGGACCTTCTCAATTATACTTTCTCAAATATTAGGTATGTATGTTTTCACGTACACCTACATTTTCTTTTTTTGTGTGTTTAATTTATATTTCATAGATACCTAACGGAAAACTCCCTATCACTTCATAAACGCAAATGAGTCTTATTTTCCATAATGAGAGGACAAGAAAACACAATGAAGTCGAAATAACATTATTAAGCCTTAATTTGATGCTGCCGCCTGGCAGGGCTCTAAACCCGAGGCCTACTCCCTCTTAGTTAAGAGAAGAGAGGTTAACGGGTATTACAAAGGCGCTAAAACTTTCTAGCACCAAATCCAGACATTCTCCATGAAGTCATTAGATGTGAAGGATAATCTGTAGGGAAATAACTTCCTCGCTGTGGAATCTGACAGCGCTGAATGCTGGGTTCTGGTCCTCCTCAGTGTCTCGCTGAGTCCCGCCCTACCCTGGGGGACGCCAACCAGGGCCGTGGTCTCCATCAGACAGCTAGGACAGTTGTGGGCCCTACAGAAGGACACTCTGTGGGATGAGGGGAGGTGGCAAGAAGCTCCGCCCTGGTCATCTGGGAGCTCAGCAGCAGCTGCAGGGGCCCAGAAGTGTGGAGGCGGGCAAGAGGACCAGCCTGAAGACTCTGGATGTCGGAAGAGCCAGCCCCTGAGCCCAGGGAAGCCTCCACACTTGGCATGGGGCCGGGCCATGGACCTCAGCAGCCAGCTTGTGAGCAGCCACGCCTCCTCAAAGCCTGTCCTTCTTCCTCCTCTTGGAGCACAGGGGCTAGCCGACACCCTTTCCCCAGTGTCTGTGAGCACTGTGGCAAACAAGGCGATGTGTCCCCCCTTCGAATTCTGGTGGGCAAGGGTGGGCACAGATGGAGGGAGTACACAGGACAGGCTCAGGTTTGGGAGCGACTCTCGCAGCCTGGGGGTGAAGGCGGCTTTGTCCAGAGGAGGCAGCCGCTCGAATGAGCAAGACCGTGGGGAAATCAGTCCCAGCAGGTGATACACTGCTGCCTCCCTGCGTTATGAAATCAATGATTGAGCAGTGAAGGGGGGAACGCCAGGGAGGCAGCTCAGCCGCAGGCTTTTCTAAACAGCAGCCCCCATGAGCAGGAAGGCTGGGGACGCTGTGATGGTGGAGGAGGCAGAGAGGAAACAAGGGACAGTGCCATCAGGGCATGGAATACCGGCTTCTCCATCACGGATGTGGGGGCAGCAGGCTGCTGCCCATAGGGAGGCGTGGGACACAAGGGTCATGCCCTGTCCTCCATCCTTCGTACACAGACATCCCAGGCACGCGGAGCTTCTTTCCATTCATCTCCTTCTGGGGATCAGGACCGTCTCCCTCCCCGCTGCTCTCTGGTCACAGGGTCCCTGGCCCGCCTGCTCGTAACAATGAACTGACAATGAAACAGCAGATCAGTAAAAGTGATTTCTAAACATTCAAGTCCTGAGCAAACGCATGATATTAAGATTGTTAATATTAGGCTCTAGCCAAGAACCCCTCTTAAGCCGTGGTCCAGAAAATCAAATCTTGTTCTTCAATAGCATCTACTTAGCCAGCTGTTCAATTCCCATATGCTCCTTTCCCTTCCAAAGCCTTAAGCTGCCAATTGGAATACAAGATAAAAAACACCATCTGTGCCCCCAGTCCTTCCGTAGCCTGCCCGGGACGTCTCGGGCCCGAGAGATGATTTCCCAGTTTCTTCTGGCACTGCCGTTTCCCTGGCTAGCTGTGCTGTCACGGGTCTGAGGGTCTGGGCAGGCTCTCCGCCTCACTGTGGATGGTTTCCCACTGTCCACCAGAAGGCCGCGCAGCTCCCGCGCTCCTGCCCCAGGGTGGCAGGCAGCAGGGCGGCTGCACATTGACCCCTCGGCCTTGCAGCTGCTTGGCAGGGCCAGTCACATGAGTCCTCCCCCAACCTGGGGTGACTGACGTGTGCCTGTCACACTGGAGTCTACACTGAGGGGGAGACCCAGAAGTGGCAGAGAGGCAATGGCCTCTGCTAGAGGCCTTTCCAGGAGCTTCTATGTATGAAGTGCGAGATGTGGTAGATTGATATGAACATGGCCCCAACTCTTCATCCCTCTCTGTGTCAGTGCCCCTTGCAGCCTGGTTTTGTAGCTCTTTCTCTCCAGATGTGGACTCCATCCTCCCACCCCTTTAGTCTGGGCTGGCCTGTGACTTGCTCTGGCTAAAAGGATGGGGTGAAAGTGAAAGTGACATTGTGCCCGTTCAGAGCTTAGCTCTTAAGACTTGCAGCTTCCACTGCTCTTTTGAAACCCTTAACTCCTGCCCTGTGAACAAGCTCAGGCACACCTGAGAAGACAGCTCCTAGGCCATCCTAGACCAGCTTATACCAAGCCAGCCCTCAAAAAGGTGAAAGACCCAGCCTCGGTGATCAGAACTCCCTTGCCAAACCTCACTGGCCCCAGATGCATGAGTGAGGACACCCGAGGTCTGCAGAATTGCCCAGCCAAACTCAGACTTGTAAGAAATTGTTTGTGGTTTTTATACCACTAGGTTGTGGGGTGATTTGTCACACAGCAATAGCTGATACCTAGGAGCATGCCTCCCCTCCCTTGGAGGCACCAGGCAAGAAAGTAAGGACTCTGTTAGGTTATTCCAATGATGTGCTCCCCATATCAACTGGATAGTCTTTGAATAGAGTGTGAGAACCCCTGGGGTTGAGGCGTGATAGGCTAGCTAGCTATTCTGAAGCCAGGTGGCAGGAAACGAAGAGGACACCGCATCACAGCAAATAGGTCAGCACTAATCACTAGACTTACTGTTCCTGCTCAGGCCCCACCTCCCATCCCTTCTCACCCACTCAACTGCCCTCCATTCTGGGCCCCTCCTACCACCATCACGTCCTCTTGGTCTGCTAGGGAAGTCTCAACGATCTTGTTTAGTTATGCTGAGCAGTTTAGCTATCCCTCTCCTAGCAAATCAGGTTATGCCCTGGAGTATACTTTTACACAGAGGCTTACCTTGGTGTCCTGCTAACCTAGTGGTTCCCAAAGGATGGTGTGGTTATCACTGGTGACCTAAGCAATGATTTTAGGTGGTATGTGGTCACACATTTAAATTCCAATAGTTTCATTTCTCTTGTGATATTTCAATACAATAATCCCTTGCTATCTGTGGGGGGACTGGCCTTCAAGGATCACAAAATCTGCAAATGCTCAAGTCCCTAACATAAAATGGTGTAGTATTGGCTTATAGCTTACACAATCTTCCTGTATGCTTCAGATCATCTCTAAATTACTTATAATACCTAATACAATGTAAATGCCATGCAAATAGTTGTAATACTGCATTGCTTTTGATGTGTACTATTTTATTGTTATATTGTTTTCATGTTTTTTCTCAAATAAGTGAAACCCACTTTTGATTGAATCTGTAGATGCAGAACCTACAGATACAGAGACCAACTGTATCAGTTTGCTTGAGCTCATTCAGGCTGCTATGACAAAATGCCATAAACTGGATAGCTTATGAACAACAGAAATGTATTTCTCAGAGTTCTGGAGGTTAGGGCGTTCAAGATCAAGGTGCAGGCACATCCAATATCCGTTGAGGATCCATACTCCAGTTTGTAGGTGGTGACTTCTTGTTGAATCCCCACATGGTGGAAGGGGTAAAGGGTCCTTTCTGGGGCCTCTTATAAAGACACCAATACCAATCATGAGGGCTCTACCACATCTACTCATCTCCCAAGGCCTCAGCCCCTGATACTATCACCTTGGGGGCTAGGATTTCAACATGTGAATTTTGAGGGAATACAAGCACTCAATCTGTAGCAATTTATTTTCAGGTACATCTAACCTAAATACATCTAGCCCAAGAAATCTATGATGTGATGTCCCCACTTAAGAGAAATTTTTTGTAAGCCTGGTGCAGTGACTCACGCCTATAAACCCAGCACTTTGGAAGGCTGAAGTGAGAGGACTGCCTGAGCTCGAGGGTTCGAGACTAGCCTGAGCAACACAGCGAGACCTCATGTCTACAATAAGTAAAAAAATCAGCCGGGCATGATGGCACACACCTGTGTTTCCAGCTACTTGGAAGGCTGAGGCAGAAGGATCACCTGAGCCCAGCAGGCCAAGGCTGCAGTGGCTGTGAGCATGCCACTGCACTGCAGTCCGGGTGGCAGAGTGAGATTCCAACTCAAAAAAAAAAAATTATTTTTTTTTAGTGCAACTGGATGCTTAACTGGACATTTCAGTGGAGGTGTCCAAATTCAAAAGACGCTGCACCCGAAGGTGTTCAGAGGCCAGATGCTGACTTCGCAAAGCAGGCTTGAAACAAGAAAGGAGTCAAGTGGACAGAGACCATTTTTTACATTTCAACAGCTTTAGGGGGACAAATGGGTTTTGGTTACATGAATGCATTATATGGTGGCAAAGTCTGAGCTCTCAGTGGACCTGTTACCCCCATCTGTGCACACTGTTCCCCATAGGTGATTTTCATCCCCCCCACCCTCCTCCTTCTGAGTAGAGATGAATTTTGAAAAGGGATGTTGATGACAGAGTGGCTCGTGTGCCAGGAGGTGGCAAGGGCAGAAGGACAAGGCATGCGTGAGCCCCTCACCTCTTACTCAGTGGAAGAGGCTCTGGGAAGGAACTTCCGGAGAGCATGTCGTGTGCCTCTGAGTTTTTCGGGACATGAGGACTGGTTGGTATGTGATTCATATCTGAGGAATATGAAGGCAGGTAGTTGTAGCTGTCGGGCTCCAGGGCAGAAAGAAAAAGGCCCGCACTGGGAGCAAGGCGGATCCAGGTTTGGCAAAGAATATCAAATTACCATGGGCGTGCCTGCTGAGGCCCCCTTGGGATCTGAAAGGGGGCTCATGCACATGATGGCTTTGCAGTTAAGGCTCAGCTAGCTTCATGGTGCATGACCTCTAACTGGACGGCAGCTACACTAGAAATTGACACCAGAGTAAGAAGGAGGAAGAGTTTCTCATGCACCAGACAAGGGCCACACCAGGGAGATAAACCACCAGAGCTGGTTTACATCCTGCCCAACAGGAGTGATAGGACCCCAACAGGAAAGGTCCCTGCTGAGAGGAGAATGGCAAACCATTGGAAAGGGTCTGCAAAGAACCCAGAAAAGCCTCCACTGAAGGAGCCCACAGAGTATGACACCATCGACGACAGCACTAGTTAGTCAAGTGAGAATTTTCCTGTTGCCTTCCGTCTCCTCTGCCTCTCCCTTATATACTGCTTTTTGGCCCAAAGTCTAACCAAGAGTCTTCCACTGCATGTGACTGATTTTTTTTAGTCTCCTTTAACCTAGAATATTTCTCCTGATTTGCTTTTGTCTCTCATGACATTAAAGTGTTGGAAAGTCCAGACCTTATAGACACAACCTGAATCTGGTGTGGCACATTTTCTCATTTTTAAAATTCACAACAATTGGGTAGTCCTTTGAGATTCTGTGACTCCCAATTTCCCAATAAGCTTTCACCTGATGGTTGTTGCATTCACTGATGGTTCTTGCCAGAGTCAGTTACTAGGTGGGTAGTTACAAAATGAACTATGTAATGCAGTGGTCACCAACCTTTTTGGCATCGGGGACAGTTTCACAGAAGACAATTTTTCCATGAATGGGGGGGGAGAATGGTTTCAGGATGATTCAAGCACATTATATTTATTGTGCATGTTATTTCTATGATTATTACATTGTAATATACAATAAAATATATAGCATCACTGCCTCAGCTCTACCTCAGATCATCAGGCATTAGATTCTCATAAGGGCCACACAACCTAGACCCCTTGCACGCACAGCTTACAATAGGGTTTGTGCTCCTATGAGAATCTAATGCCACCACTGATCTGACAGAAGGTGGAGCTCAGGCAGTAATGTGAGTGATAGAGAGTGGCTGTAAATACAGATGACGCTTTGCTCGCTCACTTGCCACTCAACTCCTGCTGTGCGGTCCGGTTCCTAACAGGTCACAGACCAGTACTGGCCCATGGCACAGGAGCTGGGGACTCCTGACGTAATATATGTGTAATTGACACTCTCAAAGCATCTTTAGAGAGTGTTACAAAAGAAGAGGGACAAACAAGGATGTGGAAAAGATGGAACCAAAGGCAAGGCCTAAAACTATAGATGGGATCATATACATAGAGAGAGATAGACTTGCTATCACAAATCCTTGGGGTACAAATTTGTCTTGAAACTTTCTAGAAGCAAATGGGAAAGAGAACTTTTATCAGTTACACAGTGTAGGCTGACGGGGCCTACACTGAGAAGAGGGCTGCCAACAATGAATGTGGGGTTGAGGATGGCACCATGAAAGGACAGGTCTCCTCCTCAGAATTAAACGCTCCTCAGAATTCGATGCTGAGTTCTGCTTAAATGTAGTTGATTGAAAATGGTATTAATCTCTGCTCCATCCTGAATTCCCACTAAAATGGCAATAAAAGGATTTTAAAAGGAGAGGGGAAGCACATGCTTATAGGGCAAAGAGAACAGAAAAGGAGAAAATAGCAACAACGGTTAGAGTCAGGAAAGGAGATGGGTGAGGGATAACTGAGCAGATCTAAGTAAGATCACTGACTCCTGAGCCAGCCGTGAAAGGCTAATAAACAGAAGATTTGAAACCCTGGGGAACAGAAAGCATGAGGCATCTCTGGGGTGAAGGCAGCAGTGGAAACAGGGTGGACTGATAGCATTTTCATAAGCAGATCCTTCTAGACCCCTCCACCAGACTGCACAGCCTCATCCCAGGAGAAACCACAATGGGGGTCTCTGAACTGGGCACAGTTAAGGTCAGAGAAACAGAGGAAATGAATGAACTTGACACACTGAATGCTGAGCAATCCAGTCCTCTTTCCCACCAATGCCCAGGTACGTGGGCTTCTCTTTCCAACCAGACACCTAAGCTACTCAGGGGAATCTAACCACATCAGGAAGAAAGATCTGTAGGTGCTCCAGGTAGATAATCCTACAGTGAAGTCCACAGCCAACAGCCCACCCCTCCACCCCCC
Organism: Cephalopachus bancanus; assembly: GCA_027257055.1. Lineage (NCBI taxonomy): Eukaryota > Metazoa > Chordata > Mammalia > Primates > Tarsiidae > Cephalopachus > Cephalopachus bancanus. The sequence continues at coordinate 1,758,467 of JAPVLO010000336.1, read as the reverse complement.
ACACACACATGCACATGCATACACACACACACATGCACATACAGAACTTCCCGTCAGTGTTTTAGTGTCATGCTTTGAAATATAGCAACCAGGGATTGTCAGACATCTGAGAAAACCTCTGATATGAGAGGCAGAGGTCAGGAAATCCGACTAACTTCCCCATAGAACTAATGGTTACATTTTCTTTTTGAATTAACACAGTAATTGATTTCCTGCCCTTAAAGCTTGAAACTTACATTTGTCTTATCTGAGTTCCTTTCTCAGGGAACCAACCCTCAGCCCTATAATATCAAGAAACTGAAACTCATGAGATCACTGCATCAAGACAATGAGATGCCAGATCCCCTCCTGTTTAACCTCTTCTTTTCCTTACCTCTCCCTAGTTCCTGTTTTCTTCATTCCTGCCCCATTATATAAACCCCTGGTTTCAGTGAAATGGGGAGGTAGCTTGAGAAATAACTCCTGTTCTCCTCAGATACTATCACCCCCCCAAAAAAAACATTTTTCCCTGGCAATATTTGTTGCCTCTGAGATTGGCTTTCTGTGTGACAAGCAACAGGACCCCAACCAACCCCCTGGTGTTTGGCGATGGTCAGAACAAACAAATAAATGGAAAAAAAGTCGCTAAAGGAAACAAAGATTATTCAAGGAGAAGCAGTCTTCAAAATGATCATCACAGAGATCGAAAAAGGGAACAAGGATCAGAGAGTTAAAAGAACCAATTAAGAAATCCAACATCTAGGTAAACAGGAGTTTCAGAAAAAGAGAACAGAGAAAACAGAGGCAATGAAATTACCAAGGGGAAAAAAAAACCCACAGTGGTATTCTAGAATGGAAGTCCTGGAGATTCTAGATCGGAAGGGCCAGCAAATTCAGAAATGTGGACTTACATCCACATGTATGCAGAACTTCAGTGCGTTGAGGACAAAGAATAAGCCCAAAGAGACAGAATAAAACAAAACACATCTTACAATCACATGAGGAGTGCAGGCCCCTCATGGAAAGTGGCTGTGGCTGAGAGGATTTGGGTCCAGTGAAGGCTCACCTGCTGCAGATTGCCTGCCCCCTCCCAGGTGGAAGGGCGTCAGAGACTGCTGAGCCACATGGCAAAAATAACCTGCAGGGCGAGCCTCCAGGGAAGACCATGGAGAATCCCGCCCCCCCCACTTGTGCTGCTTGCCCAGTGGGAGAAAGCAGACGGCTTACAGGAGAGCAGCACCGCCAGGACTGGGTGCTGGGGGAGATGGCATCATGACCAGCAGGTAGAAGACACATAGCTGTGGCTCATGTGACCTCTGAGTGCTCTTGTTGCGGGTCCTTCCTGGTCGCCTTGTCTGTGAAAGTACCTCCTTGCTGGGATTCCCATGACAGTGCCTGTGAGGGACTTTCTCTGCCTGGGTTCTCTGCCTACATGTTCCCTGGTCACTGTTGGCTCATTTGCCCAGGGGTGAGTGATCAGCACTGAGCATGTATCAGTTGAGACGGTGCCCACCAGACTCCCCAAAGCGCTCCCCAGCAAATACTAGATGCCTCCTCAGAAGCAGAGAAGACACAGGGGCCACCAGAACGGAAACCACACCTCTTCTTACTGCGGCTTCCTGCCTCACCTCTGTGAAAGCCCACAGCTGCTGCATGGCCTCTCTTGCCTCATCACCTGCCTTTCTTCTCGCTCGCCTGCTTCCTTGCTCTTTCTTGAAGGAGCCAGGTATGCCCCCACCTGAGGGCATCTGCACCTGCTGCCCCCTCTGTCTCACACATGTGCTCTCACCCAGGCGCCACAGGACTCCCTCAGCTCCTCCTCACTGAGTATCACCTTTATGCTGTGGCCCACCCGACCTCCTCATTAAAAATGCAATCCCCGCCCCACATGCCCACCCTCCCATTTTGTAGCTGTGGGTTTTACTTACTGCCCCCCTGGACGATAAGTTATTAGAGTATGGGATTTTGTCTGCGATCTCCAGCCCCTAGAAAAGAATCTAGGGTGTGTGCCCAGAGAATATTTGTTGACTGACTAGATGAATGAATGGTGATGGGTGGATCAAACCTTCAGGTGATCAATAGATCGCTGGGTAGGATGAGCTATCTCTGCCCAGGTTGAGTGGCTGGCTTTGTGTTCCCTGTGCCCCTCCCCCACACCTTCCCCGGCACCCGCTTGGTCCGTCTGGCCTAGTCTCAATCTCTGTTTCTCCATTGTTGCCCAGCCTTCTCTGAATCCCCTCAGGACAGCTTTCCTCTTCACCTCAACCTCTATCACAGCCAGAGTCCCAGTCAGGGGCACCCAGTGCTCAGTGAAGAAAAGAGTGAGAATGCTCTCTCTTCCTGCCCTCCCTGGACAGCCCCAGGATGACCGAGAGGGAGAGGCTAAGATGCAAACTTCAACGGCAACTCTGAAGGAAGCTGCAGAGAAGGAGCATTAGCCTTGACAAAACTTCGAGTCTTGGCAGCTAAGTTCAAATCAAATGTGATTTTGATACCAATTCAAATATTCTAGGGAAAGAGCTAAGGGGTTTGCTTCCTGAAATCTTAAAAGGAATAGAGAAGACGGATGAATTCTAACGGCTGAGAATTACTGAGATGAGGAGAGATTTGGGGAATCAGAAAGAATCTACTTGGAGCAGGCCTCCCTTCCCAGGTGGCAAAGGCAGTGCCAATCACGGCTGCCATGGCAACATGTAGGAGCCAAATGCCAGCACAGAGAGGAGCCAAGCACTCCTCCCACAAAAGCGCCACGGCTATTGTTGCGGCAGGAGCAGAACCCAAGTCCCGTTTACAGGAGAGGACAAATAAGGAAAGGGCCAGCGCCCGACGGCGCGCCCAAAAGCGTTCTCAGCATCTCCAGGAACTGACATGCAGCTCCTCCGACAGATACCCCCTGCCTTCTGCTCCAGTTCCTAAAATTTAGTGGCTGAAAACAACTACCATCCGTGCATTATCTCTCACTTTTTCATGGATCAGGAATTCAGGAGGGAGCTTCGCCTGTCCTGGTTTAGGGTCTATGCTGCTGTCATAACTGGTCATTAGAGCAGCAGTGTTAGCTGAGCATCTCTCTTTGGGTCGCCACAGGGCGGGCTAGCATGGGCTTTCCACTGCATGGCCACTTCAGGGCAGTCCTACTGCTGACACTGTGGCTCGGCTCCAAAGCATGTGTTCCTGCTGGAGGCAGAAGCTGCCTGGCCCTTTCAGACCTGGTCCTGAGTCCTGCAGTCACTTCTGCCACCTTCGGCCTGTTACCAAGGAGTCACAAGAGGGGGAGATCAGACCCCACCACATGACAGGGCAGTGGCAAAGTTCTAAAGGGACATGCGAGACAGGAAAAGCTGTTGTGGTCACATGACCCTCATCCTAGGAGAGAAAAGTGGAACTGGGAGAGAAAGAAACCCATGAGCAAGTCCTAGCGTGACAGCTGAAGACGAGGGCAACTTTGGGGAGAAACAACAACATGGAACGTATTTTTAAGGACTCTAATTCTTCTCCCCCCAACCCAGATAAATAGTGAAGAAAACCCAGAGGAATATGAGTACTCATCAAGGAACGCGTGTGTTGTTTGAGTGAAACCGTCTAGGAGAACATCCCGCCATAAAAGAAACATGGTAAGGAGCCACTCGCCGCACGTGGCTCTTTGCCCTTGAAATGTGACTGAGCCAGGTGCAGAGCCTTATACCTGTAATCTCAGCACTTTGGGAGGCCAAGGTGGGAGGATCACTTGAGGCCAGGTGTTCAAGACCAGGCTGGGCAACAAAGTGAGGCCCTGTCTACAAAAAAATTAAAAATTACCTGCGTGTGACGGTGCGTGCCTGTGGTGCCAGCTACTCAGGAGGCTGAGGCAGGAGGATCACTCGAGTTTAGGAGGTAAAAGCTGCGGTACTCCAGCCTGGGCAACGGTGTGAAACCCTGTTATTTTTTTAAAAAGTGGCTAATGCAACTGAGGAACTGAATTTTCGCTTTTTACTTCTCTGTAATTAAATTTAATTTAGATAGGCACATGTGATTAATAGTTACCACATCAGACAGTCTGGAACTAAGTATCTCAGCCAAAAAAACAAAATTGTGGCTGAAAGAAGAGAAGAGGAAAGTGTGGAGACTGGCCCCTCTGAAGTCCATGCCCCGGCTGCCGGGACAGTTCTCTGCCTTGCCTCCCCACCCTCTTTTCAGAAGGAATTAGAGAGAAGTTCAACCTTCAGGTTTGATTCAAGGTTACAGTCTCATAGGGCAAACAGTAACTTAGTTCAACATTCTCCTGGAAGAGTTCATTAAATAAGTGAACAAAATAATGTACATACAGACTGGAAAGAAGGAGACACATTTATCACTAAAAAATAATAGTATAGCACAATTGATGAAAGGTTTAGCAATTATTAGAAACAATAAGTAAATTCACTAAGATAGTTAGTTATAAAATTAATATATCAAAATCCATACCTTTCTTTTATATAAAACATAAACAGCTTAAAAAATGAAAGAAAAGAGCTCATCCTCAATAGCAACTGAAAATATAAAAAGCCTAGAAAAAAATCTAAAGAAATGTAAAGGCCTTATGTGAAGAAAAACTATAAAGCTCGACCGAGACAGAAAATAATATGAAATAATTGGAGAGTCATATCTTCTTATTGAATAGGAAGACAAAGTTGTAAAGATGTCAATCCTCTCTAAATCGAAATTCTAATTGAATTTTTTGACAAAAAAACTCGATTGAACTTGACAAACGTATTCAAAATATGAACAGATACATCAATGGAAGAGAATAGAGAATCCAGAAATAGGCCCATGAATCTATGACTGTGTAATAGCTGATAAAAATGGCATGAAAATTGGGGAAACGATGGATTGTTTAATAAATGGTATTGGGGTAAATGTGTAACCATTAGGAAAAAAATAAAGCTGAATTCATTCTTATAATAAAAAGAAAAAATCCAAAAGCATCAAAATTCAAATGTCAAAAATGAATCTAAAAATGTAATAGAAGAAAACGTGGGTGAATTTTTTTTTTTTTTAATCATGGTGTGAGAAAAGTCTTTCTAAGCATGACATAAAGCCCAGAAGCCAGAATAGAAAACTCGTTTGACTGTAATGGTGTAAGACTTCAGTTCAGCAAAGCACCCATTTAAAGGATAAAAGACACACCGAAAAATCAGTTGCCATCCAGAAGCTAGACAAAAGTCAGATTTCCCCAAATTACAAATTACTCCCACAAGTCGTTGAGGAAAAATTACAACACAATAGGAAAACGGGCAAAATAAATGGCAATTTATCAGAGAAGAAATCCAAATTATCTGCTCAAAAAAAGACATGAAAAGATGCCCAATCTCACTATTAGTGAAAGATACACAAATGAAACCCAAGCATATTACACCCCCCATCTCTGTTGGAACGAGTGGAAAAGACTGGATGCCCGTGGCTGGTAGGGGGTTCGGGGAAGATGGGTGCAGAAACCAGACAGCTTTTCTGGAGGGTGTTGGGAGCAACTAGCGTAATTGTGGTTTCCAAAACATTTTACCTGGCAGTTCAAATTCTAGGAATTCATCATGTGTTCACACTTAGTTTAAGATGCATGCACAAGCATGTCCACTGAAGCCTTGCTTGTAATCACAACATTTGCACACACACAAAAACAAACGCCAAACGCCAAGAGGGAATTGGATGCCTCACGGTGGTAAGCCCACCCCGACATGGAGTAACACGCGCTTTGGCTTAGGAGAATGCACAACTTCAACTGTTCAGAGGGAAAAGGTTGGAAGCAGCACAGCCCTACTGTGGTTAGCTGTTTGGGTCAGTGCCCGGCAGCCCTCGGGGACTAATCCCTCCTTCCCTTGCTCTCCTCTCTTCCCTCCTCTATTTTGTGTGGGGTCCTGGTTGCCTCCTGACAATCCTGCCCCTCCCGAACTTGGTGTGGCCTGCCTCTGACCCTGCAGGTGGCTGACTCTCCTTCAGTAGCACCTCCTCCGGGATGCCTTCCCTGACTACAACCCTTTGTTCACCCCTCCATCTCTCCCTCAACACTCTGGACATTTTCTTGATAGCTTGCCACACCTTAAACTTTTTGTGTATTTATTTGTTTCATTGCTCCCTGTCGCTTTTTCCCTGATGCGGTCTCCAGGAGGCTAGAACCCTATCCAGCTAAGATAGCTGTCACGCTTAGAATTGGAAGAACAGCCCGTGTCTGTGAGGCCCACTCCCTGCCTGCACTTGCCTCTCTCTCCCCCGTTTCATGCCTGCCAGGCTGGCTTCTTGCTCCTCAAGGGCCCCGACACCTCCTCTCTGTCCCACCCACCCAGGCATTTGCCCTCCCTGGATGTCTGCGGGCCCTCAGGCTCTCTTGCTGGCTGGCTGCACATCTGACACAGCAGCCTCCGCTGCCCAGTCTGGTCTGCCAGTCCCCAGCTTCCCATGCCCTCCTCTGGTCCCCGCTGGCCTGACCTCTGCTTCTCCTGCCGGATCAAGTGCCGTGAGGGAGGACTTTGTTCTGTTGCAGTTGTGTCCTCTGCCTGGAACACTGCCAGGCGCCTATGTACTCACCTGGGGAAGTCTAAATTCAGCCTCATTTTTTCCAGTGACCTAATTGTCCTGATACCTTTTTTAAAAAATCCGTCTTTCAGTGGTCTGGAATGCCACTTTTATCCATACTGAATCCCCAGATGTGCTTGGGCCTATTTGCAGCTTTCTGTTGTGTCCCATTAGCGCATCTTTTTCTTGTCCAGCTCTGTCAAATGTTTCTCTGCCACGTCCCTGGGTCAGTCCCTTATTTACAGCAAATATTCATTGAACCCCACTCTGTGCCAGGCACGGGCTCAGGTGACAGCAGCAAAAAACAGGACAGATGCTGCCTGGTCCTCCAGAAACTCGCGTGGGTTCTCGAGACACAGCGTGATGCCATCGATGCCCGTGAAGGGGGGGGTGGGAGTGAGCGATAAAGACGGGTAGCATGGGGCCACAGCGCCTCAGAGAGAGGGAATAGCCAGCTCTGCATTTTTTTCTTCCTTTTTTTCTGAGTTGGAGTCTCACTGGGTGGCCCAGGCTGGAGTGTAGTGGAATGCTCACAGCCACCCCACTGTCAACCTGCTGGAGTCCAGCAATCCATCCGCCTTAGCCTTTCAAGTAGCCAGAACTACAGGCGCGTGATACCATGCCTGGCTCATTTTTTATTTATTGTAGAGATAAGGTCTTGCCAATTTGCCCCGGCTGGTCTCCAACCCGCAGGCTCAGGCAGTCCACTCGCCTCGGCCTCCCAAAGTGCTGGGGTGACAGGCCAAGGCCGGCCAAGCTCTGCATTTTCAAGAGCCTCCCAGCAGGAGTGTGGATGGGAGTGGAGCAGGCGTGGAGGCTGGGCGGTGAGCTGGTTGGGCAGGTGTGGGCTTCGGTGGGAACCAGGCCACGGTGGTGGCAAGAAGGCAGGGGGTGGGTGGGCTGTGGGAGACACTTGGAGGCAAACTACTGAGACTCTGTGACTACATCTGAAGGAAAGGAGAAGACGGAATCCACACTGAGACCTGCTTCCTGCCTGAGGACCTGGAGGGTTGGGAGCCATTCCCTGGGACGTCAGCAGAGGTGTCTTGCGGGAAGGGATTGGGAAGAGGGTGCAGAGCTAGGATGGAGAGTAGGGGGCCTGTGGGATGCTGGGGTGGAGATATCCAGCGGGCACTTAGAAGGACATCTGGCACTCGAGGTGAAAGCCAGGCTAGAGATCCAGGTTTGAGAGCCCATGGCCCCTACATGGAGTAGAAGACACCACCTTGGGGGAGTGTCATGCAACGATAAGAGGGCCTGGGACAGAGCCCTTGGGAAGCCCCAGCAGAAGAGTTGCCCAGCTCGAAGAGAGAAGCAAAGGAGGATTAGGAGGAGTTGATGCCACCGAAGCCCAAGGCCGCAGCAACGGCTGGTTGCCACTCAGTGACCTCACCCTAGAATCCCATCTTTAGTCGTGAACTTGGCTGCCCAGAATAAAGACTTTACCCAGGCTTCCTTACAGCTGGGAGCGGCCATGTGACAATGTTTTGACCAATGGGATATGAGCAGAAGTAGTGCATGCAACTAACTGGAAAAGTCCCCACAGGCAGGGGCAGAACTTTTTGCTCATGCTCCTTTGCACTGGCTGGAATGTGGGCATGATGGCTGGAGCTGCAGCAGCTACTTCAGACCACGAGATGGAAAGCTACATGTTTGAAATGGAGAGGCGAAGCCATGGCAGGCATCTGAGTTGTGCTGGTATTGGAGATGCTGTGTCAGCTTGATCTGCCTGCATGCACAGGACAGAGGACAATCCTAAGAGCACTCCTGCTCTGAGAACTTCAGGTGCAAGCTGCCCCTCATGAACTTGGTGTGGCCTGCCTCTGACCCTGCAAGTAGCTGACTCTGCTTTAGTTGCACCTCCACCAGGATGCCTTCCCTGACTGCAACTCCTTGCCCACTCCTCCTTCTCTCCCCCAACACCCCGAATGTTTCCTTGGTATCTTGTTACAACGTAAGCCCCTTATTATTTTGGGTTTCTTGTCATCACTATCAAACTAAAGCTTCTGAGAACTTAAGAGCCACTGGAATTGGTAACGACAGTCTAGGCTGGTGGCCCTAGGTAAAACAGGTTTAGGGGGTGGGTGAGGGAGCCCTGAATCCAGGCCGAAGTGGCTTGATGAGCGAGAGGTGAAGACAGTGAGTGAAGACACTCTTTCTACAAGTTTTTCTTGGTGGCACCAAGGTTTGGGAATGTGCCAGCTCTCTAGTCCATAACCTCCGATATCCCCACAACAGTCTCCTCAGGTAAACACGCATGCTAAATGAAAAGGACAGTCCCATATGCGCCCCCACCCCCACCTCACCCCCCCCCCCCACCCCCAAGACCTCCAAAAGAGTTTTCGGGAGACGCCACTGGCTGTGAAGGGCACAGAGTGAGCCAGCAGCAGGAGCTGGGGGAGGAAACACAGCATGCGGGAGGTGGAGAGTGTTCAGTGTGGATGGGGCCATTCCAGAATGCTGCCTGGGTCTTGGGCTGGGGCCATGGCGTGCCGTCAGAATGGCCGGTCCCTAGAGTCGTTTGTGGCCCCCATGGGGTGTCCTCGCAGGACGCTGCGGGGTGGCTGCCGCCAGCGGTGCTGTGGCGGCTGGATCCAGCCTGCATGGCCCCACAACCAGGTTCTCCCCACGAACTCTAGCGTCACGCCTGCCCCGTGGTCACCACTGCATCGGCCTGACGAGTACGGTTTATGCACGGGGAGATGCACACCACTCCTCCTCTGGGCCGGACCCTGCTGCGGGCCTGGGACCAAAAGCTGCCAGGCACCATCAAGCCCTCAGGGCTACAGTCCTGTCCACTGTCATCACAACACAGTGAACGGGCCAGCCAGCGGCCATGCAAGGAGCCCTGTGAGCCCCAGGAGGGGAGAAGGTCCCTAAGAGATGGCCCTAGAGCCCCGCCAGATTCAGATGTGGGTATTGTGACATCTGTTTTTCAGAGCACGTTTGGGTTTTCTGACCAGGTCCGGCCATCTTTCCCTTGCTTAGAGAAACAACAAACCTGATTTTCTCTGGGAGCTGCCCCTGCCGCCCACTCTCAGGCCATGTGGCTCAGCTCAGCCAAGGCTGGGCTGGACTTCTGAAAGGGTGGCATCTTCTTTCCTCCAAAGACCCGGTGGCGTGAGGGTGTGAATACCGGAGCTGCTGAGAAGGGAGTCCCAGGGAGCCGACGAGGCTCCCTCAGGCTCTCGGGGCTGCTGCTTAATGGACGGGTCTGGTCTCCACAGAGGTGCCCATCAGACTTGTCGGGCCCTGGCTCATCCCTTTGCAGCTGGACTGTGTGGGGTATTCTATCACTCATATCATAAAGAGAGCTGGCAGCATGGGCCACCACGGCAGTGGCGGGGGATAGCCATGCACAGTGCCCGGAGCATGCAGGGGACTCACGGGACACCCTGTGGAGGGGTGACCCTGCGCCAGCCTCCAAGCAGGTGCCAATGAGGGAAAGGACCTCACAGCACTTCTGTGAATACATTTTCAACTGTCGATTTCTACCAAGACAATGTAGTTATAATTTTACTTTTTGCAAGGATGATAAAAGACCTGCCTGTTGGACCTGGCACCTCCTAGTGTCGCAGGGCGTCTGGCAGGAAGGGGATCGGCGCCAAGAAAGCACTGTGGCAATGATGGAGGCGGCAGTGGCCTGAGGGGCGGGGGTGCCTGCCGCTCCCCAGGGCCCGCCCCACACCAAGCAAGCCCCGTGCGGGGAGCCGGGACTCAGAGACAAGGCAGACCCGGGATCTTTTCCTGAGTCACAAGACAGCCCAGAGTGGCCAGCCAGGACAACCGAGTCCCGGTGAGGCCTGAGGATGCGGCCCAAGGCCCGCAAAGAAGCTGAATTCCACTGCCACCTCCTGCCCTGCAGCCAGTATCTTAGCCAGGGGAGTCGTAGTGAGGAAGGCTGGGCTGCCTCAGCTCGTGTGAGGCTCTTCCAGCCACACCTGGTCAGACGTGGTAGGGGCCGCACACGCTGCCTGGGCTCTCCACGAATGAAGGGCTTCTTCCCTGCTGCCTACAGTGCGGGGGCAAAAGAGCCTCAGCGGCAGCCTCCTGAGAACCCCCCAAGAGGAGCACCCCCCAAGAGGAGCACCCCCGTCCCGTGACTGGCCCATCCGGGCACTTGAAGGATCAGCCAGCTCCCTGCTGGCGCCGGGCCCCTGCCAGGGTCATGAAGGCTGGCACTGCAGCGGCCTGGAGCTTGACACCCTCTGCCCATTCCTGCCTCCACCTCCGCGCCACGGACCCCGGTGAGCCTTCTGCCCACCCAGCTCTGTCTAACGCCCCCTTCCCGGAGGCCTGCACAGGTAAGTGCCTCGCCCAGGTCACTCTCTGACTCCAGCCCAGCAGAAGGGCCCTTGAAGGAGCCGTCTGACTTCCGTGGGTCCCCCTGTCACAGGCAGGCCAGTGTCATCTTTTCAGCATCTCCGGCCAGTCCCATCCTAGCCCAGGGCATCAGCAAGTCCTTAGCTGTGGCAGACAGCACCCACCGGGCTGGCAGGCACGCCAGGGTGGCTCCCCCTCAGCCCCAGAAGGTACAAGCAGATTTCTCACCGTCTGCCACTGCTTATTGTTGAAGGAAAACTCCACACCCCAAACATTTGTTTGGAGGGAATTAGATCATCACCTCCCCACTAATGAAGCCAGGCTGTGCAAACAGAGTGAGGGGGAGACGGCAGGTTGTCTGTCTCTCGGGGCAGCGGCCCAGAAGCTGGCACCCCAGGTGTCTCCAAGGCTCTGGGCCCGTGTGGCAAGAGCGTCCCATGCCACACTGGCTTGAAACGTCCCCAGGTGATGGTGCCTGGGTGGCTGGGAAGCCCAGCCTGGAGAAGAAGGCTCCCTGCCTCAGCCTTCCGGGGCCGTCCTGAAAGCAGCAAGCACCTGCCTTCCCAGACTTGGGAGCTGCCTCTGGCTCTCCCCACCCCAAGTCTCGGTCCACCCCAGTTCCTCTATGGGACAGGCGACTGCACGTTCTCAGGGGGAAGAACCCTCCTCCTCAGCCTTCGGTCTGGAGCCTCTGTAGGCACAAGGTTCTTTCTAAAATTGTTTTAATCGAGATGTAATTCGCATAACATAAAATTCACCATTTGAAAACGGACGCGTCAGTGGTTCTTCGTATTCTCATGACGTTGTGCGGCCATCGTTACCGTCTAATTCCTGAACATTTGACTCACTCCCAAAGAAACCCTGGACCATTTAAGTCATTCTTCATTTCTTCCTCCCTCAGACCCTGGTAATCACTCATTTACTGTCTGTCCCTAACAGTTTGCCTGTTCTGGAAATCTCATATACATGGAGTCACAGGACGGGTGGGCTTTTGTGACTGGCGTCTTTCACTGAGCACAATGTTTTCATGATTCAGTTCTTGGAATACCAAGTATTTCCTCCTTTTAATGACTGAATAATAGTCCATTGTATAGACATGCCATGTTAGGATTGTTTCTGCTCTTGTGGCTATCATGAATAATGCTTCTAAGAATACTCACATACAGGTTTTTGTGTTAACATACGTTTTATGCCCAGGAATGAAATTGCTGGGTCATATGATAACTCTGGGCTTAATTTTTTGAGGAACTACCACACTATTTTCCACAGTGGTTGTATTGTTTCATGTTTCCACCAACAATATGCCAGCCTTCTAATTTCTTCATATCCTCCAAAGCACTTGTTATTTTCCCTTTTTTATTGTCATAATCCTAATGGGTTTGATTTGCATTCCCCTAATGACCAAAGGAGTTGAGCATCTTTTTCGTGTGCTTATTGGCCATTTATATGTCTTCTCTGGAGAAATGTCTACTCAAGTCCTTTGTGTGTTTTTAATTGGGTTATTCATATTTTTGGTTTTTGAGTCATAAGGGTTCTCTATATGTTTTGAATACTAGACCCTGATCATATATATGATTTGAAAATGTTTCTTCCCATTCTGTGTGTTGTCTTTTCACTTTCCTGAGACTGTCCTTTGACTCACAGAAGTTTTTACTTTTGATGAACTCTTATATATTTTTCTTTGATTGCTTGTGATTCCAGGGTCCTATCTAAGAAATGTTGCCTAATTCAGGGTTAACGCAGATTTTCCCTTCTCTTTCTTCTAAGTGTTTTATAGTCTTAACTCTCATAGTTTTAGGTCTTTGATCTATTTTGAGTTAATTTTTGTACATGGTGTGAGGTAGAGGCCCAAATGTATCTGTGTGTATAGATATTCAGTTCCCCCAGCACCATGTGTTCAAAAGATTATTCTTTCTGCATTAAATAGTCTTGGCTCCCTTGCCAAAAATCAGTTTGCCCATAAATGACCATAAAATATTACTGGACTCTCAATTCTATCCATTGATCTATGTCTGTGCTTATGTATACCACACTTTGGCTTTGTAATAAGTGTTGAAAATGGAATGTATAGGTCTCCAAATTTGTTATTTTCCAAGATTGTTTTGGCTATTCTGTCTCCTTTATAGCTCCATAATGTACATGGTTTTTAATGAGGGTCACAAACTCAAATGCATCCGGGGTCAAGCAGGTTGTATAAGTTAGCAAAGCCTGCGGTTTCAAAGTGATATCCTAGGTCATGTTCTTTTGACACATACAACTCATTTGTATCCTAGATATATAGAAGCATGCTTCACTTCCACACAGAAGTATGCTTTCTCCACCTTTCCTTGCAACGTGCAAGGATACCCCCTCTCCTGGCCACCCTCGCCTTCAGGAATGGCTAAGTTCCAAGCACAAGACACAAGAGAAGTCTGCTGGGAGAGATGGGAGAGGGATCATATGAAAGGCAGGGCCAAGACTAGGATGAAGCCAGCGGGTACCCAGGGTGCCAGACTTAAAGAGACACTTGCCCTCAGGGCCCTATGAGTGCAAACGCCTCCTGAAATGTACTGCCCTGGGCGGCTGGCTGACCCCACCCCTGTCCTATCCTAGCCCTGCTCTTTTGGCCCTTGTTCTTCCTTCTCTGAACCATTAGTGTGATGCCCAGACTAGGCAGCCATCTGGTAGCACAAGACAGCAAGACTGAGGGCAGAGACGTCGTTGTACTGCCAAGGGCAGAGCGGAAAGGTGGGGAGGTGCAGCCTTGATCACGTTGTCAGCTGCTGCCCTTTCAAGGTTTTGGGTTCTGTGGGATAATCCATGTTTATTAGGATAATTTCTGGAGACCTTGAAAGTTAAGTTCTCTGTTGCTTTCTGCCAAAAGCATTTCTAGCATACCAAGTTATGGCAAGTCATATGAGTTTTCCATGGAAAGCTGTAAAACAGCATTTTTCAGTTTTAAAAATGAGTTGAGGACTTCCGCAAACTTAAATACCCCTGCTCCTTGAAAGACACTGCTAAGAAAATTTAAAAGTATCCAAGGACTGGGGAAAAAATATTTGCCAAATGTGTATCTGACCAAAGGCTGATGTCTAAAATATAAAGCAAACTTTTGTAACTTAGAAAAAGACAACAACTCAATACAAATAGATGAAAGAGTTAAACAGATACTTCACCAAACAAAGGATACAGATGCTCATAACCAGCAGTCCTATACTAAAAGAAAAATTAGAACAAGTCCTTTTAGATAGGAAAACATTATAAAAAATAGAAATATGAACCTACACACAAAAAAGAAAAGCATCAGAAATAGAAATGACATGAGTGAAAAAAATATATAATACGCACACATACATATATACACATGCATACATACATATATATACACATCCTTAAAAGGTAACATTTATTTAAACAAAAAGAAAAAAGAAAATACGCCTCTGAAAGATGCTCAACATCATTAGTCTCATTAGTCATTAGGGACATGCAAATTAAAACCACAACGAGCTGAGCTACCACTTCACACCCACTAGATCCGCTAAAATTTACACTCACAACACCGAGTGCTGACAAAGCTGCAAAGTGGCCGGAACTGTGACACAATGCTGGTGGGAAGGAAAACAGTTCAGCCTCTTGGAAAACAGTTGGGCCATCTTTTATACCACGCTACCTTGCAGTTCTGCTCCTAGGTGAGAGAAATGGACGCATGTGGCCCATGTACAAATGTTTGGAGCAGTTTTATTCATGACAGGCCCATCCCGGAAGCAGCCCAAGCGTCCATGGACTACTGAAGGAATTCAGAGACAGTGGCACATCCATATGATAAAATACTCCTCAGGTATAAAAAGGAAATAAATACTAATATATTCGACACCACAGGTGAATCTCAAAAACATGCTCAATGAAAGATGCCACTGAGTGCAGTGGCTTACAGCTGTAATCCCAGCACTTTGGGAGGTGGAGACAAGGGGATTGCCTGAGCCCAGGGGTTCAAGACCAGCCTGGGCAACTTGGTGAGACCTCATCTCTACAACAAACCAAGAAAAAACTATCCAGGTGTGGTGGCACATGCCTGCTGTTCTAGCTTCTTGGAAGGCTGAGGTGGAAGGATTGCCTGAGCCCAGCAGGTCAAGGCTCCAGTGGTCATGAGCTTGCCACTGTACTTCAGCCTGGGCAACACAGTGAGACTGACTCAAAAAAAAAGAAAGATACCAGACTCAAAAGTCTACATCTACTCCATTTACATGAAGTCCTGGAAAAGGCAAACCTGTGGGGATAGAAGTCAGCTCAGTGTTTGCAGAGGGCGGGGGCGGGGTGAGGAAAGTGATTGACTGCAAAGGGAGATGAGGGAGGTTTGGGGGTGAGGGCACTGTCTGTCCCTTGATTGCAGTGGTGGTTACACGATTGTACACATTTGTCAAAACTAAGGAGAAAGAATTCTACTGTATGTAAATTATACCTCAATAAACCTGACTTTTAAAAAAACATTCCAAAATAAGACTGAGGCTATTGATTTGTTGAATTTCTACATGCAGACACAATATATAGAAACATAAACGTTGGATGGTAAAAATAAATACATTGTGGTTTGGGGTTTAGTTTGATTTTTTAAAAAGGAGGGGGCAGCATCCTGCCAAGTGGAAGAAGCTAATAATGAAAGCCCACACACCGTACGTGACATTCTGGAAAAGACAGAACCGTGGGAGGCCGTGGGAACGAGAATCAGATCAGGGGCTGCCAGGGCCGGAGGCAGCAGACAGGCCTGTCTGCCAGGGGGCACGAGGGCAGTTTTGGGGGTGACAGCACTGTTCCGTATCTCACTGTGGCGGTGGTGGTGGTGGTAATGTGACTGTGTGCATTTTTCAAAACTCACTGAACCATACACTTCAAAGGAATAAATTCGACTGTATGCAAATTATATCTCCAATTATGTAAATCATATACACCTGACTGTTTCAAAAAGTAAGCTGAGTGAAAGAAAATTATTAGATAAATAATCATACAGGTGGCATGTAGATGTGGCAAAAATTGTGGAGGTGGTGTAAGAATGAACACATTTTGGGAAACACTTAGTCCTGACAATCTCTCTCCCTCATAAAAAGAAAAAAGTCGCTGAGGAAGGTGAATGAGTATGCTATTTTCTCCCATCTGATCTATATAATTTAGCATTGTGGTAGTTTGTCCTGGAATAGTTTAATTGAAATATCAATGAGAAAGCCCTGTGGGGACCAGAGCCAGAGGCACATGGTTGCTGGTGCCCACTCCCACCTCCTGCCCCACCCTGCTGTTGTCACTGTGTTCTCCAGGCTGGCAGGAGATCAGAACTCACAGTGAGGCCATGAGGGAGGGAAGAGGGAAAACTCACAGTGAGGCCAGTGGGGGGGGAAGAGGGAAAACAGGAGTGATGGTGAAGCCCTGGGGCCAGCAGCAGCCGGAAGCCCTCGCTGCACCTCCTGCAGGGCAAGAGGTGAGAGTGAACTCCAGGATCCAGAGAAAAGGCCCCTGCGGGAGGGGGGTCACCCAGTAGGAGCCATGGCCTCTGCAGAGGAACTCAGAGTACCTACTGCCCAGAGGGAATAAACCCCCCAGCCTCACTCTCCCCCCAACCCTGAGGCCTCATGTTGGCATCTCCAAGGCCAAGAGGAAGCCAGAAGATGAGAGATCCTGCAGGTGCCACCCTTCCTCAAGGACAGGCTTCCAGGACACAGAGCAGGCAAAGGAAGAAGGCAGGGAGCCCGCAGGGGCTGTGGAGAAGGCCTGGCACACTCCTCAGGGGGCTAAAGCGTTCAGTGTGATGAGGCCAACAGATCAAGAGACAAGGGCTGCTGAAGAGACGGTTGGTTCTACTCACAGATCCCTAGGAAGGGGGAGACGCACAGCCCAGGGCCACGCAGGAGGGCAGAGGAGCGGGGGGAACTGTGGGCAGGAGCTTTTTAGCCATAGAAACGAGCTGACGAGGTGGGGTGAGCAGGTTTAAGATGGGCCAGTTTGAATAATTGCTGGGACGCAGGCTTTCCCTGGGTGCCTCGTGCTGGTGCTGACTTTTGGGTGATCGTGGCAGGGGGATAGTGGTTGGGGTGTGGTTTCTGGATTGGATGGTCTGCATGTAAAAGGCTCTCTGGAAGGGGGGTTGTTTCCCATCTCAAGGAAGTGGCTAAGCCTGGGAGGGCGGACCCTGCAGGGTCAGCTAAGCCCAGTTATCAAAGCATAAGAATATAGAAGCGCAAAGGGTCTCTCTAAAACTGAGACTGCCACCTGGTCCTGGAAACATGGGGGAGGGAATGCGCGTTGCCAAAAGAAGTCATGAAATTGGTCAGTCCTGAGTCACGTTTTTGGGGCACTGGGGCGCCAGTCCCTGCTGATACAGAGCCTCAGGCAGTGTCAGCTCCACCCTCTCCACCTTTCCAAGACCAGGATCCACACACCTCTTCATTGGAGCCCTCCTGACTCCTGGTCCCACCACCCTCTCCAGCCACCTCCCTTCCCAGGTGCAGCCACCGCAGAGAGCTTAGCCCCAGCCACCATCTTTCCCCCACTCTTATCTCCAGTCCTGGTTCCCTCCCACCCAGGACAGTGGTCATCCGAGGACCACATTCCCCTTTAGACCTCCTCAGGGGTACCCGGGTCTCCACCCACCAGGGCCTGCATGTTGTAAGGAACACAGCTGAGAAGGCCTGGGCAGCTTCAGCTGGTACTTGGAGCTGCTGGGATCAGAGCTTAATGAAAGGAGAGAAGCTTCCACTTTGAGAAGGTGCGACTATATGGAGCCAGAACAGTCTCCGTGACTGTCCATGCCACCCAGCTGGGCATCTATTTGCAGGATGTAGGATGACGGACAGGGACAGATGAGGTCAAAGCAAGTGGGGGAGGGGGATGGAGGATGAGGGACAGAGAACAGGCTTCAGGCTACCTGGGGAGGAGAAGGGAGGCTGGGGTGGATGAAGGAAGAAGCCCCTTGCCAATACCTTCTTGGGCTTCTGCATCAGCTGGATGGAGCCGGCCAGAAGTCTCCAGCATGGTCACATTCTTGAGGTAAGCTCAGTTCTTCACCTGTGGCTCACCTGGGGCTGGGGCGAGAGGGCACAGGTGCTCATTCATTCCTGAGCTCTTGCACCCTCTGCTGGATCCCTCCCTCCACACAAAGGCACTTCATCAGTCCCAGGTGGGCCTCACACCCTCCTCCACACCCCTCTACAGCCTGATGTGTGCTATAGAGGGGTGTGGAGGGGGTGTGAGGCCCACCTGGGACAGATGAAGAAGACCCACTCCCACACAGTGCCCCCGGTAGACACCCACTCACCCTGCAAGACTCAGCTCAGGCATCATCTGGGGGAACCTCCTGGCCCCTCTTCCCAATTCCAGCAGCACGGCTGGGAGGAGTCTGTCTCTCTAAATCCCTGGGCTTCCTGTATTTCCCTCATGGCTACACCTTCATTTCTGTCTTGTAGCTGCTGAATTTCTGATTTCCTCATCTATAAAATGGGAATAATAACAATACATACCTCAGAGGTTTACTATGCAGGTTAAATGAATAAAAGTGCACAAGTGTTTAGAAAAGTGCCTGATAGGCCAGGCACAGTGTCTCAAGCCTATAAGCCCAACACTTTGGGAGCCTGAGGCGAGAGGATTGCCTGAGCCTGTGGGGCAAATGGTTAGACCTCGTCTCTACAATAAAAAAAAAAAAATCAAAAGATTAGCTGGGTGTGGTAGCACATGCCTGTAGTTCCAGCTACTTGGAAGGCTGAGGCAGAAGGATTGTTTGAGCCCGGCAGGTTGAGGCTGCAGTGGCCAGGAGTGTGCCACTGCACTCCAGCTTGGGTAACAGAGTGAGACTCCAACTCAAAAAAAAAAAAAGAAAAGAAAAGAAAAAAAGTGCCTGATCCACAGGAAATAATAAATGCTTGTTAATAACGCCTACTTGGTATATAGCTAATAAGTAATCATTCTTGCACAAGCCCTAGTCTTACAGAAGACTCTGGTATAGGGGTGAGTCAATGTTTGAGAAACGACCATGATGACCCCAGAGGCAGATGGCTCAAGTCCAGTCCAAACTCAAAGGATCATCCAACGTGGACAGCAGATGCTGACGTCAGGTGGCCAGGCTAGTGTGGCCGCCATGCAGGATGCTGTGGCTGGGATCATCTCTGTTGATCCCTATGACAACCACATTGGGACTGGATGGAGGAGAGTGAAGATGCTTTTGCAGAGCTGCCAAGGAGACCTGGGATGTTTGCCTGAGAATGGCCCGAGCCCCCGGCCCACATCCCCCAGCCCCTAGCCCCAAGCCCCAGCTAAAGGCCAGCAGGAGGGCCAATACCCCCACCCCTGTGTGTGGCCACAAAGCTTCATCTTGAGCCCAGCTGTGCAGCTCCAGGCTTAGGGGGGAGCTGAAATCACACCAAGGACTGAGCAGGGGGAGCCAGCCCCCGGTGCCTGGCAAAGCAGCATCCAGACCCTCTAATCACCCCACTCCCAGAATCTGGCCATTAACTCCCTCCAGGCACAGGAGGGGGAACTGCCACTCTCCCTGCCTGGCTTTTAGTCCAGCACAATTAGGACCCATTATTTCTGTCGTGTTGATTCTTGAAAAATCATTTTAAATTGTCGTCCTTTTTTTATGCTTTGGAAAAGGAAAGCGCCAAAGAAGATGAAAACAGAAAAGCATACCCGCACCCCCCGCCAGGCTCCCAATCCCCCCCTCAATCCCCCCATTTCTCCTGACCTGTTCCCTTGGCAACCGTCAACTCGCTGCTGCAATATTCAAAGGGAATCTCACAACTACACATCAAATGGGACGCAGGGGGTATTTTCAGTTGCCTGAGACTGGTGGACGGACAGACAGACAGACACCCACCCACCCAGGGAGGACGCGGACACAGAGAGACAGAGATGGACAGAGAGAGACAGAGACAGAGCGAGAAGAACAAAAAGACCCAGTACCAAGAGACAAAGACCCCCCAGGGAGACAGTGACGTGGGGGCACAGAGATTCAGAGTGGATGGGCAGATTGAGACAGAGACAGAACAGGAGCCAGACCGACAGACACTTGGAGCGACAGACAGAGAGAAACTGATGTAGGGAGAGACCAACCCAGAGAGACAGAGAGAAAGGACAGACAAATGCACAGTACAGTGGAAAGGAGATACAGAAAGAGGAGAGAGACAGATGGGGCTGGTGGGGAAATGGGGTGAGAAAGAAGAGGGGCACCCACAGAAGCAGGCAGAAGGGGGGCAAGGGCGGCAGAGAGGGCCGGAGGAAGGAGGAGGAGGCAGACAGGAGCCACACCACCTGGCCTGGGCACCATGGCCTCTGAGGGCACCTCTGGGCCAGTCGGCCTCCTCCTCCCTCCTCCGTTCCTGTCTGCTGTGCTGACTTGTCCCAAACCAGGTTCCTCAGGCATACCCTCACTTCCCTTGGCTTTGCTGATGCTTCTCCACAAACTGGCCTGTGTCCCAGGAGGGGCATGTCGCTCTGGGTGGCCACCCTGCTACTCCCTAATCCCATCACGCCTTCCTCAGTGGGAAGGAAGTCAATGGTGGAATTCCCCAAGGCACCTAGCAGGCAATAGGGAAGAGAGTCCCAGAGGCACCCCTCAAAGCACATGGAGAGGGACTCTCAGGAGGGCCTCAAGAGCCCCCACCCAGGTTGGGGATCAGGGTCAGTGCATGGACACCTGCAGTAGCTCTGCATTCAATGGCATCCACGTGGGAGGGAGGGAGAGGCCTGGACCAGCAGGTTTGCCCCTGTACCCTCCTCTCAGACCCTTGGCTCTGTACCTGAGCCCCCACTTCTGCCCAGCCCCCTGCACCCTACCTCACTCAAGCCCAACACCCCTTGGCTCTAGACATCTGGCATGAGTCTGACCACAAGAGGCTGTCGGGCTAAAGTAAAAGCAAAAAGGCTGAGGTCAGAAGTCAGGGGTCAGAGGGCAAGAGCAAATTCAGGTCACCCTCAGAGGGGGAATGACAGACAAACCTAGATCCCAGCACCAGCTCTGTCACTGACCACCACAGGGGAGTCACTTAGCCACTCTGGTCCTCAATTTCCACATCTATGAAATCAACAAATAGCCCCTACCCAGAGCACTGGCTGTAGTGCAACATCAAGATTGTTCCCGTGCATTAAGGAGTAATTCTGATGACAGACAATGACCGTCACGACAACGAGAAAATAAATCAGAACTTCTTGGGAGAGGTGAAGCTGGACATTTGGGTGAGGTAAAAAAAACTCAGAGCCCTGGAGCCAGAAGCGGGGAACTTGAGGAGCAAAGCAGGACCCCAGGGGCGGGACTGCAGAACCTGGGCCCGAGTGGCCTGTGGGGGAGAAGCTGCCAAGTTTTCGAAGCTATTTTAATGTCAGATCTTTGAGCTTTATTTTTTTTTTTTTTTGAGTTGGAGTCTCACTCTGTCACCCAGACTGGAGTGCAGTGGCCACTCCCGGCCACCGCAGCCTCAACCTGCTGGGCTTCGGCGATCCTTCCGCCTCAGCCTTCCAAGTAGCCGGAATTACAGGCATGCGCTACCACGCCCGGGTGATTTTTTGATTTATTGTAGAGATGAGGTCTCGCTGCCCAGGGAGGTCTCGAACCCGCGGGCTCAGGCAATC
Source organism: Cephalopachus bancanus (assembly GCA_027257055.1). Classification (NCBI taxonomy): domain Eukaryota; kingdom Metazoa; phylum Chordata; class Mammalia; order Primates; family Tarsiidae; genus Cephalopachus; species Cephalopachus bancanus. The sequence goes on along the minus strand of JAPVLO010000336.1, from coordinate 1,737,059 downwards.
CACTCACCTCAGCCTCCCAAAGGCACGGGATTACAGGCTGAGCCACCGAGCCCGGCAGATCTTTGAGCTTTAAATGTTGATAACAATTTCCACTTTTAAAGCACCTTGAAAGCCAAATAAAACATCCTAGTCTAAGTTGGCTGTTGTTGGCCAGTCTGCACCCTCTTCATGCAATGAACGGAGGCTCAGGGGCTTGATCCACCGGCAGGGGGCACCCTTGTCAGGGCTGCAGGGGCCCAGCAACTCGGAGAAACTGAGCAGGAGTGGGCATTCCCTCAGAGACAGATGTTGCACATCTGGCCCATCCCTGAGCCCCACGGCTCCTGCGCCGTGGAACAACCTCAGTTCTGCTGCAGCCCGCTGCCCCCCCGCTGCCTGTCCCTACGACACTGGGAACATACAGAGAGTGGTGGGTTCTCCCACGGTAGGCACAGAGAGAGGCCCCAGCAATCAGGGCTCAGGTCATGGGCACTGCAAAGTGTTGGGGGCGGGGGAGTCAAAGGCCATGGCTCTCAAATGGTTGTGTGTGTGAGGGGGAGGTTGTGACTGTCACCCTGAGGAATCTGAGTAAAATACAACTGCCTGGGGCCCAACCCTGGAAAGTCTGATTCAGTGGGGCCTGGGAGGGTGCATTTTAAGAAGCATCCCCTGGAGATCCTGAGAGATGTGCTGCAGTCTCTTAAGAAGACAGGTGAAGGGGGATGCTGGCATCCTGCTCCTTCTGGCCCAACCCCCATGGCTCCCCAGGACCTGCCGTCCCCTCTCCCCCCCCCTCGCCAGAAACCTGGCTCCCTGTTACCACTGCCCCCGTGCTGCTGAATCTGAGGAGAACATATTGAGTCCCCGTTGCTTGGTGACTCACAGGAGGAAGCCATGCAGGCATCTCCGGTCTCAGGAAGACAGGAATCGACCACACATCCCTCTCTCGCTGCACTTTAATGACCACAGCCTGTAACAAGCAGTGGGGGCTTCTCCTACCCTGCCCTTGAGGCCAATTTGGAAAAGTTTGTCTCGGGCTCTTGGTTTTCAGTAGAGGCTCTGCCCTTCTTGGTCTGCAAGGGTGAGTCCCCAGTTGGCTGTGTGTCCAAAGTCCCAGGAGGGTTTTAAAAACGAGGGCTTCCTGGTTTCTGCACGAGAGGCAACCAGCCGGCTCCACTGCCCAGCTCCACCAGCCTCCTTTCTGCAGCCTCCCCAGTGCATGAGGCTGCAGGGTCCTCGGGGTCTTCCACACCCCCTCCCCCACCCCAACCCCAACGCGTCAGTCACAGAACAGCCCCCATGGCTGCAGTTGCAGGACACATCCAGGCTGGGACAGAGTCCTTCCCAGGGATGCTTCCGCCAGAGCATGGAACCCTGGAGTGAGGGGTCATACCCTCAGTGGCGGGAGCTGCCCCTCAGGGCCCCTAGAGCAGGAGGAGCAGAGGAAGGGGTCAGCCCCAAAGGCATCGGGGCTCTTGGCCAACCAGCCCCGGTGCCCCAGCCTTCTCAAAGTGCCAGAGAAGCCCCAGTGCCCTCATGGTCAATTTCCTTTTTGCCCAAGCTAGATGGCATTCTGTCACTTGGAACCACATATATCACCCCAAACCTACTGACTCAGAAGTTTTGTATTTTTAACAAGTTCCCCAGGTGATTCTCAGCTGAACCACGCTTGAGAAGTGCTGATGTACAGCACTGCCAATTAGGCTGCTGGTGTTCCAGGCCTCGGCCTGTCCACACTGAAATCTGCCAGCTCCGACTCATAGCAGCCCTCTACCACTCATGCCCAGTCTCTGTACATCAAAAACCTCTCGTAGTCGTGGGGAGGAAGCGGGGTCTGGGGCTGGCGCCCAATCCCTGAGCAACCTGGAAAGTGTGAAGCCCCTGGAGGGAAGCCCCTAGAGGCCTTCTCTGGAGAGAAGGAAAGGCACAGACTGTGGAGGAAGGGGCTCTATCACAAGGCTGGGTCACAGGAGAACAAAGGGAAGAGTCTTGCTCTATCCACCCGCTGAACAGATATTTCCTAAGTGCCTCCTGATGGTATCCCAGATGCTGTGCTAGCCACGAGGGCCCCTGCGAGTGAGGCAGGGGCTCCCTGCTCTTGAGACTACGACTAAGTGGGAGGAGACGTGAAATAATCAGGATCGCCACCAAGTGAATGTGTGACTGGACGATGCAGGAAAGAAGTGAGGTCTCGGCACACGTGGAGACTTCACCCCCAATATCTATTCTCGCCTTCCTTTTCAGCTGCCTCTTCTGCAGCTAGATGTGGCCACATGAGAAAGTTCTCACCAATAGGATGTGGGCCGAAGTAAGTGCGTGACTTCTGTCTTAGTCTATCTGGGCTGCTATAACAAAATCACTTAGACCGAGTAATTGATAAACAACAGAAATGTATTGTTTGCAGTCCTGGAGGCCAGGAAGTCCAAGATCAAGGCATCAGCAGAGATGGTGTCTGGTGAGGACTTGGCTCCTCATGAATGGAGCCTGCTGTGTGTCCCCACATATTGGAAGGGGCAAACAAGCTCGCTCAGGCCTCTTTTATAAGGGCACTAATTCTACTCATAAGGGTACCTTCATGCCTTAGTCACTTCTAAAGGCCCTACCTCTTAATACTGTTGTTATACTGAGGATTCAGTTTCAACATATGAATTTTGGAGGGATGCAAATATTCAGATCATAGCAGCTTCCTTAGCTGTACCCTGTGGTAGGAGAAGTGAGCCTTTCCTTGTTCTGTCTCCCTCCTTCTCATTGGAATGGAGACGTGACGGCCAGAGCTGGCGCAGCCTTCTGGGTCTATGAGAGCACGCAACATGTTGAGGGTCACAGAGCAAGAGAGAAGGAGCCTGGGTCCCCTGGGGATGATGGGACCACTGTGGAAGTCCAACACTGCTCACCTTCAGGCTTCATTGACAAAACAGAGGAATAAATATCTTGCTCAGCCACAGCCGTCCTGGCACAACGGTGCTCTGAAGAATTAAAATGGGGGACTCATTTTGATGGGAAAGGAGCCTCTTTGAGGAAATCTCTTTGACTTGGGTCCCAAGGAGAGAGGAGGGAGAGCAGCTCTTAAATGGAAAGAAAGAATCCAGAGGAGACCGCAGAGGCTGGAGTAGAGAGAGGGGAGACGGGCTGCCAGGAGAGGGTCACAAGGAGCCTGTGGGCCAAATGAGGGGTCTGGAGCACTGAGAAGTCCAGAAGGGCTTGAAAGCAGGGGAGCAAAAGGGATGGCTTTGCTTTTGAAAAACACCCTTACCCCTCCAACTGGAACCCACCCCAGGTCTCTCGACTCTGTGCCACACCTGCATCCTCATCAGAGGGCACCATGAGCCCCCTTTGACAGATGAAGAGTCAGAGGCTAGGTGATTTGCGCAGGGTCACTCAGCTCACATGAGTTACAAGGGGGATTGGAGCCTGATCCACCCGGCTTTCAGACTCTGAGTTTTCCCTGTATTATGCTCCTATCCCAAGCTCTTATCTCCCAGGTGACCAGGATTCTGGTGTCCAGCAGGTCCCCCCAGAGGAGCTGCCATCTCACCCCTGGTTCCAAACTGCCTTAGAGATCATTGGCCTACCAAACATGCACTGCATGGATGGGAGACTTCAGCGCAGGAGAAGCAGGGTGTGCCCCAAGGCCACAAGATGCAGACCAAAAAGAGGGTGCAGGACTCAAAGATCCTTAGGGCAGTCCAGCACAGGCCAGGGAGCTGATTTGCAAAGCTGTCCCCTCACTGAGACGCAGACACCCAGCCCTGGCTCCGTGCAGACAGCCCATCTTCATGAAGTCTCCAGAGGGATGCCTTCACATCCGCAGACCCTTCTCCTCTCCCCCACATCATCCCAGAATCACGTGGCCAGGTGACTCACAGGTGCAGAAGATGTCACTGCAGGCCAGAAATCCAGAGAGGGCTGAGCTCTCTCCTTTCTTCTTACATAACCAAGAGGGCTCACCGGCATTAATTTTTGAGTGCCCAGGAGTCGGACACTCTAAGAGATGTGCAAGGTGTGGCTGCTGGGCCTTCCCTTGCCTGGGTTCCAGGCAGCATGGGAGAGATATGGCCAAAGAAGCAGAAAGAGGCTCAAGTCTCAGCCCGTTCATTTGAGGAGACCACAAATTCTCCTGAGACCCATTTCCTCAGAACCACCTGGTTGAGATGAAAGTACTTTGCAAATTAGAAAATGGTATGCTGATATGGAATCTGGTTATAATTAGGTGTAGCAAAGAGTTGGCGCCTTCATGGCATTTTAAATATAGAAAGTTTCCTCTGTCCCTCAAGGATCTTATCCGTGCCAGAATTCGCACAATTATCAAGTCAGCCCCCAATTACATTATTGCCCATCTCGCATCTCTTCTGGGAAATGCAAACTCTTGCTAAAAACAATAAAACATCTTCTCCTTAGTCATTCATACTTTCGCATAAGTGGGTTAGCACCCATCTCTTCTCTGAGGGGAGCCTCAAGCGGGAAAGGGAATTTTATTAGGGAAAGGCTGATGGGAAGGTATCATTATGGAGCAGGGACAGATGTGCTGAGGTGTTATTTCCAGAAGTTGAGGTCAGCCTGGACACAGCTGAGACCCCTGGCCTTGTAAGGCCTGGGGGTAAAGAAGCACAGAGGAAGTATCTGGGAGAAGGTTGGCTGCCTCCCGGTGCTGTTGCCTTTCTTTACCTTTAATCCCTCTCCTCGCAGGCACTGACTCACAACCTGCAAACATGCTTAGTATCCTCCCACCCAGAGGACTTCCTCTGCTTCTCTTCCAGTCCCTGTATATCTGAGCAGAGAGAATGTGGGCTTTGGAGTCCATCGTAAGCTCCCTCTTGACTCTACTACTTGCCCCCAAAATGACTTCAAAAAGTCATTGTTTTACTCATCGTTGTACCTCCAGATCCAAGCACAGAGCCTGGCACGCGCACACGCGCACACGCGCACGCGCGCGCACACACACACACACACACACACACACACACACACACACACACAAACAGACTCCTAAAACACTCAGGCTGGATTCTCCGAGCTTCTCTGTCCTCACCGGCAAAATTTCACCAAGGAAAAGCACAGTAATAATATTTATTGATACTAAAGTATGAATGACTAAATGACATTTTAAAGAGAGAGATGTTTGGACTCAAAGGGGCAACATAAGAAACTCTTCCTTGCAGGGCAATGGGGGAAGACTAAATGAGATTAGTTATGTAACAAATATATAGTAAGCACCTACTGTGTGTCCCACTGTTCTAGATACTGGGATTAAAACAGTGAAGAACAAGCAAATTTTCTACGCTTGTGAAGCTGACATTTAGTGTAGAGGACAGACAATAAACCAACAAATAATAACTCAATATGTAATATAAAGTTAAAGCATTGAGAAAGATTAAATGGAGTGTGTGATGGTGGAGCACCATTTTAGATAAAGTGGTCTGGGAAGATCTCTAGGAAGATGTGACATTTGAACAGAGACCTAAATGAGTGAGCCACACAAATATCTGAGGGAAAAGAAGACTCAGGAGAATAACCTCATTAGCCTGGGGTGAACAAAGATGGTTTGAGTGATATACAGAAAAGCTTCAGCCATAAAGAATATAATTGGCCAGGCTCAGCCTGTAATTCCAGCACTTTAAGAGGCCAAGGTGAGAGGATTGCCTGAGACCGGGGGTTTGAGACTAGCCTGGGCAACTTGGCAAGACTTTGTCTCTACAATAAATCAAAAAATAAGCCAGGCATGGTCGCACACATCTGTGGTTCCAGCTACTTGGAAGGCTGAGGTGGAAGGATTGCCTAAGCCCAGCATGTTGAGGCTGCGGTGGCCATGAGTGTGCCACTGCACTCCACCCTGGGCGACAGAGTGAGAATTCAACTCAAAGACAGACAGAGAGAGAGAGAGAATATAATTGGTAAGTTGGACTGCATTAAAGACTTTTCATCCATCAGAAGGCACCATCAGGAGATTGAAAATGCAAGCCACAGAGTGAGGAAGGATATTCAAAACATGTACATCTGTCAAAGAATTCATACCCAGCATAGAAAGAATTCCTGCAAAGCAATACAAAAAGACACCATTCAACAAAAAAATGGGCAGGATTTGGGCAGACCTTCATGCAAAAAGATATCTCAACAGCCAGTAAACATAGGAGAAGGTGCTTGACTTCACTGATCATCAAAGGTATGCAAATAAAAATCCCAATGAACTACTACTACACACCTCCAGAATGGTTATAATGAAAATGACAAAAAAAAAAAAATGCCATGTGTTGGAAATACTGGAACACTCATAGGCTGCTGGTGGGAGAGTAAATTGGTACAAGTGCTTTGGAAGATAGATTTGCAGTATCTGTTAAAGCTGAACATATGTCTCCCCTATGACCAAGCAATTCTACTCCTAGGTCCAAAGCCAATTGAAAGGCACACCTACATTCACCAAATAAGTATACAAGAAGGTTAACGGCAGCATCATTTGTGAAAACCCCAAATGAGAAACTAGCTAAATGCTCTGTAATGAAGAGATGGATGTGAAGTATGGAAAACCAGGACAAGCTGGATACTACAAGGACGACTGGTCCCATATTGGTCTCCCTCTCACCATACCCCAGACTCTAGCTTAATTGGTAGAGTGAACTGGCACAGGAATTAAAGAAAGTGACAAACCCCGAATGATACACATCTAATGGAAAGAAGGAAAGTTAAAATCAGGAGTGATAGCCACTTCTGCTTTCCAAGTTATGCAGCACAATTTAAAACAGCAAGAAAACATGTATCATTTGTATGCCCTTCCTTTGATGACAAAAAATTGTTAAAAGATAGAGGTCTGGAGAATATGGCCCTAGTTTGGCAGATAACATGGTATGTCTCTGGATGTGAAACAGTAGGTCTGTATTAAGAAGAGAGAGGAGAAAATCAACCTGCCTCTGTGTGGAAATGAAGTTGGGGGAGCCAAGGGATGGGATCCCAGAAAGGAGAGACCTGGCTAGTTTGTGGAAGAAGGTGAGCAATGTCATGGAGGTCCTTCTTGGGACATTCAAAGTAGTCTTGACTTAGGGAATGTCTTATGTTTAACTTGGGGCTCTTTTCTTGGAGATACTGTGACATATCCCTCCTCAATCATAAATCTTCAGTCAGTTTTGTAACACACCCACCTGCCTGGTGTAAGGAAAAAGAGAATGTGTCATACATTAGGAGCTATCGAAGGCAGAACAGAGACAGCCCATATGGCTGAGAGAGACAATCCAAAAATGGAACAATTTCAGTTGCAACAGAAGCTCAGAGTTAAGAAGGAAGTGGAAAAATATACACCTCCTCTAAAACACCCAGAGAATCTGGGAGAAAACTGGACCTCTCCAAGGACAAGACATCTCAACTGACATCCAGATTACACCCATGTAACCTAAACTATTTCAAAGCATAGAAATAGAGGAAACATTTCCAACCTCATTCCATAAAACTCGACAAAAGGTACATGCAAAACTATTTTTATTTATAAACAGATACAAAAATCCTGAATAAAATATTAACAGGCTAAATCAAGTAGGCCAGCAGAGAATAATACGCCAATATAATGCAAGGACATAGGAATGCAAGGATGGTTCGGTATTAGCAAATCTGTTAGTACTATTTATGTTACAAAAGAGAGGTCTTTAATTATGTTTATGGCTACTAAAAAGGAATTTAATAATATTTAACATCCATTAGTGACTTTCTAAAAAAATCTTTCAGTAAACAAAGTATAAAAGGAAACGTTCTTATCTTTGATAGAGTATTTATCAGAAACCAAGTAGCAAAGGTCAGATGTCACAATGAATGGCACAGGGTATTCTATTTGGGCATTGCTTCTTCCAGGAAGACCTCATATTCTCCAGGGTAGAGCTGAGTCCAGTGTCCTTGTTACACATGTTTCTTCTCCTGCCTTGTTTTTCCTCAGAACTTTCTGATAGACCTTGTCCATCTTGTTCATATTTGTATTTCCAGGGCCCAGAGCAACTTTTGCCACAGATCAACTGTTTAATAAATGCTGAATGAATGAATAAACAGAAACAAATTAAAAATACTTACTATTAACACCCTATTCAATATTATCCTGGGGATTATAGATAGGGTATATAAAAAAAAGAAAAAATCATGAGATGTAAATATTAGAAAGAAAAAGATAAAAGTCAAGTTATTGAAGCTAATATAAATATCTACCTAAAAATTCAAGACAAAACTTCAGAAGGACATTCAGATATGATATTCATATGAAAATACATTATTTCCAGAGGTTATATACAAGTCAGGATAATACTGGTCCCTAGGGTTCCCAACTCAAAAAGGTTTAAAGCAAGAAAGTTTAGGGCTTTTATTTGGGGTTTTTCTGGCTCATTAACCAGACAGCTCACTGATGGTTCCATCTTAAGCACAGCTAGCATCAAGACCTCCAATGATACCAAGACATCTTTTTATTTTTCTGTCTTTCATTATCTCTGCCTGTCTATATCTGGCTTCATTTTTCAGAAAAGATTTTTACACATGTCAGAGAAAATGGCCACTAGCAGCACCACAGATAATCTCAGCAGGAAAAGTGCTTCTCTCTCACCATATCAATATATATTTCCAGAGAGAATTGTTGCTTCACCTTGATTACATTCCAACTGCTGGGTCAGTCATCTTCCAAGCAAATAGGTCATCATCAGTAGTCCACTCAGGATCATGTGACTATCCCAGTGACACTGTGAGTATGTGTGTGCATGCCAGTGGGGGGAAGGGTATACTTTGATTGGTAGGTTCATAAGGACCACATGGAATGGGACAAGAGTTCTCTCAAAGCAAAGAGTGCTATTATCACCAAATAAGAGAGGTAGCAGGCATTCTGAAACACAAAAAAATAGCTGCAACAGCCCACTACAATCCACCCCTTGGCTGCTCAGAGGAAAACACATGCTTCTCTCCATCCATAAAATCCCCCAACAGTTCCTTGCCTAAATTATGCTTTCATCCCACATAAGTCCAAAATACATTTCCCAACCCAAAGGGAGACAACCCAAAGTCACATTGCAACAATGTCAGCAGCTCCTAATCCCAGATCACAAAATAATATACATTCCTCTAAATATGATCTAGATATGACTTCTTGTCTGACAAACCCTGCCTTAGTCATGAAGCAAAATCCCTTCACACACCTTGCATAAAATGTTTATTAATACATTTAGAAGAAGTGAAGATATACACCTTCCTTTCATCCTCACCACTCCTTCAGTGGTGCCCTGAGAAGGGTGGCCCTCACTCCATCATCATGTTTACTAATCTCCTTCAGGGTGTCCACTTGCTGTTTGGCCTACCACTGAATTGTTATTTTAATGATTTTATCCCTGAGATCTATAATTGGCTCTTTTTCATACCGCTGTTATTTTATCCCTGTGCCTCTGAAGAGGCTAATTCTATTCCTTTTACGTTCTTTGTGCTGTTAACTGTGTCTCCTTGGGTGTTAGTTCTCGAGCTGTTGAATGCCACATTTCTGTCATGGTTACAGATTTCTGTGCCAGGTTGGTGATTCTGGATGGATACTCGTGTTTGTATACAAGATTCCTAGCTTGCTAGGTTGCTTCTGTTTACTTTGGCCACTGGGTGGAGAGCAGGTGACCTGCCTGGGAGCCCCTGCTTTCTCTCCTATTCACCTATCTCCTGAGGACTCTCAAATGGCCACTCCACGTCTCCAGCCTGAAGGACCTCCTCAGGCCTGCCTTCTTAACATGGAGAAGGAGTTTCTGTCAGCTGCTCAGAATCTGGCTCTGCACCCAGCCACCTGAACAATTGTCCCCAGGCCTCTTCTTCTCCTGTGTCTACAACCCTTGAGTTTAGGAGGCCCCAGGAACCCTTCCACCATGGGCAGCTCACATTTGGGATTTTTCACCAATCTAGTCCTCTCTGTATTCTGACTCTCAGGACCCGCTCAAAGTGTCTGCTTGTTTGTGTCACTTTTTAGTTATTATTTTTGAGAGAAAGAGAGGAGAGGAGAGGGAGGAGAAAGAGAAAGGAAGGCAGAGATTGAGAGAGACAAAGAGAGGGAAGGATATTTTCTGTCATTTCCAGGGATTTGGAGCAGGAGGAGGAGTTGGGGGGAGGGGTGTATGCTTAATCTGCCATCTGTATCTTTTCCTTTTTTATCCCCATATAAAAGTATATTACAACAGCTGATAATAAAGAATATGTATAGAATAAAATTTAAATAGAAAACTGAAAATAAGGACTGACAAAAGGAAAAGGAGCAAATATTTCAATCATAAGGGTTAGGGCTTGCAGCTGTAAACTTCCCAGCGGCCAGAGTAAAGAGTGGAACTGGACTGTCCAGACAGTGTCTGGCTGTCTTGCTGTCCTCAGCACTGGGCCGATCCTAACCCGAGTAGTTCTTCCATAAACACTTGGTAAAGAATGCATTTATCCACTTGATTCTTCATCAAGCAACACAGACCTTGTTAACTGGAAAAAAGGGCATCAAATTTCATTGACAATGATAATATTTTTCCTGCGTGTAAAAATAAAAGCCATTATCTTGTGGAACACATCACGGATACTGCCTTTAACTGCTGCTTCCAGAAAGCACGAAAGCATAGTTTGTGTGAGCAGTTCAGAAATGACCTTCAACAAAACCCAAGAGCTTAACATTCAGACATAGTTGTCCCCAGGCCTCTTCTCCTATGTCTATAAGCCTTGAGTTTAGGAGGCCCCAGGAGCCCTTCCACCACGGGCAGCTCATGTTTGGGAGTCTCCACCAAAGGAATCCCAAGGGAGGTCATTCTCTACCCCGCACCCAATGGTTCTTCCTCAAGGCTGCCCTCCCCAGTCTGGTTTGGGTGACCAGCGGAGCAGGAGAGGACAATCCTGACCACCCTACCTCCCGGGACACCTCTCTGACGAAGTCAGCTGTTTCTGCCTTTTTCAGGACTGAAGATGCTTAATTCCATCTAGCTGAGTCAGGTCCAGCTGAAGGCCACTTGTATCTGCTCCCCTGTGCACCTGCCAGGGACCCCAAGGCCCTGGGTGCAAGTCCCGGCACTCCATGAGCTTTCATAAATTCACTGTCTCCCTCCTTCTTTCCCGTGCACCCAGGAAGGTTGTGCGACCCTCCTTGGTGCCAGGCCCGGTGCTGGGCATGAGACACAGAGAGCCCAGAGACAGCCTGGACCTCTCAAGATCCACGAATAAGGAAGGCTCAGCTTCCTTATCTGTAGAATGGAGATGAATTGTCAGCCAGTGCAGAATTACCATAGCAGTGATGATTGACAGGCATCTGCTCTCATCCAAATGTTCAGGCCATGGACTCAGCTTCCTAAGTCCCTGTGAGGTAGGCGATCGCACACTCAGGACCTCGTCCCCCGGAGATGCTCCACTGCCTCCTGGGCCACTCGGATGAGGGAATAATTGGGAAAGTGGATTCCAGCACCCAAGGGGGAGGACTTCAGTAAGTTTTGTTTCTTAAGGTAAACATTATTTATTACTGATAGTTGTCTCTTTGAAGATTAGGTAGCAGTCTTCTCCTCAGTGAGGAGAGGGATGCTAATCAGTTGATCCTCCTTCAAAGCCTACTAGAGATGGGGCTGCTGAACTTTGCAGGCGGCAACCTTAAGCAGTGGGGATCCCCCAGGGTCGTCCTGGGGACACGTTTCAGCACAACCTTTGGCTGTCTCTGAGCTTATCTTGGTCTCGATTTTTCCCAACTGTAAAATGGGCATCACTGTTCCTGTGCCTTAGGTATGCTACAAGTGCAAATACAACTGCCCACCTGGAAGCTCCACCTTCTGGAAAAATGTGCTCCCCTAAAGTACACATGTCTCCTCTCTCCCGTGTGCTTGTCCTTCTCTCCCTTCTCTCCCTCTCCAAAGAGGCAACCATGGAGCGCAGCATGTGGGCTGCTGTGGCCCAGGCTCATAGGACGCTGAAATGGTACAGTCCTCTAGTACAAATCCTGGGGAGATTTGTTCTTCAATACACTGTGCATTCATGTGACCTGGGGAACATTTGAAGAAAGGCACATTTTTAAAGATACACAGTATATATATGTGTGTGTGTGTGTGTGTGTGTGTGTGCGTGTGTGTGTGTGTGTGTGTGTACATTTTTAAAGGTACACACATATATATTTTAATGCTTCAAATGTGAAGCATTAGGGGAAAATGCCCAGCAAAGACTCATTAGAACACTTGTAGACTTAAGAATGGAAAGAGTGGAGCCCACCCAGATGTCCACCAACTGATGGGTGAATACAGCGTGGTCTATACATGTGGTGGAATATTATTCAACACTAAAAAAGGATACATGTGACACTATAATGAACCGTGAAAACAGTATGGTGGGTGGAGGAAACTAGGCACAGGGGAGATGTATAGAGTGTGAAGTGAGTTCCACGTACGTGAAATGTCCTGAGCAGTGAATCCCTGAAGACAAAGTAGATTGGTGGCTGCCAGACACTAGAGGAAGAGGGGTGGGGCACGGCTGCTGATTGGTGTGGTTTCTTTGGGGGGGGTGACATGTTTTAGAATTAGATATTGGTGATATTTGCAAAAGACCACTGGATTGTTTATTTTTTAAAAATGATTTTGAGGAATGTGAATTCTATATGAATTAAAGTGTTATTAAAAGGGCTTATGTGGTATGGCCCTAGTATAATTGGGTTGTCCTCAAATTAGCAAAAGATTAACAGAGACACAGAGAAGCTGATGTCTCTGATATAAAACATTTCTGAATTACCTCCTGCATTATGGAAATCAATCCCAGGACTGTTTAACTGTTTAAATATCCAGCAGCATGTCAATAAATTTGTTACTGTGTAAGTGTGTGTGTGTGTGTGTGTGTGTGTGTGTGTGTGTGTGTGTGTCTGCCCTAGGCCAAGCCCTGACTTAGACTGTGAAGTCACGCCAAAGCGCACCCAGGTGCTTGCAGCAGGGATGAATTCCGACTCCCGTCTGGCCTTTCCCTGCTCAGGGTTCCTGCCCCTTGAGGGCCAAGGCTCTGGAGACTTGGGAGCACTGGGTCCTGCATCATCACTTGCCCATCCTGGCATCTCTCAGGCTGCCTGCTACCCACTTGTCTCCAGGCCTAGGTCCCTAGATGGCTCTGTGCTCTCCTCACCCAAGCCCAGGGCATAGCCCCTCGAATGGCGTCATTGCTCCTGGTGGGCACTAGGACCTCTTCCTGCACCCACCCTGCCTTCTCCACCACTCCTGAATCATGCTGTCTCCAGGGAATGCTGCAAATACAGCCATGTCTCTGGGTCCCCCCAGTCCTCCTGTGGCTCCTATCATCCCTGCTCCCCCGACTCAGCCCAGAAGAGGGGGGCAGGGCATAGACCCACTTTCTCAGGACACAGCTCAAGGAACAGAGAGAAGGACCTTTGTCTCCTCATGGGAGGGTGCAAAGTCACCTTGCAAGGGGTAAGCATATGGAAGAAAGGCATTTGTGACCATCTTTTGCAAATTACCACAAGAAGAGAAGAACTTGAGCACCATGGGCATGTGTCTGGAGGGTACCGGGAGGACATCAGGAAGGTTGTCTGTCTGGAGGGCGCCTGGAGTATTATCTGTAGGGTACCCAGAGGGTTACTGTCTGGAGGACACTGGAGGGCCTAGGGCACACACAGACACACACACACACACACACACACAGGTCCTCCCTAGAGGGAACCTGGAGAGTTACCTGGAGAACACCTGGATTGCTGTCCAGAGAACTCATGGAGGGTTATCTGAAGGGCACCTGAAGTGGCATCTAGAAGGCACCTGCGGGGAACACCTATGCTGTTGACCTGGCCTGGCCCACTGTGGAACTGGGCTCCTGTTTCTCCCTGCACCTGGGCTGGTGACTGACTGAGCAGGATTAGGGCTGGCAGGCCATAGGTCTTCCAACCCTGAGGACAGAGATGAGCGGTAGGACCAGGGCACCCGCTGGCCGCACTGATTCTGCTGAGGGTGCAGAGGCTTGTCTCCCTGGGGGCAGCCCAGGGCGCAGCCTCTCTAAAATCACACTGTCAGCCAATTCACAGGCAGAAATCCTCTGCTTCAGGCATTTGCATCCAAAGCGATCCACAGCCTACGTCCCCCCCACAGAAGGCTTAATCTGCTGGCACTGGGGCTGTGGGGCCGGACAATTAATTGAAGATCCCACAGAACAGCCAGCTCTCATTAAGTCCCGCATCAGGTGGAGGGGCACTGGGTGGGAGCGCCTGTTGCGGGTACCGCACTGCCTCCCTAGCCAAGCATTTTCTCTTCTATTATCTCCATCGATCCTGGCCGTGGCTCTGAAAGGAGGGGATTATTATCTCCATTTTGCAAGTGCAGAAATGGAGACTCAGGTTAAGTTGTGTGTCAATGCCAACACCCATACCAGACGCACTCAGACTAGGGGCCTGCAGGGCTTGCTGGGTCTCCCTGGGGCCAGGAGCAATGAGCTGGAGTGATGCCAAGCAGACCACATGGGCTCTACCTCCCAGGGTTATGGAGAACTAGCCCAGTGGGGTTCTAGAAAGCACCTGGGACCCTGAGCTGCTACAGGGGTGTAAATTACCTTCACGGAGGCAGAATTTATTATTTTCTTGGGGGAAAGAAAGAATCCCCTGGCCATGGCTGGGCCTAACTCTAGGTTGGCTGCTGCTAAGGCCCTTCCTCCCACCCTCCCAGGGTGTTGACATGCTCTCTAAAGACAGTCACTATAGCCCCCATCCCACCTACTTTTCTTTCTTTCTTTTTTTTTTTTTGAGTTGGAGTCTCAACTCTATCACCCAGACTGGAGAGCAGTGACCACCGCAGCCTCGCCCTGCTGGGCTCCAGTGATCCTTCCGCCTCAGCCTTCTGAGTAGCCAGAATTACAGGCGCGTGCTACCACGCCCAGCTGATTTTTGATTTATTGTAGAGATGAGGTCTCGCCAAGTTGCCCAGGCAGGTCTCGAACCCGCGGGCTCAGGCAATCCACTCACCTCAGCCTCCCAAAGCGCAGGATTACAGGCTGAGCCACTGAGCCTGGCTTGCTTTTCTTACAAATGACCATGATCTGGGGGGTAGGGAGTTGCAGCTGCTTAAACCAGTAGACAAGGCAGAAGTGGTGCCATGTAGTTCCCGAGGCTAGGTCATAAAGGTGCCATGGTGCCTGCGCCCTGAAGCACAGCCCTGAAGTTTAAGATTAAGACTTCTGTGGTGGGAAGTAGGCCAAATCACCATGTTGGCAATCCCATTGCCCAGGGCCCCCAGGGCAAGAGGAAGCCCAGCTAGCCCAGGTGCTGAGACACATGGAGAAGCCCTGTGACCACCAACAGAGACTCTGCCAGCCCCACTGCCCTGCTCCTTCGTCTGGCAAGATCTACACTGGGGAAGTTGAGCCAGCCTCACCCAGCTGAGCGCCTCCTGTCAGAGACAGCAACATGATGCTGTCGTCTTAAGTCACTGTATTGGAGCCGCCTTGTCATCCAGCAGTAGACCCTGGGAACAGTACCACAGAGAGGGAGGGACAGACAGGCCAGGACAGTGGGATTCCAGAGTGAAAGGGGAACAGGTACTGCACAAGAACAGAAGCGGATGGCCAGGCGGAGAAGAGCCAGGCCTCAAAGGGGAAGCAAGCCTCCTGAGAAAAGTCCCAGAAGCTGGTAAGGCCTGCCTGGCTAGAAACTGCTCATGGTCGGCTGGCTCCCCAGGAGTCAATTTGGAACAGAGGTTCAGTTTGTATCACCACAGATCTTGAAAGTCAGGCCTGGGAGTTGGCTTGCAGCCCAGCAATAGAGAGTCACAAGAGTCTCCAGCCAGAGGGATGGCAGGCCCACACTTCAGAAAACGCATTCCAGGCTGGGCACGGTGGCTCACGCCTCTAATCCCAGCACTTTGGGAGGCCAAGGTGAGGGGATCACCTGAGCCTACGGGTTCAAGACCAGCCTGGCAACTCAGCAAAACCACATCTCTACAATAAATCAAAAAATTAGCCAGGCGTGGTGGTGTGTGTCTGTAATTCCTAGCTATTTGGAAGGCTGAGGTGGAAGGATTGCCTGAGCCTAGCAGGTCAAGGCTGCCACTTCACTCCAGCCTGGGCGACAGAGTGAGACTCCAACTCAAAAAAAAAGAAAATGAAAACGCATTCTGACTGCTGGGAGGGACGGAGAGGAAGAAGCAGACAGTGTTAGGGAAGATTGCTTTCCATTCCCACCCAGGGGCAGAGCTAGCGGGGAGGGGGCCTCCTCAGCAACTCTCTGGCACCGTGTTGGCATGATTGTGCTTAGTCTGTGACTCAAGTCAGGTTACAGTGAGCACTAACCATGACAGGTGGGGCTCCACGGTGGAGCCTCCCTGTGGTCGGGCCACCCCAGGCCCCTGTGATACCTTGAGTCTCTCTCCTGGCTCACCTCTAGCCGCTCTGGATAGACCCCTATCCCAAAGCTCAAGAAAGCTGACCCTGAGAAGGGGCCTGTGCATAAGTCATGTGCCAGGACCCAAGTCTACAATGTCCTCTGGGGCCCTGTCCCGCAAATGCTCTGCTGGTCACCCAGCCTGGGAGGCACGCGTCATCTCCTGGAGCACTGCGAGGAGTGGAGCACTGCGAGGCGTGGAGCACTGAGGATGGAGCCGGCCAGCGGGGCTGTGGTTGGGCAACTGCCACGGAAACAACAGTGCACGGACATGTGGCAACTGCATCCTCCCATCACCCTCCGCGTGGGGGCGAGATCGTGCCCGCCGTGGTGCCTCACCTTCAGAGCCAGGCCTGGCCAATCAGTGACTTCTTTAGGGATATTGACCTAAGCCGAGCCAAGAAGAATCAACTCTGGGACTTTGGTAAGAACAACTGGGAAGGAGTGTGCTCTTTCTGCTGGGATGACCAATCTAGTGCAATGAAAACAAGCAGTCGATGGGGACCGTTTTAACATCGATTTGGGAAGTATTTTCCTGAGCGATGCTGAGGAAAGTAGAGCAGTGAAAGGAGAAAAGGAAGAGAGCTGATGACATCATCGGGGCACCCGGATCCAGCCATGCCTGAAGTTTACATCAGACTTTTTAGTTTTATGAGCCAATAAATTCCTTTTCTTGCTTAAGCCAGTCTGTGCTCATTTCTGTGACTTGCAAACAAAGGCAGAAAAGAGCAATTACACCTGTAATGAGATGGAAAATCTTTTCATCCCCAGAATTCCTCTTGGGGACAGCACTGTCTCCATTTGGAGGAAATATTTTTAAGAGCACTCGTGCTTGAAGGTAAGAGTCCAAGGGATCTGATTGTGGGGCAAATACAAGAAAAAAGAAGAAATGTTCTCCTAACTTAGCCAAAGGAGAGGGCCGGGGAGGATGTGTCTTAGCAAGTATCCCTCTGGGGCCTGGCTCCACCCCACGAGCAAACACTACTGACTGTCACACCCAACAAATGGCACCAAGGCAGGAGGACACTCGCAGTGGGCCAGGTGGGCTGAGAAGGGCCTCCCCTGCCACACCTCCCTACGACCCTGTTGCCCAGCGTGGGCGCAGCATTTCTCAGGCCTCCTCATGGCTCCAGCTCTGGGTGTGTGATGCGAGTTTCTGCCACCCATATGCACTGGCTGACATCTGGAACACAAAAATCCTGCTGGCTCTGCTTTCCCTGCAGAAGGCTCAGGGTCTTCCAGCGAAAGCAGGCCCGTGGGCCTCCCTCCTGCGCTCCACGTCTCTCCCGAGTACACGTGGCACGAACTCTGCTGGCCGAGAGGGAGGCACGGAGCTTCCCATTGCTGCTGATGTGGCTGTGGCAGGAGCATCTGGTACTGAGACCAGATCTGCACGGCTGGCTTTCTGACACCCCTTCCGGATGATGGCAGCAGGAGCAGGCCCCCTGTGGGGGCAGTTTTGTTGTGTGTGCAAAGGTCACCCTGGAGCCCACCCTGGAGTCTTCCAGCCCTGCTGTTGGAGTCGCAGTCACTCAGTCCCCTGGGCTAAGTCCCACCTGCTTAAGCAGAGGGACGACAATTCTGGGTCTGATATACACAGGAGTGCTGGGCGGCAGACTGTGTCCTCTGAGAGGTTTGGCCTGTTACACGCCCTTGGGCAGCCCATCCCCTGAGCGCCTATTCCCCAGGCTGTCTCCGTTAGTCCAGCCCCTGCTGACCTGGCTACCATCACAGGGGTCAGGACAACAGCTGCCGGTATCCTAAAAGGGAGGGCCTAGTGGCTGCTTCCCCAGGCAGCTTCAGGCAACGGGAGCCTCCAATGAGCACCAACCTCTGATGTGGATGGAGTCTGTTTCCTCTCTGACTGCAGGAGGCAGGAACCAGCTGCCCTGAGAACATCTAACTGTCTGAATGGTTCTACCAGCCTTCTCTGCTGTTAGCGTCCCCAAAGCCTGCCCGGGGAGGTCAAAGGTCAAAGTTTGACTCGAGGGCAGGAGGTAGTGGGGAGCCTGGAGCTGCCACAACCATACGCCGGGGACCTGCGTCACTGCTCTGTTGTGGACAAGGCCTGCTCTGGCTCACTGCTGGAAGCACAGCGAGCAATGAGGAGGGCTAGGAGATGGAGTAGGCACACGCCCCCTTTAGTACAGTCCACAAAATTCCCCGCGAAGGAAGCAGATGGTTTTGACACAAACCAGGGCTTCCTGTGTGTTCAGCGCTTTGCATGTGTTTAATCCGTTTAGCTCTTGCAACAATCCAATGAGGTAGTCACATTTTTTTTTTTTTTTGCTGCTTGCAGATGAGGAAACTAAGGCACAGGGAGATGAAATAACTTGCCCAGGTCACACAGGCAGTAAGTAGCGGGGAATGGACAGAATTTGCACACGGCATGTGGGTGCCATGGGCTGCAGAGACCCTGCCTCCACGGGGGTTGGGGCAGAGAGACACAGGAGGAGTGAGAGCTGCACTATCTTAGGTGAGGACCCAAGGTGAGGTTGGAGCCAAGTCTAAGGGACTGTGGAGAAATGCAGGAGTGGGGCTGGGGGGCAGCAGGCCACTGACATCTAATCATGCAGTCCTGGAGTTAAGCCTTGGAGGATGCTTCCTGCGGTGGAGGTGGGGCACAAGGCGATGTCTCCCTCTCCCAGAGCCGGATGAACATGTGAAATAGGTGGTAACGCCCCCCTCAACTCCCCAACACAGACACACGCTGCCAACTCTTCCGCGAAAAAAATGTTTTACCCAAAATAAGTAAAGACAGTCCCTGACTTAGGATGGTTCGACTTAACAATTTTTCCACTTTATGATGGTGTGAAACATGGCAATTTCGACGTACTTCGAATTTTGAATTTTTGATCTTTTTCTGGGCTAGCGATATGTGGTATATGAGCTATTCAACACTCTATTATAAAACAGGCTTTGTGTTAGATGATTTTCCCAACTGTAAGTGAGTGTAAGTGTTCTGAGCATGGGTAAGGCAGGCTAGTTCAGGACCATGTTCAATACCTAACCAGGTGTATTAAATGCATTTCCAACTTGCGATGTTTTCAATGTCTCGTGGTTTATCCGGATGAAGCCCCACCAAAAGCTGAGAAGCAGCTGCTACAGGGCTGGCACAGCACCTATGGTCTCAGCTGCTCAGAAGGCTGAGGCAGAAAGATAGCTTGAGTCGAGATTTCGAGGTTACAGTGAGCTATAACTGTGCCACCGCTGCTCTCTCCAGCCTGGGCAACAGGGCAAGAGCCCACTTCTAAAAATAAAAATAAAAAATAAAGAACTGAAACAGGTACTGTCATACTTTGCTAGTGAGAGCATAAATTGATGTAGCCATTTTTCAAGGTAACTTGGTGATGTATAGTAACACCCTTAAAATAGTTACACACTTTGATGCTACAATTTCACTTCTAAGACCCTGTCCCGGGAATAATCTGAAACATGAGAGCTCTATGCAGAAAAATGTCCCCAGCAGAATAATTCATAACAACACAATACAAGAAACAACACAAATGCTCACTGACAAGGGGGAGAGAAAACATACAACACATCTATGTTATGGAATGTACAGTCATTAAAAAGATGATCAGCAAGAGTTTTTGATCACATGGAAAAATGTTGAGGGGAAAAGACAGATCACAGAGTTGAGGTCATATGTAGTGTGTTCTCAAGCATGTGGGAGAAATGTGCCTTGAAGGAAGAAAAAGTAAACAGGCAAAACTGCTCTTAGAAGTTGACTCGAGGCCCGGTGGAACTAACTGAAATTTTGTTCAACAAGTTTTGTTCTTTTTGGTGATCTCCAAGTTTTGCAAAGAACCAGTCATTTCCTACCTGGTCAGGAATGTGTTTTGGAAAAACTCTTTCTGTCTTAATGCATCCAAGTTTCTCTTGATCTCCCGCTCCAGCAGAACCTGGAAGTGAGACAGGAGCAGCATCGCCCCCAGGAACAGCATGGGTGGTCTAGGAGGCATTTCCACTGAGCTCCACGGATGGACTAGGCAAGGGCTGGGACAAGCAGGGATGGAGGGAAACGCCTAATGTGGACCCCAATTCAAGTGTGTAAATAGAAGATGGGGAAAACCCAGTCTGAAAAAAAAATCACATAAAAACAGTTTCATAGTCAACAAATCACAGCTGCCCATAAAACTGATACTAAGAGTATCTTAGGTTGTATCACAAGAAGAATAGAGACCCAAATGAGGGAGACCACATCTGGAATTCAGCCCCCAGTTTGGGATCCCACGAGACTCCCTGTCAGCCCGTCCCTCTCCCACTCTGAGAGGCCAAGGACAGGTTATCAGAGGGGCTGGGAAGTTCCTCTCCTGCTCCCCTTCCATCTGGTAGCAGGGAAGTCGAAGGGGTAAAAAGAAGCTAAAAGAAAAGCGGGCTGCAAGCCAGGAAACTTGTACGCGCCACATCAGCTGTGTAATTGGGCTAATCGGCAGTGTTTGTGCTTCTGGACCTTTGTTTCCCTTTGTCTGTGTAACTCCTGATTGGAACATTCGCCGTTCCTTTTGTGTGGCCCTAAACCCAATCCTTCCTGATAATGCACACGAATGTGTTTCTGATGGATGTTTTCCAGAGCCCTTTGTTGCCTTAATTAAGGGATAATGAACAAGAATTGTTTCTATTTGTAAAACAGCCCAGGCATTTCCCGCTTCCCAATTGGTGGGACAATGTGTCTTAATTAAGCACAAAGACTTGTCACTTCATCTACTGTCAAGATCCCCAGAGAGGCAGTGATGAGGGTGCAGGGCATGGGAAGGGAGGCCTGGGGAGCCTTGGGAGTGGGGGTTCCCTCCCAGAGGGACCCAGGAAGCCCAGTGAGCAGCTCCCCAGACATCAGGAGCTCTGCCAGATCGGCTGTGGCCCAGCACGTCTGGGCGGGTCACCCCGGCCCTTTTCCTTGCTGTCGTGCCAGGGTGACCCGCCCAGGCATGCTAGGCCACAGTCACCAAAGGTGTGGTCCCTGGAAGCAGGCTGCCTGGTGTGGTCCTGGTTCCGTAGTCGCAGTTATGTGACCCTCATCCCAGAACACAAGAATAAGTAAAGTGGCGGGGGCCCCACCTCCACCGAGAGCGGGCAGCTTGGATGAGACAGCAAGCGGGAAGTGCTTATGAAAGGCCCCAGCCAGCCACGAGGAACCCGCCCCCTCCAAAGGCTAAGCCTAGGCGTGGCCCCCACCTAAAATGGCGCTCCCGCCCAAGAAGGCGCCCGGACAAACTAACATGGAGGCTCAGACAAGGCTGCTTCTTCCGGGTTCTTCTTCCACAACAAAGCCCACCGTTCCCGCGGCCGCGAAAACCCCCGCCAATCCCCAAAATGCCTCACCTGCCGACTAATAGGTAACCGACAGGTCGCTTTAAATTTCTATAAAACCTGCCACACCCCTGCCTCCACGCTGCAATCTGATTCTCAGGTTCTGTAGCCACCGTGCTCATCCCATTAAATCTCTTGGCCTTAACGGGTGTTGAGTCTCACTGCGCGCCACCGTCTTTCATTGGTGCCATGACTCGGATTGGGGATTCTCTCGCCCCAAGGCGGGACCCCGTCCCAGCGCCGGTGGGACTCACCCCTTAAAGCCTTCGCCCATTCTCCTGAACGCCAACGCTACAGCCACCACCGGCCTTCGGATTGGAAAGCGTCCCCACACTGAAAACCTAAAACCTTGCCTGGGACAACCAGGGAAACTGGCCGTTGATCATCCGGCAGCTCCTTCGGCCCCGGGCAAGGGGGGGCCACACCCCGCCTAGGTCTTTATGTCCGCAGTGGACCCCTACTAGTTTTCCCTCAGTCGCTAGAGATTTCAAGCATTCCCTCCTTCTGGTTTTGGGTAACTTTCTTGTCAAAAATCCCAGTACTGGGTTGCCCTTAACCCCCTCGATTCTCCAGGAGAATCCGGGTCTACAATAATGACCTGTGACAACAGGCTTTATTGTACCCACCTGTTCCTCAGTGGTCGCTTTTCCAGGGAATGCCCTGACCAGCCCCCACTGCTAACATGGGAAACTTGTCATCTCTTCCGGCCGACTCCCCCCTCAAGTGCCTCTTAAATAATCTCTCTACACTCTCCCTCACTCCCGATATTAAGCCTAAGGGTCTAATCCACCTCAGTACCCAAAATTGGCCTACCTATCCCTTAGATAACCAAAGTAAGTGGCCCCCACATGGGTCCCTAAATCCCGACATTATTCGGGATCTCTATAACTTCTGCCAGCGTTCAGAAAACTGGGCAGAGATGCCCTATGTCCAATCTTTCTCCCTTCTCCGAGAACATCCCCGCCTCTGTCTCTCTTGTAAACCCTCTTACCTCCTCTTGGCTAAAATCCCCTCCTCTCCAGCCACCTCGCCCAACTCTGACTTTGACCCTGTGGATGAGCCCCCT
Source organism: Cephalopachus bancanus (assembly GCA_027257055.1). Taxonomy (NCBI): domain Eukaryota; kingdom Metazoa; phylum Chordata; class Mammalia; order Primates; family Tarsiidae; genus Cephalopachus; species Cephalopachus bancanus. The sequence continues at coordinate 1,714,362 of JAPVLO010000336.1, read as the reverse complement.
CCATATCGACAACCCCCACTCAACCTCAGCCACTCCAAGCCTCACCTACCCCCGCTGTTCCTAGCCTCTATCCACCCCTCCCCCCTTGTAGTCCTCCCATAACCCCATAACCCGCTCTAAAACTAATCCTGCCACTCTCGCACCTCTCCGTGAAGTGGCGGGCCCTGAAGGCATTGTCCCCGTATACACGTCCCGTTTTCCATCTCAGACCTATCCCAAATAGAGAAAAAACTGGGGTCTTACACAACTAACCCAGCCACCTACACCAAGGAATTCCAATACTTTCTCCAGACTTACAGCCTCACCTTTCATGACATTTACACGGTCCTCTCCAACACTCTTTTCCCTGAAGAAAGCAGCAGGGTCTGGGAACAGGCAAGAACGTATGCAGATGAGGTCCACCAGATCTCCCAGACACATCCCCTTGGGGCAGTCGCAGTCCCAGACCAAGTCCCTGAGTGGGATTATAATTCCCCGAATGGCCTCTGGACCAGAGATCAATTTTCCACCTGTCTCCTTTCCCGGTTAAGGAGGGCAGCGCAAAAGGCTATTAACTTTGAAAAGCTGCAGGAAATAATCCAGGAAAAGAATGTAGACCCTTCCTCCTTCCTCAATCGCCTCACAAAAGCCCTCCAACAGTTTACTAATTTGGACCTTGAATCTCTGGGTGGGCGACAACTCCTTATGACTTACTTTTTCTCTCAAAGTTACCCTGACATTAGGTCTAAATTAAAAAGTCTAGATCAAGGGCCCCTTACACCCCAAAATGAGGTTTTGGCTCCCACCTTTAAGGTGTACCACAACCCGAGACCAAAAGGCTAAGCGACAAAAATATCAAATGCTAGCTCAGGCTCTCCGTGGGACAGACACAGGCCCCTGAAACAGTAAAGGAGGCGTCCAAACCAAATGTGACCCACCAGGGCCCTGTTTCAAGTATGGCAAGGAGGGACATTGGGCATGAGTCTGCCCTAACCCCAAACCTCCATCAAGACCTTGCCCCAAATGCAACCTTTCGGGACATTGGGTGGTGCACTGCTCCGGCCCCCAGAGAGGAGCAGGGTCAGCCCCCAACTCCACCCTGGACCTACTGGGCATGGCTGCCTTGGAATGACGGGGCCCTGGGTTCCCCCACCCAACACATATCTCAAATGCTTGGAAGCCTAGGGTCAAAATTACAGTTGATGGATGTCTCATCCTCTTCCTGCTAGACACTGGAGCCACTCTTTCTGTCCTGCGGGAGTTCTGGGGGCCAACCTCACCATCTCAGTCCCCGGTAGTTGGGGTAGGGGGCCAAACCATTATCCCACACATAACCCCTATGCTAACATGCATATTCGCTAATATCCCATTTACCCACTCCTTCTTGGTCATGCCTCAGTGCCCCGTACCCCTTATGGGAAGGGACATCTTGGCTAAATTTCAGGCATTCATTACTTTTAACCCCAGCGCTGCCCTCGCTAACCCATCCCCAACAACTTCCTTTCTCCTCCTTTTAGCCTCTACCCCCTCAACCCCTCCCCACAACCCGCCTCACTCCCTCCCCCACTCGCCTCGACGGTCAACCCGTTGATTTGGGACATAAACACCCCTTCATTAGCCCAATGCCCGCCTGTTCACATCCAGTTAAAAAACCCATCCACCCACCCTAGTCGGCCACAATATCCCCTCCCCAGGGCCAGTCTGCTAGGTCTACAACCTGTCATAAAAACCCTGCTACAGAGCCGGGCTCTGTGGCTCAGCCTGTAATCCCGCGCCTTTGGGAGGCTGGGGTGAGTGGATTGCCTGAGCCCGCGGGTTCGAGACCCGCTGGGCAGCGAGACCTCATCTCTACAATAAATCAAAAAATCAGCCGGGCGTGGTAGCGCATGCCTGTAGTTCCAGCTACTTGGAAGGCTGAGGCGGAAGGATCGCCGGAGCCCAGCAGGCGAGGCTGCGGTGGCCGGGAGCGGCCACTGCACTCCAGTCTGGGCGACAGAGTGAGACTCCAACTCAAAAAAAAAAAAAAAAACCCTGCTACAGAAGGGGTATTTGAGACCCACTAACTCGCCTTACAATACTCCCATTCTGGCTATCATAAAACCCGACGGAACCTACCAGCTCGTCCAAGACCTCCGACAAATAAACGCAGCCGTTCTCCCCATCCACCCGCTAGTCCCCAACCCCTATATCATCCTGTCCACCATTCCTCCAACGGCAACTTATTTTTCAGTCATAGACCTCAAAGATGCATTCTTCACCATTCCCTTGGCAGCTGACTCCCAAGACATTTTTGCCTTTACCTGGACCAACCCCATTTCCCACCACTCCCAACAACTCACATGGACAGTCCTCCCACAGGGATTTCGAGATAGTCCTCACCTCTTCAGTCAGGCACTGGCAGCAGACCTCACACTCCTATCACTCTCAAAATCCACTCTATTTCAATATGTAGATGATCTCCTCTTATGCAGCCCCTCTCTGACAGACTCTCACAATGACACAGCTCTACTCCTTAACTTTCTAGCAGAAGAGGGATAGCGAGCCTCCCCCCAAAAGGCTCAATTGTCCAAAACACAGGTCACCTACCTTGGGGTCGCCATCTCACACCAACAAAAGGCCATAACAACCAACCGTAAAGCCGTTATTCAATCCCTCCAAACACCAAAGACAAAGGAGGAAATTCAGTCATTTTGGGGATTAGTGGGCTACTTCCAAGCCTGGATCCCCAATTTCGCCCTTTTCGCCAAACCACTCTACAACCTCGCTAAAGGTGACCCAAAGGAACACTTACTCTCCCTCTCAGCCGTTAAACAGCCTTTTACTGCCCTCCAACAGGCTCTCCTCCAGGCCCCTGCCCTATGACTACCCGATATCCTCTGGCCCTTCACCCTATATGTCCACGAAAATAAGGGTGCAGCCTTAGGAGTCCTAGGTCAATTTAGCGGACAAACATTTGCCCCCGTAGCCTGTCTTTCAAAACAACTCGACCACACAGGCCAGGGATGGGCCCCATGCCTGCGGGCTCTATCAGCCACCCACTTACTGGTGTGTGAATCAAAAAAACTCACATTCGGAGCACCTATCAGTGTAACTTCCCCCCATCATCTACATCACCTCCTAGGATATAAGGGCCTCAAAACACTCCCTCCCGGCTGGGTTCTTTCCCTCCTAGTCTTCTTTATCCAAGATTCTTCCATCTCCTTCCAAGACTGGGTGCCTCCTCACCCGGCCTCACTACTTTCTTCCTCTCCCACTGACATGCCAATCCATAACTGTGTTGAGGCTCTTGAGTCCCTACTTCCCTGCCCCATACATATTCAGGACGGACCCTTATCTAAGCCCTCTTACATATGGTTCACAGACGGAAGTTCGTACATACATGAGGGGTCCCGAGTAGCAGGATATGCTGTCACCTCAGCCACTGATGTCATCGAAGCTAACCCTTTCCCACCCACACCACCAACGAGCAGGCAGAACTCACAGTGGTTATTCGAGCCTTCCAGCTGGTGACAGGACACTCTCTGTCGCTTTACACCGACTCCAAGTATGTCTTCCACATCCTGGTCTCACACTCAGCTATCTGGCAGGAACGGGGACCACTAACCACCAAGGGATCAGCCATCATAAATGCTCAGCTCATTTCCGACCTCCTTCAAGCCTCCCTACTCCCAAAGCCATTGGCATCTCCCACGGTAAAGCCCACCAAGTCGATTCATCTTTCATCACCCAAGGAAGCACACGAGCCGCCAGAGCAGCCCACCACACGGCCCTAAAACCTCTTCCTGCCATACTCATTAATGCCTCCTCCTCGTCAGCAAATGAGGCCCCACAACTCTCCAATATCATACCCTATTTACACTAAATTTTCTACCCTAACCCAGCAGCCCTCACCTCTTTCCTTAAAACCTTCTTTCACCTCACCTCAGAACATAAAAAAACTCATACACAATCTCTCCTCCCAATGTTCCACCTGCCTCCGAATAAACCCCAACACACCCTTGAAACCCGGAACATTCCCACCCACCAGGCTAGGGGAGAGCTCCCCGGTCAGACTGGCAAATAGACTTCACTGTTATGCCCCCGTCCATAACACCAAATACCCTCTAGTCTTCGTCGACACCTTTTCCGGGTGGGTCGAAGCTTTCCCCACCTCCAATAAGCGGGCTGCTATGGTAGGATCCATTTTAGCCAACCATATTATCCCTCGGTTCGGAGTCCCCTCCTCTCCCCAATCAGATAATGGACCTGAATTTACCTCACAAGTCATCCAGTCTCTAATGACAGCTCTTAACATCAAATGGCACTTTCACATTCCTTATCACCCACAATCATCAGGAAAGGTTGAATGGACTAACCGCATACTAAAAAATACTCTTACTAAACTCTCTCTCGAACGCCACAAAGACTGGGTGTCCCTCCTTCCCCTAGCCCTCTTCCACATTCACGTCCTCCCAAAGAAACCCAGTCAACTCTCACCTTTCGAGGTCCTACACGGACGGCCTGCCCTCCCTCCTGGTACCTCAACCTCTCCGCCTCCCATCCCTCTTCATGTAATCTACCCTCTCCTGTCCTTCATCCGATCCAACATCTGGCAGTATCAAGACCTCCTTCTGCCCACCCCCACAGGCACACCAAGTTCACAGCCTCTCACCCCGGGACAATGGGCCTACCTCTCAGACGCAGAAGCCAAAGCTCGCTTACAACCCAAATGGACCAGACCCTTCCAAATAATTCTCTCCACTCCCATGGCAGCCAAGCTGCTCATAGACAAAGGACAGCTCACCCCCTGGATCCACATTTCCCGCCTCAAGCCGACTAAAACATCTCCTCTTCTCCTTCCCTCCACAGAAACGCCTACCCTTTCTTGTTCCACAGTGCCGGGTCATCCTCTCAAACTTCGAATATCCCGCGTCAGTTGCTCTCCCTCTCTGCCCTCCATCCAGGAAAACTCCACATAACCAAATTTCCATATGATAGTCCTCAATCTGGGCATTCCTTTAATAATAATCACGCCCTTTTTCCTACTACTCCTATTTGTCCTCCTTTCTCGTTGCTGCCCATAAACGCCCACCTTCCTTATCTCAATGGCTCAACTTTCACTCCTAATCCACACAAACATATTACCCCTAATCCTCCTTACTTCCCTCCTCCCTTCCGCTCTCAAGGCAAGCCACCCCTCACTGTCTGGCCTCCATTACCACTTCACCATCCGTGAACTCTATACTTTTAATGGTATTTCCCAGGTAAAAACTGAGATATACAATCGTGCCTCATGGACAACTGCACATCCATTTCTCTTTCTCTGGAAAAAGTACACACACTCGATGACCCAGGTATCACACTTGATGCATATGTCTGCTTAGTAGATGACCAAACCAACCCGAACTGCAAAAAATGGGCAGATCTCTATAGGGGTTGCCCCTACTGGTCATGTAAAATCCATTTCTCCAACCCTGACCTGGCCAGACACACCAACACTCCCTCCTATTTAATCCCTATATAAACTCCCAAAACGAGCCATGGACGCTGGTAACCCGCTATTCTTAGAATATGGTGGACTGGGGTCCAGCACCTGGCGCGGCCAAGGTGCCCGCGTTTCCCACTATGTCTTTAAAATTCCAGATCCCCACAATCCTTTTTGGAATGCTCTCAGATACGTTGGGGTCTACCCCGCTGACAACTACCACACAGCCGCCAGCCTCTTGTTCGTTTCACGCTCCACCTTCACTCCTTCCGTTAAAGTTTCTATCGTGCAGCACGTAAAAAATCAGGAACAACTCGAAGAGGCCATTCAGCCCTTACCCCCTTCCTCAGAAGGCCACCTCTCTTCACCTCTCAACACCTTCCCTCTTGGCTCACCATCCTAAAACACACTCTACGTTTCCTAAACCAAACATTCCCTGACCTCCCTTCTTCACAATGCTTCCTCTGTGCCTCTTTACAGCAACCCTTACTAGCGGCCGTTCCCCTTCCAGCTTTTCCCAACTACACTCTCAACACGTCCGCCCACAGGGAAATTATAGTCAAATCTCATGTACCCCTCTGGGAAATCGCCTCTAATTCCTCCTACCTCTGTATCAACTCACCACGTGCCCCCTATAACAACATCCTTTGTTCGGCCTACACAAACCTCACAGAGGCTCACTTCCTGCCACCCGGCCTATTTTTGTGGTGCCATGGCACCCTCTTCTCCTGAGCTTCAAACCTAACTCATCCCTGCATAATTGTCACATTGGTCCCTCAGCTCTCTTTATACTCCATGACCGACCTCCAGACACTTTTAACCCCCAGGCATTCACACAAAAGGGCCGTCTTCCTCCCGGTTATGGTTGGATTGTCCCTCGCATCCGCTTTCACCTCCCTCGGCCTGGCGGGAGGAGCTCTCGGCTACTCACTATGGGCAGTAGAAGACCTACAAAACAAAATCCAAATGGCGCTAGACACCACCTCAGAATCCATGGGGTCACTACAAAGACAAATAACTAGCTTAGCACAGGTAACCCTCAAAACCGCAGAGCCCTAGACCTCTTAGCAACCGAAAAAGGAGGCACCTGCCTCTTCCTCCAGGAAGCATGCTGCTAGTATGTCAATGAATCAGGGCTCATTGAACAAAATATCAACAAACTCAATGACCTCTCCTCACAGCTTCAACGAACAAAGCCCACTCAAATTACAGTTGGTTTCCAAACTCCCTCCTCACGTGGCTTCTTCCTATCGCTACTCCAGTCGTTCTCCTTCTCGACTTGTGCTCCTTTCTCCCTTGCATTATAAAATTTCTTCAATCTCAACTCCAAAAAATTTCAAATCAAACCATTAACCAGTTTCTTTTACAGAGTTACAACCTCCTACCCACCGAGGACCCAGGCCTCAACAACTCAAGCCTTACTGCCTCCTAAACCTTCTCGCCCCATTTTTCATTACACATATGGCTTTCAGGCCTTATTACCTCCAACTCAGGTTTTCAGCGTTCCTTGACCATCTTCTTCGTGACAAACGGCTCCTCCCTTTCCCGTGTCCACTCGACGACTGGCCAGACCAACTTCCATTCTTCTACTTCCAGGGCACCTTCCAAGACTTCCACCCCAGCGAATTTTTTCTTTCGGCGCCTTCTTATGGGGCCTCATGTGGCTGGTCCTTTCACCCACCCCACCCAACAATGCCCTCCGCCAGCAGGAAGTAGCCAGACTGATCAACTCCGCCCCTTCATCCCTTAACCAAAGAGGTGGGAATGAAAGGCCCCAGCCAGCCACGAGGAACCCGCCCCCTCCAAAGGCTAAGCCTAGGCGTGGCCCCCACCTAAAATGGCGCACCCGCCTAAGAAGGCACCCAGACAAACTAACATGGAGGCTCAGACAAGGCTTTCTGGGTTCTTCTTCCACAACAAAGCCCACCGTTCCCACGCCCACGAAAGCCCCCACCAATCCCAAAAATGCCTCACCTGCTGACCAGTAGGTAACTGACAGGTCGCTTTAAATTTCTATAAAACCTGCCATGCCCCTGCCTCCATGCTGCAATCTGATTCTCAGGTTCTGTAGCCACTGCGCTCATCCCATTAAATCTCTTGGCCTTAAAGGGTGTTGAGTCTCACCACGCACCACCGTCTTTCAGCTTAGAACAGCACCAGGCTCAGGGCAGCCCTCAGTAAATGCCAGCAACAATGTTGTTTCTAAAACTAGTGCCCTGGGTTTCCCCAGGGCTCCCCTAGCCCCAGGAGATACAGGGTTTGGGAGAACGAAGTTGCAGCTGCCACAGCTGCACGTCCCCAATCCCTTGGGAGTGCAGAGCGGGGCAGAACATTCTGGAATGTGCTTCCTAAAGTAAGCCACACTAAGGGTCCCTCAGGTCACCGGTCACCTGCAGGTGAGCATCCCCAGGCAGATGGTGGTGACAGGTTGGCAGAGCAACAGCCACTCAGAAGGGCCGTGGGCCAGGTGTTCACCCTTTAGCCTCAAATGAGCAGGGAGGCAGAGGGAATGACCAGAGAAAGTCTGGGATGGAGCCACACTCGGGAGCTCCAGGTGGTGGCTCCTTGCTCCCCGATGTGCAAGAACCTCAGAAGTTTGACAACAGGCACGGCATCCCTGTGTCCAGCCACATGCCCTGATGGGGTCTTCTGAGATCCCACAGAGCTGAGCTGGAGCCTGGTCACACCCAGCCCTGACCTCCTCGAGGTCCATCAGTGGTGGTCGGGAGCCAGTAGGACCCGGTCAGTGTTTCTCCCTGGACCCTGGGGGCTCCAGAGACAAGAATATATGTCCCCAGTCAATTCCCAATACTTCAAGAGACCTAACTCGTTTGTGGAGGATAAGACCACAATAGGTCTTTTTGCTTTTGGTGGGAATTCCCTCAAGCTAAGGGTCACACCAGAGATGGGAGCAGTTCACACTGGTCAGATTGTGTATCGATGACTGGCTCTATAGTTGATGCCAAACCTGTCAATGCCATCTTACAAAAAGTGGGGGGTGCATATTCACACCAAGCCCTGAGCCTAACTTTTTAAGAATACTATTTGACTAAATCCTCACAACAACCTATGAGACAGTCACTGTTACTATTATTGCCATTTTATAGATCTGATCACTGCAGAGTCACCGGGAAACTGTGGTGGCAGGAGCAGAGCTCAGGTCTGTCCTCCTGCCAGTGGAACTCTCCTGTCTTCTGGTATGACGCAAGCCTCCTTTTCGCCGGCTGGTGCCGGAGTCTCCTGGCTCATTCCTGACTTCCATCAGGTACCCTCCCCCCAGCCTGCCTCACTCATCCTGCCCAATGAAATGAAAGACATTTATTAAGGATCAACCGCTATGACAAGAAGGGTAAGGGAGCAGGACTGGGCAATTGCAAAACGGAGGTACCTCGGCCAGCCAAGAAGATGCAGCCCATCCGAGCATCCCAAACCCATGCAAGCGCTGGGCCTTTATCCCCCACGATCTGCAGGAGGCCATGGATCAGGCAGAGCCGGCCCTGCAGAAGCTGACAGCTGGAGGACGTCTGCCAACTGCACCTCTGCAGCTGGGTGTGTGAAAGGCTGGGCATGGGTGGTCACCTCCACGCTGACCACCCATGCCCCATGCCCAGGCCAAGCCTGCAGTGGCTTCTCATGAGACCGAGCCGGCAGAGCCTCCCACAGCTCACAGGCCATGCACCCAGCCTCTTGCTCTCTGTTGACCAGCCTGTCCCTGCCCTGTCCTCCCAGAACCCTCCACTGCCCTGAGTGCACTCCTCTACCAGCCCCTTCCTCACCATGCCCAGGCTCCTCCTCGTCAGTCTCCTCTGCCCTGGGCTGACTCCTCCCCACTGGAAGCCTCCTCCTGGGGGAACTTTGCCTGACTGCCTGCCTTGCATAGGTTATGCAGGCAACCTCTCTGCCTCTAGCCCCTCTGTGACCACCTGCCTTTCTCCCTCACCCCGAGTGGGACCAAGTCTGACCCACCCAACTGGCCCCTGTGCTGGCTTCAGCCCTGAGCAGGAGGGGTCCACCAGGGTTGGGGAGAGATAACTAGAGTAAACAAGGAGCCAGATGCAAAAGCCCCCGAGAGCTGGAGACCTTGGGAGATGAGGAAGTTGGTCAGCAGTGAACAGCAGGTGCTGATGGGACCGTGGCCCCACCTCAAGGGGACAGCAGGTGCCCAACCCCAACCAAGTCCTCCTGAGTGAGAGTGTGGGCACAGTATGGCCAGATGCCCCATTTTTCAAGAGAATTGAGAAATCTAGGTCTCATGTCAAAGACCTTGATTTTTTGTTAAAGTTGGCACCTACTTTCAAACCATTGGAAACATCAGGTTGTGTGACCCAAAACAAGCACATTGGCTGACTCCATGAGGCCCGACCCGCCTGCAACCTCTGGAGCAGGTGGATGATTGGGCGACTTCTGCTGTGACTCAAAAACCCAGCACATGCTGAGAGCCCAGTGTAGGCTTAAGCCCCACCCTCACACAGCTCACACATGGGAGACAGACACTAGCTAGGGCTTTACTAATGGGTGAATGGATGGTGTGTTAGTATACAGCGTTGGAATAAACAGAGCAGGGAGCAGAGGGGCTGCAGTTTAAACAGAGCGGACCTAACTGAGAGGTGACATTGGAGTGGGCACTTGAAACAAGGGGCAAGCCAGCCATACATGCTTGGGGACCAGTCTTCTGAGGGGCAGGTACAGGTCACGTGCCTGTGAGAACTTCGGTGAGAATTCTCACTGAGGTGAGAGTCAGTGGAGATTTTGCATGGAAGGAAATCTACTTTGCTTATTTTTAATGGGAACACTTGGCTGCATTTGTGAGGATGGCTGGGTGGGGAGGCTGGGACAGAGGAGCCCAGGAAGGAGAGGAGGCTGGTCCTCCAGGGGGTAGCAGTGAATCAGGGAGGAATGGTCAGATTTGGGACGTGTTTTGAAGGTGGAGCCAATGGGATGTGCTGACAGAGGACCTGGGATGAGAGAGAGGAGGCCAAGGTTCTGGCCTGAGCACTGGACACTTGTAGAGATGGGGTGGCCTCATGGAGAGAGGGCTTTGGACCTATCCAAGTGCACTGTGAGTCAGGCGCGGCTGAGGCCTTCTCTGGAGCTGTCCCGCAGGCAGTGGGTGCAGAAGCTGGGGCCATGGTAGGGAGAGGCCCAGACTGAACCTTCTTCTGGCAGAGTGAATGAGTTCTGGTTGCAAGGAACTCACATTCAAACAGCAGAAGGTTGGTCAATCCTCAGGGAGCTCACTCAGAAGGCAGACTCAGGCCTGGCCACTATTGGCGTCTACATGGAGCAAAAAGTCCAGGAAAGGGCTCAAGTGGAAATGGGATGCAACTGAAGATACCAAGGAAGAGAGCTGACTGGGCTTGAGGGGGTCTCACCAGTCTCACCTAATTGGATCAACCGGTTGCAAACCACCCTGCCCCTGCCCCTAATCAAGGCATTCTAGTCAGTGTTAGTGACAGGTGTAGACGACAGCACCCAGGTTGCCATGACAACAGAAAGGATGCATGGCCTGGTGGCCCCTTGGGTCAGTAGCATTCCTCCTCATCCCCCCTACTCCCTCCCCACCAAGGGGCGTCAGAGTGTGGAAGGGTGGGGGATACAGGTCTTCGGATCAAGCTGGCCTGGACAACTGGTTAATGAGTCACCCTGGGCATCCCTAGGATGCAGTAACTGAAGCTGTGAGGAGGTGACTGCTGCAGGCTGAGCTGGTGATGTGGTGAGTGGGACTCTTTTCAGTGGTCATGATGCGTGGTTTGGCACAATAACCTGCCTTCAGGGTCCTGAACCCAGGCTCACTGAGTGGCCCCCTAGCTGAACAACCCCTGGAAAGATCATTTACCCATCCTGGCCAGATCGCCTGGGAAAGGTTGGGGCAGGCTCACTGGGATGGCTCCCCTCCCCTCCACATCTCTCTTAAAGCACGGTCTGAGAGCGGGGCCTCTGGACCCCCACCCCCCCACGCCCACTACACCAGTTCCTCCAGTCTCCTCCTCTTTGGCCTCCTCTCCTCTCTTGCCCCACCCTTCACTGCAGCCTGTTGCACAACCTGTCCCCAATGTCACTGTCTCCTCATTTCTGGGGACAACTCTTTCCACCTGCCTTTCACTCTGTAATATGTGGCCTTAGGGCACTTCCAGCCAGGGAGTAGGGAAAGGAAAGCTGGTTTGCAGGAAGAAAGCAGAGTCCCGCCCTCTCTGCCTGGCTCTCCCTCACTTATCTTGTTCTCCCCCTTCCTTTGTCCTTCTCCTGCCCTGCCCTCCCTGGCTCTTCCCCTTCCCTGCTGCCTCCCTACTCCAGCCCTGACAGATGGAGCCTGCAGCTGGAGCCTCCCCATCTCCCCACAGTGGCTGCCCCCGATGAGGTCAGGGCAAGCCCTGCAGCTGGCAGCCCGGTCCAGCTGGGGTCGGAATGTCCCCACTGCTCCTCCAAGCCTGGAGCTGCAGAGAAGGTCTGCCACCGATCTAAGCAGTCGCTGATCAAAGGAAGGGAAGGGCAGTGCTAGGACATTTCACCCAGGGTCTTGCTTTGTTTCGTCCCCACCATAACATATCCATGAGGGGCGCGATATGCCCATTTAAGAGATGAGCACAACTGCCCACAGAGATGCTGGACCGCCTTTGTGACAGTCAAAGTCATGCAGCTAAAGAGTGAGGGAGCCAGGCTTGGAGTCCAGGTGCATGCGGAAATAGGTGGTATCCTCTTGGCCCCTTGTGGGGTTTCCCGGGTCTTATTCCTGTTCCTCCATCTCTCTGTCTGCCAGCTAACAAGACCAAGGTTGTGCTCTCAATTAAGTACGGGAACCATGGAGTTTGAGTCAGCTCTGGACATAGCATTTGTGATTTGCCTTTTTGCAGATCCCAGCCCTTTCTTTCCCTCGCCCCACTCTTATCATGGGGCACTGCACTGACCAGGCTGCTCCTTGGACTTTCTGCAAGTTCATCTGATGAGAGGCACTGATGGAGGCTAGCAGGCAGGAGGAGGAAAACGGCTAGGGTATTTCTCCCCTCTTCCTGCTTTGGGCAGCATCTCTGGCAGTGATGTGGTTCCTCTGCAGCTCTGGCGTCCGCTAAACTGAGCCCCTTTCCTCAGCCCCAGCTCCTACAAGGAAGCCTCCCCATAGGTCCAGATCCCACAGCTGTCCTGGTTTCTGGGCTTTGGTGTCATGACCTTCTCCCTTTGGAATGGAAGGAGTTGTCACAGGCTTGCTTCATTCACCAGCCACTCTTTGGTAACCAGGTCCCTGTACCAAATTCCTTCTGTTACAAGACCTAGGGCAGTTTCTGTTTGGGAGAAGAGATCCTAGTGACACAGTTCTAGGCCGTTCCCCTGCTGAGGAAATCAGGACCCAGCCATGACCACCGAGGAGGCAGGGCCAGGAGTGAAAGTTGTGTCAGATCTACCACGTCACTGTGAGGTGGCCACCAGCCTGCTCTGGGATATGACATCCTCTCATGGAGGGACATACCCTTGATGCTGTCTTCGTGGGCTCTGGTCAGGGTAAAGTGAGGCAAAGAGCTAGGTCGTGCTCAGGCTGGCACAAAGCACCCTCAGCTGCCCAAGCCCACACACTATCATCCTCATTGTTCTCCGCCCCGGCCGCCTGGCACAAAGGTGGACCACTGCAGGACGCAGCGGTGACCACCACAGGACACAGAGGTGACCATTGCAGGGCCTGCACACCTCTTCAGCCTTGTTCTGGGCTGCTGTAATGACCCAGGGCTGATCCAGACAGATTCCAGAGGGAATTCAGCGAGGCTCTGACTGTCCTTGGTGAGGGGACAGCTAGCAGACAGGAGTAAATTCTTAAGAGATCTCTGCAAGGCAGCAGAGTCTACATAGGGCCCTGAAGAACTTGCTCGTTTGTCCTCTCGAGATGGCAGCCATCCTGCCCTGGGCTCTTGCCTCCTGACAGTGCATCAGAAGAAAGCAGACTGTCAAGGAACCGAGGTCTTGAGGCAGCAGAGGGGATGCACAGGGACCCTGAGAAGCAGCTTCGCTATCACAGGAGGCTGGGCTGAGCATGTATAGGGACAGTGGTTGCCATGTTCCCCCACACCGTCCTGAACAGCTCTGACATTCCGGTGTGGAACAATGTCCCTGAGGGAGAGGCGCACATGAAAACCAATGGTAAGTGGAAGCAAGATGCCCTTTATCATGAGGACGCTGGCAACCCTAGCTAATTTTGGTCCAGAGAACTTTTCTCTTGCGGAGAGACAAACGGGGGGCTTGCCCAGGGGCCAACTCTCTGCAGCTGCCCTTCCTTGGTGACTGGCCCCACCCTCTCTTGGCACATGACCCTCACTGGGACAATCACATCGCCACAGTGCCTGCATCTGGGAGTGAGCACATCGCCCAAACCAGCCTAACCCCACCCCTTCCCTGGGGTACTCACTCTGAAGCCCGCCCTTCAGAGGCGAGGCGAGGCAGTCCAGTCTCAGTCTGTCATGCATTCGTTTTCTTAATGATGCAAACACTTCCCAGGGCTCCCTTCTCCAGCCCCACGCCCGCACTTGGAACCAATCCATCATCACCTACAGTATGAAAATCCAATATTACTTACAGCACTTCCAGAACAAAAGGGATGCTGTGACTGGGAAGAGGCCAAAATGAGAAAAAAGAAGAGTAAGCAAATAGCTTTGTAGTTTTACTTTCACTAGGAAACCACCAATGTATGTCAGTTGTTCAGAGACCATGGCTCAGCTGGAAAAACTTTATTTATGGAAGTTATGGTCCTTTGGACACAGAAACACAAAAATTGTAATGTCACAAGCACACAGAATCACAAGCAACAGAAACTGAAATCACAGTGAGAACAGAACACATTGGAAGGATCTAGGATCACTGGACAAGCAGGCCCCAGGCAGGACAGGAACCACGTAAGTGTGGACACTGAGGCAACAGGAACTGGTGGACAGTCTCTTCAGTGTCCTCTCCTGGGAAGCATCCTCTCCATTGACTTCTGCATGCATCAGTCTGGAAAACAGAAACCACTCTAGGTCTTTCTAAACTAACAGAGCACCAAGAAGCCAAACGACCCAGAGATAGGCCAGCAGGAGGCTGCCACTACTCCTAACTGGAGAGGTCACCAGAGGAGGGGCTGCTGCTGGTCCAGGCACTGGGGCTGCCCAGCAGAGCTGACAGGACAAGTAGCACCTGACAGGAGCTATCAGCTCTAGGCTGGGGCTCCAAGAAGATGTCACAGTATGAGGGATAATCTGATTTTTCTCCTCCTCCTCTCTAGTCTTCTACTTGTTCCTCCCATAGGCTGAAGTGACCTGGAAGCCAGAAAGCGAGAAAGCCTGGGCGGTGGGGATGGTCCCTCCAGGAAGAAGAAGACCCAGCACACTGTGTTCCTTAATCCTCAGGGCAAGGAAAAGAGGGAGTCTGGCTGGCCCAGCTGGAATCTTGTAACCATCCCCTGGACAGAGGGGCACGTGGCTGACTGGCAGACCCACCAAGGCCGATACACAGGGGGAGGGTGTTCCCCGAAAGGGAAATCAAATACAGTTACTGAAACAGAAGACAGCAATGCCAAGCAGGCAAAACCACAGGCATTCCCTAATCCACAAGGAAAGTCACCATGAAGCATCCCACCCATGAGTGAAAATATTGTCTGTGTGCACTCCTTTCTCAAAACAGCAAGGGGCTCCCTGGCGTCCTTTTCTCCCTCGAGCCCACCCTGAATACCTAGAGCCCTGAAGTTCCTTCACCAGACAATATTTGAGGAAGTTTGGAGGAAGACCCCAGAGCAAACTTCCTGGTTTGAACTGCTTCACTGTGTGGCCCTGGACAAGAAACAGCAGCCCCTGCACTTCTGTTTCCTCCTCTATGAAATGAGGATAAAGATTGTTTTTTACCTTTCCTTCCAGAATCCAGTGTGTGTGTGGAGGAGGGGCAATAGTAATTTCACAGGGAGAGACCTGACCAGTGCAGCCAGGTGGTCAAGGCCAATGTCACCAGAGATGCGTCACACGGACAGAGGTCGCCCTTGATAGGACGTGATGAGCACACTTACCTCTGTGCTTTTCCTCCCAAAGCCACAATCCCAATCTCATCGCAAGAAAGTCATCAGATAAACCCCAACATAGGGCATCTACAGTAGAACTGACCAGACTTCCTCAACACTGGCAAGGTCATCAAAAATAAGGTAAGTCTGAGACACGGTCACAGCCCAGAGAAGCCTAAGGAGACATGATGACTAAATGCAATGTGGGGTCCTGGATGGGGTCCCGGGACAGAAAAGGGACATTAGGTAAAACTGAGGAAGTCAGAGCTGAGGATGGACTTGAGTCGATCATGATGCATCCATGTTGCTTCATTCACTATGGCAGGAGTGCCTTACGGACGTAAGAGGTTGACCACAGGGAAAACGGTGGGGGCATTCGGAACGCTCCCTGCTACCCTGCCACCTTTCCATAGCTCTAGAGCTATTCTCAAATAAACAGGTATTTTTAAAAAATATATGCAATATGGATTTTGTATTTTAGGATACAAAACAGGATTGCTGTGGGTATGAGAGTTGCCGGGCGTGGCCCATTTGTGCCTGCAGCTGAAACATGTTTTTGACAAGGCAGTACTGTTGCCATCCCGGCCCTGCCATGTGGACTAAGGCATATGGTCCCTGCAATTTTCTGCAGGGCCTGTTCTTTCCGGCAAGCCGGACCCCCTTAAGTATAACAGGCACTGGTGTGGCCTCCCCTCCCCAACCCTGGCCCAAACTCCTGTCCCTCCTGGAAGGCCCCAGAACATCTTCACTCTGGGCCACGGGGCTGTTGTCCCTGCCCAGTCTTTAGCCTGTGAGATCTGGTTCTCTGGGGAGGCCTCCTCCACCACCCACCCACCCCTCAACTGGAGAATCATCCTCTGCGGCCTGACTGGCCGCTGGATGCCCCAGTACCCCTATGTCCTGCCTGAGCCCACCGCTCCTCAGCCCTAGTCTAGGTTCCTGGGCCCTGCTTCCTTTCTTGTTCCTCCCAGCAGGCCCATCCGAGCAAGGAAGCCTGTAAGTTACTCTCTGGTTCACTCAGAGGGCCAAAGCTCTTTGCTGGAGCAACTGCCACCGTCTCTTTCCTTCCCTCTTCCTTCATAGCTGGACAATAGCACCGCTAACCTCTCAGTCTTGTAAGTCATCAATTTCAGGGTCTGGAGAAAGGATCTGTCCTTAGAATCAGCCCTGCTCCCACTGTCTCCCCATGAGGCCATTCACTTGCCTCTAATACGGAGGCCAGGTCTGAAACTGACACCGGCCCTGCCCAGCTTCCCTTCACAGAGTTTCGATTTCCCTAACTTCATAAATCTCCCTGGCATCATGCTGACTCTGGGCACAGGCCACACTTGCCTTCCCTCCAGCGATGGCCATCTCACCTCAGGATTCACACCCCACTGTCTACTGTGGCTCCATCCCTCATCTGGGATACCCCTTACCCCTCCTTCTCATAGTCATCTGAATGTCCATCAACACTCAAGGTCCCTAAGGGAGTTGTCCCCCAGTGGGTCTCCCTGAATCCAGGACTTCAAAGTTAGGGCCTCCTGGGTCCTGACCAGGATTGGGAATCACCCTGGTCACTGTGGCATTGCCCCCTCTTCCCTGTGCAATAGCCTTGGACCCCTGTTGCTTTCCGCCAAGGAGAACACTAGCAAGCCCCAACTGATGTCAACTGGGCCAGGGTTCTCAGTAGATTACTCCTCCAGGAGCCATGTGAGGTAGGTACTAATGGTATCCCCTTTCTTAGAGATGAGGAGACAGGAACAGAGAGGCTAACTGATTGCCCAAGGTAAATATGATTTACCCACAGTCCATATGTGTCAGAGCCAAGATTTGAACACTCTGCTCTGAGATCCCAGCTTTAACTTCTTCTACACTATCCAACCGAAAGTACAAACCTGAGTCATTCAGAACATTCTGAGAGGGCATGATTCACTTGTTCTCACAGGGGACTGTGCAGAGGATGGTGACAGAAGTGACTGCCCACTCCTACCCCAACAACACAGGGGCACCACCGAGCAGCTGCTATGAGCCGGTGTGGGGTGGGGATATTCTGATCCCGCGATCTCCCCCAGGGTCAGGATGGATGGGAGGATGGGCAGAGAGACGCCCAGTCGTTGGCGGCATCTCCCGCTGAAACACTAAACCACGAGCGAGCATGATTTCTGGCTGAGAGCAACTCTGCACAGGAATTCTGCAAGCATTACATGTTCTCTTTCCTTGTTGCAATCTGTACAGTTTATCTCCTGAAACAGGGCTCATGACTAAAGAACAAGTCTCCCAGGCTGCTACTCCCAAAAAGGGAAAAAATATCATTCTGTACACAACAGAGACTGGGCTTTCGAGCCTGTGAAGGAGGATTTGAACAAGGTCCTCCCAGCAGCTCCTGTCTTCCTCTAGTTCCTCTAGTTCTTTCTCCTCTCTACCTACTTTCACCCTTCAAGACTGAGACCTGATTTTAAGCCCTACCCCATTCCTGCTTGAGTTTCTGAAGTCTTCTTTCCAAAGCTCAGAGCAGTCATCTTTCACTCATATGACATTTTCTCAAGTATCCTAAAGTATCAACAACCTGATTCTGAAATATGGAAAAGCAAATAAACTAGAATAAATTTAAAAAAATTTTTTTAAGAACAAAGAGAAGTCATACTGCCTGATTTCAAGATTTATAATAAAGCACCAAGAAGTGTGCTGTGGCCAGGCGCAATGACCCAAGCCTGTAATCCCAGCACTTTGGGAGGCCGAGGCAAGAGGATCGCCTGAGCCTGAGGGTTTGAGACCAGCCTGGGCAACATGGTGAGACCTCGTCTCTGCAATAAGTGAATAAATAAATTAACCGGGCATGGTAGCGCGCACCTGTAGTTCCAACTACTTGGAAGGCTGAGGTGGAAGGATCACCAAGCCCAGCAGGTCGACTCTGGGGTGGCCGTGAGCGTGCGTGCCACTGCACTCCAGCCTGGACAATGGAGTGAGACTCCAACTCAAAAAAAAAAAGAAGTGTGGTATAGGAGAAAGAACGTACACATAGATCAATGGATTATAACAGAGTAAAAATAGGCCCACACACTCAATTGATTTCTGACAAAGGTGCAAAGGCAGTTCAGTGGAAAAGAGAGTCTTTTCAGCAAATGGGCTGGAACAATTAGGCAACCCTATGCAAGAAGGAGGGGAAGAGGGAGGAGAAGGAAGAGAAGGAGGGGAAGAAAGAGGAGAAGGTGAAGGGAGAGGATGGGGGGAGAAAATCAATGTCAATTCATATCTTAAACCATATTTTAAAAACCAGCTGAAAATGGAACACAGAACTAAACGCAAACCTAAAACAATAAAACTTTTTTTTGAGTTGGAGTCTCACTCTGTCTTCCAGGCTAGAGTGCAGTGGCATCCGCAAGGTCACCGCAGCCTCGACCTGCTGGGCTTAGGTGATCCTCCTACCTCAGACTTCCAAGTAGCTGGAACTACAGGAGTGCACCACTATGCCCGGCTTATTTTTTGATTTATTGTAGAGATGAGGTCTCACCAAGTTGCTCAGACTGCTCTTGAAACCCTGGACTCAGATAATCCTCTCGCCTCAGCCTCCCAAAGTGCTGGGATTGCAGACTTGAGCCACCACACCTGGCCCAAACCTTTAAAAAAAAAAATTTGGAGTCTCACTCTGTCTCCCAAGCTGGAGTGCAGTAGCACACCATGGCCACCACAGCCTCAACCTGCTGGGTTCAGGTGATCCTTTCACCTCAGCCTTCCAAGTAGCTGAAACTATAGGCTTGCACCACCACACCCAGCTAATTTTTTAAAATTTATTGTAGAGACGAGGTTTCACTAAGTTACCCAGGCTGGTCTTGAACCCCTGGAGTCAGGCAATCCTCTCATCTCTGCCTCCCAAAGTGCTGGGATTACAGGTGTGGGCCACCACAACTGACCCAAAACTTCTAAAAAAAAACAGAGGTGGGAATCTTTGTGACCTTAATATAAGCAAAGAGTCCTTAGTCAAGAAAACACAAAAATCAATTCATTTCTTAAAAGATGAAACTGATGGATTAGAGTTGATCAAAACTAAGAAACTCTCTTTGAAAGACACAGTTAAAAGAATGAAATGTGCAAAAGTCCAACCACAGGGGCTCACACCTGTAATCCCAGCAATGTGTGAGGCTGAGGCAGGAGGATTCCTTGAGCCCAGGAGTTTGAGACCAGTGTAAGCAACATAGCAAGACCTTATCTCTGGCTTAAAAATAAACCAGGTTTGGTAGCGCACACCTGTAGTCCCAGCCATTTGAGAGACTGAGGCAAAAGGATCACCTGAGCCTAGATGGTCGAGCTGCAGTGAACCATGATTGTGCCTCTGCACTCCAGCCTGGGTGACAGGGTGAGTCTCCAACTCAAAAGAAAAAAAAAAGAAAGAAAATATGTACAAATCACATATATGATAAAGAACCTATGTCCAGAATATATAAAAACCTCCTAAAACTCAATAATAGGAAAACAACGCAATTTAACAATGGGCACAAGGTTTGAGCAGACATTTTATCAAAAGAGATATGCAGAGGGCAAATAACCCTTGAAAAGATGCTCAGGATCATTTGCCATTAAGAAAATATATTGTCTACACACATATTAGAAAGGCTAAATTAAAAAGAACACACACACAAAAATTTCACAATACCAAGTGCTCGTGAACGAGTAAACGTCTATATATTGCTAAGGGAAATGCAAAATAGGACTGCCACTTTGGAAAACAATTTGGCAGCTTCCTGTACAGCTAAACATACATCTACCATAGGACCCAGCAATTCCACTCCCAGGTGTTTACCTAAGTTAACTGAAAACATATGTCCATGTAAACACTATAGAAATGTTTTATTCATAATTCCCAAAAAACTGGGACAGCCCAAATGTCCCTCAACTAGTGAATGAATTGACAAATTCTGGCACATCGTGCAATGGTATACTATTCAGCAATCAAAAGGAGTGAATCACTGATGTACACAACAGCACAGATGAATCTCCAGTTTCAAGTGAAAGAAGCCAGACTCAAAAAGTTACGTACTGTGGTGCTGCATTTATATGGCCTCCAGAAAAGACTACGGAGACAGAAATCAATTCAGTGGTTGCCAGGAGCAGGGCCGGGGGAGAGGGTGACCACAGAGGGGCCCAGGGAGTTACGGAGGTGATAGCCTTCATTGTTCCATATCTTGATGACAGAGGTGGCTATGCGGCTGTGTGCATTTGTTAAAACCCACCAAAATGTGCACTCAAAAGGGTGACTTTTGCTCCATGTAAGTGAAACCTTAACAAAAGGTAGAAAGGAAAAACAAACACACATTTCCCAGAAGCAAGCTCCCATCCCAGTGGCCAGAGCTGGGTCTGTCTCTTGGCTTCTGAAGTCATCATTGGCAAGAGGAATCAGGTATCTTGACTGGTTTAGACCCATCAGGACTTACTGGGGCTCGAAGTGAGCAGAAGGTACCTGAACCCAGCAGGTGTTTGCTAGGAAAAAAAGCCCGCAAGGAGAGGTCTCCTACTAGGAGGACACAGATTGCAAACAAACTAGTAGGCAGGGCATGTGCTGGGGGAAGAAAGCTGTGTGTTGCGAGGTGTAGGGACTGATGGGGCCATCAGGGAGGTCAGGGGCCTTCTCTGGGGAGGTGACTTGGGCCAGACCTGAATGTTGAGACAAATCCAAGCACACAAAGAGCACAGCAAAGGCCAGGAGTCAGGAGGAGGACCCACGGCCTCGGTGTAACCTAGGAGGCTAAGAAGGCCATGTGAGGACTAGGCTACAGGTGGGAGAGGTCGGGGCTTGGCTTTCGCCCAAGTGCCGGGGAAGTCACCAAAAGGCTCTGCTAGCAAAATAACACGATCTTACTTATGTTTAAGGAGAACCACAGCTACGTGGAATGTTAGGTCACACTCCCAGCAGGGGCCTCCAGAATGTTACGTCAGCCCTGCTGGGGGTGTGGGTGTCTGGCATGCGATCCAGTGCCGTGTGAAAGATGCAAAGAATTGCACACAAGTTCGGTTAGAAAATACAGCTTATTTAGAAAGTAGATTAGAGGGAGAGTGAAGAAAGAGGAGATTCACCTCCCCAAGGTAGGGAAGGGGGCCAAAGCTAGGAACCACAACGACGGCCACAGCTCAAAAAAGCACATGGCCACACTAGAGCCTAGTAAGGCAATGGCCGCTGACTGCTCAAGGTTGAATGCTTTTAAACATTCCCCTTGATGGGGGCGGGCCATTAAGGTGGTTGGGTGGTGGTTTGCTCCTTGTCTTCACGAAGGGGGAGGTAAGTATAGCTACTGAGATCAGGTGATGGGCAGCAGGCAGATGGGTGGGGTAGTCACATGATTGCTGCCATGGGGGTGAGGTCTGTCTGTGTCATCAAGGCCACAAGGGGCTCATTAGGTTAACTTGGGTCTTATGGGTGGAGGCAAATACTTAAAATAGAAAAGCTAATTAGTACAAAACAAGCTGGGGAGGGGGGTTGTAAAGCAATGATCA
Source organism: Cephalopachus bancanus (assembly GCA_027257055.1). Lineage (NCBI taxonomy): Eukaryota > Metazoa > Chordata > Mammalia > Primates > Tarsiidae > Cephalopachus > Cephalopachus bancanus. The sequence continues at coordinate 1,692,448 of JAPVLO010000336.1, read as the reverse complement.
ATAGCTACCTCTGTGAAACCGACTCTGTCCTTGGCTAGTGATGAGAGAGTAGATTAAAGTGAACTGCTAGAAAGGCACGATATTTAAAGCAATATCAAAATGGCTGCTCATTGGGTATAGTAAGTCCATGTTATGTCCTTCCATGGGAATGGACAGAGGGGCAGAAAACATAGAAGTTGGGCCAGCTGCAGTCTCCCAGGAGAGAGAAAAAAAAGCTATGGAGCCACAGGCCCTAGTCTGCAAAGCTGGCAGTTGGTAGAGTGCAAAAACAAGAAATTGGTGGGGTGGAAGCCCCCAGGAGCTCAGCTCAGATGGCCTCGCAGTTCTGAGGTCTCACTGTGGTGTCAGGCAGGCAGTCTATGAGATGGAAAAGGTCAAGCCTAACCTTCTGGCACAACGCGAAGTCATCACTAGACTGAGCTCTGCAGGAGCCTGTTATACACATTCCCTTTAGGAAACGCCTGCTCTGAGTCTGCAGCTCCCAGAGGACCCCATGGCTAACTCTCATGGCCTCCCTGCAAGGTCATCGGTTTCATTTTATGGATGTGGAAACTGAGGCTCAGAAAGTTTGCTTCATTTGCCCAAGGTCACTCAGCAGGTACACAGTAGAGACTGCACCAGAATCAAACCCTTATCTGTGACCTGAAAATTCTGGGCCCTTCCCATGAAGTCCCCAAACGTGAAGGTTTCTATTTTTTACTTTCAGTCTGTAAAGGAGTTATGTGTGAGACACAGGTCCCCTCACCTCACCAAGCAGCCAGCCAGGCAGCCTGCTCCTTTTCTGGCCTGGGGGTCCAATTCAAAGTGGGAGGCTGCCCAGCCGGAGGCAGCAGACACATTTCTGCAGCTGGCGCAGTATTTCCAGGAGGCAGAATTAATAGGGCAATTCCCCATGCAGAACTTAGCTGGCTCCTGTGCTAAATTAGCATAGATAAATATTTTTGAGAGAGGAGGGAAAATAATGCATTTTGCAAAAAAGCCAGAGAGCAGCCTTCTGCAGCCCGGTACTGTGAATCTGGATGAAATGAATTTGCACCTGGTGTAATTGAAGGTGCCATGGTCCTTCGTGGTTGGAAGCGGGATCCAGCCAAGCAGATAAATTCCCTCTGCTTGGGCAGAGCTGAAGGTTGTCAGGAGGCTGATCCCTGTGCTGGGCCGGGTTGGAGGGGAGGGCAGCCCAGGGCCCTAGAAGCAGGGGCCAGGATTTGGAAGATAAATGAGGAGAAAGACTCCCTAGAGACCTACAGGAGACACACACACATGCATGCACGCACACATAACCACATACACATACACACATAACTGCGCATACACACACACACACACACACACACACACACACACACACCACATATGCGTGCACACACCACACAAAGCACAAGACACGCCTGACCCACACCAAGGCCCTCTGGATGAAGGCCAAGCATCCAGATGGCACGGTATGCCAGGAGGGTTTGACACCCATATACTATTCCCAGCTCCAAGGAAACTCTGAAGCTCTGGGAATTCCTCAGTGAATGGCCCTGGAACCCAAGTTATTGATCTGGGTCTCCCTGCAAACTATCGCCCACATCTCACACAAACTGGGTACAGTCAACCTCCTAAAGCTCTTGTCAACCCAAACTCCTGCTCCTAGCCCTCTGCCTCAGCCTGTTACCTCTCATGTGGACTGCAGAAACAGCCCTCACCGGCTTCCCTGCCTGCAGGGCTTCCCCGAAGTGGCCCCAAAGTGGGGTCTCAGGGAACCAGAACATACCAGCAGTGCACACCAATGTGGCTCAACTGGTTGTTAAAAACACTGAAACGTTTCAAAACTGGGTGGCAAATGACCATTGTCCAGCCCCCGAGCACCCCAGCTGTCCCTGTGCCCCAAGATGCCAAGGTCTCTTCATAAGGCACAGACACCTGGCACCAAGGGTGTGACCTGGAAACCTTTCCGATTAGCTAAAGGTGACCCCTGGAGAAAAAGTTAGACCCCTCAGTGGTTGCCATCAGCCCCAGCCATCCCTGGTCCCACACCAGGTAAGGTAGAGACAACGTCACCATCATGTACCAAGACAAGCCCCTGACCTCTCAGCAGTCCCAGCGCCCACCTTCCTTCCACAGCCCACGGGCCCAGGAGGGGCCTTCGTGACGAAGTTCAGTGCTCCCTGGCGTTCCAGGCCCTTGGCCATCTGGCCCTTGCTGACCTCTACAGATGCTCTCCTGAGACTAGCTGGTGCCAGGCAGAGTGTGGGACTCCACTCCTGCCTGGGAGGAAGGTAAAGGCACTGAAAGGAAGCCAAAGAGACCGGGCTAGACCAAGAGCGGGGCAGCTGGAGTGAGCACCCACACTCCAGGAAGCCGTGGCCAGAGTCCAGCTGCTGTGGCCTATGACTGGACCTGGCATCTGACCTGGGCCCTTAACCTGAGCTGGGGGACTGGCTGGATGGTGAGCAGGGCCTGGGAAGCAGCATCCCGCTGGGCAGCTCCAACCCTGCCCCTGCAACCCTTGCTCCTGAGGGTCTTTTCAAGTCTGACTTCAGGCCTCTTTGCACCAAGTCTTTTTCTCTAAAGGCAATTCCCGTCTCCCATCCTCCCCACTTCCCCCGCTGTGACTCTCAGTGGGGGTGGGAATGTATCAGAACTCCTGGAGGCGCTTTTTTTCTCTGAGGACACCGCTGAGGCTGAAGAGTACTCCCGAGGGGGAACTATGAGAACCTCTGGGCAAGGAAGGCAAAGAGGATTACAGCCAGCATGAAAAGCCATAAACATCCTGAGATTCCAATAGCGGGCTCCCTTTCCCCTCAACCCACCCCAGGGCAGGGCCAGGGGCTAGGCCAGGCAGGGAAGTGGTCCTTGGTCCTCTACCTCTGTGAGTCACCATCCTTCCAAGAGGGTCTCACCCAGGTGGCTGTCTGAGCTCAGGGGCCCTGGGTTTCACTGTGCCAGGACAGAGGAGCTGCTATGTGGTGAAGAGCTGGGCCGCTTTCATCCAAAAGCCCAGGATAGCTCTGCAGAAGGCTGCACCTTCTCAGCACATCTCTTCCTGCTCATGGGTTTTGTTTTATAGACACTTCCACAGAGCCAGGCACTGCTCTAAACGTTCTACACGTATTAACTCATTTCATCTTCATACAACCCTATTTCTAATAAGTAGGTACTACTATTTTCCCATCTAACAGACGGGGACGCTGGACTCAGGGAAGTTAAGTGACTTGTGCACAGGCACACAGCTCCACAGGGACAGAGCTAGAATTCAGACCCAGGCAGCTGACCCAGCCCTTGTCACCCTCGCTTCAGGGAGCCTCGGGGAGTGCCTGGAGCAGGGGGAGGGGCTGGCTCCTGAGCTTGTGCAGGATGGCAATCCCCTATGCCTTCCCTCACCTGCCCCCACCCACGCAGCCTCCCCAGGCCCCTCTGCTCTCAGTTTATAGGTACGACCTGCCAATTAGCTAAACATTAAGGGAAAACTCCTGTCTCAGTCAGGACGTAGCTCATTAATGCACATTGATACAAGCCATGACAATTTCTTCAAACAGAGACTTAAAATGCCGTCTCTGCAGAAGCTGGTCACAGAGATCACCAAAAATAGCAGCCCGTGCAAGGCAGTAGCTTTCAGCAAATGCCGCTGACAATCTGGGGTTTAATTTCCCTCCGAAAGCCAACTTGTGTGCTCACAGTTGTCTCTCCAGGGACCGCAGCAGCTGGCTGAGGGTCAAGATGCAGAAGGGCACTGACACCGCAACTGCTTTGGACAGTCAGGCAGCCCCCGGCCCCACGCTGCCCTATTTCTTGCAGACCCGCCTGGGTGTCATCAGTGTGGTCTAGTCCAAAACACTGCACGTGCGTGTGCACCGAGGCTCTGCCAGCTGCGAAGTATTAGCAGTCTCTCGGAGCCTTAGTTTTACCATCCGCACAAAGGGCATCCCCAAGTAGCTGTGAAATTCCGAGATGATGCCCCGGCACATGGCAAGAGCAGGGCAAGTGGTACCCACCACTACTGTTGTTCCAAGGAGTGGACAGAAAAGAATGCTGCCTGCGGGGGCTCCCGAGGTGGGGTGGGCTAGGCGCTTGAGCGGCTACTTGGAAACCCTTCTACCTCCTGGGAGGAGCATGAGCGGAGGTGCGGGCAGAGAATGGCCCCAGAGCCGACCAGCAAGGCGCGGTTTCCCTTGACCTCCCGGGGGTGTCCCCGCGGGTCCAGGGAGGTACCCTGAGCGCAGAGAAAGGCCGGCAACCGGACTGTGTGGACCCTCGCCGGCGCAGGCTGTGCCAAGAGTGGGTGGGGCCGGAGCTGGGGAGCCGCTAGGGAAAGGCTCCAGCCGGCCCCCGGAGTGGAGGATCCCCGGCGGGGAGGCAGGCGGGCGGGGTCCAGGCGAGCACCGCCCGCGGCCCCCCACCCCTCGCCCACACGCGCCTGGGGAAACTGAGACCCGAGGGTGGCGGCGGGAGGAGGGGCGGCTCCGCCGGCGCGCCCGCGCGGGGGCGAGCCGCGGCGGGGCCTGGCGGAGCCTCCCCGGGGCCGGGAGAACCCCGAATCCCGGGAGCACCCGCAAGTCCTCCTCCGCGGCGGCTGGGTTTCCTAGGAGACGAGCCTGGAGTCGCAGCCGTCCCCCACCTCCATCTGCGGGAAGCCCTTCCTTCCCCCGCTCCTTCGCGAGGGGCGGGGGGAGCGGGGCGGGGTGCGGGGCGCCCGCTTGCTGGCAGGGCCGCCCCTCCGTCTGCGCCCATGCAGCCCGCGAAGCGCGGTCACCCTGAGGTCTCCAAATCTCCGCCGTAAACGGCGCTTAAAATGGGGCTTGACAGGGTTTCTAGCGACATGGGGAGCACCGAATACCCACAGCTGATGCTCCCCCAGCCTTCCTGGGGGACACCACTCCGGCCCTGTCCCATGGGGTACTCACCCTGCATCCACCTCACAGACAAGGAGACACCCCAGAGAGGAGTCTCCCCAGTCCCAAAGCGGGCAGGGGAGGAGGCCGGAAGCTGAAGTTAATGCTGAAGCCCTTCTGTAATATACCATATTCTGTGCGCTGTGGAAGGGGGGTCCCTCTCTCTCCTTCCTCCCTTCCTCCCTCCTTTCTCGCTTCCTCTCCTTCTCCTTCTCCCGCCCTCTCTCCCTCCCTCCCTTTCTCTCACTCTCTCCTTTCCTATTTTCTGTCCCCTTCTCTCTTTCCTTTTTTGTTTTGTTTTGTTTTTTTTTAGTAGGAATCTGTTGCCCCTGCTGGCATGCAGTGGCATGCTCGCAGCCACCACAGCCTCCACTCTCGGGGTTCAGGTGATCCTGCCACCTCAGCCTTCCAAGTAGCTGGAACTACAGGCGTGTGTCACCAAGCCTGGCCAACTTTTTTTGTTATTATTTGTTGGAGAGACAGGTCTCACCAAGTGGCCCAGGCTGGTCTCGAACTCTGGGCTCAGCTGGTCCTCTCGCCTCAGCCTCCCAAAGTGCTGGGATTACCGGCGTGGGCCGCCGCACCCGGCCCTTCCTCTTTGTCTCCTTTTCTCTCTCTCTCCCTCCCTTTCTCCGTTTCTCTCCCTCTCTCCCTGTGGTCCTCTTTCCGTCTCTATCTCTTCCTCAATCTCCTCTTTGGCCTTCCTTCCTTCCTACCTTTGACTATCCTCCAGATGTTCTATCACGAGGAGGTCAGCTGCTTAATAGATCAAGAGAGAATGAGCCCAGCTTTTTTGCCTTAGAGGAGCCCTTATTTTGCACCCTGTCCCTTAGCACGTTGGAAATCACGCGGTATCCGGGGGTCCCCTCGCATGCAGAATCATGGGGCTCCATCGGCTCCAACCAGGTGAAGGCAGATGTCGTGCAGGGGGTTGAGCTGTGGCCTTCTGACGGCTTCAGTGAAATCCTGGCTCTGAGTTCCCCAGCCCAGACATACAATTCCAGGCCCTCGACAACCTGACACCCTCAGGTGACAAGAAAGGAAACGTCCTTGGACCTGCAGGGCCATTGCCCGCGTGTCTTCTTGGCTGGGCTCTAGGACTCCACTGCTATTTGAACAAACCCTTTCCAGACCCCTCCATGCCTTTCCTGTGAGTCAAGACTCACACCAGGTACGGGGACTCCAGCCCTGACAAGTGCACAGCCAAACCCAACCTAGCATGCAGCTAGTATGCAGGACTTCCTGGAGGAGGTGAAACTTCAGCTGCCTCCCCAAGGAGCAGAAGCCGGCCAGAGGCTTGGTCTCGGCCTCGGGGCACAGTCTCCCATCACCAGCACCCCCTCCTCCTCACTGCGTTCACACCTGGGCTCCCCTTACCAGGTACCTTAGCTGTCAGCTACCATGCTGCTTCCTCTGGGATCTTCCCCACCTGCAGGCTGCACCAGGGCCCTGGCGGACACCGTCCCAACACCCTCTTCTTGCGAGAATGTTTCAGAGTTTGCCATTCTGTAACTGTGATTCTCTTCCCCGCCCCATACTGTGAGAGCCGAGAAAGCAGGAGCAGATCTCTGCGGCTCCTGGAGGGCTCTGCAGGGTCTTTAACAGCAAGCCAGCATACAGTAGGTGCTCGGTAAATATTTGCTGAGGGTAGAAAGAAGGAAGGTACAAAGCAAAGAAGGCAGCAGGGGAGAGAAGAGAAGAGAAGGCAGCTCCGGGGAGAGGATGAGGGAGAGAGATCGCATGTTTGGGGGAAACGGGTGTCTGCTGGGCCTGCCTGGGCTCCTGGGGTTGTTAACCCAGACTGTGGGCAGTTTCCCATGCCAGGCTGGCCAGAAATTGGGGACAGGCAGGAAACAAGAGAGTGACAGGCTGGCTCTTTTTTTCCAAGATAGGGAATGGCCTTGAGGACCCAGGCAGCAGGAACAGCCTCCACAAAAGGACAGAAGGCAGAGATCTGGCCTTCCCTTCCTGGGAGCGACACCGCCCCTGCCTTGGAGAGGATTCTCCCCATTGCCCATGGCACTGGGGGCTAGCCAGGCACTCACACATGTACATACACACACAGCCCAGTCCCTGGTGTACACCCACACTTGGGATGGGCCAGCCATAGACTACTACCATGGAGACAGTGATTGGTCCCAGGGAAGCCAGTGGGCAGGCAGGCGGCTATCGGGACCACTCAGAGCCCCCTCTGAGATTGACTGATGAATGCTGAGACAGAGAAGTTTTCTTACCACTAAAGTGGCAGAAAGTAAACCTAGAACAGCCAACAGCCACATTCACCTTTCCTTAGAGAGTCACAGAACAAAGCTAGCAGGTGAAAGAAGATAAAGCTGAGACATAGAGAAGTGAAGCATGATGTTATCACCCGAGGCCCTGACTCCAGCCGTGCCTGAAGGACTTCCCAGTGGTCTTCCCCGGCTTGCAGTCAAAGGAAGTTTCACTAATCCAAAACTTGCTGCCTGGAAATGGGATGTGTTGAGAGACACACTCCGAGATGCGGAGGTGGCCAAGTCGAGGCGAGGAGGCATGCCGTGTGGCCACCTGGCCCTAAGGTGTCACGTGGGTGATACTCTCATCAGCTGTGTCTTGGGACTCTGGTCGCATGCCTGCACAGCTGGGGCTCTAGGAAGCTAGGCAGCAAAACGCAGGGGGCTGGCCACTCCTGCCACTTTGACAGAGCAATCCGGCCCTGGGAAGCTGGCTGGCCCCCTTGGCATGGGGAAGCAAGAGGCTGCAGCTTTGTTGAGGGATGCCCTCTCTGAGCACCAGGAGAGCCTTGAGGCTTCAGGCCTGCAGAGAGGGCACTGTCTCCATTTCACAGATGAAGACACTGTGGCCCCCACAGGTGAAGGAACCCCAGCCACTGGGAGTCTTGGCGTCAAGGTCCAGAGGGGTGTTAAGATTGAGAGGGGCTCACAGAACAGACTCCAGGATAGCCTGGCTCCAGGGAGCACAGGCCAGCCAAGGGGGTCAGAGCCTGAAGAATCATCAGAGGGACAGCTGAAGCAGGAAGCACTTAGAAGGGCAGGGCAACGTGATGCTCCCAACATGAGGGGCATTGTGTCTTGCTGGGCTTAGCGCTCAAGGCAGCAAGAGTGACTCCATGCTCTCGCCGCTGGGAGAGGGGCTTTCGGAGCCCACCTGCACGGCCAGCGTGAGCTTGGGAACTGGGAGGGGTAGGTGGTCAGGCCAGCCCCATGCCTCTGATGGGGGTGGGGGGCAGGGCCAACTGCAGGCCACACCCTGAACTTGAGCGAGCCTCGGTCCCAGCTCAGGGCCTCCCAGGCTGGGGTGGGGACAGCACGGGCAGGGCTGCTCAGGATGCCAGGCAGGCTCTGACTGCACTTGCAGCTGCTGGGAGGGCCTGGCTCCCATCGGAAGTGCATCACTCTGCAGCGCCCAGCCCCATCTCTGCCACTGCAGCTGCCACGGCCTCTCTCCCCAGCGGAGGGGGAGGGGGAGCCCAGGAGACAAAATAACAAACAGACCCAATTTCCCCAAATCAACCTATTGCCACAAAAGGAGGAAGATTAAGAGGACTGGCCAGAGCTGACCTTCTGTTTACATTTTCCCTGGAAACGAAGAAATAATTGCTGCAGCTCCGAGGAGCTGTCTTCGGGGGGCCCCTCCTCTCCTCCCCGCCTCCCCGTCCTATTCAAGCGCAGCCAGGGATGACACTGGAATCTTGACTCAAACTAAGTGGTTACTATGGTGTCAGCCTGAAATTATGAATTTCCGAGCCCGGCCAGCACGGAGGCGCGGAGCCAGGGTGCACAATTAAAGCAGAGAGATGGAGGAAAGAGAAGGCACATTGTGTTTCAATAGCAGCAGAACCGCACTTCCCAGCAGGGGGAGAGGAAAGATGTACTGAGAAACACAGCCTGGCTCAGGCTTGGGGCCACAAACAGCCACCCACGGGTCAGCCCCCCACCCCCAAATATACACTGTTCCCTTCTCCCCCGGGGCTCTGCCCCAGCCCCTACTCCAAACACGCACAGCCTGACCTGCCCAGAGACAGACAGCCCTTCTGGCCATGCAGCCCCAGGCTCCCAAAGCCTGGGAGCCTCTGTGCTTACCCCGAGGACCAGGGGTGTTTCTTTGGGACACCACTTTTGACCCTCTTTCCTCAGCCACTTGGAACCTGCTGCAAAGTCCTGCCAGCTCTGCCCTTAAACACATCTGTGCGAAGGCCCTTCTCACACCTCCATGAGCACCGCCCTAAGGCGAGCCCCCTCATCTGAACAATGGCGCCTGCCCTGCTCTGATCTTGTTCCCCCCCAGACACTTCTCATCATGGTGCCCAGAGAAATCTTATGTGAGCACAGCCTGACCGTATCCTTCCCTATGTCATTCAAAGAAAAAGTCAGAGCCCTTGAGCAGTCTCGTGCATGCTCAGGTCTGACCTCCTTCCTCCCTGACTCACTTCTTCCCAGTCCCAAGCACTCACTCCAGTCACCCTGGCCTCCCGCCCTTCCTTGAACATGACGGTCAGGCTCCTGCCCCAGGGCCTTTGCATGGCTGTCTTCTCCATGGAGTGCTTCCCCAGTCACTCCCATGACTGCACAGGCTTGTCTGTTTTGCTCACGGCTGTATTCCCCATGCCCAGAGCCCAGTACAGGCAGTTGGGGAGGAGTACTCAAGAATGGACAAGTGAACCATCCCCATGCTCTGGGTCCCACTTTCTCCATCTTTACCATGGGGTTCTAGGCCACATCAGAGGAGCAAACTGGAAGCTCTCACAGGCAAAATCCAGTCTGCAAGCCTGTTTCACTCACTCCATGGCCTATAAGGCTTTGTAAACCCGAATTCATGACTAAGCCATGAAAATCAGAATACTGAACATACAGATCAGAGTTGCCAACATCGGAGTTACCTGTTCTTTAAGGATTTGGCAGAACTTTCCCATAAAACTGCCTGGACCTGGTGCCTTCTTTTTTCTTTTTTTCCATTATGCTACTTTTTTTTTTTTTTGGAGTTTCTGTCGCCCAGGTTGGAGTCCACTCACGGCCACCACAGCCTCGACCTGCTGGGCTCAAATGATCCTTCCACCTCAGTCTTCCAAGTAGCCGGAACTACAGGCACGCACTACCACACCCGGCTGATTTTTTTATTTATTATAGAGACAAGATCTCGCCACATTGCTCAGGCTGGTCTCGAACCCCTGAGCTCAGGAAATCTTCTTGCCTCCGCCTCCCAAAGTGCTGGGATTACAGGCATGAGACACTGTGCCTGGCCTATGCTACATTTTTAATTCCTTTTTTTTTCTTTTTTTAGACAAGTCTGCCCATTACTTCTTTCCTTTCTTCTTCTTGAATCAATTTTGGTGCATTAGTCAGAATTACAGACTGGAACTGGTTAATCAAGGGCGAACAAAAATTGTATACTTCAGGATTCAAAAGTTTCCTGAGTCTCCCGGAGAATGAGCAGCATAGACAAGAGGGAGGAGGCATTCCCAGTCCCTCCAAGAGACTGTCCTGGCAGAAACCCCACTGCCTCCACCACCCACTGCTGGGGACCTCTCCCATGGCTGTCCTAGCTGAACCAAATGCCTTTGCCACGAGATCCAGTATCTGCGCATGAGCAGGCTCCTGCCACCTTCTCAGCCCCTTGCTCGTCATTTCTCTTGTATTAAGGAGGGCTCTCGCTATTGTGAAAGGCACAATCCCATCTCACTCAGGCATACATAAAAGGGAGGAGACCTCTTGGCTCATGTACCAGAAAAGCCTTGGGACTTCAGGCACAGCGGGATCTAGGAACACCGCCAGGAATCCATCTATCGCCACTTCTGAGCTGCGCTTCCCACTGTGTTGGCTTCATTCTCAGGCAGGCTGTCCCCTCATGGTGGCAGACACAGCCCCCTCCCCACCCTTCAACAGTGGCTCGCTTTGGCTTCGGGAGCCCTGCTTTGGTATACCTGCTTGGCTCCACCCACGTCAGACACTCAACTTTAGCGGCAAGGGCATATGGAAAACGTAGTTGCAGGTTTCCATTTTTCCACTTATGGCATACAGACTGGCATGCTGGGAAAGACCGTGGCGGAGGTCGGGTGAGCCAAGTTGCAGCACCTGCCAGTTTGTATATGCTTTCTCCTTAAAATTATTCATCTTACTTTTGATGATTCGATTTAGTGGCAAAGTGTGCTTTGTATTTTCTCATATTTAAACATATCTGTGGATCAATAATGCCCCTTTCTCATTTTCATGGTTACTGACGTGTTTCCTTGATCAGATCTGCCAGTTTTGCCTGGTATATCAGTTTTTTCAAAGAATTATCTTTCATTTCTGTACCTCAGGACGACGATTGTTTTATTCTATTTCATTAATTTTTGCTCTTTTCTTCATTAATTTTTTCAGTCTGTTTTCTCTAGATTTATTTGGATGTTCATTTCCTAGCTTATGGACGTACACGCTTAGTTCCCTTATCTTTTCAATCTTTCGTCTTTGCTAATGACTGCATTTAAGGCTATTCATTTTCCTCTAAGTACACAAGGCTTAGGCGGTATCCTGTGGGTTTTTATTTGCAGTGCTTTTATTGCTGCTCATTTCTAAATAGTTGGTAATTCTGTTTTGACTTATTGTTTAATTCGCATTATTTAGATTTGTTTTTAAATTTCCAAATGGATAGACTTGAGGATGCTATTCTCGTGTTCATTTCCAGTTATATTTGTACTGTGTTTGGAAAATATGACTGGCATGATCTTTTTAATTTTATAAAATAGGTTTTAAAAATTGAAGGTAATATAAAAAATATATTCTCCCTGCAAAATAGTCAGTCAATACAGAAGTACACAGAGTCAAGCTTAGGTGTTTCCCTTTGCAATTATTCTCATTCCCTCCAGCCTCATTCTCTTATCTATGCAGAGCTGACCTCTGTGAATGGTTTGGAGTGCATCTTTCAGGCCAATTTTTAAATTACATATATACTTATATGTTATCCCTAGAGTTCAAAAACTTTCTTTCTATTTTACAGTCTGTCTCGGAGAACTCTTGGCTAACTCTTCATTACTTTGAGCCATTGTTTTTCCAAATAAATGCATTTTTGTTTTCAAATACATGTATGTTTTGATTTGGCAGCAACCCGTAAATTTTGATACGTTGTGTTGTCACTGTTCATTTTTAAATAATTTTAAATTTTTGTTTTGATTTAGTTTTATCTCAAGAGTTATTTATTTATTTCTTGAGTTGGAGTCTCACTCTGTCACCTAGGCTGGAGGGCAGTGGCACACTCCTGGCCACCGCAGCCTCGACCTGCTGGGCTCTGGCAATCCTTCCGCCTCAGACTTCCAAGTAGCTGGAACTACAGGCATGTGCTACCACGCCTGGCTAATTTTTGATTTATTGTAGAGATGAGGTCTCACCAAGTTGCACAGACAGGTCTCGAACCCGCGGGCTGAGGCAATCCACTCAACTCAGCCTCCCAAAGTGCGAGATTACAGGCTGAGCCACCGAGCCCGGCAAGAGTTATTTATAAACTGTTTCTAAAAATTTCAATTGTATAGGTTTGAGAACACTAAGGAAGGTGGATAACCATTCACCTCTTTCTAAGAGAAATTTTAAAAAGGACATTTTTAAAAAGAAATATGATCCACTGATCAGTGGATAATTAAAATGTGGTATATATACACTGTAGAATACTATTCAGCCAAAAAAAGAACAAAATAATGTCTTTTGCAGCAACTTGGAGGCAACTGGAGAACATCGTCCTAAGTGAATCAACACAGGAACAGAAAACCAAACACCACATGTTCTCACTCATCACTGGGAGCTAAACTAAGGATGTGCAAAGGCACAGGAAACGGTATGATGGACACTGGAGACTCAGAAGGGGGAGGGAGAAAAGGGGTAGAGAGGTGAGAAGTCACCTGTAGGGTACGATGTGCCCAGGTGGGGACACTTAAAACCCAGACTTCTTTGCCACTATACAATGCAACCATGTAACCAAAAACTATTTGTGCCCCCTAAAGCTACTGAAATTTTTTTTAAAGATATATGCATACCAATGTCCCACATTAAAAATTTTCCAAAATCTTTAATAATACATTGACAAATTACATCCATAACATAATCAAGATGAATAGGTCAGGACACAACAGAATGTAACCCAGGAGCTGAAAGGCTCGGCGTCATGAATTTTACATTATCTGCCACACTCATAGATTACAAGAAAACTCATCTCATTATTGACATGGATGTCCCCAGCGAAACAGCTGATAGAATTTCACTTTCATTTTTGATTTGTGAAACTATTAGTAAGCTGGGTATAGAAAAAAAAAATTCATTCATTTCATGAAGATTGTCTATTAGAAATTTTAGCAAATTTCAGACTGAAGAGTGAAAGTCTAAACACATTCTCATCAGAGCTGGGAGCAAAACAAGAATGAATGTCCTTCCACCTCTATTTGTTTTTTTTGTTGTTGTCTTGTTTTGTTTTGAGTTGGAGTCTCACTCTGTCGCCCAGACTGGAGTGCAGTGGCCGCTCCCGGCCACCGCAGCCTCGACCTGCTGGGCTCCGGTGATCCTTCCGCCTCAGCCTTCCGAGTAGCCGGAATTACAGGCGCGCGCTACCATGCCCAGCTGATTTTGTTTGATTTATTGTAGAGATGAGGTCTCGCTGCCCAGGCGGGTCTCGAACCCACGGGCTCAGGCAATCCACTCACCTCAGCCTCCCAAAGGCGCGGGATTACAGGCTGAGCCACCGAGCCCGGCTCTTTCACCTCTATTATTCAACTAACTCGAGAGTCCAGTGAGTGCAATACCAGAAAGCACAGACCAATCACCCTCCTTCTGAATCTAGGCTGACTTTAGTGACATGACCAACAGAAGTAATATTCCAGGAATCCCCAAACTGGGTCCTAAGAAACCCTACATTAAGAACAAAAAGGAAGAGTCTCTGGAACAACAACAAAAAAATTAATAAACTATCACTGTTTGCAAATGATATCATTGCCTACCTAGAAAACTTATAAGAAGAAATAAAAGAGTTCAGCAAGTGCCAAACATGGATCTAACAAGTTCACACCAATAGCCAAGACCAGTTAGAAAATATTTGGGGGAAAAATGTATCCCATTCGCAATAGCAACAAAAATAGAATAGCAAATGTAACAAGATCCATATGCAAGAAATGATCAAACTTTACATAAATAAAAACGTAAGTCGGTGGAAAAACATGTTACATTCTTGAACACAAAGGGATTGATTCTCCCCCTAAGGAGACTATAAATTCAGGGCAAACAAGATACCAAGCACAGACTGTTGGCTCCGTGCCCAAAACCCAACACCAGAGACACCACAGCAGAGAAAGGGAGGTTGATGGATCTGAGAAGCCAGCAGAAAACTATGAGACAGAAGGCAGCTGAGTTCTAGGGTGTGTGTGTGTGTGTGTGTGTGTGTGTGTGTGTGTGTGTGTGTGTGTGTGTGTAAAGAGAGAGGGAGGAAGGGAGGGAAGGAGGGAAGGAGGGAGAGAGACACTCCCACCCCCGAGGATGACAGTCCAGAATGGAAAAGAGCCAGTCAACATGGAATGGACTAGGTTAGGGTAACGCTTTAGATCTGTGTTCTTTTCTCTCCTTGGCATCCTAAGTGAACTGTTGTCAGCCCCTTCGCCGGTATAAGGCAGGAATAAAACGGCAGCACCAGCCCAAACAAAGCAATATTGAAGCAGTTCTTTGTCCTGGCAGGAGTGCAGGCAGATAATAGAAGACGGGGACTATTCCCAGAACTTTTCCCCTACCCCCCTATCACACCTGAGGGCAAGGAAATTATACAAGAGGCACAAGTTAGGTTTAAGTGGTTGGTTTCTCATGTTTCTTGTTCTGGTTATCTAATGCTATGTAACACACCACCCTAAAACGCAGTGCCGCAGAATGGCAGTTTTCTATTAGCTCCCCTATTTCTATGGGCCGATGACTCAGATGGGTGTTCTCACTTGAAATCCCTTGCACAATTGCACACAGACATTGGCTGGGGCCACAGACGACTGGGCTGGACATCCAGAGCAACCCACTCATGTGCTGGCAGTTAACGCTGGCTGTTGGTATGGAGGCCAGCTGGGTGACTGGTCGCCCTGCCTGCACATGGTCTCTCCGTGGGGCTTGTCTTTTCACTGCGTGGCAGCTAAGGTGTGAGAGAGACTGTCTCAAGCACTAGAATTCCAAAAGACCGGGGAAAGCTCTAAGTTCTCCTATGACCTAGCGGGGAGTACCACCCTGCCATAGTCTACCAATCAAGATGAGTAACTAAAGCCAGCCCAGCTCAGAGGGAGAGGAATCTGGCTCCCCTTCTTGGTGTGATGAACCCCATGCATGTTGGCAGCCATCTTTGTTTCTCTACCACTGTTCCCAGGGTCCCAAGACCTTGTTCTTTCCCCCTTCAGAGTTCATATTCCTTCGGAAGTATAAGTTACTTTGACTGATAATGTACACTGGGTAAAAATACTCATAAGTAAAAACCTAAATATGTTAGAGGTAATCACTAAAAGATGAAAATGGAGTGCCCAACCTTAAAATCAATAGTAGAAAATTTCATCTATGTGCATCTATTGAAATATGGCAAATTTTTAAAAATAAAGAAATAAAATAAAAATAAATAAAAATAAAGAAAACTATGATAAATAGAAAACACGAAAGACTTTGTAAGAAATAGATCTTAGTATAACAAGGATTCAGCTAAGTATAAATGGGTTAACTGCACCAAACAAAGAGTTTTAGAGATATTTCAGTAATATGGATTCAACAGGAAATACACTTAAAGAGATAAAAATACAAGAAATGAAGGGGAAAAACAGGCAGATAAGAAACAAAAGAAAACAGTAACTTTAATATCAGAAGGAAAAAAAACAGAATTCAAGGCAAAAACATCAGAAGGGACAAAATGGGACGTTTTACTTTGTTAAAAAGAATAATGGGTTAAGCTATATAATGCTAATGATAAACATATGTTCACCTAAAATACTACCTCAAAATATATAAAAATAACACCTGAAAGGACTATGGGGAGATACAGGTAACTCAAAAGCTGCGGTTGAATATTTTAACACATCTGTCATAAAAACGAATAGATACAGGCAACAAACATAAACAAATATATATATGAAATATATTTATATATATAAAACTTTCCACCCAACAAAGAGAAAATGTCTTATCTTTGAGCACACATGGAACATTCACAAAATCAACCACATATTAAAGCATAAATGAAGCCTCCCTAAGTTAAATAAGAAATCAATATCATATAAAGCTATTCTCCAACCATAATGTAATAAAATAAAATCAGTAAAAAGAGGATAGCTTTTTAAAATATTCCCACATATCTGAAAAAGGGAGAAAATTGCAAATAAGCAAAATATAGAGCAAAAATGAGAAAATAAGCACAGATATAATAAAACATTCCAAAGTAAATGAATATTATGAACAACTGCAAGTCTACACATTTGAAAACCTGAACAAAATAGATAAATTTCTAGCAAAGCATAAAATGCCAAAATTAAAGAAAAAAGAGATAGAAACGTGACTAGATCAATAACCATTAAAGAAGTTAGAATCGTAATCAAATGCCCAGTGCTCCAGACACCTCGGGCCAAAATCATTTTACAAGGGACTTCAACCAAACTTTCAAGAAAAAGATTCCCATCATAGGCAAGTTGTTCCAGAAATGAAGAAAAGAGCAAAAGCTTACCTAATTATTTTATGAAGCTAGAATAATATTGATCCCCAAACTGGTGAACAGGACAAGAAAAGAAAATCACACAGACATGTCACTTATGAATATAGTTGCAAAGATTCTATAACTAACATTTGCTAATCAAATCCAACAGAGTATTTTAAAACAGAATGAATCTCATGATTCCATTTATATAAAAGTTAAAAGCAGTTAAAATTAATCAATGATGTTGGAAATCAAGATGATAGTTCCCTTTGGAGAGTAAGGACTGGGAAGGGGTACGAGGGGCTTCTAGGCAGATGGCCATGTTCTGTTTCTTGACCCAGATACTACTTACATGGGTGGATTCATTTACCATTTAATCTCTTTTGTATGCAAGTTACACTTCAGTAAGCAATTTCCCTTTTTTAAAAAAAGCATTATACCTAATAGGATTTATGCAAGAAATGAAAGAATGATTTAATATTAGAAAATCTAAATGAAATCCATCAGTTACTAACTTAAGGGAAGCAGGTGCAGCAGCTCATGCCTTTAATCCCAGCACTTTGGGAAGCTGAGGTGGGAGGATTGCTTGAACCCAGGAGTTCAAGACCAACCTAGGCAACATAGCAAGTCCTTGTCTCTACAAAATGTTAAAAAATTAGCCAGGTGTGGTGGCATGCACCTGTAGTCCCAGCTACTTGGAAGGCTGAAGCAGATGGATTACCTGAGCCCAGGAGTTAGAGGCTGCAGTGAGCTGTGATGGTGCCTCTGCACTCCAGCCTGGGCTACAGAGTGAGACCCTGACGATAATATTAATAATAATAATAACTTAAGGGAAAACTCACAAGATTATCTCAACAGACACAGAAATGACATTTATTAATTTCCAATCCTTATGTATGTATGATAAGAACTCTAAGAAAAGTAGTCGTAGAATAAATTTCCTCAACCTGATAAAGGCTGTACATCCAAACCCATAAGCCATTATCCTTTATATATAGACATCTTAGATACATTCTTTGTTTTTGTTTTTTGAGTTGGAGTCTCACTCTATCACCCAGGCTGGAGTGCAGTGGCACGCTCACGGCCACCGCAGCCTCGACCTGCTGTGCTTAGGTGATCCTTCCACCTCAACCTTCCAAGCAGCTAGAACTACAGACGCACACCACCACGCCTGGCTAATTTTTTTATGATTTATTGTAAAGACGAGATTTCACCAAGTTGCCCAGGCTGGTCTTGAACCCCTGAGCTCAGGTAATCCTCTTGCCTCAGCCTCCCAAAGTGCTGGGATTATAGGCTGAGCCACCACGCCCAGCCAGATACATTCTTTTTAAGATCAGAAATCAATTAAGGATGGCTAAACAATACTACCCAACCCAAGTAAGAATGGCCATCATTAATAAAACAAACAACAACAGATGCTGGTGAGGATGCAGAGAAAAGGGAATGCTTCTACACTGCTGGTGGGAATGGAAACTAGTGCAACCTCTATGGAAAACAGTGTGGCGATTCCTAAAAGAACTAGAAATTGACCTTTCTTTTTTTTTTTTTTGAGTTGGAGTCTCACTCAGTCACCCAGACTAGAGTGCAGTGGCCACTTCCGGCCACCGCAGCCTTACCTGCTGGGCTCCAGCGATCCTTCCGCCTCAGCCTTCTGAGTAGCCGGAATTACAGGCATGCGCTACCACGCCCGGCTGATTTTTTGATTTATTGTAGAGGTGAGGTCTCGCTGCCCAGGCGGGTCTCGAACCCGCGGGCTCAGGCAATCCACTCACCTCAGCCTTCCAAAGGCGCGGGATTACAGGCTGAGCCACCGAGTCCGCCTGAAATTGACCTTTCATATGACCCAACAACCCCCTTCTGGGAATATACCCGGAGGAACGCAAATCATTCTACAAAAAAGATACCTGCACACACATGTTTATTACAGCACTATTCACAATAGCAAAAACATGGAACCAACCGTGCTGCCCATAAAAACTGGACTGGATAAAAAAAAAAGTGGTACATATACACAATGGAATATTATGCAAGCATAAAGAAGGACAAACATATGGACTTCACGGCAACTCGGATGGATTTAGAGTCTGTAATACTCAGTGATCTATCACAGAAACAAAGAACAGAGTACCACATGTTCTCAGTCATAAGCGTACCCTGAACATTTACCATAATACTATAAGAAAGGGATTGGCTGTAGCAGGCTGGGGTTGGGGGTTGGGGTGGGGAATGCAACATCATTAAGGGTACCTGATCTCAAACAGGCAAAGTGGAAACCAAAGAGAGGCCCAAACTTTACCTGCACGATGTCCACGTGTATATCTAATCCTGAATTGTAACCCACATCTTTAAAATATATATTTTAAAAAAGGATGCTTGAACAAGAATTTCTGTTTAACATACTATTGCTGGAAACATTAGTAAACAAAACAAAATGATTCATTATCTGTGGCAAAGTTGAATCCCTACCTTTAAGCATATACTAAGGGGAACTTCATATTAAAAGTATATATTAATCATTTAGTAAAGTGAGCCTAAATATGAAAGATAAAGCTATAAAACTCATAGAAAACCCAATATAAGAGAATATATTTGTGATCAAAGGGTGGAGGAAGGCCTCTTAGGTAAGACATAAAACTACAAATCATAAAGTAAAAAAAAAAGATGGATTTTACTACATCAAACTGAAGCATTCTTGTTCAATAATAACCCACAGTCAAAGATGCAACCAAGTAACAGGGTGGAGAAGATCCCTGCAACACCTAAGACCCAAGAAACTTCTGCAGATTAACGACAAGATAATCAACTTAACAGTGAAAGGATAAGTGATATGATTAGACAACTCACAGCAAAGGAACCCCAAATAGTTCTTAAGTACATGGAGAGATGCTTAGCTTCATTCGTAATCAGAAAATACACATTAAAACAATTACCCCATCACAGTGGCAAAAATTAGGAAGTCGGAAAAAAACTTGCATTGGCAAAGATACAGAGAATCAGGATGACCCACGTGTTGGGTGGGAGTAAAGCGGGTGCAGCCATTCTGAAGAGCAATCAGACAGCGTTTAGTGTTGGGTAGAAATTAAGTGATGCACCAAACTCATTCCTGGTTGCAGGCTCTCAAGCAATGTGAGCGGAGATCCACAGAAGAACAAGCCAGAGATGGCCAGCCAAGCATTGTTTATGAAATCAGAGTGCTAGAGGCATCCTTGGTACCCACTGCCAGGAGACTATTTAAGAAAACTGTGATAGATGCTGCCTAAAAAATACTATGCAGCCACTAGAAGGAATGAATTTGACACACATATAGCTACCTGGATGTATTTTAAAACATTATGATGATTGAAAAAAATCTATAGTACTTGACATCCAACAATAAGTATTAATAACTATCCAAAGACAATCATCACATAAATTAGTGGGTGCCTACATAGCAGTGCGAATTGGGAAAAAAAGGGGGAAATAATTAATGTAAAATAAGAAAAAAGTATCACATGGACGATAATAGTGGGCCCTGACATGAGGAAAAATAACTACCTCAATATTTGCCCCGATGTCCAATAAATAAATATTAACTCAATATTGGCAATATTGGCAAGGGTTTCCAGCAAATAAATAGTCATTAATAAGTTAATTCAATGTAATAGCAATCAAAAACGCAACAGAATTTTTCTGAAGAATCTGACAGGCTTACTCCTTAAGTTCATGTGGAAGGCCCGAGCATAGCCCATAATTAAAAATAATAACAACAAAATAGCACATAAAATTCAGGAACAGTTTAGTGAATATATAGGAATTTTGAACACAATAAAATTGGCATTCCACTTCACAGCGTACACACAATACATTTCAGATAGATCAATATTCTGAACATAAGATTCCACAAAAGCACAAGCTTAAAATATGGTACAAACTGGTAGAACTTAGGAGCAGAAAAGGCCTTTTAAAACAAAACCAGAGGCCGGGCTCAGTGGCTCAGCCTGTAATCCCAGCACTTTGGAAGGCCGAGGTGAGTGAATTGCCTGAGCCCACAGGTTCGAAACCTGCCTGGGCAACTTGACGAGACCTCATCTCTACAATAAATCAAAAATTAGCCGGGTGTGTTAGCACGTGCCTGTAGTTCCAGCTACTTGGAAGGCTGAGGCGGAAGGATCGCCGGAGCCCAGCAGGTCGAGGCTGCGGTGGCCGGGAGCGGCCACTGCACTCCAGTCTAGGTGACAGAGACTCTAACTCAAAAAAAAAAGAAAAAGAAAAAAAATAAAACAAAACCAGAGACTGAAACGCCATGAAAGAAATCTTTGACCACATAATATGGAAAGTTCTATATGGGAAAAGGCACCATAAGTAGATTCAAACACAGATGACAGACTAAGAGAAAACACTTACAATATTTATTACAGGAAAAGGATTAATATCCCAAAGAAATAAAAACTTCCTAACAGTAATAAGCAAAAGACAAGCAACCCAGCAGAAACAATGACAAAGAATATAAACAGGAAATTTACATAGAGGAAAACAAACAGTTCATAAACATATGAAAAGAAGCTTAGTCTCACTAATCATGAAACCACAAATTAAAACAAAAAATCTAATTCCAGGTTTGCCCATTTGATTGGCAAAAACTATAAGAATTGATTATATCCTGTATTGGAAAGGCAATGAGAAAATGGGCATTCCCATTCTGTCTTGGTGAGAGTATTTATATTTTGTTTGAAAAATTTTTTTAACTTTTTGAAACAATTTTTTACATCTGCAACTAATTTTAAACATTATATGATGAATATATATATATATATACATATATACACACACACACATATATATAGCTATTTGCAAAGTAAATGTATGTTCATTTTAGAAAACTCTAGTTGTTCAGAAAGATATTCTACAAGCAAAAGTTTCACCCAGAGCAACCATGAGCATTTTTCTGACCGTGAATGCCGTACCCTCTGCCCTCTGTGCAGAAATATGCACAATTGGATCTATGCCAGGCACGTGCATGTGTGCAGGTGTGTGTGTGTGTGTGTGTGTGTGTGTGTGTGTGTTGTCTCACATGCATGAGTGTAGGTGGTAAAAGAAGTCTCACCAGTTGAGGTCTCAGGACTCCAGACCCCTCACCCAGCTTTGGATACTTCCCATTCTAATCCAGGTTCAATGTCAAGTTGAACTCCAGCTCTTTCAACAGCTTCAAGATCTGATGACTCCTGGTCTCATGGGCAGGAACTCAGGCCCAAGCTGGGAGAACCAGCTACCAAGGGGTCCAGAACAAGAGTGAATGTGCCACAAGAAAAGGCCAGAGGTGCATGCCAGGGCCCAGCGGGTGACGAGTATGCCAGGGGAAACACCCACCAGAGAGCGCGAGGGTCTGGGCCACCTCAGGGGATGCCCTGGAAGGTTCTTTTCATTTCTTAGTAGCTGCAGCTAATGGCTCTTAGGGTTGAAACTCGAAAGTGATTCTCAAAGAAACATTTTTAAGCACCCCAAATGGCTTATGCTGGGAGAAAGAGAAAGAGGGGGAGGAGGAGGAGGGACAGGTGAGGAGGAGGAGAGGAGAGGAAGAAGGAGAAAAAACAAGAAGAAAGAGGAAGAGTTGTCTACAGGCTTCAACAACTTTGAAAGGTCAAGGGTCGTCTTCCCTTGGGTATGGCTGACTCACAGGCCTCTGGAGCCTGGGGTGTCGGAGCTGCTGGGGAGCAGAGTCAGTGCCACGGGGACTACACAGAGTCCTGAGGGGCGCTCCTTAGAGGAAGAGCAGAGTGCCGGCTCCAGAAGGCAGAGGGGTGGTGCTGGGGGCGGGCTCAATACTCAGGTGTTACCACCCATAATCCTTGAAGTCAGGTAGATCCTGACCCCACACTTCGCAGCTGTGTAGCCCCAAACAAACTTCTTAATCTTCTGATCCAGTTTTTACAGCCACAAGATGGAGATTTACAATTCCACTTTGCGTTACTATGCCCGATACACAGTAGGTCCACAAGGCATGCGAGCCTCTCCCGACGCAATTATCTGGTGAGTCAAGCCACCTCCTTCTCCACGCCCACACATGTCCCCTACACTGAGGGCAGAAAGCAGAGGCGAAGCAGAAGGTAGTGGGGGGAGAGGCACTTCTTCCCAACGGCCTTGTCCCAGGGGAATATGAACTCCGTGATCAAGGGACATGTTCAGAAAATGGAAATATTTGGCCAGACCTTCAGAGATTTAATTAAAATTAATATTATGCCTTATCGAAGCAGAAAGCTCAACACTGCACATGTAGAAGAATCTATTTAATCAATTAGCGGCGTCAAACATGAGTGTCCAGCCTTTGACAAGGCCCTCCACACTCCCTCGTGGGCCACCGTTGCTGCTAACACCATGTGTCAGACAAGTGGGTCAGCTAGACAGGTGATCAATGATGAGACAAGGATGGGGAATGTGGGCTTGCTGTGCTCACCCCAGCATCACCCAGCACCCCACCTGAACCACAGTATGAATGCTAAGTGAGTATTCACAGGATGATCATAGACCTGGGAATCAGCCCACCTGCGTGGTCTTGGGCAGGTTATTTAACCTCTCTAGGCTGGAAGGTTCACTTCACAACGCTATAGTGAAGGCTGGTGATAACAGGCATGCAGCGAACACAACAAACTGGCCTGCCGTGGGTTGCATCTGGCCCAGTGTTTAAAATTTTTCTTGCGTGTTTTTCCCACCTGAGTTTGTTCACAATGTTTTGAACGTTTTCTATTTGTATTTCTCACCAGTCAGAATGGCAGAAAAATATCCCGAACTTTGACAACATACTCTGTTGGCAAAGCTGTGGGGAAACAGACAGTCTTATGCACTGCTGGTAGAAGCGTACATTGATGCAACCCTAATGGAGAAAAAAATTATAAATCATGATGTTTGATCTAATAGTTCTTCTTTGAGGAACTTATCCTGTAGGTATGCTTGCATATAAACAAAATGAGATATGCAATAATGTTCATCGTTACATTATTTGTTATACCAAAAGACTGGAAACATCCCATGTTCCCATCAATAGGGGATGGATTTGGGGTTACCAGATAAAATACAGAGTGCCCATTTAAGATTAATGATTAATGCTTTTTTTAGGGTAGCATGTACATTTGTGCAGTATGCCCTGTATTCTCTGTGCTAAACATGGCAACTCTAGATGGATTAAATCAGGGTTTCAGCCGGGCTCGGTGGCTCAGTCTGTAATTCCAGCACTTTGGGAGGCCAAGGTGAGTGGATTGCCTGAGCCCGCAGGTTTGAGACCAGCCCGGGCAACTTGGTGAGACCTCATCTCTACAATAAATAAAAAATTAGCTGGGCATGGTAGCGCACGCCTATGGTTCCAGCTACTTGGAAGGCTGGGGTGAAAAGAATCAACAGCACCCAGCAGGTTAATGCTGGGGTGGCCGTGAGCATGCCACTGTACTCCAGTCTGGGCGACGGAGTGAGACTCCAACTCAAAAATAATTAAACAATAAAAAATAAATCAGTTTCTCAGCCTCAGCCCTATCGGACATTTTAGGTAGGATAATTTTTTGTTGTAGGGCCTTCCTGTGCATTGTAGGAAGTCGAGCAGCAACTCTGGCCACTACCTACTAAGTGACATTCACACACATACACCATTGGTGACCATCAAAAATGTCTCTTGATGTTGTCAGGGAAAAACCACCCCAGATAAGAGCCACTGGGTTAAGTAAGCAGTGGCACATCCACACAGTGGAACACCATGCAGCTGCTGGGGGAGGAAAAGAGGAAGCTCTCCACGTACCACAAGGAAAGGTCTCCAGGATGTGCTACTAAGTAAAATAAGTAGGGTGCGGAACACACATACATATCACCTGCTATGATTTGAATGTTGAAACTTACATTGAAGCTCCATCCCCAGTGCAGCAGTATTGAGAGGTGAGATCCTTAGGAGGTGACTGGGTCATGAGGACTCTTAAATGGATGATTGGGTTCGCATGGGAGTAGAACTGGGGGGTTTATAAGAAGAAGCGAACCCTGAGCACCTCCGCATGCTCAGCCCCCTTCATCAAGGGAGGTCCTGTGCCGCTCAGGACCCTGCAAAGAGTCAAGAAGACCCTCACCAGATGCAGCCCCTTGACCTTGGGCTCCTCAAACTCCACAACTGTAAGAAGTACATTTCTTCTCTTTGTAAATTACCCAGTTCCAGGTGTTCTAAGAAACAGAAAATGGACTAAGACATCACCTCTTTTGTGATAAAAGGGCTGGGGGTGGAAGAGAGGGCACTGGGCACATGGGATGGGGAGGAATGGGGACTCTTCTCTCTGAGTAAATCATCTCTGGTCAGCAAATTAGAGAAATCTGTATTGGGAGGTTAGCACTTAAAGAAGTGGAAGATTTCACATTAAAAATCCAGACCGCTCAGTTTTTCTGAAGAATCAAAGTCTAAACCACTGGGACTATGCTCTTGCCTGGACTCAGTTGGCTGAAGCTGAGAAGTGACACTCCCTACAGATGGGGTACACACTCACTGCACCTGCCGTGGGTTAGGTGGCAGGGGCCTAGGTGTGGGAATCCGGAGCCCTGCACACAGTAGCCCTCAGTGAGTGGGAGCTTCTGTGGCCATGGGAGTCACAGGGTGGTCTTTGCACCTGGGTCACACAAACACAGGGCCCCTCAGTCACTGCCCTGGTCCCTGAGGTGGCCAGGCTACTGCTCCAAGCACCACTCAGCACTAGGAAACTTAATTTCAGAAGCCACAGAGGTCACAGTCAGAAGGACTCAGGATCAAAGGCCGATCCTAGTCCTCATCTGGTTCTTTGGCAGCTGCCCCTTGGGCCTCCCACTGCAGGTAGCTTTGTCACTGCCATGGAGCCCAAAGTGTGGAATGAGTTCATCCCTGCTAGTTGGGGCTCCCTGCCCCACCTCCTGCTGCTGCTGGAGCACACAGGTGGGAGTGAGAACCAGCCAAGTAGTGGCACCACCTCTTTGTCTCTGAGTGCTGCAGCAGTGGGTGGGTGTGGGGTGGGGAGACTGGGAGAACATCCTCAAAAGGATGGACCAGCCTTTCAAATGTCCCAAAGACAGACATTCATTGAGATGTTGATAACAGCAAAGAGGAGAGAGAAAAAAATAAATTATAGAGTACTCTTAAGGATGAATGACTATACAACTATAAAAATCATATTTTTGCAAAATATTAAGACAGGAAAATGTTCGTGGCAAGCTGATATGAAGGTCAGTGTGATGTCAATTTTGTAAAATACACCTATTTTAAGCCCAGTCACACATTCTCCTAGGTTAGAATTTTTCCTGTCATGTGTCAGCTTTGTGGCCTTGGGAAATTTCCCTAAATCCCCTGTGCCTTGGTCCTTTCTCTGTAAAATGGGGATAATAAAAGAGGAACCCCTTCATGACGTTGCTGGTCCGATATGGGAGACAAGCTTATAAGTACCCCACAACAGCTGCCTTCCACACATGCGGCAATTGACGTGCGCTAGGGAAAACCCCTGGAGGAAGTACAGAAATGTGCGATTGGGATCATGGGCAATTAAGGGTCACCTCATTCCTTTCTGAACCGTTCATCTTTTCTGCCCTGAATATGGACTGATTCTCTTAGTAATTGGGGAAAAAAACAATGTTTTCAGTTGATTCGAGGAGGTCACAGGGGATGATCCCTAAAGGAGTCAGCAGGGAGAGGGTGTGGGTCCAGGAAGGGGAGGGGTCAGTGCAGGACATCTTCACAATCACCCCAGTGGACAGCTGATGCTCCTGGGACCAACACACAACTCGAGCTACTCACTATCCAGGAACCAGGAAGCCAGGTTTCCACACCACGCCCATCCTTGGACCACTGAGCAGGGGACGCTCCCAGGCATGAATGCCCACACTCCCAGCCTGCTTTGCATGAAGGCAGAGTGAGCTCCACAACCAGAGCTGGCCTCAGCCAGGCAGGGGCAGCTGGAAGTCCAGGTGCCTGAAGTGAGCCAGACAGAAGGGTTGGGTGGGCACCACTGCGCCTGCCACGTACCAAAATAAGGTACCAAGGAGGGAGTGAGAAGTCACGGGATGCAGAGATGCTCAGGGACCAAGTTCATTCATGGCTTGGTGCTGTTGCAGGAGTTGCTCTGGAAAACCCCAAAGCCCCAGAAAGACTCCCACCACACCCCCTCAGCCATCACTCTCCTGACAGGACTAAGACTCTCTGGTCCTGCCCTTGGGCTGGATGTGGCTGAGGGTTGCCTCTGTGGCCTGAGATAGCTCATGTAAGGAGCCCTGGAGTTGAGGCCCATGGTCTCAATCACCCTCTGTCCCACCCTCTCCATCCTCAGGCCTCCTAGGCCCACCGTCCTCAGTCACAGCCCAAGGCGGAAGCCCCAGCGGTCATCTCACCTCTAGTCCTCTCAGCCTCCCTGCCAGGCCAGGGCCCGCTGCTCTGCACCCCAGGCAGAGCAGCCCAGCAGGCCCGGACCTAACCTGCAGACTTGCGCCCATCCCAGCCCCTTCTGCCTCCTCACGACTCCCTGACCACGTCAACAACCCAGCACCCAGCACCCTGGGCTCTCAGCACACTGATCCTCAACATCATCTCAGCCCCCCAGCCCTCTGGCCACATTCTTAGGGTCAGCACCAGAAAGCCACTAAACCTTGACCCAAATGCCAGTTCCTCCTGATTTCCCTCTGCAAGTTCCACCACACCTGTTCTCGTTGAAGTCTGCAGAAACCCTCGCCCAACAGAAAGCTATGAATTGTAGAGCTCTGGAACTGGACCGTCTGGGTTCAAGTTCCACCTGAGCCACTGACTGGCTGTGAAGCCTTTCTGTGCCTCAATTTCCTTATCTGCAAAACGGGCCTGAGATGGTTCATCTTCATTCATTCAACAAGCAGTTATGCGTAGCAGCCCCAGGCCTAGGGCCTGGGCACAGTGCCGTGTAAAAGAGGCCAAAATCCCTGCCCTCATGAAGGGAGAAACAACAGAACACAATAATTAAAATCCCCTCTATGACAGAGGGTGGTTGCTAGGCACATAGGCAAACCAGGCCGGGGCCTGACGGATTCAGCCAGTAGAGACACCATGAGCCACTCTCAGACTCAGACAGTTTGCGACTTACATAGACAGTGAACGGAAGAGTAGCAGGTCCTAGCCCTGCACACCAAAAATGATGACACCAAAGTCAAGGGGCTGGATGGCCGCAGGACAAGTTGTAGGACATCCTGTGGCCGAGGAACCAGACAAAACTAGACTGCAGCTAAGTAGTTTCATGTTCTATAGCTTCATTTGGATGGAGACCCACACCTGACGGGGCCCAGGGAACATCACTGCCACCCAGGGGAGCAGTCTTGGAGCAGCCCTGCTGGTCTCCACCCTCCAGTGTTCCAGGAGGACTTTGAGCCTTTGCGGCATGCCCTATGTGGACACACACAAGAGTGCCAGGGTGACGGCGGAGCCACTTCCCGATGCTGGGATGGGGCATGTTAGACAGGATGGCCAGGGATAGCCTCACTGAGAAGTGACATCTGAGCAAAGGCCTGAGTGAGGCAGAGCAGCAGGTTATGCTGTGGGAGAGGGTCCAGGCAGAGGGACAGCAGGATGCAGAGGCCCTAAGGCAAGCATGAGACTAGATGTTTGTGGAAAGAAGGTAGTCGGTGTGGCTGGGGCAGGTCAAGAGAGAGACACAGGCAAGAGCCAGGCAAGTAGTGACAGGTGCCCAAGCATGCTGGGCCTTGAGAGCTAATGCCAGGACAGGTGACTTCTCTGAGTGAACTGAGAGTCAGTGTGGGGCTTGGGGCCAAGGAGGGGCATGTGAGGAAGAGACTGAGGGGGCAAGAAGACTCCTCAGAAGGTTGTCACAACAATCCAGGCAAGATACAGTGTCACTCCGTCCAGAGTAGAGGCGCAGAAGTGGTTGGATTCTGCCAATATTCTGAAGATGGAGATGACGGGTTTGGGATATGAGATGGTAAGAGAAAGAGAAGAGCCAGGAATAATATCAGGCTTTGGGCCCAGTCGGCTGGAAGGAGGAAGGATGAGGGTGGCTGCAGAAGGCACAGGATGGGAAGAGGTCGAGAGCTTGGTTTGGACCCTGTTGGCCTTGAGGCTCCCAAGACCTCCAAGTAGAGCTGACACACCAGCAGAAGGCAGGAATCCAGACAGGAGTGGACATAGGCCCAGGGCCCAAAGGGACGAGGCCTTAGCACGCCTCTGCAAAGGTGAGCTCATTCTCTGTTGACCTCTTTTTTCTTCCTTCTGGTGTTGCTCTCCTCTCTTTTCTGCTTATGTTCCAGGATCCGTGACTTCAAGCGCTCTTTTGATCTCACCCCATCGCCCTGCCACTGCACCCCTATCCAGCAAGACCCTAGTCTCACTTGACTCATCTGCCTCCTCCCCTATACTTGTTCCAGACAGGGGAAGGCTGTTGTAAAACATCGGACCACCCGGCAGACTAATGCCACCATGCATGCCCTGGGAAGCACAGGCACTTCCTCACCACACCATCCCAACCTCCCAGCATGTCCTGGCCACTCTGCCTCCCTCTTGAGTCTCCATTCCATCCTCCCTACCATCTCCACAACCCCATGTGGTAGGCTGAGTAATGGCCACCATAGATGTCCACGTCCACGTCCACGCCAGGCACTATGGCTCACACCTGTAATGCCAGTTACTCGGGAAGTTGACACAGGAGGAAACCCTTGTGCCCAGGAGTTTGAGGTTGCAGTGAGCCATGACTGTACCACAGCACTCCAGCCTGGACGACAGAGTGAGATGCTGTTTCTAAAACACAAACAAAAACCCGAAAAACCCAAAGATGCCTGTGCCCTAATCCCTGAGACCTGACAATAAACCACCCTACCCAGCAAGAGGGATTCTGCAGATGTGACTAAATTAAGGACCTCAAGATGAAGAGATTCTCCAGGATTATCCGGGTTGCCCCAGGGTCACCCCAAGGGTCCTTGTGAGAGGGATGCAGGAAGGTCAGGATCAGAGAGAAGAGAGGTAACGAGGAAAACTGAGGTTGGAGCAATGAGCTTTGAAGATGGAAGAGGCCGTGAGCCAAGGAATGCACCGGCCTCTAGAAACTGGAAAAGGATGAAAACAGATTCTCCCCTAGAGCCTCCACAGAGGAAGGGGACTGGGCCAACTCCCTGATTTTAGTCCAGTGAGACCCATTTCAGACTTCTGACTTCCAGAACTAAGATGATAAATTAACGTTTTAAGCTGCTGAGTTTGTGGTCATTTGTTACAAGAGTCACAGGAAATGAATGCAACCTGCCTTAGGCCAGACCCGTCTTCTCCCACCTGGCCTGCCAAACCAGCCTCCTAACCAGTCCCTTGCTGCAAGTCACTTTGGTACACAGCTGCCAGAGGATCTTTCAAAAGCCCACGCCGATCATGTCATCCTTCTGCATGTAATCAAGGATTCCCATCACCTTTAATCTCCTCAGTACGGCATCTAGGCTTTTAAGACCTGGCTTCTGCCATTACTCCTCTTGTATTAAGGAGGGCACTTGCTATTGTGAAAGTCATGATCCCATCTCACACAGGCATAAATAAAAGGAAGGGCAGCTATTGGCTCATGTACCAGAAAAGCCTTCCAAAGTCAGGCACAGCTGGATCCAGGATCACTGCCAGGAATTCATCTTTTGCCACCTCTGAGCTATACTTTTCTCTGCGTTGGCTTCATTCTCGGGCAGGTTATCTCCTCATGGTGGCAAATACAGTGCCCCTACCCCCCTGCAGTTTTAGGCTTGCATTCTACTCCTCAGCCACCCCCAGCAAGAGAGTAGCATGTACGGACTGTGATTGGCTCTTCTTGAGTCATGTGCCTACTTCCCAACCAATCACTGCAGGTAGAGAGACATAAGCCTCTCCTTGGCTAGGACTGAGTCACATGCCCATACATGGACCCAGGCGCAGAGTCAGACCTTCCCAAACTGTGTAGACTGAATGGCTTCTTAAAGGAAAACTGGAAGGAGGAATAGTGCTGAGTGGGCAGAAATGACAAATGCCCCCTCCACACTCCCGGGGTCTCAGCCCACTAGTCAGATGTACCACACTCCTTTCTTTCTCCCTGCCAGTCTCTCTACCTTTGCCAGATGTCCTGCTCCCTCCCTCGCCTGCCCCTGCCCTCCTCCAGGAAGCCTTTCTGATCCTCCACCTCTTTAGCTGCCTCCTCTGGCCTCCCACAGCCCCATGCTTGTCCTCATCTCTCCAGCATGCGCTGACATCCTGTGAGCGGCTCGCTCCCACTGCTCTGTCTCCTACCCCAGTGGAATCTGTGACAGTCGCTAACATCAAGCACTGACCCTGTGCCAGACACTGTCTCAAGTGCTTCACAGGTTGTATCTCATTTAATCTATTCAACACTCCTGAGAGATAAACGCTGTGTTGAATCCCTAGTTCAGGGCTGAGGAAACTGAGGCACAGACAAGTGTGTAAGCACCCAGGCTACCTGGCTGCAGCCCTATGGTCTCAACCTTGATGCTACAGCCCTCTCTGTAGAGTTCAGCAAAGCAGGAAGTTGGTTTATTCACTTCTGGGTCTCCGGTGAGCTTTGAAAGCCATCTTCCCATTACAGAATGTTTAAGACCACAGGTTCAGGAGTCAAACCAATCTAGGTTTCATTCTGGAGACCCTGACTCTCTGAGCCATTGAGTGAGGTTTACAATAGTCCCTTGGCTCAATTTCCTTGTCTGCAAAATGGGATAACAATACTCCCCACCTCTCAGGGTTGACACAAAAAAGAAAAGAATGCTTTAGCACTTAGCGCAAAGCCTGGTGTTTAGTCAGAGCTTAAAAAGCATTGGCTGTGATGATACTGCGGACGATGGTACAAGCAATTTGGGGAAAATGAGGTGTACTCCCTTCCTTCACGTAACACACAGCCAGAAGACTGGTGGTCAAGGGGACTCGAGCTCTTTCTAGTTCTGTTTAAAATCCTTGCCACATTCTCAGGGAGCTGAGGTTTTTTGATACCTGGCTCTTCTCAGAAAACTGTGCCCCCAAGAGCAGGAGTAGCTGGTCCAGCCCTGTAGTTGCCATGGAAACCATTCAATGTAAATTTCATTTTCTACCTTGCCCAGCTAAGCTATCGATTCAGCACGAGGGAGAGAAATTGGGAGCAGTTTCCTTCCCAAAGTGAAACGGAAAGTATAGACCCCAAGTGGAAACAGAAAGAAGTGTGGTCGGGGGATCAAAACCCAGTTGGAAAAAGGAAAAAATGGTTGAAATGCAGAGGGGAAGGAAGGAAAGACTGGAGAATCGCTCTCCAGTCTCATTAACCTGCTGGCACAGGTGAGTAACACTGGACTCATCAGAACCCAGCTCCCAGGACAGGCTCTAGAGTGATCCTAGCCCTGGTCTCAGCACTGGCACTTACCCACTATGTGATCTGGGGCAAGTGGCTGAATCTCTATGAGCCTGTTTCATCATGTGTAGAAATTGGGTAAAAATTGCAACCTGGTAGACTCGTCCTGGGAACACATCACCCCTGAGTCCCTCAGCCTCTCTGGCACGTTCCCCTCCTCCTTTCTAGCCCGAAATTCCCTCCACCATTGTCACCAATGACTTCAGCACCCAAGGAAAATGTTGCCCCCAAAGGATGAGGTGGAAAAGTTTGAGGTCACCCACGAAAGAAGGTAAGAGGAAGCCTCTGAGCAGATGACACATGGGACACGACCTGGAGTGGAATTCCAGAGCCAAGAATGCCGTAGGGAAGTGGACCGTGTCCAGTTCGGAGTGGAGGTACAGGCTCACCAGCCCAAACAAAGCCTATGTCTGAGTCTTTCTTGGGGTGCCCGGGCAGCGAAGCACGTGTACACAGTGGGCACTGTGCCTGCGTGCTCCCACTTCAGTCAGAAGCTGACCCTCCAGGGCTGCTGGGCTAAAGTGGGACCAGGAAGGGGGCTACCTTCCCAGTCCATAGCCTCTTCCTGGGGCTGCGGACACCAGCAACCCTGGGGTGATCCAGGGCTGCCCAGGCCCCACGACATGCCAAGGGTGCCCTGTCACATGCAGTCCTGGCAGCTGTACCCGCAGAGACACTAATTGGGAAGTGAGACAAGCGAAGTGCCTTTAATGAGCTACCTTGTTGTAACTCTAACTCGTTGGCGTTATTTACAGAGATTCTGCTAATGAGGTGCCTGTCAGAGGGGGAGCCCACGGTGGGGGCTGGGAGCCAGCCTTGAGGGAAAAGGCGAGATTCATAGGGAAGAAGGAAGAAAAGTCAGCCTTACTAAGCACCTGCCGAGCCAGAGGGCCTTCGTACTGAGATCTCAGTGCCTCAGCCCAGAGGCCCAGGGAGTGTGGGTGGGGTTAGGGTTAAGAAGCCTGCCCAAGGTCACACGTGGAGTCCAGTCGAGGCTAGCTGCACAACACAGTCCCTTGGGGGCCTTGCCTCAGGCAGACCACAGGTTTCCCCAGAACCACTCCAGGTGCTAGGCACAGCACATGTCCACAGGAAAGAACACCAGCTGGGAAGGAGTCCACTTCACCGGCCTGGACACGTGGGATCCCCTTGGGGGTGGTGCCCTCAGCTTTTCCACACAAGAGTTCACACTGCTCTCCCTGGGTTGACTCCAGACAGGCCAGGTTCTCCCAGCCAACCCCCAGGCCCTTCTCCCTCACTGTCCCAGGGCTACAAGTTCTCAACCCTGCCCCTAGCAGAAGAGGGGCTTGCTCTGGGTCACTCACACAAACAGTTCATTCATCTCAGACCCGGTTGAATGCATTTGGCTGCAGTTTAACTAGGCTAGCCTGGGCCAGGGGCGGGGCTCAGCCTGGGTCAGGGGTGGGGCTCAGCCTGAGTTAGGGGAGTGGCTCAGCCTGGAGGGGGTGTTCAGTCTGGTCTAGGGTGGGGCTCAGTCTAGGGTTAGAGAAGGGTGTTAGTTTGTAGCACTGAGTATCAGTTTGTGGTCGAAATAAGAGCACTGACCATTGGTCTTAATTTTCTCCTCCGAGAAAGGGGGTCAATAAAAACTTTCTGGTATGTTGTGGGATCCTAAGAGATGGAGGTGGTAAAAGCGCCTTGCAGACAGTAAGGCGCCCAACCGGGGCCTCACTGTGGCTGTCACAAGCAGCTGTCGACCAGACGTTGATGTTGAAACCAAGCTCTCTGCTCTGGTGGAGACATTTCCCTGGTCTAGTCTGTCCAGTCAGGCTCCGAGCTCCCCTCTCCCCTTTTCCATTCTCATTGTCACATTCCCTCTCCTGTCCTGCTACCTGTCAAGATTGGCATCTCTTTAATTATACCGTGTGTGTGTTTCTTTAGGAGCCATGTAATTCCTCTGACAGCCACCTATTTAAAATGAAAGTCAAACACGCAGAACTTTGTTTAAGAGTTGAGTCTTGGGGGAAAGGCATTCATTGCCAAATGTTGCTAATTTCACACTAATCTGGTGGCAAAAAAAAGTATGTATGTACACACACACACACACAAGTGTTGATGAAACCAGCATGAGTGCAAGGATGGCATTAGAATGTCAGAGCAAGAAACTCATCTCAGAGCTCATCCAACCCAGCCCTTCCTCCATTTCATAGACAAAGAAACAGAGACCCAGAGAGGCTAAGTGACTTGCTGAAGGTGGCCCAGGCTTAGACAGCAGAACCAAGGCTGAACAAATGCTCGCAGACTCCACGTGGCTGACAGGCAGCAGCTGGTTGACCGGGGAACAAAAGCAGGCACTCCTTGCACATATCAGCATGTCAGGCCATCTGGGTGGCTGCCCGCCCTGCAGGGCTGCTGTGTTTGCAAGTGTTGCCTGCCAGGGGGCCTTGTCTGGGACAAGGAGCCTGGGGAGACCCTCCTCTGAGGCTGGGGATCTGTCCCTTGGTAACCAGAACATGGGGCACAGCCTCCCTGAGCATCTTGGAGATTCAGCTGTGAAGCACAGGCACTGAGGGCCTTTGCTGGCAACCAAGACCGCCATCCCAGGGAGGAGCTGGAAAGGGTGCCCGGAACAGGCAAGGCGACTTGCAGAAGGTTCCACCCCTGGCCAGGTAGGCCCCTGCAGCCACTGGGAGATGCTTGGGCCCTGCTGCACGGCAGCCGGAGCATCCTTTCTGAACTTGGATGGCTGTCAGTTCAAATCCTAGACAGGCCTTCCTTGCTGGGCAGCCTGGGTGAGCCGCTGAGCCTCCTACATTCCTGGCTCTGCATCTAGCCAACGTGATCAACAGAGTGGATCGTGCAGAGTTGGTTGGTGGGTCTAATGAGCGAATATGTGCTGCATGCCAGCCCGGGGCTGATCTCTCACGCCGCTCCCACCTGCTCCCCGCAAAGGAAGAGAGGGTTAAGCCAGCAAGGGCGAAACAGGGACCTGAAGGCCTTGTTTAGCCACAGATGTGTTTGCAGGCCTGCAGGTGTTGTTACACAAATGTAATCTGAAGGTCTCTTAGGGCCTGAGCTCCCCATGTCCATGGGTCCCTGTGGATGTATAGCTGGCCACTCCACTCATGCCCGTCTCCCTCTGCAGCTCCTAGGGAACCCTTTCTGCACAGTCCAAAAGACAAGAGTCCGTATTTGCCCCTGTCACTTTCCAAATCCTGCCCCTTCTTTGCCCATGCTCTGATAACATGGTGTTTAAAGGCCAGTCCACCTCTGGGCCCCACTGAACCAGGCTAAGTCCCGTCCCTATCTAAGAAGACATAGGCTCTTGGTAAATACATTCAGTCCCTCAACAAGAGAGGGCTGCAGTTTAGTTCTGAAGACACCTGCTGTTAACAGTTTTGACACGGCCCAAGGCTTCATGGAGCTTAAGGACAATTAACACTTCAATAAACAAGAGAGCTGAAGATGAAGGAGACAAAACAGGGTGATTGTGCTAGGCCGGAGGGTGAGCAAATGAATGAATGAGCAAAGAGTAAGAATGCAATGTTAAGTTCAACAACACAAAACGTAGAGCCCAGAAGAGGAAGAACGGTGAACAAAGCCAGTGAAGAAGACACTAGCATTGATCCCATGTTCCAGAGAAGGAGGCAGAAGTATGGGGCATACTCAGGTCTGATCAGCCCTCTAGGGAGATGGCTGGGGGCTACATCAACTCCTCAGACAAAAAAAAAGTTCTCTAAAAGCAGCCACTTTTTGAAAGTGTCTACTGCCAAGTTCTGTCAGACACTTTACCTGCAGGACCTCAAATCCTCAAGACGACTGCCTTTATGGATGAGGCCGTCAAGGCTTAGAAACTTGTGTAAGATCACCCATCTAAAAAGTGGCAGGTGGCTGCCTCCAAATGCTGTGTGCTTTGTGGAATGGTGGGTGCTCCAGCCACTGAGCAGCACTGCCTGTCACTCGGCCTTCCA
Source organism: Cephalopachus bancanus (assembly GCA_027257055.1). Classification (NCBI taxonomy): domain Eukaryota; kingdom Metazoa; phylum Chordata; class Mammalia; order Primates; family Tarsiidae; genus Cephalopachus; species Cephalopachus bancanus. The sequence continues at coordinate 1,656,673 of JAPVLO010000336.1, read as the reverse complement.
GAAAGAGCCACCCTGAGGATGGCTGTCAGCCGCCAGCCTCCAGCCACCACGGTGCCCTCAGAGCCCACCAAGCAGCCAAACTGGGGCTACCTGCTGTGAGTCACAGCCCAGGGCAGCAGCAGTACCGGGCCCGGCCATTCCTGCTCAGTCCAGGTACCTCTAGGGACGGTCTCCCAGGAATTCCCTCTGGGCTGGAGAGACTTTCTTGGAGCTGCACTGCAGGTGGCCGCTTTTCCCCAGTCTCTGTTTTCAGAAGGCTCAGACCCACACTGTGGCTCGGGCTCTCTCCATCCACTCCTGCTTTCTACCCCCCGGGATTTTTCACAGGCGGTCCCTGCAACAAATCCCTGCATTCTTCACTCCATCATGGTGGCATCTGCTTGTCGGGGACTCTAAGGGACATGGTCATCTAAACGGCAAGGAAGACTTCTCGAGCATGGAGAGTGCAGGGGGTGGCCAGGAGGGTGGCTCCTCAGTGCTCCTAAGGTCCCAAGGGTGGGCAAACTCCTGACAGCTAGAGCCTGGAGCCTGGCTCAGGGAAGCAGGTCCAGGCCGACAGAGTCAGACAGAACTGGGAGTGCCTGCAGCATCTCCCTAGGCCCTCTGAGCCTCCGTCTTCCCCACCTGTGAAACAGGTGCGCTGATTTCCCCCCCACCATGTGGTCTTGAGAGCGGGGGTAAGGCACTTGCTTTGAAGGTCAGGTGACCAGGAGCGTGGAACTTCTGGCGCCTTTCCTTAGAAACGGGGGCCGGAGTTGGAGAGTGCCATAGAGCGCCTTATTCAGGCGGGGAGCCAGGGACAAGGAGGGGAAGGCTCTCAGGCAGGGAGGGGCAGCAGGCCACAGCAGAGGCCCAGCTGGGAAGAACCCGAGCATGCCTTCCACGCCCCGTCCGCACGGGGAGCCCGGGCCCCTCTCCCAGCATCCCACAAATCCGGCAATGCCAGGGGCTTGGTGGCGGCGGAGGGAGAACCCAGGTAAGACTCGGTGTGTCCAGGAAGACTGCGGCAGCCGGAGGGGTCAGCCCGCCACAGAGGCCGCAGAAGGCGGAGGATGCCGCGTGCTCGTCCTCCCCAGCCCGGCACTGCTAAGGAGGCCTCGGGGCCGCCTACCTTTGTGGAAGGGCAAACCGGCTGCCAGAGGAAGCCGCCGGGCAAGGGAGACCCGGAGAGACGCCGCCAGGGACGCGTGGGGGCCCGCAGAGACAGGCTGCTCGCCGAGGGGGCTGGGGGGACGCGACGGGAGGGACGCGCGGGGCCGCCGACGCAACGAGGCCCGGAGAGACGCCGGGGTCGCGGCAGGACGCGCAGAACGGAGTCCCGGGCGGGGGTGGGGGAAGGGAGGCCGGCCACGGCGGAGGGGGTCGCGACCGCGGGGAGAGGCAGGACGGCCGCCGCGCCGGGGACGGAGACGCGCGCGGGGCGGCCCCGCGCCCGGCCGCGCGCGCCACGTCCCGGCCGCGGGCCGGGCTCCCCGCCGCACCCCGGCCTTTGTCCTGCGGCCCGAGCCGCGGGTTCCCTGGGCCGAGAGCGCCCCCTGCCGCCCCTGCAGGGTCGGGCGGCGGAGAGCGCTCGGCCCCGCGCCCGCGGCGCCCGGGCGGCCGCCGGCTGAGCGGAGGGGCACGCGGCCCGGAGGCCGGAGGGGCCGGCGAGGCCCTCGGCAGGGCGGTGCCGGCGACGCCGCGGAAGCCCGGCCTCGGGCTCGGGGCTCGCCGTGCGGACGCCTTTGGCCGGGGCGCGGGGGCAGCCTGGGTCCAGGGGCGACCCTGCGCGGGCCTCCCAGCCCAGGAACCCGCATCTCTCTCCCGGCCCTCCCCGCACGCGGGCTCCGAGGCCGCGCGGGGGCAAGGACCTCACCCGCGGACACCAGCAGGGAGGCCTGCTGCGGGAAGGGCGCGCGGGGGGTGGGGAGGGACGCCGCCCCCAGCCGCGGGCTGCTCCTGGACAGAACCCCCACCCCAGCCTCGCCAAGGCTTCAAAAGAAGCCGGAACGTGGAGATGTTGATGGGAATGCCCCACGATCCAATAGCTTTTAAAAAGAGTGTGAGCGCCCAAAAGCGCCAGCGGGCACCCTCCCAGCTGGCAGCCTCCGATACCAGGCGGCCGCCCCACCAGGGCCTCAGGCGGGCGCTTCCTGCCGATTTCCCTCCACGGGGAAAGGAAACCATCGCTGTCACAAGGCCCGTAGTCTCAGGAGCAAGACAGGACTGGTCAAGCAAGCGGTGGGGCTGCCCCGCCCCTCACGGCTGGGCTTGGTGGACGCCCCCCGGCGGGCCGCGATGGCCGGTGGCCTCTGACCTCAGAGGAGGGATCGCCAGGACGGGCCTTTCTGGAAGCCTCGGGGAGTCGGGGAAGAACAGCCACTGTGTCCGTGCCACGGCCCCCCTCTCAAGCCCTCCACCCTGCCTCAAGAGTGTGCCGCGGGTGGCTCCCCCCAGGAAGTCAAAGCACAGATGGCATCGGAGCTCTCCAGAGAGGAAGTCAGGAGACAGCACAGAGGCAGCACTCAGAAACAGTAGGGCGAACCAGAAGCTTCCTGGTGATCCCCGCCGTTGTGGCTGGTGCCTGTGTTTCTCCCTGCCTCCTTCGTGTAGGATCCTGCTGTGGAAGCTGGGGACCCCGGAAGACCTGAGGGGGACGGCAGGAAGCAGAAGCCAGTTGTGGGGGCACGGTCCATGCTGCCCCTGGACAGGTCAGGTCGGCCTGAGCTCATAGCAGGGAGAAGCCAACAGAGGCAGCTGGGGCAAGGAGGGAGAAGGTGGAATGGGGAGACTGGGGGAGCAGTGGGAAGCTGGGCTTCTCCGCTTCCCAGGTGGTCTGAAGGCCCCGGTTCCCTGGCGGCTACAAGGCTGGCTAACCCGTCACTCCCTCCCCTGACCGAAACCTTCTGGGAGCCCCTCACTTAGGATCAAGGCCCAACCCCCCAGCCTGGCTCCTGAGGCCCTACCTCAACTGTCCACTCACCCATCCCGGAACCTCTCTGCCCCCCAGAGGCCCGGCCTTTGCGGGCTCCCCTGAGGGCAAGTTCCAGGTGAATCCTGGGGAGTCGGCCGTGTGCTTCAGGCGGGGCAGAGGGAGCAGCACGCAAGCAAGGGGTCTGGCGCGGTTTGCTGTGTTTCCGGGCCTGGGAAGCCCAGGTGCCAGCTGTGTGCTAAGAGGCGGACACGACAGGGCAGTCCGCCGGGCAGCAGTAGGATAGCCACAACGTGGAGTGCTACACTACCTATGAGAAATTTAATTAACTCTCTACCAATAGATTTAAGGGGATTTCTATAAGGTATTGTTGGGTGAGAAAAGCAATTTGGAGATAAGTATGTAACATATGATCCCATTTTTATAAAACAATGGGGGAAATGCTCTGAAAGAGAGACAGAGAGAGAGAGAGAGAGAGAGAGAGAGAGTATGGCTATATAAGATTCTATTAACACAAAGAAAAATACAGAAGGATCCATGCTAGGTTGTTAACATGGGTTTTTTCACGGAAACCTATTGCAGGGGAAGGAAAGCCAAGAAAAAAAGACTATGAGAAATAAAGAGTGCCCTTCAAAGACAGATGACTGCAGTCGCCCATGCCCCCATGTCCACCCTTACCAGAGCTAGACATATGGGAGTGACCTTGGTCAGCCCCTCTACCTCACAATGCTCCAGTCTGGATGACAGTCCCCAAACACCCCCAATGCACAACCCCCAGCCCACTGTTCACCCTCAGTCGTTCCGATTGCCCTGAGGGCGAAATCCAGCTCCCAACACAGCCTCTGAGATCCTTTCCTGGCCCTGCCATCTTCCGCAGTCTTAGGCCTCACTGCTCTCCCCTCCCAGCACTGTCGAGTAGCCCAGATCCCAGCCTCTGTGCTCTCCCAAACCTGAGCCTCTGTACCCATCAGGGCAAGCTTGCATTGACACTGGCTGTATTCCAGGGACTGTTCTGAGGCCTCGGCATTTGTAGAAAGCACTTCATTCTCACAGCAACCCTTAAAAAGTATAGGATGGTCTTTGTTGTATAATATTTGGTGGATGGGAAAACCAAACACAGAAAGCTAGGTCATTTGCCTCAGTTTGAACAGAGAGTTAGTGGTGCAAATGGTCCCAGGGTGAGCACTCTCCACTGCTGTGCTGAACCCTTGCTTATGCTTTTGGATGCATTGTTCTCTCTGTCTAGCACTCTCCTTAGTTTCTCTCTTCACTTGACTAAATCCTAATTCCCGCTAGATATCAATTGGGATACCATCTCCTCCAGGAAGCCTTCCCTGGCCCCCACGTCTAAACTAGGTGTTCTTCTGATGTTCTCTCCCACAGCCCAGTCATCCCTCGATCATAGCACTCATCCTGCTGTACTGCGATGTTTGATGTGCACACACGGCTGAGCTCCTTGAAGTCATGGGCCTAATTTCACGATTTTGAAGACTGATTCTAACTACCTAATACAGTGAAGGCGTGTGATGGGAGCTCAGTCTACATCTACCGTATAAGAGAATGGATATCAGTTCATCCTATAGGCTAGGATCCACTTGCTCTCAGCATGGGTGAAGGGCGGGGAGAGGAGCGTCCTGGTCAGACCTATTTCAGGACCACGGAGAGCTCCTTCGCTGCCCTTAGCTGCGTGGGTAGGGGTCTCCAGGCTTGTTTCTTTGTTCCCTGGGAGGCTCTGATCTCTGTGCTGGACAGGTCTCCCCAGACTCGAACGTTAGCTGGTATGACAGAGCAGCAAATAATGCAAGGCAGGAGGAGGAGGAGGGACTCTCAGGGCAGGGCTAAGCCAGCTGCCTAAGCAGAGCAGCCCCTCCCCCACCCTCACTCCCGCCCCACTGTCCATCTCACCCCACCTCCTGTATACTTTTTAACCAACACAAAGTTTTAAAAAGTAGTTAGAGAGCCTGTTGGAGCCAGCACCAAATCTACGTGTTTTCTAGAGTTATTGAACTAGAAAGAAATGAAAACATCAAAATACTCCCTTTGTACCAGGCTCAAATTGAGCGGCTGTCCTCATTCAGCCCGTGTCTCAGCCGGACTACAATGATGACACGAGGGAAGGGAGAGTGGATTGAAAAGGAACAGGCTCAGTGGGGAACCTCAGATTGCCATTCGCAGACCGCAGGGCGCTCAGAAGGGGTCCCTGCTCAGGAGGAGAGAAGAGGCACGAGATTGGCGGGTGAGGAGGTGGGGGAAGGGGAGGAAGGGCCAGGGCTGGAGGAGGCAGAGTCACAAAGCAATGCTCTCCTGCTCCATTCAGCTCCGTGTAGGACGCATGCAGGGCCCTGCCCGATGACAGCCTCAAGCCTCCAGGGGTGAGCCCCAGCCCCCCACAGCTGGCCAAGTGGGGATAACCTGTAGAGGGGCAGACAGAGCAGCCAGGGCCAGCAGTGCCCTGAGAGAAGGTCAGGCCACTGGGAAGGGCATGTGAGCTGGGCAGGTGGAAGGGACAATGTGTGTAGGAAGTAGGTGTGTAAAAGCATGATGACAGGGCTCAGAGGGCTGCCCAGTAAGAAATGAAACCAGATGAAGCCCTGAGGTCCTTGAATGTCACAACAATGAGGTTGGAAACCCCAGGCTTGGGAGATAACCTGACTTTGATGGACCAAAAGGCCTTTGTCACTCCTTGTTCCAAAGTGCATCTTGGGAACCAAGTCCCATGGCTAAAGTTGCATGGCTGTACAACCGGCTGCCCCAAGGCTGAGCACCCCTCACCAGAGATGTGCCCACATACATCTGGGGGGTGGGCTGTGGCCCAAAGGACCAAAGGAAACCAGGTTTCTAGAGTCCACTCCACAGCCAGGCCCTGACAGTCCTGGCCCTGCTGAGCTGGCTGTCCTGGGATGTGGGGAATGGGATGCTCCAGCTGGCTTTGCTGGAATCTGCAGAACCAATGCTTCCAGGAGCATAGGGGATGTGAGAGGGACTGACGAGTCCGATCCCTTGAGAAGACGAGGAGATGCATGGCTCTTTTGTTTTCTCCAAAACATTGGTTGAGCATTTTCTCTAAGCACACATCGCACCCATTAGCAGCCTGAATTCTCTCAACAGCCTTCAGAGATGGGCACAGCTATCCACCCTAGATCTCAGAGAGGCAAAGCAACTTGCCCAAGGCCACCAAGCAGCAGAGGTGGGACTCCAACTTGGGCCTGACCCCAACACCTAGGAGCAGAGTACCCCTGCCTGTTCCTCACCCACATTCTGAACTCCCCTTTGTTCCTCCCCTTCCCCTCCAGCTCCTCACCTTTGATACCATCTGGCCTGGGGCTTGAGTGAGCTGCTGCCCTTGTAATCAGTCCCTGCCTACATTCTCAGTGGGGCTGAGTTCCAGGCATTTGGGGTTTCCGCTATGGGCTCTGCTGGGAAATTGAGGGGGCAGGGAGATCCTGTCCCACCCGGTCCCGTTGAATGAGCCGGGCACCCCCAGGAGGAAGCAACGGGACATCCCCAGGCATGTACCCTTACCTCCAGCATGTTCAGCCCCAAATCCTCCTCTTGCCCTACTCGTCGCCTCTCTCTGGGGGCCACCCCCGGGCCAACCCTCTGGCCTGACTGTGACCTGCTTGAGACCCTCTTCTCTGTCTCTAGTGGAGCATGTCAGGACCTAGCCCATGGCCCCACCCACCATCTTCCTAGCGCTCACTCTGTGCCAGGCGCTGGTACATGCCCTTAGTTTTTCGTTCATGGAATCCCGACAACCACCTCACAGTGCAGATGGGAAAACGACCCAGCTTGTGAGTAGCTGGGTCCAGGAAGTAACTCCAAGCCCCACACTCTTAGCACCTGGCTGTTTCTTGGTGACATGTGAGCATGTCAACCCAAACGTGCTTGAAATGAGGGATTGTTAATAATTAAATCACTTATCAGGCACTCGCAGGCTCATTCATGGTCACTAATTCTGTGTTGAACAAGCATTTGCTGGGGCCCCCTCCATGCCAGGTTCTGTGCGGGGCACGGGGGATGCAGAGTGATAGATTAGACATAGCCCTTGCCCTCAAAGCCTGCAGTCGAGATAGCCACATAAGAAAGTAACATCCACCACGCCAAGGGGTCGGCCCCGTGATGGGCCATGGGAGCCCCAAGGAGACAGCCATCCCACCCGGGCTCCCCTCTCCTGTATGAAGGCGGTTCTCGGGCACGTGAGGGGGAAGGTGTGAGACGTGGCCCTGTGCTGAGGACTGAGCGCTCTGGGCCCTGCCTCCACTGCGCAGCGCGGCAGGCTCACACAAAGAAAGCTAATTCCTCCGTTGTAATGACTGGAAGAATTGCTGGCTTTTGACTTCAGGCATAATTACTGTGAGACCTCCGAAGAGTAATTCACCAGATAATTACACGTTAGCAGGTGGGGGGTGGGATTCTTCTCTGGAAGGTAAAGAGGTAGCATTTAATTTCAAGGGGGATGCCTAATCCTATAATTACGCAGTAAAGTCCCATATCCTCACCAACCTCATTCCCTGGGGCTAGCCTGACCTCGGAACCAAATCAAACAGGGGTTGTTCCCCAAAATGGAAATGAGGAGTGGGGGCTCAAGGGGGATGATGAGGCCTCCCCAGAGAATCTTCACAGGTGAATTATCTTTGGAGTTTTGAAATACCAGCAGGAGAAACAGACAGGGCAGGATATCGAAACTTATTTTGTATGCGGAAGGTGAAACTGACACAAAGGGAGAAAATTATTACCTGGCAAGTCAGTGGTTCAGAGTGTGACGGTCCAGGCTGGGCCACTCACCTCAGCGCCACTTAACCTCTCTGAGACCCAGTTTCCTTTTCAGTCCAAGGACACTATGATATAACATATCAGTTGGCTATTATCACAAACAATGCTGCCTGACAAACCTCTCCAGAACACAGAGGGCTTTAAAACCAGCTAGCTTGGTACAGCTCTTGCTTCTTCCTCGGTCAACTGGCAGCTCAGCCTGAGCTGCGACTCATTCACATGACTGGTGGGGGCTGGAGTGTGAGCCTGTGGGGAGCACATGTCTCTCGTCCTCCAGCAGGCTAGCTCAGGCTTGCTCCCATGGCAGTTGAGCATGGAAATGGACAAAGCCTCTTGAGGCCAAGTCTGGGGACCAGCGCAGTGTCACTTGGCTACTCTCTGCTGGCCAAAGTGGGTCACGGGCCAGCCCAGAGACAGAGGTGGAATGATGGACTCGACCCCTTTATGAGAGGTGCTTCATGACAAGGCAAAGGTGCCAGGGCGTAGGGAGGGATGGGGGATTGGATCTGTCTCTTTAATCAGTGTGCTTCAGCCTGCCTCGTGCAAGATTTATGTGATATGGCTCATAAGGTACTTTGCACACAGTGAGAGTTCAGGGAAGTGGAGCTCAGTTTGCTGTTGAGAAGCAGAATAAAAAGATTCTAGAGACAGGCATGCACCCTGGCACCCGGCAGCCTGCCACAACCCTTCCTCTCTGCAGAGGCAGTGTTGCGGGGAAAACATCCCACATGGACTCAGAGAGCGAGCAGCCCGGGTCTGAGTGCGGGCTCCACCCGCCTCTCTTCAGCTGTGTGGCCTGGGCAGCTCACTTCTCCAAATCTCATTGCCTCTGTGACTGCAGTGCAAAAGAGGTGGTGAGCGCACCCCAGAGAGTCGACCGAGGGTCAAAGCAGCATAGGCCGTGTGCGGAGACACGGGAGACCAAGGGGGCTGGTTGGTGTTTCTGTCTTCTTAAATCCAAGACCCAGCTGTCTAGAGGATTTTATTTGGCTCGACTTCCTGTCGCTTCCATTACAAGAAAAGTAGCTAACTCCCCTTCATTTTCCAAATATTATATTATTCTATCGTACAGAAATACTTTTTCAAGCTAGATCTTTCTTCATAGAGATTCTAGTGTATTCTCTGCTCTGGCCCTTCCCCCCACATCCCTCATGCAGGACCGTACCCTCAGACCCCCTTCTCCAACAGTCACTGTGACTTCTTTTTTGAAATTAATTTGTCAGTAAGCAAGGAATCACACGCCCCTGTTGAACAATTGGAGCATTATGGATAAAGTCCCCCTTACCTTCCTCCTCCGATTTCAAGTTCACCCCTCACCAGAGCCATTCTCACCTTCCCCAAAACCATCACGTAAACCAGTGCATTGTGCATCCTTTCAGATCTCTTCCTATTAGTTTACATATATACATATGTGTGTGTATGTATGTGTGCATATGCATATATATATGTTCCCAGGGAAAGCGGTTATCATTTATGTTTTCTCATACATGGTGTATTATATACACTGCTGTCATTTCCATCTTGCAGTTTTGGAGAAAGGCAGCCCAAAGAGGTTAGGCAAGTCGCCCAAGGTCACAGAGCACATAAGTGGCAAGGCCACGATTTATTTATTTATTTTCTTTTAATTTTTTTGGGGGGGGGGGCGGTTGGAGGGATGGGGTGGAGGGGGGGCGGAGTCTCAAGGCCATGATTTAAACCCAGTCCGTCTGGCTCCAGAGTCCCTGCTCCCAAACGTAACACTGCGCTCCTTCTCACAGCATCTGTGTGTAGAGTTTTTTAAATGTGTTACTTGGTTTGTTTGCTTTGTTTGGCCATTTTAAGTCACCCCAAGTTTTCCTCTTAGAATCGGAGTTCTTCCTTTGCTTGACCGTGTTTTTGAACTGGCGGTCAGTTTGCCGTCAGAAGCCCCTCTCTTCGTTGCTCGGGTCCCAGAGTGCTCTTCTCCACGTGTCTGGAAACTGCGGATCATTCTGAGGCATCTCCCGAGAGACGCCGTCTTACCTCCTGGACCCAGCTTGCCTCTGCTCACTACCCGGCCCCACGCCTGGATGAGCAAAGAGCTTAGAGCGTGGACCGTGGACTTTTACTTCACCGAGTCCCCCTGGATACCCATCAGGATGCAGGGCCTTCCCTGAAACTTGAATGAGGATCAGCTCTTAGGAGGTGCGCTTTGCTGGCAGAAGGAGCTTGTCTCCTGCTGGGTGTTCAGGAATCAGCCTAGGTGGCCAGCCAGCACAACAGAAGGGAGGAGCCTTTTCTTAATCTTAGAGTTCCCAAGCGTCAACAAGTCCAGCTCCTTGGAGAGCCAAAGGTGTGTGCAAGGTAGGGGGCAAGAAGGGGCTGGGGGAGGGGAGAGCACATTCGTGATTTAGTATTTGGGGATCAGGGAGCAAGAAGAACGCGAGATGGGATGGATGGGCAAAGCTTCATTCAGGGAAGCCTTGAGTGCCGGGCAGTGAGGTTAGATGAGGAGAGACGGGAAAGCCTGTCTGGATGGGAAGTGACATGGAAAAGGCCTGGAGGGGGACTGCGCACAGGCACTGCCCGGTTCAAGAGTATGCGGGATCTGGGAGCGGTAACGTGGCAGGGGCCGCACATCAGCCCGAGCCTTGGTGCAGGTCCTGCCTTGCAGGGAGCCATGAAGGCATCTGAGCAGGGCCGTGGGCTGGCCAAGTAGACTGGGGAGATTTCCTCAGAGGAGGAAGAGGAGTCGGGGCGGAGATTTCTGAAGGGCAGCCCCACCTGAGGGGGCCACAGGAAGAAACCGCCAGCCAGGGCTACGGAAGAGAGGGCCGCACTGTGCAGGGTGGACATCTTGCCTCTGTTTCTTCACCCCCCCATCCTCTTGGTTTCTCCTTGAGTCCCGTGGCTTGCAGGGCGTGAGCCTGTGGGGAACACATGGGAATAGAGCCAGTTCCTCACACAGGGCTTCACTCTCCGTGGGTGGAGCCCACAGTAGCCCCCAGCAGACCCCAGCCCCTCTTCAAGGGCCACCCCCTTCATTCCCAGTGTCCGTCAGAGAGAGAACAATCTTTCAGTCACTCCCTGACAATCAGAGGAGTATACAGTTCCAGCATACAGCAGGTGCTTGATTTTTCCTAAAGTGTCCCAGAACATCAGTGCCATCACTCGGGCCACAAGCTGAGCTTGGTCCACATTATTCTGAGGTGCTCCTGAGCTCAGCCCAGTCAGCGAGAGGGAGAGGGGTCAGGGGCTGACTGTCAGGGGCTGACTGTCAGGAACTGATTTTCAGATTCTCTGGGAGAGAAGGGTCAGCGTTCCATTGCATCAACATCAGTTTCATGCAGACACAGGCAAGGGCTCGTGATCAACTGAGGGTAGTGTCTTGGGTGAGGCTCTCCCAGATGCAGCTCTTTAGACGAGGATTCAAGTGCAGGTCACTTATTTTTGGTAGAACCAGTAGGGACATGAACATGAGACAAGGAAGGGAAGGAAACCAATGCTGTGCAGCCTCAACCAAGTCACTTAACCTCTCTGAGCTTTGTCTCCTCAGCGAAACTGGGTGCAGTAATTACCTCCTGAGAGGATTTGTATGAGGGTAAAGGATAGTGCCTGGCAAAAGCAAGGTGGGTAAGAGTCGCCAGGGTACAGTGGAGGTCTCTAAGCAGACAGGGCTGGCCAAGGCCACAAAGAAGGACCCACCTGCACTGCATGCTTGCAAGCTCCCAGGCCTGTCTTCAGCCCTGTCAGTACCTGGAACCCTCACTGGGACTTCCAGCCCCATCCTTCAGACTCCGCCCCTGAGTCCCCTTGGAACTGTAGATAACTGGGGCAGGCAGAACATTTCATTTGGGCTCTGTTGGCCTCTTTAGACCCCACAAGGGGAAAGCCTGGCCAGTCCACACCCCCAAGCCAGAAGTATCCCAAGAGGCACGAGGAATCCACCCCCTGCTCTCAGCAAGGAGGCTGAGCACCCCAGAGTGGGCAGAGGCATGAGGCCAGCTGGTCTCTGGCATAGGCCGATGTATGGTGGAGAGTTTGGGATCCCATGGTCCAGCCAAGACCCCAGTCCGTCAGACAGGGAATTCTGACTCGGTCCCGTGATGGGTGCTCTGGAGTCTTGGGAAACTTCCTTAGCCCCTCTGGCCTCCCTTTCAATATCTGTAAAATGGGGATTAATAACAGTACCTACCTTCTGGGTTGTTAGGAGGGCAGCTGAGTACATCCATGTAAAGGGTCTGAGCTCGCAGTAAGTGCTCAGTAAATGCCGGTGAACAGAACTAAGCTAAAAGGAATGGTCAGGAGTCAGGTGCAGAGTCTCAGGGGCAGGGTGCGGGTGTCTCCAGGGGCAGTGAGAATGCCATGCCCAAAGGGTGTCTTCACTAGAAGCGCTATTGAACTCCCTCCCCAGTGGGATTCGGAGTGGTGCCATGACATCTGTGATACTCCAAGTCAGCCAGGGAAGAACTGGGAAAACCCAATCCAGAAGCACAGCCAGCGACCAGGTGACAGGGACTGAGGAAGGGGGACGTGGCGCTCAGGAGCCCCAAGCAGACCTAGCCTCCAAGGCAGGTTCTTTGAGCACGAATGCTTTGTTGCAACTGCTGAATGCCTGGCATTTCAAGGCCCTCACACAGATGGCCTCATTCATCCTCACAACGGCTCTGCAAGGTGAAGCCTAATATCAGCCCCATCTTTCCAGATAAAGAAACTGAGGCACAGAGAGGCTCCGGTGTGCAAGGTGGAGCCGGGATTCATGCAGTGAGACTGCTGGCGGTCTGCACTCCCACCTGCTGCTTTAGAGCACCCTGTCTTCAGACATGGAGGCAAGGAGACGGGCAGGAGACCTGGGGCTGGCGGGACCATGCAGCCAGGCCACTCCTCAGAAGCACCGCCTCCCTTACTTTGACCCAGCCCACTGCAGGCACATCTCCTCCCTGGTCCCTCCCCTGGGCACCTTCTCCCACCAACCCCAGGCACCCTCTGCTGCCCTCATCTTTACCTATGTACACACCCTCTTCAGTCAACTCCTTCTGCCTGATGTGGGTCCCTGGATTTGGGCGCTTGAGCCTTAGGGTCCCTGGCCAGGGAGGGCTGAGGAGGCGATCCGAAGAGCCATCTGCCTCCCCTTCCTGCTGGGGCCTGCCTGGCCCAGATGCCCTCAGCCTGCTCTGGCCTCAAACCTGGGCTCTCCCAGACCTAACCCCCCACCTGCCAGCAGCAGGCAGGCCTGGCTGCCCTGATGCAGCAGGGGGAGGGGGCAGCATAGGCTGGCAGGGGCGGGGGTGGGGGGACTGCTTCCCTCCAGGCTGCAGCTTCCACATCAAACCTGTGCTCATTAAGAAGCACGGCGTGTGCCAGGGTGACATCTTTATTCGTGCGCCCGGAGACTTCAAAGCCTTCAGGAGATCTCCTCGGTGGATTAGACATGAAAAATGTCGGAGATGAGATGGAGCAAAGAAGCAGACGGCTGCTCTGGGCGTTAATTAGGCAGGGGGTGGGGGCCCAGCAGGCTGGGACAGGAAATCAGGGTTGCCCAGCCTCCGGCCCGGGGGGAGAGTGCTGGGTGGGCTCCTCCTGGGCAGAGGCCAGAAGCTCCCTGTGGCTGCAATCCCAGGGCGCCGAGAGACTAGAACAGCCCAACCTGCAGGCCAGGTGCTTGGATGATGAGCTGGACCCAATAGGAGAATTGGGTGTGACCGAGTGACCCCAGCAACCCAGAAGCCTCAGCTCCACTGCTGCCCACAAACAGGGATGGAGTTCCCACTGAGCAGCTCTGCGGGGAAGATGGAGGGGAAGGGGACGCAGGCCACATCCCAGGAGTTGTAGCCCATGGAAGCAGGGAGGAGCGGCCTCAAGTCCCTGTGGTCAGTTCTGAGAGAGAGAGAAAGGCAGGTCAGGGAGCTGTGAGCGCCAGAAGAGGCAACTTAGGCAAGCTTGAGGTGGTGGGCACTGGTGGGGGGAGAAGGTGGATCACTGGAGCTGAGAGCAGAACTCCCAGCAGAGGGTACAGGACGATCAAAGACTTCAGAGCTTGGGGCAGAAGGCCAAACTGTGCTCTAGCAGGAGTATCTTGGGTGAGGACCGGCAGGCAATTGAGGTGAAGGAGGACAAGGAGGCGGGGGGTGGGGGGTCAGTGGGGAGAGGGCAGCGCGGCCATGGTCAGGGTTTTCAGGATGTTGGTGGCCCAGGTGGGAGCTGGATATGGGGCAGGATGTCTGGAGAGGTTGGAGCTTGGGGTCATTACAGCCGGTAGCCATGGCTGTGGCCCAGGTGGAAGCCAAGGACTTGAAACGCGGGGAAGTCACAGGAACACAGAGGCAGGAGGGCGTGGCAAACATCCCGGAGCTGCGGAGAGTGGGCTAGGCACAAGTCAGGGACCATATCCAGTTGAACGGCCCCTGTGACCAGGCAGAAGCTGGGGCTGTCCCCAAGGTGAGGACCCCGAGGAGGCGCAGGTGTGGGGAGGATGCTGGGCTCAGTCTGGAGCCAGCTGGGCGTGAGGTGCCCCTGGGACACCTGGTGAGGTGGTCAGGGCTAGGAGGGGCTTTGGGGCCGTAGCTCAGGGGAGGCCTGGGAAAGAGGGAAACAGCCCACCACCCATCCAGCCAAGAAGTATCGGTGTCATGCAGGGCCAGGCAGGCTCTTGCCAGATGGCCCGTCTCCAAAATGATTGTCTCCGGCCTGGGGTGGCTGGGAAAGTGAATGGTGAGGACCCAGGCCTGGGGGAGGAGGGCGGCCTGACCGTGACGGAGTGAGAGGCCTGAGGAAGGACTGGTCTTGGGCTGAGGTGACACAGGGACCCTCTGGCCAGGCAGAGCAACAGAGGTGTAGACAGGCCTCTCTGTTCACACTGTGTCCTACTCAGTTCTGGGGGTTGGGAAGGGACATTCAGGCCAGAAGACGGGTCTCTGGCTGCCCCGTGGACACGTCCCAAAACTTGTCTGTGCAGAGGTGGGAGGAGGTAAACCTGCCAGCTCAGAGGGGAATGGAAAACAAATTTCTTTGGGCTTTCTTGTGCCTGCTAGATGAGCAAAGGAAAAACGGGTTTCATAAATTAGCTTTCCTTCCTGCACCAGGGTAGGAAGGGGAAAATGGAGCTATTGATTGGCCCATTTGGAATGTCGACTTTGATTTCATGCGTGTCACCTAGATGACTAATTGGAAAAGCCTACTCTGGTCAAGGGAAGGCTTGGGGTCTCTGGCAGGTGACCAGAATCCATGTGTGCCCTCCTGACTGCCCTCCTGGCCACGTGTCTCCACCCAAGGACAGGTCAGGCCGGTGGTGGCAGAATCTCTGGCTGTGCTCGTGCCTCACCCAAAATGCGCCCCACCCCCACACACACTCTGAAAGGAAGGGCATTGGAGGCAAAGGACTTTGCTTTTCTTGTTGGGGACCAGGAAAGGGGCATTTGCCCCCAACCCTGTGTAAATCCTGCACTGCCAGCACCTGGTATGGCTCCCATGCCCTGCCTCCACCCTCAACCTGAGCCCTCAGAGGACAGGGCCTGCGTGAAGCAGCAGTGGTTCTGCCAGCATCCACTCTCTCCTCTGGAAACAGCTCAAGTCTCCTCAAGGGAGTCACACCCCCTTCTCAGTCCCATACCTCAAGTTGGCTGATGAGCCAGGCTCTAGGCTGACCAGATGAATCAGGCCTGGCCAGAGAGAGCGCTGCATCTCCCTGCCCACAGCGATTGGTTCAAAGAGTGGTCTGGTAACCCAGACAGAGCCAATCAGAGGCAAGGAGTATCACACCTGTGATCTTGCTGCAGGTCTTTCTTTTTCCCTGAGGGTCACTGAACTGACAGGACGTTGACAAGGAGCTCGTCAGTGTTTGCAGCAGCTTGGGTGCCCCGGGAAGCAGATTCTGAGACAGATTTTAGCAAGCGGGGCATGTACTAAAGGGAGACCTGGGGACCAGCATCTGTGGAAGGCAGAAGGAAGCAGAGGGAGCAGAGAGAGAAGCGACAGTCTCAGCCACTCCATGGGAACCTTGGGGCTAGTTGTCCTGAGGTGGGCTGGGACAGGCTTTTTATCCCCACGTTCATCAGTTGCTGGGTCTGGGCCACAAGGGGAAAGGGAGTCTGTCCACTTCGACCGGCAGTTGTCTCTAGTAAGAGCAATTCTCAGAGAGGCTGAGAAGGGTCTGCTGACAGCCATTCCAGCAGTGGGGGGCAACACGTCCTCCCTTGAAGGGGCATCTGTGCAATGTGTCCCAGATCCACCACAGTGGCTATCTTCGTTGCCTGGAGAGGATGAATGAATGGATGAACGATAATGGATGCACATAAAACACAGAGGAAGCAGAGCTGAGAAGCAAAGTCATATTGAGTCCTAAAGACCCTGTTGGAGCTCCAAGATCCTGCAGTGCCTGACCCATTCCCATAATTTTTTTTTTCTGAAACCAATTTGAGTTGGGTTTCTGCCCCTTGCATCTGAATGGTTGACCAAAAGGGCCTTACTGCAGGTAGGCATTCAATTCAGGCTTGGCCAAATTAGTCATTTTAGGGATTACTGTAGGAAGCCTTGTTGTGACAAGGGTTGGGGAGGAGGAGTCCAAGGGATCAGAAGGGCACTCTGGAGCTTAGGTCAGAGGTCCACTCGGGACATGACTAGGGCATCAGAAATGAGCCACCAGGGAGGCGGGGGTAGGGGCAGACCAAGGAGGAGCAGGGGACGTCAAGCTGGAGGAGGACCTGCAGGGACCCAATGCAGCCACCAAACCTCAGCCTCTCACAGTCCGGTGGAGAGCACTGGAAGATACCGATATTAACCCGCGAGCTCCTCCTGGCCTCAGGGCCTGGTTCAGGGGCAGGTGATCCTAGCAAGAACAGCAGATCAAGGCACACAGGGCCCAGGCATTCAGCCAGAGTTGATAGCTCCAGCCAAGTCCCATTGTCCACCTCACGCCCAGAGCCACCACGTGGTCATCATCTACCCACTCCCCTCTCTGCATGACTCCCTCCAGCCCCACTGAAAGCAGATCCCCGCTGTGGAATCCCGAGTCATACACCCTTCAGGTAAGACCTTCCCAACTAGGGGAATCTCCTTGGGGGCAGGGCCAGGTCTCCAGCCTCTTGGGTTTCCCTGTCACCTGCATTCCAGGTGGTCTCAGCACATCTAATTCATGCTGAACATTCATTTGTTTAACAGAGGGTGTCAGACAGAGCTAGGAACCGGGAGGGGCAGGGAGAGGAAAGGGAGTTTTGATGACAGGGACATGCAAAAGAAAACAAAGTCAAGCTGGACTTGCTGCTCGGGTCGTGCAACTCCAAATCGAGAGAGTGCTCAGAGACATGGGAGGAAGAGATCCAGCTGCCCTGGTCTGAGCCTCTGACCCTGTGACAGCCATTTGCCACCATGTTACTTCGAATGGCCACCCGGCGACCCTCATGGCAGGACAGATGAGGAGATTAAGGCCAAGTAGGCAGCATGGCAAACGAGCTGCCCAATAAGTCTAGGTGTATTTCTGCTCTCACCGAGGCATGAGGTGTATGTTTCAGGTGAAGCTGCAACAGCAGGGGAGCAATGAATCCACAAGAATAGTTCAGTGATTCCCAGAACAAATAGCCTGAATCACAGACTATCCCAGCTGGAAAGACCCTGGAGTCACAGACTCGGAGCCCCATTTCGCAGACGGGCAGCTGAGCTCCAAAGGGAGCCTAGGTCTGCTTCCCACCCACCAGCCCCAGTTTCTAGACACCCCTCGAGCATCTCCTCTTCCAGAGACCCCAGCCCCCTCCCTGGGTCAGCGAGGGGAGAGTAGTGTCCGCAGATGGCCCCCTGATTGGTTTTGGAGCTGCCTCCCCTTTGTTTAAGCCATTGTCTTTCTGTAATTAGAAAATAAATTACTTTCTCTCAAAGCAACACGCCTGGTTCTAGCTCTATGGATAAGAGGGATCAGAGGCAGGGAGCATCCGTGGTCTGACAGGTGGAGGGCCAGCACCCTATCAGCCTGTCCAGGCGGCTGAGGCCTACAGACAAAGAGGGGAGGGGAGGGGAGGAAGAAGCTGGGGGGATGGGGCAGGCAGAGGGAGCTTGGCGAAGGCGCACCCTTTGTGTCTGCAGCAGCAGTCCAGCAGCCGAGGAAACAGAATCCAAA
This sequence comes from Cephalopachus bancanus, assembly GCA_027257055.1. Lineage (NCBI taxonomy): Eukaryota > Metazoa > Chordata > Mammalia > Primates > Tarsiidae > Cephalopachus > Cephalopachus bancanus. Next base: position 1,638,926 of record JAPVLO010000336.1, on the reverse strand, counting down.
GCATCTTTGAAAGAGAGTCCACCGGGTTCTCACTCCAAATGGAGGGTGGGCTTAAGAGTGACCCTCATCGTCTGCCCCACCCGACCTCTACTTGCATGTGTGTGTTCACGGTATCCAGTCTGGGTATAGTGATCTGGTTGGAGCCTGCAGGACCAAGGCCCCTACTGAGGCCAGGCTGGCCTCTGGCTCCCGTCCTGCCGGCATTTCTCCCCGCTGCACCTTGGCTCATGCCCCCTCCCCCTTAGCCTCCTTGCCCATCCTCAGCACTCCTGCCCAAGGCCTTTGCCCCCACCAAGCCTGCTGCCTGGAGACGTCATCATCCCCACATGGCCCCCACCCTCCTAGGGGTCTTGGATGCCCACCCCACCCCATTCTCCCTGTGACACTTGTCTGCTTTGATCTTCCTAGAGCACTGGCCCCTTCTACTGCGTTATATATCTTTCATGCCGTGCCTCGTGTTCCATGGGATGTGGGCTTGCAGCCCTGATAGTGGAACTGGAGGTTACCTCAGTGTGGCAGTTGTAGAATGGACATATCTACAGGGGCCCCAACTTGGAGAGGGGCGTCCCTGCCAGCCATTCACCTGGGTTTCTGCGTGCTTACTTCCCTGTGTCACGCCCTTCTCTTTCAGGGCTCGTCCCCATCACTGCGGAGCTACAAAGCAGAACAGAGCGAAGTGGATCCAGGGTTTCTTTGAGGGGGATGTGATGGAGACCGCTGGCACTGGGAGAGTCCCCTGGGGCAGGGATCTTGAAGACAGGGCCCATCCCGTTCCTACGCAGAGTTTCTCTCCCCACCGAAGTCTGAGCTGTGTTTGGTTTAAGTAAAGCTCCCTTGGGGGCGGGTGCCCCATCCCCAGTGCTCTTGGCTTACACCTGTGACCTCTTGTGGAGCATTTACTTTGGCTGATGTGTGCCTCCTGGTGGAGACACCTGGGAGGCTATGCCCACGGGGTCTCACTCCCATGAGTGGAAGGGGTGGCTGGCGCTCACTGAGGGAAGCACGGAAGCCCAACCCCCGCCATCTCGAGGTGGGACAGCGCTGGTGAGGTTTGTTTTCCAGAACTCTTCCCCACCCCAGCCCCAGCCTATGTGGGCCTTTGTCAGAGTTCAGGGACCAGGTCATAGGATGCGAACAGGACTTGGTTTCAGCATTTCCTGCCAGTGGAAGTTTTGACTTCAGCAAAGAACTCAGCTTGCCAGTGAAATCTTTTGAGAGATGATTAGTGATTCAGACCCTAAGGCCTTGGCCCTGCAGGGTCTCCGGAGTCCCTGATATCGTAAAGGGCCCCAGATGCACCCCAGCATCTCTTCTTGGATTTATATAGAACTATAGCCGTGCAAAGCTGCCAGCTTCCCTGAATAATATGAATAAGTGAGCTCTGATAGTCCAAGGACTCATTTCCTTAATAAAGAGTTTCTGCAAACCATTAAGGATCACAAAGGAAACTTCAACCGAAAAAAAATGGACAAATGTTAGGAGCAGACAGTTCACTGGAGAGGGAATAAGAAGTTTTCAGCTAGAATAGACTTTTATTATCACTTACGAGGAGGGCCCAGAAAAACCCGGAATTATTTTGTGGAGGGTGGGTACCTTGTAGTAAAATGCTTCTCCCACTAGGTAAGTATTCTAAGAACCCATCATCATCAATGAACCAGTTAGCATTATTGTGAGAGTCTGTGTTTCACTTCAGTGAATTTTCTTTTTTGGAAATGCTTTCAGTGTGTTTGCCCATCTCATAATGGGTGATTGATGAGCACCGCTGTCCACACTGCTCTGAGCGTTGAGCAGTTTTTGACCCAAAACAGCTTGACCCCCATGCTACATCATCCTCCCTATTCATCCAATCCCACCCTGAGCGACTTTTTTGTTTGTCTCCTTGAGGGAAAAGGCCCTCAAAGGGAAATGTTTTGGCCATATGAAAGAGGTGAAACTAAAAACGGCAGAAGCACTAAAAGGCATCAGAGTTGATGAGTTCAAAAACTGTCCTGAGCTGTGGAAAAAGTGTCTCGACAGGTGTATTGCATCAAACGGAGAGTACTTTGAAGGTGACTGAAATTTAAACATGTAAGAATAAATACACAATTTTTTATAAATAAATTCTGGGGTTGTTTGGGTCCCCCTCGTGTAATAAAACGTATGACAGATGCATCAAGATGCCGTTTTCACCTATTTGATGGATACTAGAAAGTTTAAAACACACTATTTGGTGAGGAAGCACGTAAGCCAACAGGATGCCCTCAGTGCAGGATGACCTGGCAGTGTCTGTTCACATTACAAATGCACATGCCCTTGACCCAGCATCACTTCTGAGACGCTCACCGGCAGGCATACCAGGACTTGACCTCTGAAGTATGTGGACAGGTGGCAGTGCAACAGAGGACAGAGAAACAATTTCAATGTCCTTCCAAAGGGACTGGTTACACAGTACACATCTGTATGGTGGGGTTCACTGCTGACATTTTAAGAAGAAGGAAGCAGATGTCTCTATGTTGATATGAACTACTGTAGCATGCAGGCTCTTAAGAGAAAAAGGCAAGCAGAAGAACACTCTCTATAACGTGTTACTATTTGTCAGGAAAAAGTGTGTGTGTGTGTGTGAAATCTCTCTAGAGGGATGCTTACAAAACTGGCAAGAGTCATTGCCTCTGAGAAAGGGAACTGGGCATCAAGAATGGGAAAAACACTAGTTTTCACTGTTTGTATTTTTCCTTGTTTGTAAGACCTTTCCAAGAAAGAAAGTTTACAGCCAAACATATATTTTATTATAGGATGTGAAGTACAAGTGAGGATTAACTACATAAGCAGGTGGCATGCAGGTGAAGTTTGGGCTTCTAACTGGCCCTCACTCCCCCTGGTAGTGGACCAGGTACCCTTTGTGTTGTCCCAAGCTGGGAGGGCCCTGGCCTGACTCAGCAGGAGGACCAGCAGTGCACTGTCTGGACCTGCCTGAGGAGGAGTGGGGAGGCACAGAGGGGACCACAAAAGAGACAGGAGGAAGGGCTCTAACCAAGGGAGCTGAGCGGATTAGGGGTGCCATCAGAGCATGTCGGGGCTCTGGCTCTGTTTCAGTGTGGACTCAAATGTGGAACTGCTGGGCCAGAGGATAGCAGTATGCCAGCTTTGGCAGGCGGTAGACTGCCACACAGTTTTCTTGTGTGGGCATCCCGATTCACAGTCTCACCAGTGAGACTCATGGCTGCTTCCCATTCTTGCCCCCACCTGACGGGGTCTGTCATCGTCACTGTGGCCAGACTGACCACATCTGTTTTCCCTCGTTCTTCATCTCCAGGCCTAATACAGTGCCTGACACCACATAGTAGATGCTTCATAAGTATTTGTCAAAGAAAGGAAAGAGGGCGAGAGGGAGGGAGGGAGGAGGCTGGGCGGGAGGGAGGGAGGGGCGTGGCAGGGGAAGGGGAAGGAAAGAGAAGAAAGAAAGGAGGGGAAGGAGGGTAGGAGCTCTCTCCGATAACTGGCGTCACTCCATCGCTAGACCCTCTAGCAGCGAAGGCAAGCAGGAAGCCAGCAGGTTTCACGGATCCAGCAGGAATGCTGTCAGCCCTGGGGACACCCTCTCAAGCAAAGATCAGAAGTCTAGAACAACACAGGTGCTTTGATCTGACTCTCACTAAGAGGGAAAATTTCCTGGGGGATTGGCAGGAAGTAGACACCTCCAGACCAGCACGCCCTCACTGGAAAAGAGAAAAGTCATGAAGATGAAGAGATGTGGCCCTGAACAGCAACTTTCCGGCTGGGAAGCAAAGCAGAGAGAATCAGTGGAGCCTGGCTGGTGACAGCACTGGTGCAGGGTGTGTCTGGGGCTGCCTGAGGAGACCAGATGGGTCCACAGAAGCCTGTCCTTTGTTTAAAAGGACACGCAATAGAGTCCTGACAGAAGGATGGCGACGGAGTCCCCCACATCACATGAACAGAAAACGAGGGGTGGATGTAAGAGTGGGGAGGACAGTGTATGTGAAAGTACACACATGTAGGTGTGTGTACACGTGTGTGCATATGCATGTGTTTAATTTAAACTTGAGCAAAAGAAAGCAGGGATGGCAATATTGGTATCAGACAAGACCAACACAGTATTTGTTGGTCAGAGGCTCACTGTAAAATGATATCAACAAATAATAACAACAAGAGCATTCGTACTCAGCTCCTGAGACCTTCCTGTGTGCCAGGCCCCATGCTTCCTGCTTGCACCTCTTCCTCACCACCCCACACAGCGAACACTGCTCTACTCCCCACTGTAGGGGAGAGGAAACTGAGGCCCAAGGAAACACCACAGCAGCACAGGCAGACCCGGGCTGACACCCAGGAGCCCGGTTCAAGTCCACACTCTCAGATCATCACAAAAAGACTCAGCTAACCGTGATGTCCCTTTTGCTCACGCGTTCATGTGACAAACCACAAAACACATTCTTTTACTGTTAGAAACAGAAAGAGCTCTGATTAAGGTAGGACATTTTGAATCACAAACACTCATTTTTGAAATATTAAGTAAACACAAAATAAGCATGAAGGATATGAATTATTATATAATCGAGAAGCTAGAATTCATATGCAAGCATCTACGTTACACCCAACAAACAGAGAATGTGCCATTTGTACAAGGTCCACAGAACGCCTTTAGAAACCGGTCGTACCATCAGTCACGGTGAAATGTCTAAAAAAATATCTTTTAGAGACCAGTGTTGATCACAATGTAATAAAGTTAGAAATAGAAAGAAAATTGGAGATTTAAAACTACTCTCCTAAATCGCATTTAGGTCAAGGAGGAAATCAAGTACACAGTAACAGACTACCTAGAAAACAATGAAAATGAAACCCCACATATCAAAGCCCGCAGGATGGTCACAGCAGCCGCAGAGGCTCGTCTGTAACTTTAAATGCATTTATTGTCAGACCTGCTCACACACACAAAGAGAACATGAACAGATGAGGCTTTCAACCTCAGGTTTTTAGGAAAAGAACAAGCCCAAAGGAAAATAAGAGATAAGAAATCACAAAGATAAAAGCAAATAAATAAATTAGAGAACATGAAAGCATTGAAAATAATAAATAAATATCAGACCTGTTTCTTTGAAAAGAAACTAATAAAATTGGGGGGGGGTAGAAAACATCTCCTGCAAATCTAATCAAGAAAAACTAAACACGAAGGTCTTTCCACTTCAAACTGGGCGCTCTTTAATTTTTTAAGGCAGACGGACTATGATAATAAGAGAAAAAAGTCGCCACCCGGGCTGTGTGGAAGGGAAAGGGCACCCACACCCACCACAGATGTCTTTCTCCCAGTGGCATATGTGGAATTGGGAACATAAGGTTCTCCAGAACCTTTTCCTTGAGATATCAGGAGTCTGCGACCTGTCAGTGAGCAGCTTTACTCTTAAGAGATGTGTAGGGATGGACCATCCTTCAAGAAGTCCTGAGTACGTAGAGTGGCCTTGTAGAGGCCTTGTAGGCCCATTTCACAGATGTGAATCTCAAGCTCAGACCAGTCAAATTCTGAGGAAAGGCTCTTTTGCGTTGGCCACCTTGAACCTTTGCTCACACTGTTCTCTGCCCCCAGAGTGGTCTCCCATTTCTTTTCTGTTCTTAATTTTTTTTTTCTGGTAAAACTGATTTCTAAGCAAGGAGGCAAAGATCGTAATGGATCCAGGTAGACGGCAGGCAACTTTTATCATTGACAAACCACTTCAAGTTCCCTGGTGGCAGCTTCCTCTGCAGTCACTGAGGCCCGAACATTGGGCGTTCCATTTGCGTTCCCTTGGCCAGAGCCTACAACTCACTGACCACTCAGAATCCCCGTCTCAACTCGGGCTGCTTCCCCCTCCACATCCTCAAACAACACAGTCCTTCCCCCAAAGTCAACTAGAATAGCTTTGTTTTTTTTGTTTTTTTTTTTTGAGTTGGAGTCTCACTGTGTTGCCCAGACTGGAGTGCAGTGGCCGCTCCCGGCCACCGCAGCCTCGACCTGCTGGGCTCCGGCGATCCTTCCACCTCAGCCTTCCAAGTAGCCGGAATTACAGGCATGCGCTACCACGCCCGGCTGATTTTTTTGATTTATTGTAGAGATGAGGTCTCGCTGCCCAGGCGGGTCTCGAACCCGCGGGCTCAGGCAATCCACTCACCTCAGCCTCCCAAAGGCGCGGGATTACAGGCTGAGCCACCGAGCCCGGCTAGAATAGCTTTGTTTATCGCTGTGGATATGTATAGATTAGGTGGGTTCACAGCCCACTGTTACCACAATAATAGTGGAGAGTTTGTTTTAGTGACAATTTTACTTCAAGATGCTCTCACAAGTTATTTCAGCCGCATACATTTAATATTTTTACATAACTGAGTACATTTTATAGGGAAATCAAATGCTGAGATGAGGTCACTTACAACTTGCAGGTGACAAGAACCCAACTCAAACTGGCTTAAAGCAAAACAGTAAATCTTTTCACTTGGGGTCTGGCCAGACCCCAGGCCTGTAGTAAGACCATCCTGCCTGCTTCTGCTTTCCTGAGTGTTGCCTTACCCGCTGGTGAACCTCCCACATGCTTACAGGACAGGCCTGCTCAGGCCCACGTGCAGCCAGCCAGGGCACCCTGCAACTTACAGCAGCGTCCTGAGGCCAACTGGCACTAGGCCACCAGGCCCGCCAGGCTAGGAGCACAGGTGTCACCCCCCACACACCACACAAACTGACTTTGTTCTCCAAAGGAAAACTGAAGGGGATCACTGGCAAGACAACAGACACCAGAGAAGAGCACGCCTGCAAATCCGGACACTCCTGAAGGTCTCCAGGTAACAGGAACCTGCTCTTTCAAACTGCAGGCTGAAGGAGCTAGGATGTCCACTCATGACATCTGCTACTTTCAAAGAGTTCAGCAAAGAGAAAATACATAAAGAGGTAAGAGAGATGAAGCCGCCATGCAAAAATGTTTAGTATTATTGAATTCAGACACAGGTTATTCTGAGTCTTCCAATTATTCTTTCCATTTTTCTGTTTTCAATATTTTCATAAGAAAAATGGCAGAAGAGCTACCCGTTAAATTGTTTTCGGACATGAAGGGAATCATGCACATTTTGCTAAGTGTGAGATGCGTTTGCATCAACCTGGGGGCCCCTTCCCCTGGGTGGCAAGGAAACGTCCTCCTTGGGGCACCTCCTTTACAGGGATCATGGCAGGCAGAGAAGCCCCTTCAGGAGAGACCTTAGCTGAGAGCCTCGGGGCTGGACCCGGACCCTCCCTGAGCCAGAGCTCTTCACGCACCAGCTGATCTCCGGATGGCACAGACTCAGCCAGCCCAGGGAGCACAGCCAGCCCCCGCACTGCCTCTGCCCAGCGGGGCTCAGGGCAACTTTGCCTGCCCCTGTAGCACCTGGAAGCCAGGCCCGCACAATAAGCCTCTCTGGGCTGAAGACAAGGAGTCACAGCTGCCTCTGTCTCTTTCCACGGCACCTGCCAGGGGCCAGGCCCTGACTCTCCCTCCCCCACCGTCTGCCAGACCGGGAGGAGTTCTCTCATGAGTATTTACATCCAGCTGAAGAGCAGAGGAAGAGACTCTCACAGTGAGTCAGGCCCTTTCTTCCGACAACCAAGAGCAGGTGTGGAAGGGACGTCTCCTGTCTGCGGAAATGAAGAGAGATATGGATGACCATATATGAGGGGCAGCCCCCAAAAACTGAAATTATCTTTTGGAGGGCAGGCCCCTGCAGTCCAGGCTTCCCCCACTAGGCAAGTCCTAGGGACCCATCAGGATAAGTATACCAGCTAGCATTGTTGTGAGAGGCTGTGATCATTTCAGTGAATTCGTTTTTTAGATTCTTTCAACGTGTTTGCCCATTTCACTCTGGTTGATTTAGGACTGCACCTGCCCACACCATGCTGAGTGTTCAGTGGTTTTTGACCAAAAAATGGCATGACCCCTGTGCCCCACCCTCCCTATTCACCCAATCTTGCCCTGAGCGACTTTTTTTGTTGTTGTTTCCCTAGATGAAAAAAGTCATCAAAGGGAAATGTTTTGCCAATGTGGAAGAGGTGGAACAAGAAATGGCAGAAGCACTGGAAGGCGTCAAAATGGGTGAGTTCAAAAACTGTTTTGAGCTGTAGAAAAAGCATCTCAATAGGTGTGTTGTAGCATACAAAGAGTGCTTTGAAGGTGATCAAAGTTTAAACACATAAGAATAAATACACAATTTTTTATAAATAAATGCCCAGTCTTTTGCCCATCCTCCCCCCATAAAGTGATATATTTTGAGCTGATCCTGAGACACTCAGATTCCATCAATGCTTCTTTTGATAAAGAAGGGCCATGCGTCGAAAAGACAGCAGCGTCCAGTTTTTGGAGTCAGATAATGCTGGATGCAACTGCCAGCTGCATGAAGTCTTTGGTGGGTGAATGTGGAAAACCATTTAACTTCCTTTTGCCTCAGTTTTCTCATCTATTATATTTTCTCATCCTAATACCCCCAATAGGGTTGCTGTCACGATTCAGCAATTCTTCAAGGGTCCTCAAGTTAGGGACTAGATTCTGGACCACTGCTGGGTGTCAGAAGCCTTGGGCTGATGGCTTCCCACCCTAGCCCTCAGCCTTCCCCTCCTGCTACAATTCCAATGCCCTCAGAGACTGCTCCCTACAGCCTCTCCTGGAGCACAGAAGTGTGCTCATTGAACTGTTTGAGGTTCCTGAGAAGAGACACACCCAGAGGACCCAGAAAGTGAGAACTCAGTATAGCAGCACACAGAGCCTCTTGGAATCTCCAGACTTGCTATGTCCCAGTTGCAACATCCGATCAACCTCATGGAGAACCAGACCTGGGTTGACATCTCAGATTCAGCAGCTGCTTGGGAAGTCCCAGAGAGTGTAGCCACCTTCAAGCTGCGATTCCCTGTGGTAGGAAAGAACACACACACACACACACACACACACACACACACACACACACACTTAACAGAACTTTAAGGATCACAATACCGACTCATTCGTATGGCATTGTACCATCTGTGTAGCCCCTTCATGCCCATGGGCTCATCTGAGTCTCACCCCAGCCCTGGGAGGGCTCCCCAATTAATCACTGAGGAATGGGCCTAGCTGTAGCTCCCTACTGCCACCAGAAAGCCCAGCGACTTCTGAATCTCCCCATGTGCTTTCCATCAGGGGGCTTTTAATGACCCTCCCATCATCCTGTAGCTCCTGTGGTCTTCGATATGACAGAGGTTTCTAACGGGCTGTTCTGCATGCACCTCACACGCTGGGCAGCCCTGGGCCAACCTTGTGCCTCGGCCCTCATGCTGGAGACTCCCGGAAAGTGTGGGTGGCCCAAGGGCTGCTGGAGTCCTTGGGTCTGTGTAGCAGGGATGGCAAACTCTGACCCTCAGGCCAGATGCTCCACTGCCTATTTTTGTACAAAATACAAGCTAAGAATGGGTTTCACGTTTTTTTAAGCTGGAAAAAAAATTAAAACAAGAATAATATTTTGTGGCACAAGAAAATGACATGAAATTCAAATTCCGATGTCCATAAATAAAGATTTATTGGCAAATGGCCACGCTTGTTTGTTTACATGATGTCTATGGCCTCTTTCACACAACAGCAGAGGTGAGTGGTTGAGACGGCGGCCATATGGCCTGCTCTGGCCTCATTATTCACTCTCCGTCCCTTTACGAAGAAGCATGTGGCCCTATGCCGTGTTGCCCCAACCCTTCACCCCTCCCTGTATTGCCTGGAGGCAGAGTGTGTTTTTCCACCAACTTGAGGTCGGGTTTGGCTTGCTTTGGCCAAAGGTGTGTTAGCAGGCGTGCACGTGAGCAGACGCGTTAAACATGCACATCTGGCTGGCTTTGCTCTTGTGCATGAGAAGAACAAGCCTCCGAAGTCACCACTCCAAGGAGGAAGAGAGACAGAAAGCAGACGTGGCCCTCACCTGAGCGTCGTCTGTGCAGCCAAGCCTAGCCTCAGTCCCCTGGCTGCCCGCTGATCCCAGAACCATGAGTAAAGAATAAACGCTTATCGCTGTAGGCCACCAGGATTGGGGTGCTTTGTTGAAGAGCATTATTGTGTCACTCGCTGGCTGAGCACATCTCTAATAAGGATGAATAATGATAATTAAACTTTGCAACATTCGTTAGTCCCCAAAAGACTTTCTATTTTACCAAGAAATCCCGACTTTATGGGTAATGATCATGTGAGAGACAGCAACCATAATGGCACACACCCCACCAGGGTCCTTGCACCTTCTGTTCCCTCCTTCTGGACTGTTCTTCCCCTGGACGCCCATAGGACACTCCCTCAGCTCTTGAGATCCTTGTTCAGCCAAAACCCCGTGCCCCGGGCACTCCTGACTCCCATGCCCTGCTTTACTTTCCTTCCAGGTCTTATCTGTTTCTTACACACCGTATCATTTTCGCATTTATTTCATTTTTTTCCCCCTCTGTCTTTTCTTCTCTGGAACACCATTCCAGGCAGACCCTCAGCTTTCCCTGCGCACCTTATTTTACATTGCAGATCTTCCTCTCCCTTCCCCCAAAGCCCTCAGCCCTCCTGGCTTTGCTTTTCTCCTTAGCCCTTGTCACCTTCTAACATATCGTGTGTTTACTTACTAGCTGCCTCACCCCCTAGAATGTCAGCTCTGTGAAGGCAGGGATGTATGTTGGCTTCATTCCCTGCTGTGTCCCCAGTGCCTGGAACAATGCCTGACATACAGTAGGTGCTCAGTAAAACTTCACTGAGAGGGAGGGAGGGGAGGAAAGGAGGAAGAAGGACAAGGGAAATGTGAACGCAGAGGTGTTGGCCTGCCTTGGAGGAGAGGGCATTTAGGGAAGCGTCTCTCGAGGCACCCCAATCCCCCTTGGCCTCATCTCTCCACATGGAAGCATCCTGAGGCTCGCCCTGACTGAGCTCAGCTTCCAGGGTGTTTTGGTTCTGCCAGAGCAGAAATGAGAAAGCTCCGTGGGTTGTGAGTGTACAGCGACTGAACCACAGACTGCCCTGCGGGCCAGCGAATATGACTGTGAGAGGAGGCCTCAGCGGGAGGAGCCAGGAAGCCAGGGGAGCTGCCAGGGAGATGAGCGGCGAGGCGTCACCACACAGCCCAGTCAACAGGGCTGGTCCCCTTGGCTTCCGGAACCACCCTCTAAGTTCTCATGGGGACAAAAGGGGGAGTGGTAGGAGGGAAAGATGCCCCAACTTGCTCTCTTAGCCTCCGTTTCCACATCTGTAAAATGGGATAATACAAAGCCAGAAGAACTCCGTGAGAGCACAACCCGCGGACACTCAGGGACACGGCTCTCTGCCCTACGTAGCTCTACATACCTCCTAGACACTTGCTTGTCTGCCTTCTCAGCAACACTGAGAAAGAAGTAGTATTAACACCCACTGCAATTGGGGAAACTGAGGCATAGGGAGGCCTAGTAACCGTTCCAAGGCCTCACAGTTAGGATGCAACAGAACAGATCTAACTTCTCACCTGATGCAAACAGTCCCTCCCACGTAAGTGAAGCACCTAGACCTAGAACTGAGGCAAGAGAAGGAGTGTGGCCCCAGTAACCAAGGGAGGTCAGGGAGGCCTCTGCATATGCTGAGAACTAGCCTGGTTCAGCCAAGCACAATCTTCTGAACACAGCCCTGGACTCTCACACCTGAGAAGGCAAAGCATGCACAATGTCTTCACTGACTCTTCCAAGTGTCTCACTGGGTGGGTGAATCAGTCTCCCAAGCCATATAGTACAGGGCTTGGCTAGTTGTTCCTTTCCTCTTGGGCCAGGAGGAACAGCTGGACATGGTTCCCAGCCTCCCTTGCCCTTGGGTGTGGCCATGTGAGTGAGTTCTGTCCAGTCAGCAAATGTGGTGGAAGCGATGCTGGCTGCACCCAGATCTGGACCATCAAGCCTCCTGTGTGATCTTCCACACATGTTCCCTCCATGTGTGCTCATCAGATGTTGACACCAGTGACTCAGAAGCCACACAATGAAGGTGGCAGAGCCTCCATCATCCTGGGTCACCGAATGACTGCATGGAATCAAAACGCTACCTCATCACACCATCATTAAAACTTCATGTGAGTGAGAAAGAAACTCCTATTGTGTGAAGTCACTGAGATTTGGTGTTATCTGCTGCAGCAAGTAGGGCCACATCATTACACCTATACTCCTTATCTTTAAAATGGAGATAATAGCTGAGCACAATAGCTCATGCCTGTAATCCCAGCACTTTGGGAGGCGGAAGTGAGAGGACTGCCTGAGCCCAGGTGTGGGAGACCACCTGAGCAACTTGGTGAGACCTTGTCTCTACAACAAATCAAAAAATTAACCGGGCATGGTAGCACACACCTGTGGTTCCAGCCACTTGGAAGGCTGAGGTAGAAGGGTCACCAGAGCCCAGCAAGTCGGCGCTGTGGTGATTGTGAGCATGCCACTGTAACTACAGCCTGGGTGACGGAGTGAGACTCTGACTCAAAAGTACATACATATATACATACATACACACATAAATTGGGGATTATAATATATATCTTCTGAGGTTGTTAGTCGGGTTAAATTAAATGTGATAAAGTGTACACATGCAGAAAGTGCTCAGCAAATATTTGATTGAATGTTTAAGCAAGTCCATGGGTGTCTGGCTGGCGTGTTAGTTAGGAATGCTTTTGGCCGCAAATGAGGAGATGCTGGATGAACAGCTGCTTAAACAACAAGCATTGTGCATGGCTTACTCAGCAAGTCTCCTGGAGGTAGGCAGTCCGGAGTTCTAACCCATGGTGCCACTCAGTGCGACACCTTTCCATTCTTGCACTTGTCCCTCTGTCGTCTCCATGTCTGCAGGCATGATGTGCCCACAACCAGGTTCAAAGAGGGAACACAAGAGGCAGGGACAAGATGCTTTCTTGTGGAGAGGCTTCATCTGGAAGCAAACTTTCCCCCAAATTCCCCGGGAGATAAATCCTTTCCTCTCATTGGCCAGAAGTGGGTCACGTGGTCATGACCAGCAATGGAGCCAGGAAAAGTGAATTGGCCACTAGTGGGCAACTGAAGCGTCTGCCAGAGATTGGAAAGAACTAGAAAGATGGCCAGGGCCCAGAGAATAGCTGCAGATGTAATAAAGGGGAAACTTAGCACCCTTGACAAGGAACAGCGGCAGCTATTTAGACAAGGGGCCCTGGGCCCAGAAAAGACAGAGGCAGATGGAGGGTTGGGGGCCAGGAAAGGGGACAAGTCCACATGCACGGCTAGGGGGATCCACAACTGTGGTGGGGCTGCAGGAGGGGACATCAGTGACCACGAAGGCCCCCAAGACGGGGCTTGGCTTTCTATGTGCGCCAAACTGAATTCTTTCCACTGCAAACAAAAGATTTCCACGCTAACTGCTCTGAGCTTTAAAGATGTTGGGTTGCCTCCAAAACGGAGAAGTCTCCAGTAGATCAGGTGTAGCTGAATCCGGGACTGGGGATGTCCCCAGGGCTCAGTTGGTTCTGTTCCCTCTAAGCTGGTGCCACCTGAGAAAGCCATCCCCATGGGAAGGCAGCAAAGACAACTTCCTGCAGCTCTGGGCCTTTCTTGGCCTTGTGACCCCAGTGGGAAAAGAGGACTCCTTCCCAGTGGTTTCAACAATAACCCTGGGGTTTTCTCTAATTGACCAGATGGGGACACGTGTGCAGCTGTGAAGTATGGCGTCCTCAGTGTCCAGCGGAAAAATAATCATTTAGTGTTTGGCACTAGGAGAATGGCAGACTGGGAGCTTGTGGCCATCCTTCCCATGCCAGGCCCAGGGGATGTCAGAGGTTTTGCTGGGGCATCTGAGAGAGGTCAGTATGTGGCCTCTCTCTGGCCAGGACCTGCTGCAGCTCACAGGTCAGTGGAGGAGGGAAGGGACAGGCTGCTCGTGCTGCAGACAATAGCACGGACGCGGACACAAGGCCTGGGCACAGATTGGGTTACGGGCCATCAGCTCCAGTCTGCAGGACCCACATTAGAGGATGAAGAGCCAGACCTCAAGGACTAGCGTTCTCAGCACCCTGTCACCTGACCTGCCTGGGACCCTAGTGCAATGGATGACCACAGCCAACCAGCCTCGTCTGAATCACCTCTGGAGGAGGGAAGCTCACCACCTCTTCTCTGCTCTAAAGTGTCTCAAGAGACGGTGGACACGTTCCTCTCCTGACATCCCCCACAAAAGCAGCTCCTCCAAGTCTTCTAGGCAGCAATAGATAATAGTTCCGTTCCTCCAGCTGCTGAGACCAGTCTCTCCCCCTCCCTTCCTTCCTCTCTCTCTCTCTCTCTCTCTCTCTCTCTCTCTCTCTGTCTCCCTCTCCCTCTCTCCTCTCTCTTTCTTTTTCTCTCTCCCTCTCTCTGTCTCTCTCCCCCTCCCCCCCTCTCTCCCACCCCCTCCTCTCTCTCCTTTCCATCTGTCATCTCCCTCTCTCTCCCCCCTTCATCGCTCTCCCCCTCCTCCCCTCCCCCTTCCTCCCTCTCCCCCCTCTCTCCTCTCTATCCTTCCTTTCTCTCTCCCCCTCTCTTTCCTCTCTCTCTCCTCTCACTCCCCCTTCCCTCTCCCCACACACCACTAACTCATACTCAGGTCCTGTTGGCCCAACTTTCAAAGTCTGTCTAGAAGCCAGCAGAATTTCTCCCACCCCCACTACTGCCACCTTAGTCTGCATCCCTGTTGCCTCTTACCTGGACAATTTGTCCTTCCAGACCTTCCTATAAACAACAACCAGGGTGAGCCTTGAACATATCTGTCAGATAATGTCTCAGCTTAACCACCCCCTATGTCTCTCTGTCTCATGCATAAGCTGCCAAGTATTTTCAGTGGCCAATAGGACCCTACACGATCTGAACCCCCCCTTCCATTGACCCCATCCCCACCATGTTCCCCCCTCACTCCGTTCCACCACATTGGCGGCTTCTGTGACCATCCTCTGATCAGGATGCTCACCCCCTCCGGGCTACACGAGGACTCCTCTCCATCCACTGGAACTTGACTCTCCTCTCTCTCTCTCTCTCTCTCTCTCTCTCTCAACCTCTTTTTTTTTGAGTCACAGTTTCACTCTGTCACCCAGACTGAAGTGCAGAGGCATGAGGGTCATTCTCCTCTCTATCCCTCCTCTCTCTCTTTCTCTCTCTCCCTCTGGCTCTGTCTCTCTTCCCCCTCCCCCTCTCTCTCCCTCCCTCTAGCCTCTCTCTCTTTGACTCACTGGAAACTGTGCTATTTCTCAAACATGGCACAAACACTCCTGCCTCAGGACCTTCACACCTCCTGCCTGATTGCTCCGCCACCAACATCCCTTCGTCTTTGCTTGGCTGGCTCTTTTTCGGCACTCAGATTTCTTCTCAAATATCAGCCCTCACCCCCAAGTTTACTCTCACTCCTCCCTGACCACCAGAGAGCGTGAAGGATTCCCCTCCAAATTCACAGGGACATAAAGGAAAGGAGTGAAAGGAGAAAACTGGTAGACTGAGCATATGCCCAAAAGAGTCAGAGACCACCCACGGAGAAAAACAAGCCCACACACACAGGGCGGAGTAGAAACATGTGGAGGAAATTTGATCCGTTGTGGAGAAAGAGCACGTCTGTGCATCCGCGTTGTCAGGTGCGTCTGCAGCCTCACATGGAGCGTCCCACCCCCAGAGTTGCCGTGATTAATTAGTCTGCCCCAAACAGGCCACTCAGAGCCATTCTCCAACACTGTTGAGTTTACAAATAGGAGGTGTGAGCCAGGGAAGTACAAGGAGGGCTGCGGAAGAAGCTAGTCTGAGAGAATGTTGCTGCCAGGCAGAAAGACACACAGAAACCAGGTGTGAGAAAAAGGAAGCATCTGGTCCAAGCGTCGTGAGGCAAACTGGCCCTGGCCTTCCTGGTTGGGGTGAATGCCTCCACACATCCTCCTCTTTGAGCAGTCCAAGTTGGGTTTCTGGCTCTTGGAATGAGAGGATGCTGACCAATTGGTTCCTGAACATGCCTTATGCTGGAGACTGTGCACAGCCCCAGACCTCAGATGGCAGAAAAGTCAGGCCAATCTCAAGAGAAGAGAGCCAAGCCAGGCGTGGTGGCTCATGTCTGTAACCTCAGCACTTTAGGAGGCCGAGGCAGGAGGATTGTTTGAGCCCAAGAGTTTGAGACCAGCCTCGGCAATATAGCGAGACTTCGTCTCTACAAAAAATTAAAAATTAGCCATGCATGGTGGCACATGCCTGAGTCCTAGCCACTCAGGAGGCTAAGGTGGGGGTATTGCCTGAGCCCAGGAGGTTGAGGCTACAGTGATTCTTGATCCTTATGCCACTGCACTCCAGTCCGGGTGACTGGACTCAAAAAAAGAGAGAGAGAGAGAGAAGAGAGCCAAGTTAAATGGATGGAGAGAAGTCCCTGTGAAAACAGGAGAGGGCGAACATCCTGGTCAGAGGGCATGGTGAGTTTAGGGAACAGGTGAGTCACTCAGTGGGCCGGAAAACAGAAGCATAAGAGATGAATAATTGCTCCAGACAGGACAGACACCATTCTCCGTTCTAAAGATCCTACTTGGAACTGAGGGCTGTGGTTCCAGTGCTGGTTTCCAAGCAAGAGGCTAAGGTGGCTTGCATCTGACACAAATCTCCATAATTCAAAGAGGGCAGTTGGAGGGATACTTTTGAGGAGGCTGCAGCTGTGATCCAGCTGAGACACGGCAGATGTATGAACAAAGTCAGTGGCACTGGGGAGAGATGGACGAACTATGAGTCCCCGGTGGTCTAAAAGGATTTCCCCCCGAGGGTGGCAATGGGCAGGAAGAGGAGCCCGAGAGGACAGAGCGAGGCAGTTAACTGAAGAGACTGACGGGACCAGCCCCTCTGCCCTCCCTGGATGGCCCCGTGCACAGCCCCTCCGCCCGCTATGCCTCTCCCCCCCACCTCCTGCACCAGATCCTGACTCTGACAGAACCACTCTGATCAGCTGAATGCTGGGCTGGGATGGCATGTGGGCAGGCCAGGGTGCTCACATTTAAGTGAGGGCTGCAGAAACCTCCTGGCTGGCAGCCAGCCTCCAGACCTCATCCTCAAGGGCCCCGTGCTCCTCTCTGAAGCCACCTTCAGGAAGCTTCCTTCTTCCCTTCGGGGGCCAAGTTGTTGATCCCAGGGCTAGAATCCACTCTGGCCCCTTGGTCCCTCCTTTCCTGACAACCTGGGGACTCTGTTGACTCTCTTAGCAGGTGGTCCCTGGAGAGAGCACTGCAGAAGATTCCAGAAGGTCCCGTCCTAGCTCTGGGGCTTCCAGTCTGCCGGGTGTTGGGCATCTCACTTCAGCCTTGGCTGTCTTGAGTTCCACAAGTGTTCCCAGACTTCCCAGGCCTAGTGCTGGGAGCTGGGATGCGGTGGAGACCCAGAGCCAGAGGGGCCACGCAGAAGCAGAGGGAGCAATAGAGCCACAGTCTTCCGGCAGAGCATGCCACAATCGAGACATATGCAACAACAAGAGGGGCAGCTCTGAACACAGAAGGCAGGAAGGACTTCCTGGCTCACAGGTCTGTCTGTGGTGAAGGTTGATAGAGAGGCTGAGGCGGGTTTTCCAGAGCAAGGTGACCTGGGTTCAAAGCCAGGCCTTTCCCCCAATTCTAGCTTATGACCCTGGGCAGGTTTCTGTTCCACCCCACTTTCTTCTTCTTATTTTTAAGATGTGGGGTACAATTCAGGTTAGGTATACAAATAGTCACTATGCAGGTACCCTTGTTGATCAGGTGTGCCCCTTCCTCCCCTAGTAGTTTCCCTCAACTGCCAATCCCACTCCCCTGCCCACCCCATTTTTGAGATAAGAAGACTGAGGTATGGAGATGCTCAGCAATCAGTCCAAGGCAGGTAACCCAGAGAGGCTTGGGGGACCAGTCTTCCTGAATGTCCATCCTGGCAGGGCTAAGAGAGGCCACAGCCCAACCAGAGCTTGGAGAAAAAATGGCGGGGGGGGGGCGCATCCCCTGACAGACGGCAGTGCAGCAGGAGGGAGCTGGAGAACAGGTGCCCCAACCTCAACCCCCATATGCCCCACCTCTGGCATCCCACCACACCCTGCTTCTCATCAGCCATACCCAACCCAAAGGAGCCTGAAGGTGCGGTCACTGAGAGGCCGAGGGCAGAGAAAAGGGGGTAGACCTGGGGGGGCGAATAGTTAATATCCAACTAGGCTCACATCTGGCCCCTCCACCTACTAGCTGTGTGAGTTTGGGCAAGTTTCTTAACCCTTCTGTGTCTCAGTTTCCTCACCCATAAGATGGAGATCATGAAAGTTCTCATCTCAAATAATTGTTTTTGATATGAATGAGCTAATGGATGTGAAGTCATTAAAACACAACCAGTGCCATGTAAGGTAGTATTTGTGCTTCTGGAAGGGGGGACCCCACATAAGAGAGGCCATGGCCACCATGAGTCCCAGGCTCCACATCATGTCAGCCCAATCTCATCTGCCTGAGAACATCTGCACGTACCTGGCTGTGCCTGTGAAGGACAAAGCTTGAGGTGCCAGTCTTTTCCTGAGCATGCTGCGAGATTTTGCCCTGGCCTTGACCAGCCACTTGTCACTGTTGTGGCCTCAGTTCCCCCACCTATGCAATGGAGGGCAGAAGGGCTGGCAGTGCACACACCTTGGAAAGCACTGAGATGCGGTTCTGAGCTCCCTGCACCCGAGAGTGGTGGTCTCCAAGGCAACGGGCATTGGAACCAGAGAGAGCATGTTGGGGACGCCCAGGGTCAGCTGGGGTGGAAGAAGGGCATCCGATCGGTGCTGGCAGTGCTAGGAGAGGCCTTCCTGCCTCCTCCCACCTCCTGCCCCCAGCATGGTGCCTTGCCTCTGCCCTGACTCCCCTCAGGGTGCTGGGACTGCATCAGGGAGGGGCACTTCTCTCCCACTTAGTGATCTCCTGGTTGGAGTGTCAGACCCCAAGTCCCAAGAGAGGTCAGGTAGCTGTCTGCGGTGAAGAAACTGAGACACAGAACCACATGGCATGGGCCATAGTCCTTCTGCTTTGTATTGTTTTGGAACTCTAAGGCCCAGACCTTCCTCTTCACCGTGTGGCTGGCCAGTGAAAATAAGGGGAAAACAGAGAAGGAGGGATAGTGGGCTGGGGCCAGAGGATGTTCATACCTGCAGACCACAGAGATGAAGCAGTACAGGTAAAGAAACAGTAAACACAAGCCCAGAGCAGTCTTGACACACATGCCATCATGTCGCTCCCAAGCTCACGGCAGGCATTACTAATCAATACAACATAGTGCCCTATTGAGCCAAGCTCAGCGCCAGCATTCTCAGCACAGCACTCCAGGCAGCCTCTTGCGACCGGTTGGAGTTGGTGCTCAATACGAAACCCTCATGGTCTGAGGGGCAGAGGGAAGTGGGGAGGCATGGAGGTCTTTGGAGGACAGTTTCAGATCCTGAGCAGATGACACACTGGGGACTCGGCCCTGGCAGGCGTCGACACACCCTGCCAGCTCCCCTCCAGAAGGAACTCGGGTACACTGGGGAGGGAGGCAGGTGTGGGGGTGGAGGACGTGGAGAGCGGCTAGAGGCCTGGAGCCACCCATGATGGGGTGGTGGGTGGGGAGTGGTGTGTGGCAGAGTGACCTGCAAAGGAGGGGAGGTGCAGAGGGGGAGGGAAGGCATGTGGCAGCCAGACCCACTCCCTTGAGCAAACTGCCTCACCCATCTGAGCCTCAGTGTTCCCATCTGTGAAATGGTATACTGCAGCAATCGAATGAGACCTGGATAAAACAAGTGCTTTGCAAATGCTGTGTACTTACCCATGTGAGGGCATGGAGGTGGGTTGCAAGCCGAAGGGTCGTTGAAAGTGGCCTGAGGCATGATGCCTCCCTGTCCACTTAGCTGTTCTGTCACAAATATGTCACATGCATTGTGCCAGGTTGCAGGAGTATAAAACAAGGACCTTGTCCACAGGGTTACAGTCCAGGTGATAAGTAAGTTATCTTAGTGATTACTAGGACAATTCAGGCCACGGTAAGTGCTAGGTAGGAAGGAAATCGAGGCCAGTATTCAAGAATGATGCAGATATGAGTCCCCATTAGTCAGAGATCGTTCTGATGTGGCAACATTTGAACTGAAACCTGAATGAAGCAAGAGAGTGATGTGGACATTGGGGGAAACTGAGGCCTGTGCACATCAGTCCCTTCCTGAGCCCCCAGGGCATCCAGGGGCCTGGATTGCACACTGAGGACAGCAAAACGAAGATGCCCCACTCCCACAGGAGTGCGCTGGCAAGTGGGGTGTTAGACAATTTTCAGTGAAAGTGTCACCATAGTTAGAGGTGCAGCAAAAGGCCCCAGGTGCCAGTGGGAGCCCAGGGCAAGAAACACCTCTTCAAGGCAGTCAGGGAGGGCTTCCTAGAAGGCGTCAGGAAATGGGCTCCAGAGAACAGGAGAAAGAGCACAGGCAAGAACCAGGAGGTGACATCTGCAATAGCAAAATCCTCTGGCTCTTGCATTCCACAGGAGCTAAACCACCCACACCCTGCCACAAGCCAAGTTGTGTCCCCTTTCAAGTTTCATATGTTGAAGCCCTACCCCAGCCTGGGACTCCATTTGGAGACGGGGCTATCCGAATGTAAGTCAGGGTAAATGAGGTCACAAGGTAGACTCTGGTCACACAGGATCAGTGTCTTGTAAGAAGAGATGCCAAAGAGCTCACTCTCTCTCCCAACACGCACCAAGAGGTCATGCGAACACAGCAAGAAGGCGGCTGTCAGCCCAGCAGAAGGAAGGCCCTTACCAGAACCTGACCACACTGGCACCCTGACTTCAGACCTCCAACTTCCAGAGCTATGAGAAAATAAACATCGGTTGTTTAAGCCACCCAGTCTGTGGTATTTGATTAGAGCAGCCAAGCTGACTAAGACACCTCCTATCACCACCAAGGAGCAGTGAGTGATGGCCTCATTTTGCAGATGGGGACCCTAAGGCCCAGAGACACCAAGTGGCTTGCCTGCGGTCCCATCGCTGTGAGTACAGCATCAAGACTGGAGCCCAGGTCATCTCCCACCACCACTCACACTTTCCATCTTCATGCTGTGCTTCCTGCATATACCTGGTACCTCACCACCTCCTTTGTTCCCCTGTAGTCCTGGCCCTGGCTCATGGGAGGAGCACTAGTGCCATATTTGGCTCAGGTGATGGAAGGCAGGGGATAGATTCTTCTGGAAGTGTCTGTCTCTTTTCAGGACCTGTGACTGTCCCTCTCGGGGGGAGGCAGAGTGCCAGCCCTGAGGTGCCTGCCCCAGGGAAGGAATACCCCAGCTTCCTGACCCTTCACTGCTCATCTTCTGCAGCTTAGAATTTTATTCTCTACCCCCACCCTTCAGCCCCCTAGCCCCCCATATCCCACTGCCTCTGTCTCGTGGTCCCTCACCTCTCCCCAGTCCCAGTTCAGTTCCTCACTGACAGCTAGTCTTAAAAACTCCTTAACTGGATGTCCAATCCCGCTGCCATTTTGAGGCATCAAAGCAAATCAGAAAGGGGCTTCTGGAAGGAGCCTCTGTCCCTCCCAAGGGCCCCTCCTAGCCTACTCAGCAAAGAGGGAAGACAACACTCTGATGTCCACTGACAGATGCCTGAATGAACAAAATGTGGTGTATATATACCTATGGAATCATGTTTATTCTTTAGCCTTAAAGAGGAAGAAAATTCTGACCCATGCTGCAACATGGGTGAACATTGAGGACACTAGGCCAGGTGAAACAAGCCGGTCATGAAAGGACAAATACTGTATGCTTCACTTCCATGAGGTCCCTAAAGCAGTCGATTCATAGAGGCAGAGAGTAGAATGGTGGGTGCTGGGGGAGGAGGATTGGGAGTTAGTGTTTAATGGGGACAGAGTTTCCGTTTGGGAAGCTGGAAAGAGTTCTGTGGGTGGCTGGTGGTGATGGTTGCATGACAATGTGAATGTATTTAATGCCACCATGGTGGACCCTTAAAACTGGTCAAGATGATCAATTTTATGTTATATATATTTTATCACAATAAAAAAATGCAAAAACAAAACCCAGCACTGACTCTGGGCAAGGGAGGGAAGGAGGAGATGGGATTTATGGGGAGGATGACGGAAGAGCTGGGTCTGGGTTCGTGGTCCCAGGCTCACCCCAGGGAGGAGATGCTACTTCCCTGATGAGTGGCAAAGAGTGAAGACTCCTGGTGAGGGAGCCGTGGCTACAGGGAGACTGGGTTCTAGAAGGGGAAGGAGCCAACTCAGACCCCTGCAGGCCGCGAGCCTGACACTTCCCCTCTGAACCTCTTTCCCCCACTGAGAAAACGGAAGCCAGCATTTATCGAGCAGCCAGAAAGAATACTCTGCGCTTTAACACTCAGTGTGTCTCATCCCAGCAGGAGCCTAGGAGGTGGAAACCAGCATTATCTCCACTTCACAGATGAGGAAGCCATGAGTCTGAAAGAGAACCTGCTCAGTTTACACAGCAGGGATGTGGGAATGCTGAATCAATCCAGAATGCATGCTGTACACTGTTCTGCTCCGTCCCCCAGGCTGGAAGCTTCCAGTAGTGGAAAGGCCTGGTGGCTGGTTTCCGGTGCACAGTGGCATGACAGGCTGAGTGTCCCTTACGCCCTCCGGGGAATGGGGCAGGGAAATTGGTCCAATGTGGGGACCTTGCAGTAGGACTGCCCGCTGGGCTTCACGCTCCCTGGAAGTGGCCCATCACCTGGTGGCCCCAGCTTCTTTACCGGTACTCCTTGGCCTGCCTCCCTGGCTGCAGTTATTGGCCCAGGGGCGGTAACCTGGCCCATATTGGACCAATCAGTGTCCTTCCCTGGGGTTTTCACACTGGGGTTTTCACACTGTAGGGGGTCGTCATTCAATCATTTCTGATGGTAAGAGTTCACGAACAACAGGAGACATCAGGGCCTGCTTAGGGAGACATTGAAGCTGATGTCCAAGAGAGGCAAAGAAAATAGAGATTGTATTATTGCAGTGTGATCGTAGATAAAATGTAACCTCAAATTACAATAGCTTGAACAAGATGGAATTAATTCCTCTCCAAGGTAGATGGTCCCAGGCTGGTATGACAGAGCAACCCAGGCTCCTTTTCCCGAATGCGCTACTCTTTACAGATGGCATATGCCTCCTATTGCAAGTTATAGCTGTTGCATCCACATTCTGGCTATCTGGAAGGAAGAAAGAGAATGAAAAGCACATCTCTTTCCTCAGAGGGCCCTTCCCAGAAGCTGCACACTGCACTTCAGCTTCCATCTCATAGGTCAGAACCTACTCGTACAGTTACACTTAGCTGCAAGGGAAGCTGGGAAGTGCAGTCTTTTTATTCCAAGATCCCTGTGCCCAGCCCACTCTCAGGGGTTCTATCACTGAGGAAAAAAATAAGAACAGATATTGGAGGACAAGTAGTAGTGTCCACTGCAAAGACAGCACTTAAGACATTGTGTCACTCTCCTCTGGGTCAGGGCCTATCTCACGCCCTAGACTGTGAGCAGTTTGGAGGCAGGAATCTTTTCCCTGGGAGTCACAGCATCAAATGCAAAGCTGGGCATTCAACAAGCAGTCAGCAATATTTGTGAAATAAAATAACAATTTACAGTATGTTATCGTTACTGTTGCTGCATAACAAATTATACCAAAACGTATTCACTTCAAACCATATCCATTTTGTTATGTATGTAGATTCTGGGGTCAAAAATTCTAGGAAGGGTGGTTCCCTTGGGGTCTCTCATGCAATTGCAGACAGATGCTAGCTGCGGCCATAGTCATCTGAAATCTAGATTGACCTCCAACTAGGCATCCAAGTTGTTTCACTCCCACAGCTGACAGTTGGTGCTGACTACGTACTGAGAGCTCAGCCAGACTGTTGACTCGAGCACGAGCACATGACCTGTCCAGCTTGGCTACCTCAAGAACACTGGACTTCTTCCACAGTGGTTCAGAGACCTCAGCACAAATGTTCTCATGAACAAGGCAGGAGTTGCCTGGTCACTCATGACTCGACCCCAGAAGTTACAGCACATCAGTTTTGCCAAAGTCTGTGAGTTGAAGAAGTGACAGTCTCACCTAGATTCAAGAAGGGAGTTGGGCTCCACATCTTTTTTTCTTTCCCTTTTGAGTTGGAGTCTCACTCCGTCACCCAGGCTGGAGTGCAGTGGCACACACACAGCCAACCCAGCATTGACCTGTTGGGCTCCAGTGATCTTTCCTCCTCAACCTCCCAAGGAGCTGGAACTACAGGCATACACTACCACAACTGGCTAATTTTTTATTTATTGTAGAGACAAGGTCTCACCATGTTGCCCAGGCTGGTCTCAAACCCACGGGCTCAAGCAATTCTTTTGCCTCAGCCTCCCAAAGTGCTGGGACTATAGGCTTGAGCCACCATGCCTGGCCTGGGCCCCACATCTTGATGAGTAAGGTCACATAGCAGAGGAGCATGCAGGAAGGGAGATATTGCTGAGGCCATCTTTGCAAAGTACAGGCTGCACACAGCATGACACCCAGATCTGACCCATTAGCAGAAACAAGGAAGAAAAACCCAAAACTGACTTTTGACTATGTCTCTGCCTCTTGTCCCCATTAATCAACTGTCTGTTTTCATTATAATGTTGTGCCTGAGCTACTGGCAATAATGACTTCATGTGGATACATCAGACAAGAAGATCTGAGTGAGGTTCAAGTGCCCTGTAAGGGCTTAGCAAGGAGAGGGCCCCTATGTCTGATCGAGGGGATGCATCTAGGACACTGTGTCTCCACTCGAGCTGCATGTTAAAACCTCATAAGGAGCTTTTGAAAAAGCCCAGGACTGGGTTTGCTCCGAGACCAGTTAAATCAGAACTTCTGGGAGTGAGTTCAAGGCTTCAGTACTGTTTGAAAGATATGATTGAGAAGTTCAGTAGATGCCCCCAATCTCTAGGAATACCAAGGGAAGGTGATGGCATTCTCTTGGTGACCTCCTATCCAGATTCCTTTTCATCACCTCAAGCTATGTTCTTCTGTCCAATCCATGCACCTTCTTAGCCCATGGGAGAACCCGTATTTCTCCCTAAAGACATCACTAAAGCAAGGGTATTGGGTGAGATAGATTTTACTAAAGGGTTGGAAGGGTGAGTAACAAAGGGTAATTGAACAGGAAACTACCTCAAACTGAATATTATCATCAGTGTTTCTAATATGAAATGGCCATTCCCAATTATAGGGTGTTTCTTGATTTATTGTAGAGATGAGGTCTCACCAAGGTGCCCAGGCTGGTCTCGAACCCACGGGCTCAGACAATCCATGCGCCTCAGCATCACAAAGTGCTGGGATGACAGGTTGAGCCACCAAGCTTGACCTATAGGGTGTTTCTTAAGGGGTATCGCTGTTCTTCATCTTGACCTGTTGCCATTAGGATGGGGACTCATCCTCCCAAGGGAGAGTATTTTTCTGCATCTTCTTCTGTAGGGCCCCATTCTATTTCTGACATTGCTAAGGTGAAACAAAGCACATCCTCTTATCATAATATTAAAAGATATTTACCTCCCCTCTTCTCATCTCAGTTCTTTATTGCAACATCTTTCCATTTGGCATTACACAGGATCATCCTTTTCTGAACAAAAGAATCAATTCTTAATGCGCTGTATAGTCTGAAACAAAATGGCAGTTTGGTTTGCCCTGTTCCCCCTCCGGCACAGAATGCACACATTTCTGCAGGTTGAAATGACATCACCCCCAATTTTGCTTCCAATGGTGGTGGACAAGATCAAAACTAACTACTCTGTTAAGGACAAACAGAAAAGCTGAGTAGACAGATTTCTGTTAAAATCTTCTTTAAGGGCATAGGAGAGTTAACAAGATAGTGAAGAATCACAGGTCAGGATGCAGAAGAAAACAAAACAAAACCAAAAAAACAACACTCATTTGGGCTGCTTCTCCCTGGTGGCATTTTCCATTTCCATCAAAAGGGTCTAAAAGAATAAGAGGTTAGAAAGAACTTTGACAGCTTCAAGAGATCCAGAATGCAATAATATTGAGAATACCCAGTAAAGACCTGTGTCCCCCAAGCTATAGTGAGTATCTTGAGGAACGCACTCTCACAATAAATGTGGTCTAAAATTATGCCATCTCTCACAGGGACTGAAGCACAGCTCTGAGGCATCCCAGACTCTGAGAGTGAAATACTTTGGCCAGTGTCACCAGGCACCTCTCAAGATCCAAGAGCCTAGGAAGACAGTATCATCCTAGGCCTCAAATTGTTCTGCACACAGTTTTCCAAAGACAATGTCTAGAATGCTATTGGCATCATCCTCATTATCATCGTCAGTATCACCATCATTATCATTATAAGAAGGCATGGAAGAAGACAGGATAATGACTTCTGAAGAGAAACAATTGTCGATAGAAACAGATCCACAGATGCAGAGATTTTGGAGTTGCTTACAGAATTTAAAATAACTATAGCTATTATGGTCAAGAACAACATTGAGAATTTTGACAGGGAACTAAAAAACTATCTCTAAATAAGATAAAGTCGATTTGGAAAAAGAACCACATGCATATTATAGAACTAAAACACACACAATAACTGAAGTTCAGAACGTAATGGATGTGTTTAACAAAAGAGTAGGCCCACAGTTCTCAAACTATATGCCACGGTGCCCCAGGGCACTTCAGTAAAAATCACAGGATGCAGAATATTTTCTATTTTGAAAGGAAACACAGTGACATCTGTTGGACACAATACAAACTATTAGTTCAAAGTAGTTTATACTTTCAGCATTAAATGGCTACATTCATTTTTATGCCATCATAAGTTTGCAAATCTGTTTTTAAAGATACAAGCAATTGCTTCATTAAAATCAATGTAAAACAAGAAGTAAAGGTAGTAATTTCCTATATGATTCCATGATTTGAGAAGCTGTGCAATGCCAAAAAGTTGGCTACATTGTTATGGCAGTAATACATATTAGGCTGTTTGGACCTAACTACTTGAGAAACAGAACTGTTAGGTATTTGTTTTCACCTAGGAGCACCACAGAATGAATAAATGAGGTATGAAGGATGTTGTGAGCCAAGACAGATGGAAACCTCTGGAGTAGATACAACCAAAAAGATTTAGTAAATTGGAAGAAAAGACGGGGGAGAAACACCAATGTTAGTCACAGAAAGACAAAAGAATGGAAAGCAGAAGACAGTATAAGAGCCAAAGAGAATAGAATGAAAAGATCTAACATATATGTGGGTACAGCCCCAGGAAAAAGGAACAAAGAGAATGAAACAGAGGAAATAAATTTAAAATATTTCAAAAGTATTGAAAACAATCCACTCACATATTCAATAATCTCTACAAACCCCAAATATAATGGAAGAAAAAATCTACTTTTGGGCATGTCAATGCAATTGCTGAAAAAAAAAACTTTAAAGCAGTTAGAGGAAACAACTTGTATTGCCTTCAGATGAACAGCAATTAGACTGACATCTGATT
This sequence comes from Cephalopachus bancanus, assembly GCA_027257055.1. NCBI lineage: Eukaryota > Metazoa > Chordata > Mammalia > Primates > Tarsiidae > Cephalopachus > Cephalopachus bancanus. Next base: position 1,611,497 of record JAPVLO010000336.1, on the reverse strand, counting down.
TTAAATAGAGCATATAAAAACCAGAAGACAATGGAATGATATCCACAAACTACCAAAGGAATATAACTGCCTACATAGAAGTCTATTCTCAGAGAAAAATAATTCAAGAATGAAGGTAAAATAAAAATATTTTCAGCCAAACAAAATGAAAAGAAATAATCATAAATACACTCACACTAAAATAAATATTATAGAGTGTTCGGGCAGAAGGTAAATTTCAGATGAGTTATCAGGGTAAATATAAATAAATATTGGCTGTATATTGCAGTAATAACATCTTTGGGATGGTTTTAATGGGTGAAAGATTAAAATACACAAAACAATACCAAACAGATCAAAAGGAAGATAAATAAGTTGAAGTTCTCTAAGTCTTTGCATTGTCCAGGGAAATAGTAAATGTGCCAAGTAAATTTTGATTAGTCAAAAATATATGCTGTAGGAGATCAACTTCCAGCCTGACAGCATGAGTAGCTCTTCTGGCTCCTCCTTGGTGAACCTAGTGCGAATTATTTTTAAAAACTAAAACCTCTGAAAATCATCCCAAGGCCAAACAGAAAGTTAAAAAGCATCTATTAAAGCAAATCTATAAAATTTTCGTAAGAAAGTTGAGTGTCTGTGGTATTTTATGATTCCCTTCTTCCTTCCCTGCTCAGTGAGGCAGAAACTCCAATTCGGACAGCTACCGCCAAGAACACAGGGGTCCCTCACACCTAAGCTCATAGTTTAAAGGCTTTCTTCCTAAGAGCAGCAGAACATCAGCACTTATCATCCTGCCCCCAGATATCTCTTGTTGAGTAAGCTCCAGATGGGTTCAGTGGCGAGGTAGAAGTTCTCTTCTTCCAGCCAGTCAGTAAAAAATAAACAAGCATGTAACAATAATAAGTCCCAGGATGAGAGGAAACCAGTACCCAGAGTTTTTACAATACGTTATCTAAAATGTCCCATTTCTACCAAAAATTTAGAATGCCTGTAAAGTAGTATGGTCCATACACTGTTTTTTTGTTTTGTTTTCAGTTGGAGTCTCACTCCATTGCCCAGGCTGAAGTACAGTGGCATGCTCACCGCCACCCCAGCGTTGAACTGCTGGGCTCTGGAAATCTTTCTGCCTCAGCCTTCCAAATAGCCAGAACAACAGGAGTGCACTACCATGCCCAGTTAATTTTTTATTTATTGTAGAGATGAGGTCTCACCAAGTTGCCTGAGCTGGTCTTGAACCCATGGTCTCAGGCAATCCATTTGCCTTGGCCTCCCACTGAGCCCAGCCTTTTTTTTTTAAAGCAAGCAGCACAAATTGCCTGTGAGAGCCACCAGATGTTGGATTGAACAGAAAAAGACTTCAAAGTAACTTTTATAAATATATTTACAGAATTAAAGAAGTGGAAATTCTGGAGTTGAAACATACAATAACTAAAATTAAAAACTCACTGAAGAGGGCTCGACAATAGATTATAACTAGTAGAAGAAGGAATTACGCAACTCGAAGATAGATCAATAGGGATCATGCAAGTCAAAGAACAGAGAAAAAAGAATGAAGAAAAATAAACAGAGTCTCAAGGGTATAGACATGATGGGAGTGAAGGATGAGAGAAAGAGAAAGGAGCAGAAAAAATATTTAAAGAAATAATGGCAAAAAGCTGCTCAAATTTATTACAAAGCAACAACTTACACCACCATGAAGCATGAAGGACTGCAAGTAGGATAAAAGAGGTTCACAAACAGATGCATTATAGTAAAAATGCTGAAAGCCAAAGACAATGAGAAAACCTTAAAACCAGCAAGAGGAAAATAACTAATCACTTATAAAGAAATCCCAATGTGATTAACAGCTTACTTCTCAACTAGAACAATGCAGGCAAGAAGGCAGTGGGATGACTTACTAAAGGACTCAAGGATAAAAAAAAAAACTGTCCACCAAGAATTCTTCTTCTGGAACCGAAAAAGGAGGAGCAGGGTCTGGAGGAGCCGCAGGAGCCACTGCCGGTGTTTGCGGGTCGCAGGGAGCCAGGCCTGGCCGGCGGGGTGTGTCGCGATGCCGGAGCTGGTGGTACAGAAGGTGGGGGTCCGCCCCTGGTGCTTCTCAGTGTGGTGGATCATTCCAACCGAATCGGCAAGGTTGGAAACCAGAAGCGCGCTGTTGGTGTTCTTTTGGGATCATAGCAAAAGAAAGTACTTGATGTATCCCAACAGTTTACAGTCCCTTTTGATGAGGACGACCAAGATGATTCTGTCTGGTTTTTAGACCATGATTATTTGGAAAACATGTATGGAATGTTTAAGAAGGTCAATGCCAGAGAAAGAATAGCTGGATGGTACCACAGATGATGTGAGAAAAAGGAAGAGAAGTCAACACAACGACACAAGAATGACATCGCCATTAGTGAACTCATGAAAAGATACTGCCCTAACTCAGTATTGGTCATTATTGATGTGAAGTCAAAGGACCTGGGGCTGCCCATAGAAGCATATATTTCTGTGGCAGAAGTTCATGATGATGGAATTCCAGCCTCGAAAACATTTGAGCAGGTGACCAGCGAAATTGGAGCCGAGGAAGCTGAAGAAGTTGCAGTGGAACACTTGTCACAAGACATCAAAGACACTACAGTGGGCACTCTTTCCCAGCGGATCACAAACCAGGTCCCTGGCTTGAAGGGACTGAACTCCAAGCTTCTGGAGATCAGGAGCTATCTGGAAAAAGTAGCCTCAGGCAAGTTGCCCATCAACCACCAGGTTATCTACCAGCTGCAGGATGTCTTCAACCTGCTGCCAGATGTCATCCTGCAGGAGTTTGTCAAACCTTTTACCTGAAGACCAACGACCAAACGGTTATGGTGTATTTGGCCTCTCTGATCCACTCTGTGGTCGCCCTGCACGACCTCATCAACAACAAGATTGCCAACCGGGATGCAGAAAAGAAAGAAGGGCAGGAAAAAGAGGAGAGCAAAAAGGATAGAAAAGGCGACAAAGAGAAGGAGAAAGATAAGGAAAAGAGTGATGTAAAGAAAGAAGAGAAAAGGGAGAAAAAGTAAAACATGTAACTTTTTAAATTTGTAAATTAAAATCTTATAAACTAAATCCAGTGTACCGCCAGAGGGTTCTTTTTCACTTTCAGTGTTTGTTAAAAAGCTGTCCCGAAGAGATCTCTCTGCTTCCGGTCACTCTTGCCGTGGCATTACATGGAAGTGAATTATCAGATAGAGGGACTGGTTTCAAACCTAAGCTGCAGCTTCAGCTGCTGTGAGTTGGGTATGTGATAGTCAGTACAGGCTTCAGATGGTGTGAGAAAAAGGAAGATAAGTCAACACAACATTCTGGGTACTCTTCATTCTTTTATCTGTAAAAGCAGGAGATGAATTTTCCCCATCTTGAGACTCTTGGGGTCTGTTTCTGGTAATTTGTGAAACTGCTACATGGAATGCATGAATTCCATATGTTCTCTGCCTCATAACACCTCGAGTTCTGACCCTTCTGAACTCTGTTGAGAAAACCGCATCACGTTTTGGACCTGTAGCTCTGGCGTTCCCAGGGCTTGGGATCTGACTCCATAGATTGTTTACCTTCTAAGACACAATTAAATGGTTTGGTTTTAAAAAAAAATTCTTCATCTGATTTCCCCTTTATTTATTTTTGACATGAGAATGTCACTTTGTTTATTTTTATTTTTGTTTTAATATCTTTAAGGGGTACAAATAATTTTTGGTTACATGTATAGTGGCAAAGAAGGCTGAGTTTTGAGTGTATCCACCACCCTCACCTGTGCACATTGTACCTGATTGGTGATTTTTCATCCTTTTATCCCTTCCAAGTCTCCGCCTTCTGAGTCTCCGTTGCCCATTATACCATTGTCTATGCCTTTTCAGATCCTTAGTTTAGCATCCACTTATAAGAACATGTAATGTTTAGTTTTCTGTTCCTGTATTGGTACACTTAGGATGCTGTTCCCCAATTCCTTCCAAGTTGCTGCAAAACACATTATTTCATTCTTTTTTTTTTTAGGACATATGTATATCCCTTTTCACTGCATTGTGCCAGCATCTATTTTTTTTAATTTATTAATAATAACCATTCTGACTGGTGTAAGGTGATATTTCATTGTGGTTTTAATTTGCATTCCCCTGATGATTTGTGATGTTGATCATTTCTTCATATGCTTTTTGGCCAGTTGTACATGCTATTTTAAGAAAGGTCTGTTCATGTCCTTTGCCCACTTTTTAATGGGGTGTTTTGTTTTGTTTTGTTTTCTTGCTGATTTGAGTTCTTTGTAGATTCTGGATATTAATTATTTGTCTGATGTATAGATTGCAAGTATCTCCCCTCATAGTTTGCCTATTTACTCTGCTGATTATTTATTTTGCTGTGCAGAAGCATTTTAGTTTCATTAAGTCCCATTTATTTATTTTTGTTTTGTTGCATTTGCTTTAGCTATATGTTATTTGCCTAGGCCAATGTCCAGAATAATTTTTTCTAGTCTTCTTCTGGGATTTCTATAATTTCAGGTCTGACATTTAAGTGTTTAATCCACCTTGAGTTAATTTTTGTGTATGGTGAGAGATGAAGATCAAGTTTCATTTTTCTGCATGCTGCTATCCAGTTTTCCCAGCACCATTTGCTGAATAGCAGGCTCTTTCCCCAGTGTATATTTTTGTCTGCTTAGTCAAAGTCAGCTGGCTGTAGGTATTTGGTTTATTTCTGGATTCTCTATTCTGCTCCATTGGTCAATGTACTAGTACCATGTTGTTTTGGTTACTATAGCCTTGTAGTATAATTTGAAGTCAGGTAATGTGGTACTGCCAGTATTTTTCTTTTTGCTTTGGCTATTCTGGCTCTTTCTGGTTCCATATGAATCTTAGAATTGTTTTTTTCTAATTCTATGAAAAATGACATTGGTAGTTTGATAGGTTTGCACTGAATCTGTAGATTACTTTAAGTAATAAGTTCATTTTAACAAGTTGATTCTTCCAATCCATGAGCACAGGATATTTTTCCATTTGTTTGTGTCCTCTACAATTTCTTTTATCAGTGTTTTGTAGTTCTCTTTGTAGAGATCTTTCACCTCCTTGGTTAAATAAATCCTTAGGTATTTTAGCTTTTTGACTGCTATTGCAAATGAAATTGAGTTCTTGATTTAATTCTCAGCTTGGTTGCTATTCGTATAGCAATGCTACTGACTTGTGTGTGTTGATTTTGTATCCTGAAACTTTACTGAATTCATTTATCAAGTCCAAGAGTCTTTTGGAGAAGTCTTTAGGATTCTCTATGTATAAGAGCATATTGTCAGCATACAGAGATAGTTTGATTTATTTTCCAATTTGAAATACTCCTTGGAGTATTTCTTTATTTCTTTCTCTAGCCTGATTGCTCTGGCTAGGACTTCCAGTACTATGTTGACTAGAATGGTGAAAGTGAGAGTGAGTGTCCTTGCTTTGTTCCAGTTCTGAGGGAGAATGTATTCAACTTTTCTCTATTCAGGATGACATTGGCTGTGGGTTTATTATACACGACTTTTGTTATTTTGAAGAATGTTCCTTCTATGCCTGGTTTGCTGAGAGTTTTTTGTCATGAAAGGATGCTGGATTTTATCAAATGCTTTTTCTGCATCTATTGAAATGAGCATATGGTTTTTGTTTTTAATTCTGTTTATGTGGTGGATCACATTTATTGAATTGTGTATGTTGAACCATCTGTATATCCCTAGGATAAAATCTACTTGATCATGGTGTGTTTTATTTAATGTACCGTTGAATTCGGTTTGCTAGTATTTTTTTAAGGATTTTTGTGTCTATATTAATTAGAAATATTAATCCATAGTTTTCATTTTTGTTGTCTTTTTCTGTTTTGGTATCAGAGTGATACTGGCTTCATAGAATGAGTTAGGGAAAATTCCTTCCTTTTCAATCTGGAATAGCTTCAGTAGAACTGATAACAGTCTTCCTTGAAAGTCTGGTATAATTTGGTTCCAAGTCTGTCAGGTCCCAGACTTTTTTTTTTACTTTTAACTACTATTTCAATCTTGCTGCTTACTATTGGTCTATTTGAGTTTCTATTTCTTCCTGATTCAAGGTTGGGGGTTGTATGCTTTCAAAAATTCATCTATTTCCTCTATATTGTTTAATTTGTTTGCATAGAGGTATTCATAATAATCTTGAATGATCTTTTGTATTTCTGTGTTATCAGTTGTAATGTCTCCATTTTCATTTCTGATTAAGTTAATTTGAATATTCTTTATTTCTTATTTAATCTAACTAGGGATCTATCAATTTTTTTATCTTTTCGAAGAACCAACTTTCTGGTTTTTTGATCTTTTGTATTTTTTCTTTCAATTTTAATTAGTTCTGCTCTGATCTTTTCTTCTGCTAGCCTTGGGTTTGATCTGTGTTGCTTCTCTCTCTCTCTCTCTCTCTCTCTCTCTCTCTCTCTCTCTCTCTCTCTCTCTCTCTCTCTCTCTGTGTTGGTCTTCTACAAGCCCTGTGAGATTTGTGATTTCCATTGTTTTTCTACTGGTGTATTTTTATCTTTTATTTCAATATTTAGAACTCCTTTGAGTATTTCTTGTAGAGTTGGTCTAGTGATGACAAATTCCCTCAGCATTTGCTTGTCTGATAAAGATTTTATTTCTTCTTCATTTACTAAACTTAGTTTTGCAGGATACAAAAACCTTTGCCGACTGCTATTCTGCTTAAAGAGATTGAAGATAGAATTGCAATTCCTTCTGGTTTATAGAGTTTCTGCTAGGAAGTCTACTGTTAGTCTGATAGGTTAACCTTTGTAAATTATTTGATACTTTTGTCTCACTGCCCTTAAAATTCTTTTCTTTGCATTAACTTTGAATAATCTGATGACTATATGCTTTAAAGATCAACTTTTTGCAATGTATATTCCAGGGGTTCTTTGGGCTTCTTGTATCTAGATGTTTAGATACAAGATGTTTGTATCTCTGACAAGGCCAGGGAAGTTTTTCTCAACTATTTCCTCAAATAGGTTTTCCAAACCTGTTGCTCTCTCTTCTTTAGGAGCATCTTTGATTCTTGGGTTTGGATGTTTTACACAATTCCAAATTTCTAGGAGATTTTGTTCCATTCTCTTGATTCTTTTTTTTTTTTTTTTTTCCTGATTGGGTTACTTCAAAAGCTTTGTCTTCAAGTTCTGAAATTCTTTCTTCTACTTGTTCTAGTCTACTGTTGAAACTTTCCATTGTATTTGGTACTTCCATAAATGAGTTTCTCACTTCCAGAAGTTCAGCTTGCTTTTTTGTTTGTTTGCTTGTTTTTTAAGTGTCTCTTTTTGGAGAATTTTCAATTCACATCCTGAATTTTGTTCTGAAATTCTGGTTTTCAACTTTCTCCTGGATCTCACTGAGAAATTTTATAATCAATCTTTCAAATTCTATGTTTGAAATTTCAAAGATTTAATTTTAGATAGAGTCCATTATGGAGGAGTTAGTGTGATCTTTTGTGGATGTTGTAGAACTCTGTTATTTCATATTGTCAGAATTATTTTTCTGGTTCTTCTCTATGGGTAGAGTATTTCTTCTTATTTGGGATTGTCAGGTGGCTGGCATAGGCACTGTAGAGTTCCTTTGGTTATATATAGCCTTGGTGTGGTGAGTTTCTCAATTGCCAGTTGTAGCAGTACTGTGCTGGGGACCTGTACAGACTCAAGGTGTACTGAGTGACTGGAGTCACTTGGCTAGTGGTAGCAGCTGGGGTTTAGGATGAAGCTTTCCCAAAAGCTGAAGTACTATATCATATGTAATGGGCAGTGCCTATTGACTTCCAGCCAAGAGGTGGCACTTGTGGGAGACAGCCAGCAACAATGGTGGCTGTGATCTTCCTGCTTGGCCTGTCTTGCTGCAGAGGGAGTACTCAGCCAACCCAGACAGTGAGTGGCACTAGGGAAGGCTCTCCATGTTCTCTGTCTGCCTTGAGCCTTTGCGTAAGGTGCAAGGGGGGGAAATGCTCAAGTTTCCCATCTGTGTACTCTATTGGCTACCCTAGTGGGGATTGGGAAGGAGTCGCCACCTACTAGGGTAACACTGCTATCCAAAAGAGGCTATACAAAAGTGTCCACAAGAAGAGTGAAAGGTTGCTAGAGCAACAAGCCCCACCCAGCCACCCTGCCTCAGCCTCAAGAAGTCTGTGTTCAGAATGTAAAAGTATGAGTGCCCCAAGTCTTTTCATGGGAACCAGCCCCAGTTAGGAACTGTGTGCCACAGCAGAATCCTTGTTATTTCCCAGAACGACTAGAAAGTAGCCATCAGCTAGGGTTGAGTTTTCAGGAAATGGCTGATGGAGCCACTCAGGATATTCTTCCCTGCATTGCTCCACGTGGCTTTTGGCAAAGCACAGCTGTGAGTAAGGCAGTTTCCTGTAAGGCACTAGAGTCCCCTAAGGTTCAGGGACCTTCAAAGTCCATGGCAGGAGCACAGAACTCCTGAATTCCCCTCCTGAACTCACCTCCCCTGCTGAGTTCAGAGACTGCTCATGGTTTGTGCAGTGATTCCGGCAAGTCTGGCTTGTCACCCAGGCTGATCAATTTTTCTCTTCTTTGTGCTCTATAAATCTTCTCACTTCTCTGATAAGTATTGGGTGAATGGGTGTGCTACTTGACTCCTTCCCCTCTGAGCACTGAGGAATTCTATTTTGGTTGACGCCATGGAGGAAACACACTAGCTGCTTCTCATCAGCCATGTTAATCCTATCTTGGAATCCACTAAAAAACTATAAGAACTAATAAATGAGTTGAGCAAGGCTGTAGAATACAAAATCAATATGTCAAAATCAATTGTGTTTTATGCACTGGCAAGTAATCCAAAAATGAAATTAAGAAAACAATTTCATTTACAATAGCATCAAAAATACAATAAAGTGCTTAGGAATAAATTTACCTAAAGAGGTACAAAGCTTATACTCTGAAAACTGTTGACAAAAGCCAAACTCTTTAAATATTTAAAGAAGTTTATTTAGAGCCAAATATGAGGGACCATGGCCCAGGGCACATTTTCAAGATGTGCCCAAGGTGGTTGGGTTACAGTTTGATTTTATACATTTTAGGGAGATGGAAGTTACAGGCAAAGACGTAAATCAATACATACAAGGTCTCACTATGTTTCCCAGACTGGTCTTGAACTCCTGGGATTAAGCAATCCTCCTGCCTCAGTCTCCCTAGGTCCTGAGATTATAGGTCTGAGCCACTGTGCCCGGCCAAAAAATTCTATGAAATTAAAAAAAAAAATGAAGCCGGGCGTGATGGCTCATGCTTGTAATCACAGCACTTTGGGAGGCAGAGACAAAAGGATTGCCTGAGCCCAGGGGTTTGAAACCAGCCTAGGCTCTCTCTACAATAAGTCAAAAAACTTAGCCGGGTGTGGTAATGCATGCCTGTAGTTCCAACTACTTGGAAGGCTGAGGCAGAAGAATTGCCTGAGCCCAGCCGGTTGAGGTTGTAGTGGCCATGAGCATTCCACTGCACTCCAGTCTGGGTAACAGAGTAAGACTCCAACTCAAAAAAAGAAAGAAAATGCAACTTATCTGACGTGAAGAAATAGAAAAAAACATAAAAATTAACAGTATTATGACTGACTATTAAATGAACCATTAGAAAAATTGAAAGCATTATTAAAATTTTTTCACAAAGGATCCTCTAGATCCAGGTGACCTCATCAGCAATTTTACTAGAAGTTTAAACCCAGAGAAGAGAAAAAGAGGGGACACTCTACAAATTACTTGGAGAGGCTGGAATATACTTGATACCAAAACCCAATAAAGGCATTGTGAGGAAGGAAATACCACTCAAGAAAATAAAGGTAAAAATCATAAAAGTAATATTAGTCAATTGAATCCAGGAATATATTACACCAAATAAAATTTATCCCAAAAAGTAATGGTTGGTTTAACATCTGGAAATCACTGTGAATGCACATGCAATAATAGACTAAGTAGAAAAAGAATATAATCCTCTCAAAAGATGATTAAAATTGAATATACATTCATGATATGTTTAAATCTTAGCAAAGGTGGAATAGAGGAAAACTTTCCTGTCTGAAAAAGAACATATGTGAGAAACATGGTGAAATATTAAGCTTTTCCTCTTTGAGCTCAGGAATCAGTCAAGGGTGCTCACTATCCCATTTTTATTTGCCATTTTGTTTCTAGTCAGTACTAGGAATATTCATATGAAGAGTAGAAAACTATTTCTAACACTGGAATTATGTGTAGATTATATGATAATGTGCAGTTAAAATGCAAATAAATCTTATAAGATAACTTATGCTGTATTATTAGAGTTAATACAAGGTTAATTACAAAAAAATCAAATTGAATTTCTATGTAGCAGTAACAAAAAGAAAATAAAATTTTTCAAAGATGCCACTTCTACTTGTATCAGTAAATATCAAGTACCCTGGAATAAAATTAAAGAAAAGCTAATGAATTGTAAGACTCTCTATTGTAAAGATGTAAATTATCTTTAATTAAAGTACAGTCTCAATGCAATCCTAATTTTTAAAATCCCAGCAAATTTTTTTGTGGAAATTAACTGAATAGTTCAAATGTTAATATAGAAGAGCAAATGACCAAGTATAGCCAAGTCAATCTTGAAGAAGAAGAACAAAGTACTAGATAGCAACACCCATTAAAAAGCGACAGTACTTAAGACAGCATGATGTTGGGGCAAGAATAAACAAATAGATCAATAGAGCAGAAAAGCAGAGCCCAGGAACAAGCCCACAGATATACAAATACTTTATTTATTTTTAAAAGGTGACACCTCAGAACAGAGTGTGGGAAATTATTTTTACAAATATTGCTAACACAATTGGTTGTCTGTATGAAGAAAATAGTAAATTTAATCCCTGCCTCACACCATATCCAAAAAAAATCAATCCCAAGTGGAACTGTAAATCTAAACATGAAAGGAAAAACAACAAAACTTCTGGGAGATAATAGGGGAATATGTAATATCAGGGCTGAGAAACAAATTTTAACTAAGACACGAAAAAACCTAATCATAAAGAAAAACAGTGACATATTGGAAGGCATCAAAATATATATGGAATACATTTTACAAATGTAAAAATTAAATACATATGTATGTGCTATCATTTGAATATTTGTCCCCTCCAAAACTTATGTTGAAATTTAATCCCCAATGTGGCAGTTGTAGGGGGGTTTACATTTTCTCCTGAAGATTCAATAACCTGAGTCTATGAAACAAACTTATAATAGAAAGATTAACAGAAAAATGGCATGCAAATTTTATTACATGCTCATGTGTGTCTGGAAGTCATATAAAATGTTAAAACTAAAGAAAGGCAAGATGCTGATGCTTTTACACTATTTTGAGGTTGCGAGGGAATAGAATAGTGAGAATTGGATAGTGGCAACAACAGATTATGGGAGGAAGAGAAGAGGAAGGATCAGGAAGACCAGCGGTCTTGTTATGCAGATGGAACCTCACAGGTAGCAACACTCAGAAAGAATGAATGAGTGTCAGTTCTCCGCTAATCCTTCCTAGATCTGGACAAGGCTGGCGTCAGAGAAAGCCTGTTTGCTTCTGTTGTTTACTTCACTTTATTTCTTCTACAGATGCCTATCTCCTCCACAAAAGACAGCTTTTTGGGGCTACTTCTGTCTGCAGGTCCTCTGAACAGCTACCTCAAAATATGTCAAATTATATTTTGGAGTAAAATATTTTAGGTTTTTTTCACAGATGAGAGGTGGGGCCTTTAAGAGGCGATTGGGTCATGTGGGCTCTGCCCCCATGAATGAATTAATAGATTAATGGGTCAAGGGATTAAAGAGTTATTTGAGTGACACGGGTGGCTTTATACAAGGAGAAAGAGAGACTGGAGCTAGCATGCACAGCCCCTCTCCATGCGATTCCCTATGCTGCCTCAGGACACTGCTGAGAGTCCCTACAGCAAGAAGGCCCTCGCCAGATAAGGCCCCATTGACCTTGGACTTCTCAGTCTCCAGAACTGTAAGAAATAAATTCCTTTTCTTCATAAGTTACCCAGGTTCAGATACTCTGTTAGAAACATACAGTATGGGACAAATATTAGAATTTAAAAATAAATAACACCTAAGAAAAATTAAATTAAAATCTATAAGTTCTATATATCAAAAAGCATCATTAGGAAAGTTAAAGACAAGCCACAGAATGGGAGAAGATATGTGTCATATGTATAACAGACAAAAGGTTCATATTTAGGATATTTTTTTAAAACCATATATCAATTAGGAAAAGAAAGAAACTTAACAGAAAAATAGGCAGGAGACTTAAGCAGCCACTTTACAAAAGAGAGTATCTAAATGATCAGTGAACACATAAAAAGGTACTTACAATTAGGTATATTTACACACTCATGAGAATGGGCTAAAGTTAAAATGTCTGACAATACTAAGTATCAACAACATGTAAAAGAACAGGAATTGTCATATACTGTTGATAAAAGTGTAAACTGACACACCTATTTTAGAAATCAGTTTCACTTATCTCCTAAAGTTGAGACACCCATGCCTAGTAACCCTGTAATTCCACTCCTAGATTTTCCCAGTAGAAATGTATGCGCAGGGCCGGGCTCGGTGGCTCAGCCCAGTACTTTGGGAGTCTGACATGAGAGGACTGCCTGAGCCCACCGGCTCAGGACCAGCCTGAGCAACTTGGTGACACCTCATCTCTACAATAAATAAAAAAAATTAGCCGGACATGGTAGCGCGCGCCTGTAGTTCCCGCTACTTGGAAGGCTGAGACGAAAGGATCACCGGATTGCAGGAGCCTAGCAGGTCGACGCTGGGGTGGCTGTCAGTGTGCCAATGCACTCCAGCCTGGGTGACAGAGTGAGACTCCAACTGAGGAAAGAAAGAGAGAGAAAGAGAAAGAGAGAGAAAGAAGGAAGGAAAGAAAGGTGTGCACAGGCACAAAGGAGTTCAGAGCAGCCCATGCGCAACCCTGAGACAGGTGAAAAGTGTTCGTAGCCACATTATTCATAAAAGCCCCAAACTGGAAACAGCCCACAGGCCCATGAACAGGAAAACAGAAACACAAAGTGTTTTGTGCAATTGCATTTTGTTTTCGTTGTTGTATGATATTTTATTGGGCAAATATATTACAATTTTTTTTTTTAGTCAGGATCTCAATCTGGTGTGCAGTGGCATGACCATGACTGGAGTGCAGTTACACAATTGTTGGCCAGGAGCAGTGACTCATGCCTGTACCCAGCACTTTGGAAGGAAAAGGTGAGAGGATTGCTTGAGCCCAGGAGTTCAAGACCAGCCTGGGCAACACAGCAAGACCTTGTCTTTACAACAAAATTAGCGAGGTGTGGTGGTGTGTGCCTATATTCCTGTTACTAGGGACGCTGACACAAGGAAGCTTGCTTGAATCCGGGAGTTGGAGGCTGCAGTGAGTCATGGTCATGCCACTGCACTCCAGTTGGACAACAGATTGAGATCCTGACAAAAAAAAATTGTAATATATTTGCCCAATTAAATATCATACAGCAATGAAAACAAAATGCAACTGCACACAACAGCATGGATGAATCTTCCAAATAAAATGCTCAACAAAAGATGCCAAGTGAAAAAAGACAAACTATATGATTCCATCTATGTATTTTTAAAAGGCAAAACAAAACAATTATGCTCTAGAAAGGCATGCTTAGTGCAGTGATAAAACAATAAAGAAGAGAGGAAGTGACTACCATAAAAGTCAGGATAGTGGTCACTTTGCAGGAGGAGGAAAGAGGAAGGATTGGGGGGACATATGGGGAATTTCTGGGGCACCTGCCGTGTTCCATTTCACGGCCTGGTTGGTGGCTTTGTGGGTGAGTGCCTGGTGGTGACTCACTGCACTGCACATTTCTGTGTGGTACAGCCTACTGTATGCATTCACAATTTGCAATGAACACAGCATTTTAACTAATTCTGTTTCTTTGCCCTCGATATATTCATATTCACATAGTTCTTAGCCTTTATACTCTTTCTCTTCAGCAGCCCAGCTCATACTTTCTAAAAGTCTTTCAAGTACCATGATAACAGATGACTATTATTCCCCTTTTCCAGTTAAAGAAACCGAGTCTGGAGGCCAGGCACAGAGGACCAGGACATAGTCAGTGGCAGAGCAGGAACCAGAGTGTTTCCTCCCATGTGATCTTTTGCTTTACACAATAGAAATGTTGTATAATGTACAAATCCCGTTTTGGTAAATTGATTTCATTTAAAATGCACTGGGGAGGCTGCCACTTAAAGAAAACCCCAGAGCAAATTCATTTATTAATTGATTCAGCAAGTATTTATCAAGTGCCTATTTTATTCACAGAACTGTGAACCCCCTTGAAACCTAAAATTTTATCTTGTAAAGTGAATAAACGCTTTTTCAGTCTACTGTTTGTACAGGTCTGCCTTTTCAGACACTGGCATTTCTAAATGTCTTTTATTGTTTTTTTCTTATGTTCATTGCAGAGCATTTAAAAAACAGGTTAAAAAAAGACAATACAATCACATATCCCACCACCTAGAGATAGTTTTTAATGCATGTGTTTACTTTTTAAAAACCAGAATGAAATCATACTACACATAATATAGTATGTGTAGTACTTTACGTTGCATTTTATTTTACTTTATTTTAGAGGCATGGTCTCACTCTGTTGCTCAGGCTGGAGTGCAGTTACACAGTCATGGCTCACTGCAGCCTTGACTTCCTGGGTTCAGGTGATCCTTCCACGTCAGCCTCCTGAGTATCTGAAGCCAGGCTAATTTCTTTCTTTCTTTCTTTCTTTCCTTCTTTCTTTCTTTCTTTCTTTTTTTCTTTCTTTCTTTCTTTCTCTTTCTTTCTTTCTTTCTTTCTTTCGAGATGAGGTCTCATTATGCTGCCTAGACTGGTTTTGAACTCCTGGGCAGCAATCCTCTCACCTTGACCCTCCCAAAGTATTGGGATTTCAGGTGTGAGCCACTGCACCTAGCCTAAATTTTATTTTATTTTAAAAATCCAATTGAATTATATCTAACAAAACAAAGTATCCCAAATACGAGTCACCTGGCTTTGGTGTCTGGATGGGCGAACCCCAAGGAGATGTCAGACACGAATGGGGAGTACACTGCATGGGATGCTGCAGTGACTGAGTGTCCCTCTTCTTGCGGACACGCCCCAGAAGTGGCTGCATCGCTCACAGGCCCAGATGAGCTCCCTTGTCGTCACCACCTGAGCACAGCACCGGGTCTGTGCAAAGACTCAACTCCCTGCTCCCAGACTACACAAAGAAATGGATGTGCAGAGAACTGCCACGTAAGAGAACACGACAGCTTTCTCCAAATCGTCTTTGGGAGTTCACCAAAATTCTCTTTAGACACATTTAGTTCCTTGTTGTCGAGCCATGTCTCACTCTAGAATTTCAGCACGTTGTACCTACAATCCTATGGACATATTGTATTTTATGAAAGAACACACAACCAACCCAGGTTCTTGGCTGGACCTCAACGTTTTCTTAGAACAGTTCAGTCAGTAAGTTACACCCATTAAATGTTGCATCTAGGCCAGGCATGGTAAAACTCACTCCTGTAATCCCAGTGAGTTGGGAGGCCCAGGTAGGAGGTCACTTGAAGCCAGGTGTTCAAGGCCAGTCCGGGCAACATAGCAAGACCCCATCTCTACAAAATATACAAAAACTAGCACGGCATTGTGGCACATGCCTTTAGTCCTAGCTACACAGGAGGCTGAAGCAGGAGGATTACTTGAGTCTAGGAATTCAAAGCTACAGTGAGTTGTGATCATACCACTGCACTCCAGCCTGGGCAGTAGAGCAAGACTCTGTCCAAAGAAAAATAGAAAGGCAAAGAAAGAAAGAGAGGAAGGGAGGTGAGGGAGGGAAGGAAGAAAGTTGTTTCTGGCCAGAAAGTGACTGTCAGGAACAGTACTACCCTTGTCCTCTCAGAAAGCAAGGCATGGGGTAAGGAGACTAAGTGGAGACCAGTGCCTAAGGGAAAGATAAGAAGGTTCATGGTCATGTCAGCAGGATCTCTAGTGACCAGCAGCCACTCGGACGCCCAGATGTCATCAAGCCAGAGCTAAGTCAACAGCATCAGAGAGTGAATTTTACCTCCTGGACAAGAGGAGGATGCTGAGGGATGGCCAAGTCTAAGAACTTGACCTAACAGCTGGATTCCAGGAATTGCCAAGCAGCCATTGTGGAGAACTTCATGACTTAGAGTGGATATTCAGGGGAACAGAGTACATGTCACAACTCCAGAACAGGTGACTCGACCCTGGACAGTTCATCATGACTGTCATCGTGCCCCCAGTGGGTTTCATATTCATTGATCTTCTTTGCTAACACAATAACATAGCTATTTTTTCTTATTCTTATAGCACCAAGAACTATCTAGGACAAGTCAAGTAATGGCTTTTATGGAACAAAACAATTCTCATAGCAATGACAAAAGTCATTGAGTTGGTCAGATGCAAGATGAGTTACAAGCGAGGATTAAAATCATCTTAACCAATGAACAACTTATTTCTCCACCAACTTGCTTATGGTTTACAAAAACTCTTTTTAAAAAGCTTCCCAAAAAATGTACTAGAAAGTCAGAGAGACCCACCAAAAGCCATGCTTTCAGTTTTATGACTCTTCAATTCTTTTTGGATACTCAACTTATGAACGTTTTTTCTGTGTTTGAAGAAATTCCATCAGAGAAGGAATGGGCATCACTCTGAGATATGCACTCATATCTTTTAAAACTTTGGGAGATTTTCTTTTTAAAGGGTGAATGAGTCTAGTAATAAAAGAGCTGTGTCATATCAGTAGCAAACCCACACATGTATTTCCATATGTGAAAGTTTGGAAAGAAAGTGCATGCTGATATCAGGTAACCAAAGTGTGGTATAGTGAAGAAAATGGATTTGCCAGTTTGCTGTTTAGCAAATAAACTACCTCCTATGAGTGGCAAATCTCCACCTAACGAGTTTGGGTGGGAGACAGAGCCCATTCATTACTTTAGAGGCAGGTGAGAACCCCGGAGTCTCCGGCAGCCTTCCTCCAGTGAGGGCACATGACCCAGGCTCTGCCAGACCCAGGTGCCCAGATAGGGGTCAAGGCATGGTCCTAGGTTTCACTGCAGAATTCTGGGAGTGGTACCCAGAGATTTGACCCTGAAAATGATCCTTCAATTCTCTGAGGTGCCCAGCATCCCTTCGACAAGTTCTATTTCTGAGTATTCCACCGAAGTTGGTTCCTGAACTTCCCAACTAGGAAACCAGATTGCTGAAGCATGAAAATAGTAACATGCTCTGCAGTGACAGAACCACACCATCTTCCAAGGAGGAATGGTACCAGCCACACTAAACCTCAATGAACTACCTCAAATGCTTTTCTTGCAGTCTATATTTTATAAAGATATAGGTATGAATTTTTCTTATCACCTATACCAGATAAGATATATGAATTGAATGACATTGACTGGAAGGGAGATTGTTACAAAATTTTACGATACTTACAACACTTTTTAAAACAACCCCATTAAACTGGCACTCGCCCCTTCTCTCTGAAATGTTTCAGAAATATCCAGAAAATCAAACTTCACCTTAGTCAGAGCTAGGGTTTAGCTGAAACAACAAACCAGAAACTAGACACCAGGTCTGAAAAAGAGTGGCCTGAGCAAGCCCGCAGAAAGGGAAGACATGTTCGCCACAAGCTCTCAGGCCACATGAAAAAGACCAGAGCTGCAGGTGACCACGCTGTCAAGTAAGGACAGGTCGACACAGGGATACACACTCATTAACATCAACCAGTCCTGGGTACAACGATGACTCTCCACCCTTGAACCTCCAGTAAGCCACTAGTCCATGAAAAACTGCCTTTGCAGAGATAAGTAATCAAAAACACAGTCATGCAAGCATAGCAACATTTTGGTCAATGGTGGACCACACAGATGACAGTGGTCCCATAAGGATACAACAGATCTGAAAAATTCCTATCACCTAGTGACGTCGTGGCCCTTCCTGCCATTGTCACATCATAGCACAATGCATTACTCACCTGTTTGTGGTGATGCTGGCGTAAATCTGCTGCACTGCACATCACATGAAAATCTAGCACATGCAATTATGTATAGGACATAACACAATAATAAACAAGTTATTGGTTTATGTATTTACTGTACTATACTTCCATTGTTATTTTCAAGTGTACTCCCACTTATTAAAAAAAAAATTACCTGCAAGACAGCCTCAGGCAGGTTCTTCGGGAGGTATTCCAGAAGAGGGCATTGTCATCATAGGAGATTATCGCCCCATGCCTGTTACTGCCCCTGAAGATCTTCCAGTGGCACAAGATGAGGAAATGGAAGACAGTGATACTGGTGAGCCTGACCCTGGGTAGACCTAGGCTAATTGTATGTGTTTATGTCTTCGTTTTTAACAAAAAAATGTTTAAAACTGAAAAAAATTTAAAAATTTTTTAAATGGGAAAAAGCTTATGGAATAAGGATATAAGGGGGAAAAACTTTGCACAACTGTACGATGTATTTGTGTTTTAAGTTAAGTGTTATTACAAAAAAGTCAGAATGTTAAGAACAAATTAAAAGTGTATAAAGGAAAAAGCTGGGGCAGCAAGCTAAGGTTAACTTATAATTGAAGAAAGAAATTTTTAAAAATAAAACCAGCGTGGCCTAAGTGTCCAGTGCTTGTGAAGCCTACGGTAGTGGAGAGTTGCGTCCCGGGCCTTCACGTTCACTCACCACGCGCTCACTGACTCACCCAGAGCAACTTCCTGTCCTGCAAGCTCCGTTCATGGTAAGTGCCCTACCCAGGTGCACCCCTTTTTTTTTTCTGAGTTGGAGTCTCACTCTGTCACCCAGACTGGAGTGCAGTGGCCGCTCCCGGCCACCGCAGTCTCAACCTGCTGGGCTCCGGCGATCCTTCCGCCTCAGCCTTCCAAGTAGCTGGAACTACAGGTGTGTGCTACCATGCCTGACTCATTTTGATTTATTGTAGAGATGAGGTCTTTTTATCTTTTACACTGTATCTTACTGCATCTTCCCTGTGATTAGATATGTTTAGATACACAAACACTTGCCATGGTGTTAGTTGCTTACAGCATTGAGTACAGGCACACGCTGTGCAAGTCTACAGCCCAGGAGCAATGGCCTGTCCCATAAGACCTAGGTGTGCGGTGGGCTCTCCCATCCAGGTTGTAGAAACGCACACCATGGTGTTCGCTCAAGGATGAAATCACCACACCACGCATTTCTCAGAACATTGGCCCGTTGTTAAGAGAAGCGTGACTGTCGTTGGATACCAGATGTATATAAAGCTATTATGATAAATGAGAAATGTCTAGAAAAACAGATGACAGATGAACAACATTCACTAGAAAGCATATTGCTCCTGAGCAGCAGAGTGCAAATGCCAACTTCTTCTTTATAAATTATGAAAGCAGAATGAAGTCACTGCAAGTATATAGCAAGAGTATGAAGTAGATACAAGAGCTCAACAAAGACAGAGATGGACAAAGGAGACAAACCAAGAGCAGGAGCCAGGAAAGGGGTAACAACACAAACGTCGATTCATGGCAGCACCAAAGACTTCAGGTGGAGTTCATACATCATTCGCATGCACAATTCCAGAGTCTGCTGATGGATATGCTGAAGCTCCACTTGTGCCCAGACCTTTTACAGGATATTTTGCCTCCCTAAGACTTGTCCCATGTGACTGGCGGCTCACACCTGAAATCCCAGCACTTTGAGAGGCTCAGGCAGGAAGATTGCTTGAGCCCAGGAGTTCAAGACCAGCCTGAGCAACATAGCAGTATTTCTTTCGACAAAAGCAGTTTTTAAAGATAGCACACATGGTGGTATGTGCCTGTAGTCCCAGCAACTTGAGAGTTTGAGGCAGAAGGAGCACCTGAGCCCAGGAGGTAGAGGCTGCAGTGAGCCACGATTATGCCAGTGCACTACAGCTTGGGTGATCCAATAAGACTTTGATTCAAAAAAAAAGAATTGTCTCATGCATACAGATACTGTGGCCACCAAATGGAACGCTGCCCATGAATTCCACAGGGTTTGTCTTCTGAGTTCTTTTATGTTAAATGAGGTGAATGTTCTGAGAAGTCTCTCACTCACGTTATTTCCCCACGGCGTCTCACTCTTTCTGCTTTTCTGATGACGGCTGGGCCATGCTGTAGTCTTTAAGCAGGCTGAGGACACAGGAAGATGAGAATGCACAGAGCGCTCAACCTCCCCATCTTCCTGGGCTCTCCAGGAGTTGGAGCTTCCCTCTGGATGAATGCCACTTCCTTCTGTGTGTCTTGTTTGCCTTGTGCTTCTCCAGCTGATCCTTACAGCGCCAGACTTGTCCACACGGACACAGCAAAGCCCATTCTTTCAACCTCTCTAGCCTCGCTCCACGGGACGGGTCTTCATCAGCAATGCCCTGCCTTGGGTCCCGAAGAGATACTTACACTTCCACATTGACAGCAGCATTATTCACAATAGCCAAAAGGTGGAAGCAACCCAGTGGCCACTGTTGGATGAATGGATAAACAAAATATGACATACACATACAACGGAATATCACTCAGCCTTAAAAAGGAAGAAAATTCTGACACAGACTATGACGTTGAATGAAGCTGGAGGACTTTATGCTAAGTGAAATAAGCCAGTCACAGGAGGACAAATGCTGTATGATTCCACTTCTGTGAGGCACCCAGAGTTGCCAAATTTATGGAAACAGAAACTAGAATAGTGAGTGTTGGGAGCTGGGATGGAGGAGAAGAAAGTTAGTGTTTAATGGGTGCGGAGTTTAAGTTTGGGAAGATAAAAACAGTCTAAGATGGATGGTGGTGATGGTTGCACAACAATGTCAATATTCTTAATGCCACCGAGTTGTACAATCAAAAGTGATTAAAAGGAAAATTTTATTATATGTATTTTGCTACAGTTTAAATACTTGAGGATTTTTAATGCCCTGTGAAGTTGATTTTTCCCAGGCAAGCAACTCTGGATGGCGTTCGCCCCTTCATGGCTCATCCCCTTGATCCAGCTGGGGATGGCGTCTGGCTTGGGAGCTGACGGCCTGGGATGGGGTGGCCAGAGGAGCGAGACTTCTCCAGCCCGACAGCCAGCCCTCCTCAACAAGAGAGAGCTGCCCGAGTCACCCAGTTTGGACAGGGTCGGGATCCAGCCTGACCCCGGAGTCACCGCGCTGCTTCCCAGGATGGACAATTCAGACAAGCTCTCGTGTGCACGGAAACTTCTGGAAGTCCTTTCCGGGGCCCATGGACCGCGACTTCCTGAGCCTTGATGTCACTCTCCTGGGCGGGGGAGGTGCCGAGGACTGGTGGGGCTGGGCGGAGGGCCCTGAGCAGCCCTCCTTCCCCCGGACCGCTGGGCCCGATGCGTGTTTTCGAGTCTGCTTTTTCCCACTTAACACGTTATTGTAACCATGGCTCTATGCCACTGCATAGTTTTCTATGACATTTCTGAATGGCTGCATAGCATTTGCTTGTATGAGTGCAAAATAGGTGATTTAATCAATTCTCTCTCTTTTTTTTTCTTCCAGATTGTGGTTGTTTCAGACTTTTTGCTATTATAATTGCCCCTACAGGGAACACACTTGTAGCTAAGTCTTTACTCACTTAATTATTACCTTGGAATAAATTACCAGAACCGGAACTGTTGGTTCAAAAGGTACGCGCACTTTAAAGGCTTTTGATACGTAATGCCAAATTGCCCTCCCAGAAATGTTCCACAAAGGCGCGCTCAGACCAGCAGGGTGTTCAAGTCCCTTTCCCCTACACACCCCCAACGTTGGGTCTTATCTCTTTGTTTGCCGCATCTCTTGCCAATTGCACTCGTTTGTTGGTTTTTTTTTTTAAGTATCTTCTTGTTGTTCGCATTTGCATTTCTATGGTCGCTGGTAACGTTGAGCACTTGTCATAGGCGTCTGAGCCACTTGCGGTCTCACGTCTTTTGTCCACGTCCTTTGTCCGTTTTCCCATCGAGGGCCCAGCTTCTCCTTGACGCTTTGCAAAAGCTCTCGGTGTACCTGCTTTCCCGAAGCGGGGCCCAGCTGCGCTCGGCACCCTCTCTGGTTGCTATGCAGATGTGCCAGTGGCGGGACCAGTCGCCATGGCCACAGATGCCCGGGTCTCAGCGAGGAGCAGTGGGGAGAGCGTTGCCATGACGATGCTGCCCAAGCGGGGCCTGGCTCCCCGCCCACTCGGCGGAGGCGCGGCCGTGGGGCCGCGCGCCCGGGCGGGGGCTTCGCCGGCTGCTGCCGGGGAGGAGGCCGGGGGTCCCGCCCACCGGGTGCCGGGCGCGCGGCGACGCCAGTCCGCGGTCTGGACTCTCGTCCCTGAGTGTGGAGACGCAAGACGAGACGAAAAGACCAAGCTGCTCGTCACAGAGCTTAAAAGTTGTGTCTCGTGGCCAGACCCAAGCCGGCGATGCGCTGAAGGACCATTTTTTGTTCACGACGTGGGAATCAGCTTGTTCTTACCACAATTGTGGTGCATTATTTGTGTGAAGTGTGTGTCAAGTACTAACCTGTGAACGTACCCATTTAATATGTAGGCCAGCTTTTTCTAACCCCTGAGATGTGCTTCTATTTTTTAATACGCCGAGATCCTCAAAATAAATTAATAAATCGACTGGGAGCGCCAGGGCCTCTGGCCTTTCCCGACCTCAGAGACAGCCTGTCTCCCCATTCTGTGGGCTGCGCTGTGTCCCCCCTGAGCATTTAGGTGCTGAAATCCGGGCCCCCAGTGCCTCAGAATGGAGCTGTGTTTGGAGATACATAGTCCCCCCTCATCTGAGGTTTTGCTTGCCTCAGTTTCACTTACCTGCAGGCAGCTGTAGTTGGAGAATACCAAATGGAAACTTAAGGAATGCCTCATGGATCATGTATAAGTGAGTCTTAACTGCTAGGTGGGTAGCACAACAGGCGACAGGGCCCAGAGGGACTAGGGCAGGGAGATCACTGAGATGCAGTGGTCAGGGAAGGCGACGTTTGAGTTAGGGCCCCAGTGACACGGAGCAGCCCCTGTGGGGAGGCTGGAGGAACAGGCTCCCGGGAGAAGGAGTGGACATCCCTGGGGTGGGTGAACGTGGGGCATCAGTGGAGTGCTGGAGGAGGGGGTGAGACGAGGCCACCGCCGGGCCCAGCAGCGGCAAGGGCATGGTCTTACGCTGCCCTCTGGAGCAACATGCCAGGGCAGGATCCAGCCTCCAAGCTCCTCCCTTGCCAGGGCCATCCACCTCTGGGCAGGCCCCTGGAGGCAGCAAAGGACAGTGGAAAGCCTGTGAATTTTGGAGACAGAGCTGCGTTGGAATCTTAGCTTTGAGCCCTTGAAGAGATGTGACCTTGGGCAAATCATCGTGTAGGGGACACGGTCCTGTGCAACCCAGATCTCCCCTTCTCGACCGAGGTGCCCAGGAGTGTTGAAGGCTGCAAGAGGGCAGCTGAGTCCCTGGGAATGGCCCTGGGGTGACGGCCGCCGCTTCACCCAAGGTCATGCCCCTCCTGGGAAGGAGGGGATAGTGGAGGGGGGCTTCCCACGGCCAAGGGCTGGCAGGCCAGAAGGCACAAAGGCCTGGCCTCTCTTTAGGGCTGTCCTCCCTGGGAAGGGCTGTGCCCTCTGCTGCGTCCTCCCTGGCTCTCAGCCTCTCCCTCCACCCAGCCCTCCATCCCTCACTCCCTCACGGTGCAGACCCCTAATAGACCCTCTGCAAGCAAATCTCCATCTTACAGTCTGTTCCCTGGGAACCTGGCCTAAGACACACTTCACCTCTCTGAAACTCAGTCTCTGCAGACGTACAATGGGTGCGAGAAGTCGTAAGAATGAAAAGAGATGGCGTATGCAAGCTTCCGGCCCAGGACATGGTAAGTCCTCAGTAAGTGCCACTGCTTTCCTTCTTGGATCTTCCTGCACCAGCCTTGCCCACATGTGTGCTTCCTGCTAGGTTCCAGCTGAGGCCTCATACAGGGCAGGGGTTCACTGTGTTCTGGAAGGAGCCAATAGTCACATTTATTAGAAGGTGAAGCATAAACGGATCATTGTCCCCAGTGTCCATTCTCAACTTCTCTCGAACTCTAGATTTTCAGCGAGGTATCTGGTCTCCCAAGATGAAGACTACATTTCTCAGGCTTCCCTGAAGCTAGATGTGGCCATGCACCTAAATGCTGGCCAGCGGAGCCTGACCAGAAAGCACGTGTACAACTCCAGATTGTGCTCTTAAAAAGAAAAGGCATGCTTTCCTTTCCCACTGGCAAGAATGCAGATGTGATGGCTGGGGCTAGAGCAGCCTTCTTGGACCAAAGAAGAGCAAGACAATCATGAAGCTGCATATCTACCTTGGACTGAATGCTCATTGGCTGTGCTCATCACAGCCTGGTGCAGCAAGTCTCTGACCCTACAGAACCTCAGAGCTTTCACATGTGAAATGAGAAGCAAATTCTAAGTGGGATCCTATAACAATGGAATCTCATTGCACCCCACAGTTCTATCTTATGGGGTGACAAAATCCCTTAAAATGGAAGTACCTAAACTCTTAGAAATACTGAACTCTAAATTAACTCAGTGCTATTTGTCTTTATGATGTGGCCTTCCTTTCCCTGGGGTGACCAAGACCTAGTAAGTCCAGGGGAAAGACTAACAAATAAAGAAGTAGACCTCTCCCTCTCAAAAAGGACATTGAGTTCATGTAAATCGAAGTGTGGGCCTGGCAGGATTTCAGCAAGGCACATGAGCGGTCTAGAGACAGTCATAATGCTTGCATGCATGCTATTCTGTAATGATTTAAAATGCCCTGAGAACTGGAAGCACCAAGGGGGCTTGGGGAACTCGGGTGACCTAGGAGTTATGTAGCCTCTAGATGAGAAGAGGAGGAGGGCTTTCTATGAAGCAGAATGGGCTGGTCAACGGTGAAGTGTCCATGCACATGGCAGGTGAGGGGTGAGGGTATAGGGTGGACCCTGGCCTAGATAGAGTGGAGAGTCTTTGAGCAGCTGGGGAGGGGGTTTTGGAGGACAGTCCCTGACTGTGTGAAGGCAGCGTGGATTGGATGCGGGCGTCAGCAGATCCAAAGACTCGCCTGCCTCTGGCCTGGACACTGTCCTCTCCAGACCTCCGTCCAGCCCATTCCCGGCTGCCCTGCCTCTAGCCCCTGGCCCTCGGTGATCCAAGGGAACTTTTGTGAGAGCTTGGCCTCCCACTCTGTGCACCCCAGGGGCATCACACAAGGCCATGTTCAGACTCTTCACAACAATATTTGGGCGCAAGAAATGAACATTAGAGCAGACAACCAATGTGAATACCAGCAGTGCATGTGTTGGAATCTTGAAGGAGGCCAAGGTAGAGGGTGCTGTGTATGTGCAATTTCAAAAGGCTTTAGCCATTGAGACTCCTGCATATGGAAAGATAGAAGATGTCAAAGTACTTCCCCCATCTACCCTGGTTGTACAGCCAAAATCGTGAATATTAGATGTAAAACAAACACAAGAAGGCTCTAGAAGATGGAGAGAAGACAGCACCTAGGGACTTCCCAATCCAAGCAAAAACATGGCAGGGAGTTCTGTGGGTTTTCTTTTTGGAACATATATCCCACACTGGGTGATGCAGAAGCTGGCAGCCTAGCAGTGAGTTCTGTGGGTTTTCCTTTGGCAAAATACATCCCACACTGGGTGATGAAGAAGCCAGCAGCCTAGAGATACCAACGGGGTCAGAAAAACATCCCCAGGAAAACCTGTTCCCTCTAGCCAAAGAACCAGGAAAGGGGTGTTCTTTAGAGAAACTTTAGATGATACCAGCCTATGCCATCAATCAACACAGGAAAAAGCGGGGCCCCAGTCCATCCCAGCAAGCAGAGGCTGAGGAGGGAGCCTATGTGGCCACACTCAGCCAACTGCAATGAGGTAACACCATCCTCACCGGGATGGCATCAAAGCAGGGATCCGGGACTTTCACCACAGTCCAGCAATGAAGGAGGCCAGCTAAGGCAGCGGTCTAAATAAGGCCCAGAACCTCATAGCATTATTCCCCAAATGTCCAGGTATCCATCGCACATCACCCTTCATACCAAGAACCAGGAAAATGTCAACCTGCATGAAAAAAGGCAATCTACAGAAACCAACCCAAGATGGCACAGATGTTAGAATTATCTCTAAAATATTTGAAAGCAGCCATCATGCAAATTCTCAACAACAACTACAATTGAATAGAGTAAAAAATAAAAAGTCTCAGCAGAGAAATAGAAGCTATAAAGAAGAACGAGTGGGAATTTTCAAACTGAAAAATACCAATACCAAAATTAAAAACTCAATGGGGAGGACAGACGGAAGAATTGGTGACCTTAAAGATAAAATAATATAAATTACTCAATTTAGACAACAAAGAAAAAATAGATTAAAATGGACAGAATCAGCCGGGCTCGGTGGCTCAGCCTGTCATCCTGCGCCTTTGGGAGGCTGAGGTGAGTGGATTGCCTGAGCCTGCGGGTTCGAGACCCGCCTGGGCAGCGAGACCTCATCTCTACAATAAATCAAAAAGTCAGCCGGGCGTGGTAGCGCATGCCTGTAATTCCAGCTACTCGGAAGGCTGAGGCGGAAGGATCGCCGGAGCCCAGCAGGTCGAGGGTGCGGTGGCCGGGAGTGGCCACTGCACTCCAGTCTGGGTGACGGAGTGAGACTCCAACTCAAAAAAAACCAAAACATTTAAAAAAGAAAACAAAGAAAACGAGAAAAAAGAAACAAAACAACAACAACAAAAAAAAAAAACCAAATTAAAATGGACAGACTCTCAGGTACCTGAGGAACTATAACAAAAGATCAAGTATCTGTGTCATCAGAGACCCAGAAAGAAATAAAGAAAGATAAGGGTGGAGTTGAAAAAGTTTTCAAAGAAATAATGGTTAAAAATTTCCCAAATTTGGCAAAAGATATAAACCTACAGATTCAAGAAGTTGAATAAACCCCACATGGCATAAACCAAAACAAATCTATGCCAAGACATTTCATATTAAGACTTCTGAAAACTAAGGACAAAGAAAAAAATTTTGAAAGTAGTAAGAAAGAAACATCTTTCCTTTAAGGGAAAATAATTGTAATGACAGTAGATTTTTCATCGAAACCATGGAGACCAAAAGATAGTGGCACAACATTTTTCAAGAGCTGAAAGAAAAGAACTCTTTACCTAGAATCTTACTTCCTATGAAAACGTCCTTCAGAAATGAAGAGGAAATCAAGACATTCTCAGAAGAAAGAAAGCAGAGAGGCTCTGTCACCAACAGACCTATTCTAAAGGAATGATTAAAGGAAGTTCTCCAAACAGAAAGAAAATGATAAAAGAAGAATCTTGGAACATCAAGAAGAAAGAACAAACAAAGAAAAATGAAAACTATGGACAGATACAATAGAGTTCATCTCTTGAGTCTTCTAAATTATGCTTGACAATTGAAGCAAAAGTGATAACACTGTCTGATGTAATTCTCAATGTATGCAGTGGTAATATTTAAGATAATTATATTATAAATGGATGAGTACAAGGAGCCTGAGGGGTCTTAGGTTTCTATATTTCATGCCAACTGATAAAATGTCAACATTTGATTAACTGTGATAAGGCATGTATGTATAACATATTATCTAGACAGATTAGCCACTAAAAGGTCTGCATAAAGAGACACCCTCAAAGCATTATACACAAATAAAAATGGAATTTTTTTAGATTAAAAAATATAGTTAGGCCGGGCTCAGTGGCTCAGCCTGTAATCCCAGCACTTTGGGAGGCCGAGGCGAGAGGATTGCCTGAGCCTGTGGGTTCAAGACCCACCCAGGCAACCTGGGGAGACCTCGTCTCTACAACAAATGAAAAAGTAGCCGGGTGTGGCAGCACGCGCCTGTAGTTCCGGTTACTTGGAAGGCTGAGGTGGAAGGATCGCCGGAGCCCAGCAGGTCGAAGCTGCGGTGGCCAGGAGCGTGCCACTGCACTCCAGTCTGGGCGACAGAGTGAGACTCCAACTCAAAAAAAAGAGAAAGAAAATATAGTTTATTTAAAAGTAAATTAGAGAGAGAAAAAGAAAGAGAGAAGATTCATTTCCCCAGGGTACGGGAGGGTGGCCAAAGCCGGGAAACATGGCCACACCAGGGTCTAGCAAGGCAATGGCCCGAAAAATGGAATTTTTTAAAGATTCAAGCAATCCATAGGAAGGCAGGAAAGGATAGCAGACAAATTAAAAACAGAAAAAAACAAATGAAAGGCAAAAAATTAATTGACAGGTTTAAACCCTAACATATCAATAATTATATTAAGTTTTGTTATGGGCTGAATGTTTGTTTTCCCCCAAATTCATATGTTCGGATCCTAACCCCCAACGTGATAAGAGGTGGGAGGTCTTTGGGAAGTGGCCAGGTCGTGAGTCATGGGAGGTTAAGTCATGAATGGGATGAGAGCCCTTATAAAAAGAGACCCTAGAGAGCTTTCCCACCCCATTCTCCACATGAGGATACAGCAAGAAGGTACACACTTTGAATCCGGACAGAATCTGCCAGCACCTTGATCTTGGAGTTCCCAAACTGTGAGAAACTTCCAGTTCCCAAAACTGTGAGAAATAATGTTTGTTGTTTAAGCCACTCATCTGTGGTGTTTTTCTTGTTGTAGCCTGAACAGACTAGACAAATGTAAATGGTTTACTATACCAATGAAAAGACAGAGCTTGGCAGAGCGGCAACAAAAGACATCTCCCAACTATTTGCCGTGTGTAAGAAACGTACCTCAAAACCAATGACATAGGTAGGTTGAAAGTAAAAGGACGGAAAAAGGTAGTGATGACATCAAATGCTGGTGAGGATGTAGAGCAACAGGAACTCTCGTTCACTGCTGGTGGGAATGCAAGACAGTTCTGGCACTCTAGAACACAGCTTGGCAGTTTCTTAAGAAACTGAACCTGTGCTTACCATACAACCCAGCAATGCCCTGAGCATTTATCCCAGAGAAAGGATGACTTATGTCCACATAAAAACCTGCGTAGGATTGTTCATGAAGTTTTATTTATAAAAGCCAAAAACTGGAACAATCAAAATGCCCTACTAAGCCAGGCTCGGTGGCTCAGCTTGTAATCCCACGCCTTTGGGAGGCTGAGGTGAGTGGATTGCCTGAGCCCGCAGGTTCGAGACCTGCCTGGGCAACTTGGCGAGACCTCATCTCTACAATAAATCAAAAAATTAGCTGGGAGTGGTACCGTGCGCCTGTAGTTCCAGCTAATTGGAAGGCTGAGGAGGAAGGATCGCCAGAGCCCAGCAGGTCGAGGCTTCAGTGGCTGGGAGCGTGCCACTGCACTCCAGTCTGGACGAAAGAGTAAGACTCCAACTCAAAAAAAAATGCCCTACTAGAGATAAATGTTTAAGCAAAACTGTGGCATATCCATACCAGCCATAAAAGGAACAAACAATTGATACCCGCAACGACTGATGGATCTCAAGGGCATTATGCTGAGTAGAAAAAAAAAGCCAATTTCAAAAGGTTACATGACTTTCCACTCCATTCATATAAAATTCTTGAAATGACAGAACTGCAGAGATGGTTGGGCAGCCCAGTGGTTGCAGGGGTTAGAGGTGGCAGGGTGGCTGTCACCGTTAAAGAGGCAGCACCGGGGGGGTGTTTGTGGAGCAGCAACAGTTGTTTCTTTTGATTGCTGTGATGGCTACATAGATCAGCACATGTGAAAAAATGATATCAAGTTCAGCACACACATTGTGTCAATGTCCATGTCCTGGTTTCAATATCGGACCACAGTTACATAAGGTGTAACCATCGGAGGAAACTGGATGAAGGGTACACAGGACCTCTTTATATTGTCTTTGCAACTTCTTATAAATAGATAATTATTTTAAATTTTAAAAATTATAAAAGGTTAGAATGCAAAATTATATTCTTTGCTTTTATTGTATCCATCTGTATTCATGGGAATAGTGATCAGGAGAGTCCAAAGATTTGTATTTAGGATTTTTTTAAGTTAATGTTGGAGATATTGTCTTTGTTAGTTATTATTTATGTTTATCTTTCTAATAAATTACCGCTAAATCGGGGGGAAACTGGTTCCATTTGATAGAAATGAAATACTTGATAAAAATATGAAAGCCTGAGAGCATTCATCCAACCATTTCATAAGTATGTATTGAGTGCAGCGGGAACAACAAAGCCTTGAAAGTCTGTGGCCGTTTCCAGCAGTTTCCCCACCCAGGGAGCAACAGCAACACGCTGCTTCTCTGACGGCTAGCTGCAAAGCTGAAATCCCAACTTTGGGTCCTCTGGTCTTCCCTAAGCCCCAACTCCCTTCATTAAACTCTCTGCCCGGCTGATCCTGACGGTGCATGTGTGTACACATGTGCACACACCTGCGCCTGGATGAAGCACTGGAAAGCACACACCTGATCGTGTCCCTCCTCTCGCCTGGGACCATGACAGGCCCCTGCCTGCCCTCAGTTCCCTGGCCAGGAGCTCATGGACGACCCTCCCCACCCAGTCCCATCTCTGACCGCTCTCTGTACGCCCCACCCCAAGAAGCTCCACCCCCCTGCTTTGCCTGGTTTCTCTTTCTGCTCAGAACACCGTTTCCTGTGGCCTCGTGTGTCTGTCCGCAGTCGGGTTCCACAGAGGCAAACCCTGAGACAAGGATGTAAGGGCACTTGAGGAAGCACCCCCAGGGAAGCACAGTAAGAATGTGGGGGCTGCGGACAGGGAAAACCAGAAAGCAAGCAAAGGTGCAGGCTCGGGCACCTTCCCACTCCTGCCCCCTGGCACTGGCTAGGGCCACCCAGCAGCCCTCGCAGCTCCCTGCACTGGTTCGCGAAGAGACTCTAATAGCTGCTCACGGAAAGTCTTCCGAAGAAGAAGCAAGTGCAGCTGCTAGAAGCAAAAGCACATGGGAGCCAGAGAAGGGGTTTTGGAGGTTGTCACATTATTCATGAGCATCTTTCTGGGCTGTGCCCGGGGCTTTATCCCTGCAGACCCGGAGCACTGGCAGTTCCTCTGTGTAGGTCCTCCTGGCTGGGTGGCCTGGCTGCCCACAGCACAGGGCTCTTCTCCGTCCCATCTCTCACTCCACCTTAGGCTCCCCCACTGCATGCCATCAGCCCAGGCAGGTGCTAGGCTGGGCTCCCACTTCAAGACATGATTTGTGGGCTTATTTAGAATGCTGGGAACACCCTCCCTAGGACAGAAATGTCCAAGATAGAGCCACAACAGTCTCTTTTATTCTGATGAACAGAGTAGAGTTCACATCCAAAGACATCCATGAACATTGTTCTTCTAGGCATCACAAGCTTTAGACAGGCAACCCCATGAGCCCCTGCCGGACGTTACAGTTTTGACTACTAGTCAGAGACTGGCTGTCAATGCATCTGAGCAGATAAACTCATCCTTGAATCGCTGACTGTGAATAAAAGGCAAAATCACTGGAAAAGTCCACCACAATCTGAATGGCCAGCTAGCCTTCCATTTCTCCCACAAGACCGTGAGCCCCTTGAGGATGGGGGCTCAGTGGCATTTCTCTTGGCACCATCAGAAACCAACATTGAAATCAGCAAAAAGTGGAGATTGGAGAGTTTCTATTTTCTTTTTTCTTTTTCTTTTTAATTCATGAGTGAATGCTGTCTCTAGGGTCAAACTGTTTCCAGAAGAACAAGATAAGGCTTCTGTCTGCAGGTTCCCATCGCCAAAGCCAGAGGCTTTTCATAATGCCTTCAAAGCCAAGTTGGATCCATGAAGCAGCAGCTTGAGACCCTGAGCTGCCCCCTCCCTGGTCTGGGGCTTCAGCTAGAACTGTGGCCTCGCCAGCAAGTGCTGCAGCAAGGGCTGTGTGCAGGGGGGCAGCCAAACCCCTTCCCCAGGTCCTAGAGAGACTCTATGCTCCCCACCATTCTTTCTAGAAATATTCCAGGGCCCCTTCCATGTGCCAAGTGCTAGGGACACAGCAGCAAACAAAATAGACGGTCCCTCAGCCACCACGGACACCATACTTAGACACTGTCTCTGCCTCAGTGTCCCCAAATGTAAAATGGAGATTAAATAGTTTCTATATCATATGGTTACTCATTTTAACGAGCAGAACAGCATCCAATGGCTTGGAACAGTGCCTGGCACACAGTAAGTGCTAAATAGATCTGGTTATTATTAGATCATGGGTGAGCCAGAGGATAAACAAGTTGGTAAGTAGGACCATCTTAGAGAGGGCAAGTGTCTCAGGTAAAATAGAGCCAAGGGAGCACGGAATGGAGGGAAGGGAGCAGCAGGACATTGGCTAGGAGAGGCCTTGCTGAAGCAGGCATGTCGGAATGACCGCCGGAGTGACGTAGCAAGCTCTAGGGTGACCTTGAGGAAGACTGTGCAGAACAAATGGAGCGCTGTGCAAAGGTCCTGCGGGAGAGTGAGTCTGTCCTGCTGGCCAGTGTGACTAGGATACAGGGACAGAGCAGGGGGCGAGCAGGAGGCTGAAGTCTCCAGAGAGGCCAGGCCTCAGGGCACTGAGGACCACAGGGAAGAGCTTGCACCGGCTTTCTCACCAGCCCCAGGATGGCCTGTCCTTCACCCCACAGCTACAGGGGAGTGCTGGCTTCCAGGGCAGGAAACCACATTCCTGGAGGGAGGGGCAGACCGAGTGTCCTGCTGCCCTGGCCCCTGCAGGCCCACCCTCGCCTGAATGAGTGCAGGTCCAGCTTCCGTGTACGGAGCCAAGGCCCACCAGCTTGAGGCCCCAGAGTTCACACCATGCCTCCATCTCACATCACACCCAGGCCGGCAGAGGCCCACTGGAGGCTCCCTGGTGGGTGGGGGCTGCTTCTGTAGGGGCAGCCGGTGTTCTGTTGAGTGCGTGTCCTTGCCACCCTCCTTCAGGCTCCGGGGAGCAAAGATGAGGAGGAATGCAGGTGTGAGGGGTCTGTGCGGGTGAGGGCTGAGCTGATGAGGCCGCCCTTCTGACGGGCCGGAGGCCAGGACTGAGGCTCTTTCTGAGCCTGGTCTGGAGGACCGTCCCCCCTCCCCCTCCTCCTGCTTCCCCCCATCTCCCAGCTCTTCCCTCACAGAGACACCGTCTTTGTCTGCACAGGCCACCACTCTGATTCGAGTCCCCCGGTTGCTAGGTGATGGGAACCAGGGAAGGGGGGCCGAAAGCGGGGAACAGGGCAGGGTCTGCCGAGCCTGTGGAAGGTGGGGTTGAACACACAGACGGTCATGGAGCACCAAACCCACCTACACATGGCCCTGCAGACAGGTGGGGACACAGACCCTCTCCACGGCAGACACGCTCTGATCATTGCAGAACACCCCATAGACGCACACCTCAGGCCCCTGCAGAAACACACCCACACTCATCAAACCATACCCAAACAATCACACGCTCGTACACAAACACTCACACCCTCGCACAAATCCAGACACAAAGCTCACTGAGACAGGTGGATTCGATTCACACAGACACAGGCACCCGAGCCCCCAGATGCCGCCCTCTCCTGGTCACATGCCAGCACTCCAGCAGGAGGGAAAGGGCCCCATGGTGCTGCGCTGGCAGGCTCAAGGCACTAAGGGACACCCCCCAAGGAAGGGAAAATAAGAAATCTGAGGACGATTGCTTCCATCCCTGTCTACTCATGACCACCAGGTATGCCTCCTCCCCCACCCCCTCACCTCACCCTTCCTGAACCTCAGGTGTCACCTAGGACAGGGGCCACCTTCAGTCCAGTGGCCAGGGCCTTGCCCACTGTCTCATCTTCCCTGATGGGACACCCAGAGTCCTCACTGCTTCCCTTTGTCCACATAAACGTGCCTTCAGCAGATATTCTCTGGGTGTTTGGGGACCTGGTGACGCTTACAGAGAAGAGCTCATTATACTTACAATGGGAGGCCTTGACCTTGGGGGCGGTGGGGGTCCCCTGTGAGCAGAGGCGGCTGTGTGGGGAGTAGCATTCCAAGCACATGCAGAGGTCCCAGGACAAAGAGAGCACGGGAGGGGAGGAAGGTGGGAGCGGACAGCCAGGGCCAGAGGCAAGACTGGCACTGGGCAAGAACCCGCCTGTACTCTGAACGCACTGGGGAGCCACAGAAGGCCGCTAAACTGGGGAATGCCATGAGTTCTGGGGGTGGCGGAGGAGAAGCCAGGAGGCAGAGGTCCACAGCTCTCCAGTGAGTGACTGAGCGTGGCCTGGACCAGGAAGGCAGTGGGTACGGAGAGAAAGAGTAGGAACTTCCGGCAAGATGGCAACGGGGCATCCTGGTCTATGAGACCCTCTGCAAAAGAGAACGCAGAGGGTCTCTGGCTCTCTCCCCGGGGGCTGCGGATCCCAACGTCGGCAGCCTTGCCTTCACACGGAGCTTGGCCGTCGCCACCGCTGGGGCATCGCAGCAGTCTGGACAGCCACTGCAGCCGCAGACACAGCGGCCGCTGGTGCCGCCGTGGCCTCCATGGCAGCCATAGCGCATCGCGCCACCCATGCCTCAGATGATCCACGACTTCAGTCCTTGAAGCCCCTGCAGGCAAGATCTGCTGGGATCGCTGCCACCTCTGCTGCCACCTTGACGTCCTGCCGGCCGTAGGTCTCCTCCGTGTGCCCTGAGGCAGGCTTCCATCTCCAGCCTCTGCCCACCTCCAGTCTACCCTCACCCCCCTGGGGCAAGTAGCTGAGATAGCACCACCTGCCGGCGGTTCAAGTTAACAACACCGGAACGGGAGAAACAAGCTTGAAAAACAGGCCGGAGTGGTGAACTGAAGGTGATCTGAACTGTCCTTCACCGCAGGCCAAGGGCAACTGACCCCAACTGTGAACTAATTTACCAGCTTGAGAAGACAGCTAGAAATCAGAGCTGAAAGGACATTGGACTTAAACGAAAAGTCTCAGAGTGTGCTCGATTGGTTCTGTTAGTTTAATGACTTGATTCTATTCCTACTGTTTTGTTCCTTTTTTCTCTCTCTTCCTTCTCTTCTCTTTTCTCCTCTCTGTAAGCCATATCTTTGTATGGAGGAACAGCACACCAATAAGGCGGTTGGTTAGCTTGTATGTCAGCATCATCGTATGTTTTAATTTTTTTTGTACAGGAGCTGGTTAGTCTGTAGTTGTGGTCTATTGTTTTTATCTGTTTCAGTTTAGGTCTCTCTCTCCATTTGTTGAGAAAGAGTAGACTGGGGATGCAGAGAGAGTGCAAGGTCATGCACTTGGGCACAGGCGGAGGTAGGGAGAAGAGGGGGGAGCTGGCCTCTGCCTTCCATGTTCTGAACAAATCCAAACTCCTGCACGTTCCCTCAGCACAAGCCTGTGCCAGCAGCCTGAGTACAGAGATCAGGCCTCGCCCTCCAACCTTAGGTAGACAGCATGCACCCACTGCCCGTCCCACGGTGGTCGGTTGGAAGGCCATGGTTATGATCAGAGCTGGAGGAAGTCAGGTGTGGCTTCCTGGGGGTGGGCGGTTCCCCAGGAGCTGGCAGATGAATGAGCCTGGTGAAGGGCAGGGCAAGATGCAGGGAGAGTACCCCTGCCAGGGGACCACAAATGAAGTGCTGGCCCAGCCACTGATGAATATGCTATGAGCATATGCTAGACTTCTTTCTTTTTTTTTTTTTGAGTTGAAGTCTCACTCTGTCACCCAGACTGGAGTACAGTGACATGCTCCCAGCCACCACGGCCTTGACCTGCTGGGCTCCAGCGATCCTTCTGCCTCAACCTCCAAGTAGCCAGAACTCTAGGCGTGTACTACCACACCCAGCTAGTTTTTGACTTATTGTAGAGACAAGGTCTCGCCAAGTTGCCCAGGCAGGTCTCAAACCCGTGGGCTCAGGCAATCCACTCACCTCAGCCTCCCAAAGTGCTGGGATTACAGGCCAAGCCACCGAGCCCAGCCTTTTTTTTTTTAAATTGCAGAGATGAGGTCTCACCAAGTTACCCGGGCTGGTCTCTAATCCATGCTCAGGCAATCCTCTCGCCTTGGCCTCCCAAAGCGCTGGGATTTCAGACTGAGCCACGGAGCCCGGTCTGTTTTTGAGTTGGAGTCTCACTCTACCCAGGCTAGAGTGCAGTGGCATGGTCACAGCCACCCCAGCATCAACCTGCTGAGCTCTGGCGATCCTTCCACCTCACCCTTCCAAGTAACCAGAACTATTGGTGCGCTACCACACCCAGCTAATCTTTGAATTATTGTAGAGACCAGGTCTTGCCAAGTTACCCAGGCTGATCTCGAACCCGCAGGCTCAGGCAATCCACTTGCTTTGGCCTCCCAAAGCTCCAGGATTACAGGCTGAGTCACCGAGCCCGGCCTGTGCTAGAACGTCTATGTGACACAGGGCAAGAGAAGAAAATACTAGAATTCCTGTCTGGTATGTGTGTTTCTCCACAAAAAGAAAGAACCCACTTTATCCACGTGTTCTGTAAAGATGGCACGCACCCTCCCTGGCCCTGGGGCTGGAACAGCTATGCCCTCACAGCGGGGAGGGGGGCCTGACATGCAGAGGGCCCCCACAGTTTCATTCCCTTTCAGCACACTGCCTGAGTGAGTGGATTTGTGGATTATAGTCTCTGGTTTTAATTAAACTAACCCTAACAAAATGAGGAAGTGGCTTAAGAAGTTCCCTGCAAAGGCAATGTGTTTTGAAGATAATGGAAGCAAGAGCTTAGGATGAGGAATGGCAACGCGGCACTTTTCTTCACTCCGGGAAGGAGCTGCTCATGTGCACATTGCTAGGTAAATACAGCGGCTGTTGAATCGGCTCTGACGAGAAGTCGGACATGGAAATTACAAACGCATCGAGGCGCCTGCTTGAAATGTGCTTTACGTCCGCGGCCGTGAACACTGCCCCGGCCCAGGAGACGTCCCGGGGGATAACAGGAGAAAAAGCAAGTGGCAGAACAGAGTGTGCTGTATATTCCATTTGTGACAAAACAAAATCATAGGAGTTACGTGTGTTAACATATGCATAAAATCTGGAGGGACACACGCCACGCCAGGCCCCTCTTTGAAGGGAGGGTCATCACTGTCAGCATGTGTGTCTCTGCCAATTTGAATAATCACAATGAGCAAGGATTACAGTTACAATGAGAAACACCATAAAAAATGGTAAGCACCTGGGGTTTTTGAACCTTTCATTTGGAAGTAATTTGAAGATGGTGCAGAGAATTCCTGAAGAGCTGCCCCCCGGTAGCCCCTAATGTTAGTGTCACGTGACCAGGGTACAACCGTCAGAACCAAGGAGTGGATGTTGCTATGCCACTAGGAACCAAGGCTCAGATGGCCCCAGGTTTTCCACCGATGTCCTTTTTCTGTTCCAGGAAGTAATCTAGGATCCTGCGTCTTGTGTGGCCATCAGGTCTTCTTGGTCCCCTCAACCTGAACTGCTCTCCAGCCTTTCCTTGTCTCTCTCAATCTGGTGACTCTGAAAGGGCACCGATCACTTCTCCCACAGGATGTCGCTCCATCTGGGTTTGTCTGAAGCTTTCTTCTGGTCACACCGGTGTTCTGAGGGAGAGGACCACACAGGGGAAGTGCCCCCTCATCATGCCTCCTGAGGATCACCTGTGGCACTGCTCACTGGTGACACTGGCCCTGATCGTTGAGGGAGGGGTACCTGCCAGGATTCTTTTACCTGGTTTTCAGGCTGCGTAAGGTTACACGGGGCTGGGGATCAGGAGACTGGTAGAGGGGCAGACCAGGACAGGTCGTGGACGACCTTGACCGTGGAGGGTGAAGAGTTCTGGGCTGTGATGTGGTGAGGTTGGCTGTGAGGTTTGGAAGTCTCAATGGCCTCTATAGGGAGAGAGGATGCGGGGGCAAGAGAGGAAGCCGGTGCCAACTAGGCCAGATCCATGATGTCCAGGTGATGGGAAGAAGCAGGAGAGAAGGAAAAGCAAGGGAGCAAAGGAGGAGGGGAGGCAGAGAGCTCACTTCGAGGCTCCTGACGGTGCTTCTCTCGCCTAGAGGAGCAGAGAGTTGAGCCTTGGAGGATGCTCTCCAGGGGGACCACCAGCCCTCCCAGCGCAGTCCCCCCCCCCGAAAACGGGGACTCCTCCTAAGAGCTGCATACAGACGGGGTAGCACCTGCCAGCTGATGGCACCGGATAGAGCAACAGAGAGCCAGCACGTACAGGCCTTGAGTATGCACTGCGTGTGTTTCAAGCCTCACCGTCACACCCTCCCCGTGCAATGGACAAAAGAAAGCACTCGGGCTCAGGGGTCACAGGCCCATGTGGCACAGCCAGAGGGTGGAGTCCAAAGGCCTCTGCCAGCCAGTGCTGCACCACAGCAGACGAGCTGCCCGGCCCCCATCCTGACCGCCAGCCCCTGCAGCCCCTGCCCTTTCTACTGGGAAGCAGAGGATGTCTGTTGGCGGGGGTGGGGGAGCATGAGGGGAACACTGTGCCAGGTGCCCAGCACTGTGTGAAAAACCACTCCAAGCTGAGAGACATAAAAAAGCAACCATTTTGTTCTGTTCTCAGAACCTGTGGGTCAGAGTTCAGTCAGAGCACAGTGCAGTGGTTTATCTCGGCTCCACATGAGGCCTCAGCTGGGAAGATAAGACTGGGGGGGTGATGCTGGTGACACAGAGTCCGGGGTCTGGAGGCTTCTTCATGCACAAACCTGGCACCTGGGCTGGGACAATGTGAAGGCTGGTTTATTGACATGGCCTCCCCATGTGGCTTGGGCCTCCTCACAGCATGGTGGCCGGGTCCTGAGCATGGGTGTTCCAAGGGACAAGAGAGAATCTTCTGACCTTCACTTCTGCAACATTCTGTCGGTGACAAGGAAGTCACTAAGGCCAGGGTGTGGGGAAAGAGGACATTAGATGCCGCCACTGGCAGAGACAGGACAAGGCCAACGCTCCAGTCTGAGTTTGTCCCCACCTAAACTCATGTTGAATCTGATCCCCAGTGGGGCATCGCCCGGAGGTGGGGTCCAGTGGAATGTGTGTCCTGGGGGCAGAATCTTCATGAAGGGCTCGGTGTTAATCCAGCGGCCGTGAGTTCTTGCTCTGGTGAGACCAGATTAGTTCTCACAGGAATGAATTTGTTCCCTCAGAAGTGGATTGTCAAAAAGCCACATGCCCTCGAGTTTTTCTCTTTTCACACTTGTCTTCACACTTGTCTGCTTACCCCTGACCTTCTCTGCCATGTTATGAGGCAGCATGAAAGTCCTTGACAGAAGCCAGGGCTATGCCCTTGAACTTCCCAGTCTGCAGAACCGTGAGCTAAATCAGCCTCTTCTCTTTATAAATTACCCAGTCCTGGGTATTCTGTCACAGCAACACAGAACGGACTAGCCAGTCACTTTGCAAAACAGCCCGTGGGGTAGGAGATGCCGTGGCTACCTTTGAAAGTCCACCTGCCCCATGGTCCTTCAGTCCTGTGTTGAGTGTGACCCTGGAGGACCCTGCTCCCAGGGCCACAAAGCCACTGCATCACTCCTACACCAGCCACCACTGCACAGTGTTGGCCCAACCCTTAACTTTGTGTTTCAGCCTCGGTTTCCCCATTCTCCACAGCAACCTGAAGTCCAGACCCTGCCCCTGGCTCCATCTCTACATTCATGAGGGCCACGCAAACTCCTCCCCCCAGGCTCCTGTCAGCCCTGCCACACTTGCAGAGCCAGCCACCTGCCTTCCATGAGGCTCGGGTTCTCAGCAGCCTTGCTTAGACTGGCCATGAATGCCTGCCTGCGTCTTTCCCCTGGATGCCCGTCTTGCCTTGCCTAGCCAGCCTTGCACGCTGTCCTCACACCTCCCTTGGTTGGAACCAGGAGGCTGCCCTGCAGGCCTCAGCCCACCTGGGGCTCATACTGCATTCTGACACCTCACTGGGCTCAACTTGGCCTGGGTCCTGAAGCCAATTCTGCTGCAGGCCCCCATCCTGTGATCCACGTCCTGCCTTGATGACTTGCCTGAGGGTCTAGCCTCCCCAGGCTTCCCAGAGGCGGAGTCTCCACTTACCCAGAGCCTGGGAGTGGAGAGCTTCTGGCTGCTCATCTGTCCCTTGTAGCTGGTGTCAGAGGTTCCGAGGGTGCAGAGGGACACCCTGACACAGCACCGCCCTGTGGAGCCCACAGCCCAGGGCAGGACACTCAGGATGCACCAGCAATCAAATCAGCAGATAAATGTCAGGTACAGAAAAGCACAGTGACAGGGAAGAGAGGCTGTGAAGAGGACACATACCGGCGGGGGCTGAGAAGAAGCTCTGAGACAGAGGTGAATGTGCAGGGAACACGTTAGGGAGGGTCTTGGGTTGACATTGTAGACAGAAAGGAGAGGAGACGGGCCTGGCAGGAGCAGCGTACCAGTGGGGCCTGCCAGAAACTCTGAGGATGGACGGCTTTGCAGAGCTGTCCCCAGTTGGAAAGAGGTCTCTCGTCGGCCACTCACAGGCTCTCTGCAGCGGGGCATGCTGGCACCCTCTTCCCCAAGGGGAGCTGAGCAACCCCTCAGGTGCTGGCCTGATTAGGAAGGCCTCCGGAATGGTTCGTGTCACGTGTCAACCTGGCTAGGCCATGCTGCCCAGTTTCTGGTCAAACACTGTCTAGACGTTCCTTTGAAGGCGTTTTTAAAATGGGAATCATATTTAAATTAATGGACCCTGAATAATGCAGATTACCCTTCATCAAGTGGGTGGCCTCATTCAATCTGTCAAAGGCCTTGACACAGCAAAGACTGGCGTCACCCAAAGAAGAGGGGATTCTTCCTGCAGTCGGCCCTCGGACCGGAGCTAAGTGTCAACTCCTCTCTGGGTCTCCTGCCTGCTGGCCTACTCCACAGATTTGAGTCTCACCAGCCTCACAGCCGTGTGAGCCAGTTCTTTAAAATAAATCTCTCCCTCTCTCGTACACACACACACCCACACACCATTGATTCTGCTTCTCTGGAGAATCCCAATAGACACAGCCTCTCTGAGGAGGTGCCATCTGCACCAAGACCTGAAAGATGGGAAAGAGGATGCCACGCAGGTACCCAGGGCCAGGGCCTAGGCAAGAATCCAGGGTTGCTGGGAGCTTGCTATGTTCCCGGGAGGGAGGCCAGAGTGGCTGGGCAGGGCAAGGGGCAGAGTGGCAGGGAAGTCAGAGAGCTCAGCAGGGCCCGGCTGTGCGGGTCCAGTGAGGGTGGAGCAGACCCGTGCTTGTTCTGCATGGACAGAGTCTGGGAAGGAGGTGATCCTTCCTCTGGCCCCCCGGGTAGGACTCGAAGGTTAGAGGCCCAGGGAAAGCAGGGAGGCCATGAGGAGGCTGTTGCTGCCGTACAGGTGAGAGGTGATGCCACTGGGGCTGCGATGATGTTGGGGGAACCGGAGGCATGCACTCTTCGAGCCAGGTGTGTCTGAAGGCCCGACCGCCGGCTCGGCTGCGGGTCAGGGCAGGAGATGAGTCAAGGTGGGAGCAGAATGTGGGCAGGCACCTGCCCCAGGTGCCAGGTGTCTCTATTCCACACGGCCAGGCAAGCTCCTTTGTTTGAGCTAGCCCTGAAGGGGCTCATGGGCCCCGGGAGAGTGGGGAATGGGGTGTTTCTGAACCCTGCTTATCCCGGTGCCTGGAAAACGGGACACATACTTGTAAAATGGATGGAAGAACCGCCTGGTTCCGGGCCTGTGGCCGCCAGGCGCTGACACCTCGGCGAGGCCGGGAACATGGCGGCTCCTGCCCCGGCAGCCCTGTGAAGAGGACCATGCTGAAGCCAGGCGCATGAGAGCCGGCTCTGCCTGGAGGAGCTCATGCGAGCTAAGGAGATAAGGCACAAAATAATTAGCGAGCAGAGTGTATAATTAAGTGCTAAATTGTGTGTTTCGGATCCACCGAGCTGCAGGAGTGCGGGGTGGGGGCAGTCAAGGCAGGCTGGAGGGGCTGGGCAAACTTCTGTGGGGCGGGGCCGCCTCGGGGTGGGGCGACCCAAGCGGGGAGGGGCGACCCAAGCGGGGAGGGGGTTCCTGGCAGGGGCAGGACAATGCAGGCAGGGGCAGAGTAAGGTGCAGAGACATGGAGAGCGGTCATCAAGAGCGGGGGGTACAGGGAGCAGGTGTGAGTTGGGGGTCCCAGGATTACGCTGTGTCACACCAGGCTGGGCCTCAGGTCCGTCAAATGGGGTGGCCGGAAGTATTCAGTGGGACAGTCTATGTACAAATCCAACCCAGAGCCTGGTACAGGGGACACCTAAGCAGATAGGTAGACAGGCCCTCACACGGACAGAGGGGCACACAGGCAGACAGACGGGGAGAAGCCGGGTGGGCAGACAGATGTAGAGGCACGAGGCAGGCAGACAGGCAGACAAGCAAGAGACATTCACATCCATAGCTGGGTTTGCATGTCCCGGTTCCTGGCCCCGCTGGAGCCCCAGCAAAAGCAATTCCTCGTCACCCTCATCCTGCTCCAAGAGGTGGCAAGTGGGGGCTGCCAGGTGGCCCTCAGCCTGGGCATTTTGCACGGCAGGGTGTCCTCATCGAAGCCTTCGGGAGCTGGGAGTTCTGGGCGAGCACCCCAGCGCCAGTGCCAGCTGCAGACCTGGGAGCCAGGGGCAAGGGCCCAGAAGTTCAAAGGGGCCCAAGCCAACGGAAGACAGAGCTGAGCAGGGATGGGCCTGGGCTGGAAGGAAGGGGTCGGCCGAGCGAGGGGCATGCCCCGGCAGGCCAGGCTGGGTCCGGGCAGTCAGGCCAGAGCTGAAAAAGGGGCCGCGTGTCCCTAGCACCACGAAGGAGGTCAGCAGCCCGGGAAGCTCCCTCTTGGCAGCGCTGTGTTTGCAGCCTGGCTCCGCGTGCCGCCGCCTGTTAAACAAATATTGTGACAGGCCCTCTCCGTGCACCCAGGGACGGTGGCAGCACTCGGCTGTCACCAAGGGCAGCCAGTAACGTGGGCACTCTGCGCCACACAGCCTCTCCTCCCAAAGCAGAGGCAAGTGCTGCCTAAACAACACGGCCCGACTGCCGCAAAACGCACCCGGAGGAGATGCAGGAGTGGGGCCACAGCCCGGCTCAGCGCTCCTACTTCACCCGCAGACAGGAGGGCGAATGCCTGACCTCGAGGTATCCATTCAACAAGTGCCACGTGCTGTCCTGGGCCTGGGATACCACAGGAAACAAAGCAGCCAAAGGCCTGCCCTGGTGGAACTTAGGTCTGATGGAGGAGGCTGACAAAAAACAAATGAAAAGATGGCATGTCTGGTGAGAATAAAGAACGAAGAAGAAAAGCCACATGGCAAAGGAACAGAGCGCAGCAAGGAGAGAGCAGCCAGGGAAGGCCTCCCTGAGCCTTGTGGGCAGAGCGCCAAAGAAAGTGAGAGAGCCGGACAAGGATCAGCTGAAGAGCATCGAGCATCCAGAGCACAGGCAAAGGTCCTGGGGCGAGACCGTGCTTAGCTGCCTTGCCACGTTCTGGGAAGGGTAAGGAGGTGGGTGTGACAGAGGTGAGTGAGCAGTCCCAGGGGTGAGGCCAGGGAAGCGTCAGGGCAACCACGCCGGGCCTCTAAGCCATTGCGAGATGCAGGAGTTTCTTCTGAGAAAAGCAGGAGTCACGGAGGGTGTGAAGCAGAGGAGGGACAAGACTTTCAGGGTTTAAGAAGATCCCACTAGCTGCTGCGGGGGCCAAAGCAGAAGCAGGGAGGCCAGTGAGGGAGCCGCTGCAACGATAGGAGAGAAGGGGTGGGCAGTTCAGACCAGGGTGGGGATGGCAGAGGGGGGTAGGTGGAGGGCAGAGGTCAGATCCTGAATGTTTTTTGTTTGGGGGTTGTTTTTTGTTGTTTGTTTTTTTGAGCTGGGGTCTTACTCTGTCGCCCGGGCTGGAGTGCAGTGGTACAGCCTCAAACTCAAGCTGGGCTCAAGCTGTAGCCTCCTGAGTAGCTGCAACTACAGGCACAGGCCACCACACCCAGCTAAATGTTTGGGGCTTTTTGCAGAGATGAGGTCTGGCTATGTTGCCCAGGCTGGTCTCAAATGCCTGGGCTCAAGCCATCCTCCCACCTTGGCCTCCCAAAGTGCTGGGATTACAGGCGGGAGCCACCATCCCCTGCCGACAGGACTTCTTTACAGATCAGATGTGAGAAGTGAGGGAAACAGAGGAAGAAAGCAGGGAGCTGGAAGACCCTGCTAGGTTATGGGCTTCCTTGCAAAGTGTCCTCATTCATTCGCTCAATCATCATGTATTCATTTTTCTCCTTTTCTTTTCCAGGGAGTGCAGGCAGAAATGAAGGTGTTCAATGAAGCATTAACTGTAAGAGTCATGTTGGACACAAGCTACAGGCCTTAACCATGGGGTCATAAATAAACTGAGTCTTGGCCATGCAACAAGACTGAGCAGTTCTGAAGTTCAGCTGCTTGGAGCATTTCCAGCCCATCGATTCCTCTTCCCCAAGCCTGAAGCCCTGCCTAGCCGTGGACAGGACGCTGGGGACCCCAAGACAAAGGAGATGGATCAAGAGTGAAAGCAGGACTCAGGACCAGAGCAGAAGTTGCCACAGCATGGGACAGCCTGGGGTGGTGGGGAGGGTCAGGGAAAGTTTGCTGAAGGTGGTGACTTGTGAGACCCGTCCTAAGGACAGGGGGACTTGGCTGACCAGCAGGCGCTCAGCAAAGGTC
This sequence comes from Cephalopachus bancanus, assembly GCA_027257055.1. Lineage (NCBI taxonomy): Eukaryota > Metazoa > Chordata > Mammalia > Primates > Tarsiidae > Cephalopachus > Cephalopachus bancanus. The sequence goes on along the minus strand of JAPVLO010000336.1, from coordinate 1,566,944 downwards.
AGGAGGAGAGGGAGGCGGAAGCGTGCTGGGGAGGGCCAGCCAGGCTGGGCGGCTGACATGTGTGCAGCAGGGAGAGGGCGTGGGCCCTGAGGCTGCAGGTCCTGAGCGACCTTCAACACCTGGCTGGAAGTGCGGGCTTTGTCCTGGCCGGGCAGCCATGGAAGGCTCGCAAGCGAGGACATTTTCGTTTGTGATGTCGCCCCCTGGTGTCCATGGGCACGATGTCCTGAAGAAACGAGAGAGCCCTGGGAGGGGCCGAGGTCTCAGCTGGGCAGGAGGACTGAGTCTGTCGCACCCCCCACACCCAGGAGGACCGAGGTCCCTGTTCCCCTCTGACCCAAACCTCCCACCTAGACCCCTACCCTGCCCCTGCATGCTGAGCCCTTTCCTGTCCCTCTGTTGGCTCAGCCCCGGTTCCCACCTCGGGCAAGGCCCCTCCCCTCTTGAGCCTCCTTGGAAGGACTGAGAGGGGCTGTGGGTCTGTCCGCCCGAGAACCAGCAGTCCTACATCCACGCTGCTTTTTGCAGAGCTCAGCGACGCTGGGCAGGACAGACCTGCAGTGTGGTAGTGGAGCTGAGCGACCCGATTCCAGCATCTTTAAACAAAGCCTCCAGATGGACCTCAGCTGCCTGCCAGGACGGCAGGACCGCTGCTGAGCCGTCACGGCGGGCTGCCGCGCTTCCGCACTCGGGACTCTCCGCTAATTGGATCCCTGGGGAAGCGCCTGGGAAGGAGAACAGCCTCCATCCGCAGCAAGCCCGTCCATCACCCCATCCACCCATTCATTCATTCCCCGGGAACCTACCCCATGAAGGAGAGCCGTGCGCTCGGCTCTGGGGACGCTGTGGTGACAAAGCACTGCACAGATGGAGTGTACCCTGGGCCGGGGGAGCCCACAGTCCACCGGCAGGAAGGGCTCAGATGCACTTGTGGGAGGCAGGATAGTGACAGAGTGTGCTTCTCCAAGGAGGTGACATTTAAGCTGAGATCTCAACGACTTGATGGAGACAGCTACACCACAGTGTGGGGGTGGCTCCAGGAAGAGGGAGCTACAAGGGCGAAGGCCGAGAGACCCCCGGACTTGGGATCTGTTTAAGGATCTGCAAGGGGGTGGGGTGGGGGAGGGGAGGTGGAAAGGAGATTGGGCATTTCCACACGACCCTGTGGGCAGGGCCTTGGCACCAAGGAGGGAAGAACTTGCACTTCACACCAAGTACAGGAGGGACGTGCCCTGAGCTGGCTGTGAGTCGTGCCCTCTGCTGTGGCATGGACTGATGGGGCCATGCATCCATGCACGGCATCTTATTATCTATTATTATCATTTATTAGCCCACGTCATCCTCCACAGTAAGGAACTGTGAAACTCATTTAATGGATCGGGAAACTGAGGCTAGGAAAGGTGAAGTTTCTGAACCAAAGTGATAACGGCCAAAACTGGATTTTGGCAGAAAGACCAGTCAGTCTGGCTGAATCCAGCCTGTGGAACTATGTTTGTTTTACCTGCAAAGTTCTTAAAATTTGAACCAGTTACCAACGCTTAAACATTGTGATGTTTCCCACAAAAGATGTGTTGGCTTTCCAGCATTTCTTGAGCAATCGGTCTGCTGCAGTGCTGGCCCTGGGCCTGGCATGGGGTCAACTGTGGATACCACTTCAGACAGGGACAGGAAAGTGGGAAGAAGGCTGGCATGTCCTGCGCTCCCACATGCATCACACTTGGCCACATCCCTCTTTTGTGTCCTGTCCTGCTCCTGCGGCATCTGAAGTGGCCACCCCCGGGCTGCCTCTGGTTGGGTCTACTGGCCGCTGCAAGCCCCCTCCCCTGCTCAGTTGACAAGGGACACGTACCCTAGGGACTCTCTGAGGCAACGAACAATCCCCACTGCCCGCTCCACTCCCAATATCACTGTCTATTCACTTGCCGGCCCCGGACCGGAGGCTCCCAGCTCCAACTTTCAGGAGACTTTCACAGCCAGAGGCCACGGGTGGGGCCATCCTCCCAGGGGAAGCTGAGGCCCAGTGGGACTCCAGGTTGGCCAGCCAGCCAGTCTTGGGGGCTCTGGAGATGTGCTGCAAAGGAGTGCATCCTCCTATAACCCTGCGTGTGGAGCCCCGGCCCTACCTCTGTGTGGCTGTGAGCCTGGGGCAGCAGGCCTCATTGTACCCCCATCGTCACCACCATCGGGAAGCTCTTGGAGGGTTCAGTCTCCTGTCCCCGTTTTCTCAGGAGAGGAGCTTCTAGTCTCTCCAGATTCAAACTCAGTGGCCCCTGCATCTAGCCCTGAGGCTTGGTTTCTGCATTCATAAGATGGAGATTGTAAATCATGGGTTATGATGAGATACCAGAAGATAATTCGAGAAAAAAAAGCACTTAGCACATAGCAAGAGTTCCGTAAATGTGAGCAGGAGCAGGCAGTTGTGAGCTGACGTGCTCCCGCGCCCCAAGGGCCCAGGTTGAGGTCCTGACCCGTGGGCCAAAGTCTCAGACAGTGGCAGGGAGACCAGATTCCAGAGAAGACCGGGCTCCAGGCACCCTTGTCAGGCGTCCACCTGCCTGAGTAGTGTAGTCCCCGACTGAGGCCGTCCTCCACTCCCAGGTCACCCCTGTCAGCATTGGAGAGAGGTCCAGTAGAGACCAAGACTAGGAGGGTGTCCCCCTGGGCTGGGGGAAGGAAAGAGACAAGGAGTGGAATGGAATGGCCGGGAACTGGCTACTTGGGCCACCAGAGAAAAGAAATCTTCCTGAGCAGGGGGCATCAGGAGTGACGGAGGAGGATGCCCACGAAGGGCGCTCCAGGTGAGGGGAACTGCCAGTGCTTAGAACTGCAGACAGGAGAGGGCTGCTGTTCCACATGTGGGGAGAGGGGAGCGTGGTGGCAGGACGTTTCAGCAGGGCGGCAGGCGGTCATGCAGGGCCTAGTGGGAACTCGATTTTAAGGCGCCAGGAACCCTGGAGGGTTCGAAGCAAACTCTGTGATGGGCCTTCCCTTCTACACGGAGGCCCGGGGCGGCCCGGCTCAACCCCTGCGTGTCCGCTGCAAGCCCTCAGCTCCAGGCAAGAAAAGGAAGCCCAAGGGGCTCGAGGAGCGGAGAGGGGGACGCGGGCTGGGGGGGAGGGGCACGGCTGCGGGCGTCCAGGAGGGGCTGGGGCAAGGACTGGGGGTTGGAGAGCGGACCCGAGCTGGGGCCCTGGCGAGGGGCGGCAGGAGGGGGTGCGGGGTGGGGCACGGGCTGGGTGTGGGGGAGGGAGCCGGGGCGGGGATCCCTGGGGAGGCCCGAGGGAGGGGCCGGCTGGGGTCTGCGGCGGGCACGGACTGGGGCCCGGGGAGGGCGCGAGGAAGGCGGCGTGGGCACCGCTCGGAGCAGGCGCGCCGCCGCGTCCGGGGCCGGGCACCGCGGAGAGGGAAGGGCCGGGAGCCCGAGCGCCGCCGCCAGCCACACGCGCGCCCGCGGCGGCCGAACGCGCCGTGCCCGGTGCCGCACCGCCCCCTGGTGGCCGCTCGAGCATCGCCCGCGCGACCGCACCGCGCCCCGGGCTGCGCGCGGGCGGGGCGGGCTGCGCGCGGGCGGGGCGGGCTGCGCGCGGGCGGGGCGGGCTGCGCGCGGGCGGGGCGGGCTGCGCGCGGGCGGGGCGGGCTGCGCGCGGGCGGGGGCGGGCTGCGCGCGGGCGGGGCGGGCTGCGCGCGGGCCCCGGCAGCCTCCCCAGGCCCATTTGGGGGCGCGGGACGTCGGGACTCCCTCGGGACCCAGGCTCAGCCCCGCGCTCCCGCACCCGCCCGGCGCCCTCGGACGGCCGCCCCGCCCCGCTGGGCCTCGCCTGGGCGTGGGGCAAGGCCGAGGCCGCCCGGTGGGCGTGGCGCGCCCCGCGCCAGGGGCGCCCGGCCGCGAGGTCCCCGCGGGCTGCAAGACTTTCCGAGCCCCGTCGTCCTCCCCCGCAAAGCAGGCGTCATCGTGCCCCCGCCGCCCAGTCTTCGCCTCACACCCCATTAAAATCCCAGCGGGCAGAAGTCAAGTGCCACTCACGGCCACCCCCAGCCTCGACCCGCTGGGCTCCGGCGATCCTCCCGCCTCAGCCTTGCAAGTGGTCGGAGCTACAGGCGCGCCCCACGACGCCCGGCTAATTTTTTTAGTTATTGTATAGACAAGGTCTTGTCAAGTTGCCCAGGCTGGTCTCAAACCCCGGGCTCAGGCAGTCCTCTGGCCTTGGCCTCCCGAAGTGCTGGGATTACAGGCCGAACCACAGAGCCCCGCCAGGAACTATCTTAAAACCTAAAATGCACTTAAAGGTAAAAAAAAGAACAAAGGCAAATGACAAAGGGAAAAATATTTGTGACTAATCACAAAAGTTTAGCACAAGGGTCAGCACACTTTTTCTGTAAAGGGCTGTATAGTATTTTCAGCTTTTTGTGCCATAAAGTTACTCAGCTTTGCTGTGGTAGCCTGAATGCAACCACAGACAAAAAGTGAGGCTGCGTTCCAGCAAAATCACATTAACAATAAAATCTTAAGGGCAGAGGGCCCGGTGTATCCAGAGGGCAACAGTTTGTCGATCCCTGTGAGACAGGGACCCAGCAGGAGTAAATTTTCCAAGACCAAGATTACAGGACCCAGCCCTAAATTCCTAAAACAGCAGGCGAGAAGACTGGCCAAAGAACGCTAAGACCAGGATGGCACTGAAAGCAGCCTCTGCTTGCCCTTTTGGCTCCTCATATGCGAATTCTAACACATTATCATGCTCAAAGACACTCCTGCCAGGCCATGACCGTTTACAATTACCATGGCAACTCCCAAAAGTTACTCTATATAGTTTTAAAAGGGGAGCGGCCATCAATTATGGGCACTTCCCACCCTTTTCCCAGAAAATCCACGAATAATCCACCCCTTGCTTACCATATAGTCAAGAAATGAGTATAAAAATAAACCCCAATGATGTTTTTCCTGTAGACCAGCCCAGGCTGCTCTGCCTATGCTCTCTGCTATTTCAGTAAACTTGTTTTCATTTGCCAACTGAAATCCCAGCAAGGTAATAACCTACAGAGTAGTCATTCTGTTCCTCTTTTCTTTTAGCAAACTTCCTTTCGCTTTACCTTGTCAGCTCACTCTTTTTTTATTATTAATTTATTTATTTGTTATAAAGATGTGGGGTATAATTCAGGGTTAGGTATCTAAACATTGATCATGCAGGTACCCTTGTTGATTAGATATGTCCCTCCCTCCCCTAGCAGTTTCTCTCACCTGCCAATTCCACCCCCCTTCCCCTGACAGTTTCCCATTACTGCCAACTGCTTTCTTATAACATCATAATTGTTCAAGGTCACCTTATGAGTGAGAACATATGGAACTCATTTCTTTGTTTCTGTGATAAATCAGTGTGTATGATCAGCTCCAAATCCAACCAAGTTGCTGCAAAGTTCATATATTTGTCCTTCTTTATGGCTGCATAATATTCCATTGTGTATATGTACCACATTTTTTAAATCCAGTCCAGTTTTGATGGGCAACACGGTTGGTTCCATGTTTTTGCTGTTTATCCGACAAAGGCCTAACATCTGGGATCTACAAGGAACTCAAACGTGCTGAAAGGAAAAAAAACAAGCAGCCCCTTTAAAAAGTGGGCAAAAGACATGAATAGACACTTCTCAAAAGAAGATATAAGGCAGCCAACAGACACATGAAAAAGTGCTCAGCCTCACTCATCATCAGAGAAATGCAAATCAAAACCACATTGAGATACCACCCAACCCCAGTAAGAATGGCCATCATTAACAAAACAAACAAACACATGCTGGCGAGGATGCAGAGTAAAAGGAATGCTTCTACACTGATGGTGGGAATGCAAACGAGTGCAACCTCTTTGGAAGACAGTGTGGCGATTTCTGAAAGAACTAGAAATTGGCCTTCCATATGACCCAGCAATTCCCCTATTGGGAATATACCCGGAGGAACTCAAATTATTCTACCAAAAAGATACCTGCACACGTATGTTTGTTGTCAGTTCACTCTTGAATTCCTTCCTGCATGAAGCCAAGAGCCCACTTGGCCTCTTGAGCAAGACCCCAATTTGGGGGTCCCCCAGCCTGTGTAGCCTGGTCTAATCTAACTAATATAGAAAAAGCTCCTAGAAATCTGGACAAGACAACCAAATAGAAAATGGGATGGTTTATAGAAAGCTCAAAAGGCCCCTAAACATATGACAAATGCCTGACTCCACATATAATAGAAATGGAGGTTAACAAAACCGAGAGACCGTTTCTCACCTCTCAGAATAGCAAAGAATTCCAGCGCGTGCCGATAGTGCGTGTGTCTGTGATGCTTACAGGATCAGGTCCCCTCCACGTGGCTGTGGACGGGCATGAGAGAACCCTCTGAAGGGGAAGCTGCCCACAGAACTGTCCTGCTGACTGAGACCCAGCAGCCCCTCCTCGGGCATCACTAAACAATGCAGCCTCACAAGTCCTGCCAGGGGAGCCACTGCTGCTGTGTGTCGTGAAAGGCTTGGAAACAGCCCGCCCGGGGAGGAGCTGGTTACAGAAACTCTGCTTCGGCCTGTGGTGGACCACGATGGTGGGCTACTACGCAGGGGTTGAGGCTGAGGAGGCCACGTGTGCTGGCAGGGAAGACACAAAGAGAAGAGAATGAGGTGTGCAGAGCCACGTACAAAGCAGAAGGCAGGCCTGTGTGAGGAATGGGGTGGGAGGGTAAGAATGCTTGTTTGAGTGTAATTGTGTGGAGAAACACTCGAAGGACCCATGAGAAACCGGTGCAAGTGGTCACTTGCCTGGGCCAAGGAGGAGAGAATTCTTGGTACACATCATGGTCGTTTATAAGCAGCCTTGTGTGAGAAGATATTTTCTATTCAGAAATGTAAGATGTTTTAAATCAATGTGTCTGGCTCTGACGAGGAGGGAGGGAAGAAGTCAAATGCAGAAGAGTATATATAGAACGCGACAGTTTGTGTGGGAGAAGGCGCATTTCTGGAAGGATGACAACCCCCTCCCCTCAAAAAAATGCTGTCAAGGATGGCCTCTGGGAGGCGCCTGGGTCAGGCTGGGAGAGACTTGCCTTTCACTGCTGATCCTTCTGGACGGTTGGGTTGTTGTTGTTGTTGTTGTTGTTTAACATATGCACGTCTTGGGGTTCTCAAATCAAAAGAAAGGGATGAAAAGGCGACCCGTGAGAGCCACGGCTCTTCTAGCAGTCCAGCATTCCCCAGGCACGGTGTCTGCCCTGAGCTGGGCTCTGCCCGGAGGGCTGGCAGGCCTTCACGCACTCACCCATTCACTCATCTCACACGCTCTGTCAGTGCTGTTATTGTCTCCGTGCTGTGGCTGAGGACACTGAGGTCCAGAGAGCGCAGTGGCCTGCCCGGCCGCGACACAGCGAGCACACCCCATCGAGGCTCTGTGGCCAGCAGCTGGAAAAACACTGATTCAGCCCTCTACTGCCCCACGCTGGAGTTCCCTCTGTGAAACTCTCTCCACGGGTTGCTCGGCCTGTCTTTGAGTGCCTACCAGAACAGGAATCTCATTCCCCTTCAGGGAGGGCATTCCGTGGTCAGATGGCTGGATAAAAGGGCCCTTCTTCACACTCGGTGGGAGCACGCCTTCCTCTCCTGGCTCTGTCCTGGAGCCCATCTAATCCCTCCACCCGGGAAAGCCATGTGCGCACAGGACCAGGGCGCTAGGGGCTGTTCTTCAGGCTGAGCAGTCCTGCTTCCTGCAGGTGCCCCTGCTGGGTGACTCTGGCAAGTGCTTTTCCCTCTCTGAGTCAATATGAATAACGTGTCCTCTCTCATAAGACTACTATGAGTTTCACAGGGGCAGTGTCAGCACACACAGAGGCCTCGGTCAGTCTCTCAGCTCTTCTCTGACTCCGTGCCTTAGCCATTTTAACCTCTGTTCTTGTGCAAATCAGCCCAGCCCGGACATACCTCAGGGCCTTTGGACTTCCTGTTCCCTTGGCCTGCAAAGCTCTTATTATGCCGACACCACCCCATTCTTCAGTCTCTTCGCAGGAAGGTAACCTCCTTAGAGAGGCGCTTGCTCACTACTCTCGCGAACGGATCTCCCTTCATTCCCTTTCCCGTCTTCCCATCCCGTTCTGGAGGGTCTTACTTCTTGTGCTTTTATTATTTGTTTCGCCTGGTGGAATAGAAACTCGAGACAACAGGGACACTTTCTATCCCTCCGCCACTGGATCCCAAAGCCTTAACAGGTGTCCAATAAAGACAGGAATGAATGAACGATGAATGCAAGCTAGCACATAGGGAGAGCCAAGAGGGGCGGCAGCCCCCAGGCCACAGGGCCACACTTCCCCTCTGGAGTCTGCCCTGAGCCGCCTCTTGTCCACACACTGCCACAGGCCCCTGCCCCTTCGCCCCTCCGCGCCCACCTGCCACACACGAGAGGCCAGGAGGCCATCCTCCCAGAGCAGATCCAGGACTCTCGATTCAATTTAAAACAGTGTAATTGCCTAATTGCTCAGCTCTTCAGTGCAGTTTGTTAACAGAAGCGATTCTGCAGCAGCCAGGCCAGCCTAGCAGAAAATTGGCATTTCGGCCGGAGGGAATTAAGGGGGGAGAGCACTGAACTGCCCGGCTCCGGCTGCCCCCCACCACACCCTGCCCTATATGAGGCCCGACTGCCCTCAGGACTTGGACGGGGAGGTGTGGGAGGTGTGCCTAAGCATGTGTGAGCTTTCTTTTTCTTTTGTTTTTCATTCAGGCTTTCTAATAGGGAACACATGCACATAATGCAAATTTTAAAATGTAATTCAAAGTATAAACATTTAGTAATTCAGCCAAAATGATCCCCTCGTTCCCCTACCCTGATCCCCAGGCCACCACTTCCCTTCCCCAGGGATGAACACTGCTAGGCTTCCTGCGAGTCCTTCCAGGGATATTATGTGTTTATCTATGCATAGAGTTCCTACCATAAACATCTTCTGTTGATGGTTTTTTTCCACTTTAAACATCTTGGAGACGCTTCCTAATCAGAACTCATCCAGCGCCTCATTCTTTGAAACAGTTGCACAGTCATTCCACTAAAGAAGGTGCATTGCTTTCTTAATCAATCCCCTGTTGCTGGACATGTGGATTGTTTCCAACCTTACGATTTTCTAAGCAACGTTGCAATCCCAATCTTTATCCATACCTCATTTTCGCACATGAGGGTATATGTGTGGAGAATTCATATTCCTTTCAAACACAAATCTGGTTTTTTTTCCCCATCCAGAAAGCCATGCTTGATTCCCTTATAGGAACAGAAAGAGTGCCACAGTCCCACAGACTCAGAAGCAACCAGAAACAGCGGTGACTACAGCCCAGGCTACCCTCTCCCACGTTGCTGCTGGCTTCTGTCGTGCTCAGAGGCCCCATAGCATTCCAAGTGTTTTGCGAGCAGCAGCTCGTCTTTGCACTCAGCGGTGAATGGCGCTCCCCTCCCCGTGTACATAGCCCTGTGTTTGCTCCGGAGGGTTAATGGAGGGTTAATGGCCTGCCATGTGCTCGCCTACAGCAGTAGACTTAACCACACCAGCCCTGGAATCCAGACTGCTGCCAGCGTTTTGTCATGACAGGCGGCACTGCAGGGAAATTCCTTGCTACCAAGTCTCGGCACACATCCTCAATTCTCTCCTCAGGGCAACTTCCCAGAACGGAATTTCTAGGTCAAAGACTGTGTATTTGGGAGGCGAGGGGGGCGAGCGCAGTTTTAAACCCTTTGAGTGAGGTGTGTGTGACGGGAGGGGGTGTGCGTCTCTGGTGCGTCTGTGAGCCTGGCCTGTAGGTTCCAGGTCTGCTGTGTGGTTTTACACAAAGGGCGTGTGTGCTCCAGAGACCCTTATTCTCTGAAGCAACTCAGTGCTGCCCCTCCTCTGTGCAGTAGCTGGGGACACACAGGCGCACAGGCGTGTTTCTGAGCCGGGACGACCTTCTTGCTCTGGGCACAACCCCGGGAGGGTTGGCGGGACAGGCTGCAGACTCCCTCTGGGCCTGAACTAAGCCAGCTTTACCTCTGCTCTGGCTCCCCTCCGTGGTCAGGAGTCAGAAATCCACCCCAGGCCGACCTCACACCGCAGGAGTAGTTTGAGTCAGCGAGAAGAACAGGACCTTGGGCCTGGGTGGACGCAGTTGTTGGAAGACATCCGTTCAGAATCACATCTGAGTCCTGTGAGGGCTCCACTCCCGGGGAGGCCCTCTGGCGTGGCAAGGGACACACCTGCCACCAGCTCCAGGTGCATAGCCTCTCGTGACAAGCCCGCACGTCTCCTTTTCCTGTGGGTGCAGGCGAGAGCCCAGGCTTTCTTCAGACGGGGCCAGCTGACCTCGCGTCCTTCCCAAGCCTCGCTGCCGCTGCGGGACTGTGCTGCTGGCTCACCAGCCTGAGTCACAGGCCCCCTCCTGTGCCCACTCTGCCCAGCTCTCCAGCTCCTCCCGGGGGCCCAGCCTCTCCCTGGGCCCCTGCCCCCATGTGCTCACCTGCAGACTGTTCCCATGGCAGCAGCATACCTGGGATGACGGCTGTCTCAAAGGAGACCCCAAAACGCTTCCGGTTGCAGAGGGGAGCAGCTGGCGGCGGAAGCCCCTGCTGCCCCTAGGAGGAGTGAAGGGAAAAGGCCTGGCCTGCTTGTCTTTGAAAAGCACTGAATGGCTTGGCAAAGGGGGTGAGGGGAAGCTTCTGACCATCTTGCCAGTTCGTGGCCATCTGTAAGTATCCTGCTGCCAGTCCTCCTTTCCTGCTTTGTCCCTCCCAACGAATAACGGGGCTGTGCTTGGAGCTGAGGCTGAGGTTTCGCACAGGTGATGCTTCTGATCCCCAATCCTATCAGGCTGGTTTTCTGGCTCATGGGACTCACCCTTCAAACCCTACCCGAGTTCACGCCCTCAGGAAGCCGTCCCTGGCTCCCCCAGGCAGGGGTGGGCTCTCAGTCCACTGGCAGGCCCAGAGTACTCCACCTCTGCCCTCTGAGCGCCTGTCCTACATCAGAGAGGACTGCCTCTAGCCTCCCAGCCCTTCGTTCCACGAAAACAACTTAGAGCGGTGCAGAACAATCATTGTTTTCATTCCTTCATGTAAACACTATATACTGACACCTGCCAAGAACAGGCCTTGTGCTGGGGGCCCCACAGCGATGGCAATAGTTGTCTAATACCAGAAACAAACGCAGCGGCACAAAGGGTGGCGTGTGAAGGAGTGAGCGTGTCATGTCACGGCTGAGAGCATGGTCGTGGATCCAGAACGCCTGGGTTGAGTCACAGCACCACCACCTACCCGCTGGGTGAGCTTGGCCAAGTCACTAAACCTCTCTGAGGCTCGGCTTACCTTCTGTAAAAGAGGCGCCTGCCCTCATCATCTATCAAGAAGACTAGAGGCCACTTGGAGGCAAAGTCCCGAGGGCCCTGCAGGAGCGATGAAGGTGTCTGCTCAACAAAAACCTCTGGTGGCACATGTGGGCTGGGGGCTTATCTTCCCTGGTGGCCATGGAGGCTGAAGCAGGAAAAGGAATTCACCTCGGAGGGAGAGCGGGAGCACCCCAAGCAGGGGAGTCACCCAGTGAACAAAGACCCTGACTCGCCAGTGTCCCTGTGCTGGGGCACCCCAACCTTTTGCACATCAGGGCTCACCTGAAAGAGAAGATGAAGGAGGGGGAGTGAGCAACCTACACGGGCCATGACGAGAAAAGCATGCCCTTTCATAGTGCAAAGCTTGGCAAGAACAAAATCTAAGCCTGGGCAACATAGTGGGGCCTTGTCTCTACCAAAAAATTAAAAAATTAGCTGGATGTGGTGGCGTGCAGCTGTAGTCTCAGCTACATGGGAGGTTGAGGCAGGCGGATCATTTGAGTTCTGGAGAATGAGGCTGCAGTGAGCTATGATCATATCACTGCACTCCAGCCTGGGTGACAGAGTGAAATACTGCCAGAAAGAGAGAGAGAGAGAGAGAGAGAACTATAAAGTGTTTTTAAAAGATATTTAATTATCGGATATGCATTAAATTTCCAAGTAAAATACCTTCAAATATGTAAATGAATCAAGTTAGCATCTACGAACATAACTTTTTTCAAATTGATATATCAGGTTTCACGCTGAGATGGCTAAGCACAGCCTCTGGGCAAGATTGTCTTTCATGGGTCAGCTCTGGGTAAGAACTGTCACCATCCATTAGAAGTGGCCTGCGACACTCTAGAGAGCCCTCTAGTGGCAGGTGGGAAGTTGACAGCAGACTCGGGTGGGGGGTGGGGAGGGAGCCAAATTTACCATGCTTACAGTTTCAGCTGTTGCACATTTTCTGAATGATTGTGAACAAATAAATTTGTAACTCTAAGAACGTACAACTACAAAGAGTCTGCAACCCTCAAGGGCTGGCAGGTTAGGGTTGCAAAGCCGGGAGTCAGAGGACACCGAAGCCTGAGATGCAGGAGTGTCGACAGGGGCAGGGGAGGAGGGGTCTTGCTGAGGACCTGGGAACCATGCTGGAGGGGCGCCAACCACAGAACGCAGCTGCATTAGCAAAGATCCCTGTGATCAGTCTGCAAAGGGGATAGGACGGGGCAGAAGAGAAATGACAGCGCTGGCCTAGAGAGGGGACAGCGGCATGCTCCAGGCTGGCGGCAGTGGAGAGGGACAGGCGGGACCTGGTGATACAATGTATGTGGGGGATGAGGAAGCGGGGGTGTCAGAAGGACCTCCGAGGCCTGGCTCCCAGAACCAGGTGGGCAGGTGTCCTCGGGGAAGTGGAGGCAGCAGCACTCCTCAGTGGGAAGCCAGCAGGGGGTGGGGGTGAGGTGAGCACACCTCCAAGTCTCCTGGGACAGTCCTGATTTGTACTCATCATCCCTGAGTAATCATTGGTCCCTTCCACTCTCAGGAATGTCCCTGTTTTCCTCTGAATGAAAGCTAAATAAGTGTAAATAAATTTAAAATATATGAATGGCCGGGCCTAGTAGTTCACACCTATAATCCCAGCACTTTGGGAGGTTGAAGTAAGAGGATTGCCTGAGCTCACAGGTTTGAGACCAGCCTGGGCAATTTGACAAGACCTCATCTCTACAATAAATCAAAAAATTAGCTGGGTGTGGTGGTGCATGCCTGTAGTTCCAGGTACTTGGAAGGCTGAGGCGGAAGGATCACCTGAGCCCAGCAGGTCAAGGCTGTGGTGGGTGTGAGCGTGCCACTGCCCTCCAGCCTAGGCAATAGAATGAGACTCCAATTCAATATATATATATGAATGGATGGGTGGGGTAGAGAGAATGTGCTTCCCTATAGTAGAAGCCAAACTGTGCATGTGGAAGCGGCAGACAACACAAGCTGAAAGTCACTATTTGGCAACCCGGTTGGGAACCATTATTTCAGGCAAGAATCCAAAAGCACTCAAACGAGCAGGTAAAACATGGAGGAAGAACAGGGTGTGCACACAGGCTCAAAGCACCCCCTTCCCACAGACGTGAGTTACTCACAAAGAAGGAGAGAGGACATTGGCAGGGGAAGTCTGACTGGCACCTCTGTCCATCATCAAGGGTTGAAACACACGTCATATGCCCTAATAGGGCGTGGTGAAGAGAATGCATTGCACCCGTCCATGCTGTCCCTCTGAGAGCCTGAATCTAATCATTAGGAAGCAGCAGGTAAAGCCAAGCTGAGGGGTAGCCTATACAAAAAAAAAAAAAAAAAAAACTTAACCTGGAGGGTACTGCTCAAAAGCATCCAAATCATAAAAGTCAAGGAAAGGCTGAAGAACATTCCAGACTGGAGGAGAATCAAGAGACAGGACCACATGGGGCACCATGTGGTCCTGAACTGGATCCTTTCACTATAAAGGTCATTATTGGGACGATTGGCAAAACTCGAATGAGGTATGGGGAACAGATGCTGGTGTTCTATCAGTGTTACTTTTCTGGTTAGGACGGCTGTGTTGCAGTCATGGAGAATGGTTGTAGCTGCACACGTGGACGTTAAATGAACAAGGGGGACAGCTTTGGCTAAGGCAGTGGCTCAGCTATGGTTGCTCTAGGGGGGTGGGGGGGGTGGTTGATGCCCAGCAGAGAAAGTAAGGAAAGGAGGAGGATCTGCAGAAGGAGTTAGAATTCCGTCTCTGCTGCGATGTCATCTCACCTTTCTCAACTCACAGTTGCTGTTCCCTGTAGACATGACTGCTCTGTGGAGCCATCACTGTCACTAATAGACCTGGGACCCGGGCTTCAACCCAGGCTGGCTGCAGCAGGCCCTGGAGTGGTGGATCAGGTACAACATGGCCATCACACCTCAACAGTCTCACGGTCAGCTGAAGCAGCCCCGGTTTCCTCCTGTCTCCTACTTCTTGTTTTGTGAACTCACTGCCATCTTGGACCCAAAGATCTTTCTTCACGTGGTGTGTTCTGTTGCCGAGTATTCCCCAGCCTGCATGCAGACCAATTGCTGACTTATTTTGGAAGCAAGACTTCAGGCGGGTCCCATACCCCTTCAGCTGCAGTGAACAGAATCATTCAAGGTCTGCTGGATATGCTTCCGTCACAGGACACCCACTGATATTTGGGAAATAAGCCAAGTTCTCAAACTTCTTGGAGAACCCACATTTCTCAAGAACCTTCTGAGTATTGGCTATTTTACGTCAGTTAATCCCCCACAGAAAGTAGACATGATTGTCCCCATTTTACAGAAGAAACTGAAACCTGAAGGGTAAATGACTTACCCAAGGACACTCTTAGAAGTAGAGAGTCTGACTTGCACCCCGGGCGCCCAACCTCTTTCTCTCTTGAGGCTGCTTCCCTCTGCGCTGGTCTGACTTTTCTAGCCTGGAAAAGAATTGTCTGCCCCAATGCGGCAGCATCCCTCTGACCTGAGATTCACAATCTCCCGAATGTGAGTTGGAATCAGAAAGGTTGTATCCATGACACACCTTTAGCAACCCCCACAGACCAAATGGGGCCAGTTCTAGATGTGCCAAGAACAGGAGACCGTGTCCCAGCAAGATGGTCTCTGGAGCTCCAGCTGTCCCCAGAGGATCCACGCCAAAGGAGTAGTCAGCAAAACAGGGTTTGCTTCCACCCATCACATTCTGAAATCACTTTGTTCCAGTGTCCGAAGATGTATCAGGAGCAGCATGTGTCCAGTACCTCCCTCAAAAAAAAAAGGGGAACCCTATGTTTTCCAGCTGGCAGGGAGACACAGGCAGGGGCCACACAGCTGCAGCAGCTCTGGAGCAACTTACACGCTCCAATTCTGCATCTTGGCCATCCTAAAACTTTTTGAACTCAGGAATGCTTTACACTCATAAAAATTATTGAGGACCCCCAAAGAACTTTTGCATATGGGAGTTTTGTCTACCAACATTTACCATACTCAACATTAAAACAGGGAGACTTTACAGCACAAGAATCTGTGTGCACACGTCATTGGCTGTCAGTTGTGATGTCATCATACTCCTGTCTGGAAAATTCCACTGTGCACTCATGACAGAATGAGCGAGAAAGGCAGGTTATGTCTCATTGTGAACACCATTTTGACCTCATGAAGCCCCTCAAAGGGTCTCAGAAACCCCCAGGAGCCAAGACCCGTGTTTGAGAACCCCTGGTCTTTGTCACATCCCTGCTTCAAAAGCTCCAGGATTGCTATGACCCTTGGAAGAAAACTTTGGTGGCAGCAAGTGAGGTTGAAGTCGAGCACACACCCGACTCCAGCTACTTTCTGCCTCGAGATATACCCTGGGGAGATCTTCAGAAAGTCAGACGCTAGAATGTGCATGCGTTGAAACCGCGTTTGCTGTCACTGTTTGCAAACAACCTGAATTGACAGGAGAATTGACAAATAAATAATGCTCTATTTGTACAATGAAATACCATGTAGTCACTACAAGGATCAACATAGATAAGTCCCCAAACAACATGGAATGAAACAACAAATTGTGGAAGAAAGTGATCAGTATGAACGCATGTTGTTAATTTACACAAGACAATGCCGCATATTGTTTACAGATACACATACATATGCTGCACAGACAAACACAACATTGGAGAGAGTGGGAAAGTAACTGCCTGCCGTGGGGTGAAGGGAAGGAATTAAGAAGAGAGAGTTAAGGCTGGGGGCTCGTGCCTATAATGCCAGTGCTGCGGGAGGCTGAGGTGGGAGGATCACTTAAGCCCAGGAGTTCAAGATGACAGTGAGCTGTGATCATGCCACTGCACTCCAGCCTGGGCAACAGAGAGAGACCCTATCTCCAAACAGTGGAGGAGTTGGAGGAGTTACGCCTGGGCTGTAATCATATCTGTGATGTTTTAATACACAAAATAATTTTTGAAATACCTGAGTGATTGTGGGGAGATACAAAGCTGTGACAAAGCTGGCGGTGTATACCAACACGTATCTGTTAGCTGATCCGTCATAATTGTTAGCACATGTAGCAGAGACTGCCAGCTGCCTACCTAGTATCCATTTTCTTTCTTTCTTACTTATGTACCGGGCAGCGTGTGTCCAGTCCCTCCCGCAAAAAAAAGGGAACCCTGCGTTTTCCAGCTTCCCTTCCTGAGAACAGTGGCCACGTCAGCAATTTCCGGCCTACACAGGGAAAGCAAGCATTATGAAGTGCAGCTTTTGTGAGAGCGCCTCGCACAGAAGGGCTGGCACCGAAAGTTGGAACCACAGCCACCATCCTGTGACGGAGAGGCCACCACGGAGAGAAGAGCCCGGACTGAGGCCAGCAGAGCCCAAGTGTGGAGGGAGCTGGGGCCACGGGCGACACCCTGGAGCCCTGAGTTAGCTGGTCTGCCGCCTCCTCCCCTTGCACTCCGGCCCCTCTTTATTCAGCCCCTTGAGTCCAGGCTGCGTCCGTTCTCAGCAACAACCCCCCACACACACACCTGCACTCTGGCTGAGCTGAACTTCCGTCCCCTCCCAAGCGCACTCAGAGCGCCCCTCACTGAGGATGCGGATGGCGTGCCCCAATTCCCCTTCTAACTAATCCTGTCCTGCTCTCTGTCTATGTTTTGAGCTTGTTGAGCCTGCTTCATTTTTCTCCTCTTGGTGCCAAATAATGAAATTCCAGCATTTAGCCTTGAGAACGTTAAGCCTTTCTTACTGCTGGTGAAAGAATCTCAGCAAGATAAGAAGGAAAAATTGTCCCCCCTTCCCCTACAGCTTCCAAAACACAGATGTTCTTCTAAATCATAACGCTGCTTCCCATACAGTGGCGGATTGAAGATGTTTTATATATGTACATTTTATTTTTCTCCTCTTCGGTGTGGAAACTGATGTGAAATGTAAAATCCCACTCCAGTTTCTGTTGGTATAAAATGTCTTTAGAAGGGCTATTTGTACAAAGGAGTCCTCAAGCTACCTGTACCTTGGGCCATGCCTCCGTGACCTGCAAAGCATAACCTGCTCCCGTCCAGGCTGTGAGAACCATGGTGGGGTGTCTTATTTGATCATCTCTTGCTTTGCTAATAATATTTAGCTTGGTATCTGCTATTTTCTGAAGTTTCTTGGTCAAGCCATAAAAGGATCATTGCCACTCGCGTGAAAGAAAAATTTACAAAATCTAAGTCGGTTGTTACATTCCTTGTTTGAACCAAGGTGCCGAGAGTCTTGTCTCCTTTCTGTGCACACCGATCTACCTTGCTCAGGGGCTCCTCTGCCCAGCAAGTCCTCTCTCTCTGTTCCCCTCTTCATTTCACTAACACCTGCTTGCCCTCCAAGCTTATTACTCGGAAGGACCCTGCCCATAGCATGGAGCTGGGGCATCCCTCTGCCAGGCTCTCCCCTCACCCACACACATCAGAGTTCCTCTGGTGAAAGGTGACAGGAGTTCAACTCAAACTGGCTCGAGCCAGAAAGGAGTTGTGTTGGCTCTCACGCCTGAAAGCCCCAGCTGATCCCTGCTCAGGTGCGGAAGGATCCAGGTGCTTGGAGGATGATTTGTGCCTGTAATTTGCCGCTTACCAGGCTCCATCCTCAGAGACTCTAACAAGGCCAACGGCAGCCCCAGAACTACATTCCACCAGCTCAGCAAACCCAGCAGGAAGAGACTTCTTGTTCTCAGGAGCTCCAGAAGCAGCGCAGTGACTCCGTTTGGCTCTGCCTGCACACATGCACATTCCTTCCAGGAACGTGGCCTGGGCATGTTCCCTGTGGCGGGCTCAGGGAAGGTCAGTCTCTAGAAAGGAAATGTAAGGGGATCTTAGCAGAAGACCGAGCAGGGAAAAAAAGGCCCCATCCACATGGGAAAACTAGGTTGTAGTTTGTTTTCTTGTCTGCCTCCTGTGTCTGGATGCCAAACATAGAGCCTGGCACATACTAGGTGTTCAGTATGTTATAACCAAGTCGTGAGGAAATAGATTGCCCACACAGCAAAAGGTCAAATTATGAGTCCTTTAGCAGCCGGCAGTCGAGAGGGAGCTTGTGCCACCAAAATCTCTCAACTCTGAGTAAAATTTTCTGGGGTTTTTATAGGCAAACTGAGGAATGACAGAGCTAGAACTTCTGGCTTTGGGTTAGGCAAGGGTAGGCAGGGGTGCAACTCAGACAGGGGAGAGCACTGGGAGGGTACAGGACGTAGGGGTTGATTACACGCAAATTTTAAAAATGTTGCATCAGCCACCCAGGGGTTTAAGCAAACAAAATGGAGTTCTAGAACAAAATGGAGTTCTAACCATTTTTGAAACTAAAATCATTCATATTAAACCTCAAACATTTTGAACACTGCAAACACACCAAACACTTCAAGTAAGTGCTCAAAGGATGCCATGAATGAGAAGAGCCAGATGCAGCCTGGGAGGTGTGTTCTAAGGTCGCAACAGAGAATGTCAGAATTATTTCCAACTCCAATATGTCCAGGGGACAGGATGGACCCTGCAGGCCGGGGAAGACCTGTCAGAACTGGGCTGGAGCGGGGGAATGTCCCCGTCTGGGACTGTCACATCTTGTGAATTTTCTATTTTAGAGAAGCTGAAAATCTTGCCATGTGTGTGAAATCTTGTAATAGTTATATTCTGACAACAAGCTATTTAAACACTGTACCATCTCATAGGCCATCTCTGCTTGTGAAGATGATGAAGGTCAGTATTTGAAACCTGAGCCAGGGCCAGAACAGGAACCTTCTGGGAAGCCACTGTCACAGTGGCTGCATCAATGGCTGATGGGGGTGCTTGTCACCCGCACCGGTCTGTGAGTCAAGGGTGTGCGGAGCCAGCCCCACGGGGCAGCCCAGTACCCTGCAGCGGGGAGGCTCCGCACCCTGAAGCTGCTGGCTCAGCTCCACATTTTCCACCTCAAATTATTCCCCAGAATTCCATTCGGGCCCAGCCAAGTGGAACCGATTTTGTGTCCCAGAGCCCCCTGGAGCCCAGCTTTACAACTCTTCACAGCAGGTCGTTGGAGCTTGGTTTCCTGGATGGGTTCAGCTGAGTCACCATCCCCAACACTATGAGAAACGAAATGTTGGGCTCTCTCGGGCAGCCAGCGGGCACCTCCTGGCCAGCAGGGCCGATGACACGGGCTATTCCCCTCAGACAGCCCCCTGCCCTGCCCCCAGAGAAGGTCCTGCTTGGAAGTGGAGCGGGACACAGCCCGCCAGATGAAGAAGCCACTCGGTATCAGACCCTGCACAGGATGGGGGCGGGGTTTCAGCCAAGGAGGCATGACGAGGACCACGTTATAGATGGGGAAATTGAGGCACAGAGACCAAGCGACCCCACCAAAGTCACCTTTGAGGAAGAGGCAGAGCTGGGACTGGGTACCGAGTTGTGTGTTCCAGGCCCAACAAGTGCATTCCAGACTCAGCTGTGCTGCAAACATCCCAGGCGCCCTCTGCTCCCTCCCAGGCCATCCTTCCGGCCTTCCCTCTGCATCCCCCAGACTGCCTGTGGAGGGGCCGCAGGCTTCTCATCATGGTGTGATGGCCCCAGAGACGAGGCTCGGGCCCTTGCCATGCAGATGGTGTTTCTGTCCATTGTGACTGTGTGGGACAGTGGTTAGAGGCCGGGACCCTAAGCCAGACTGTCTGGGGTCAAATCCCACCCTGACAGGTGTCTGGCCATGTGACCTCTGTGTCCCTCAGTTTTCCCCATCTGTAATGTGGGATTAACACGGTAGGGCTGCATAACCCCTTCTGAGTGCTTAGAACGCAGCCTGAACACAGTGTTTGGAACTACCACTAGCAGATCCACACCACACCCACCCCCATAATCCAACCAACAGAGACCTAAAACCTGGCACATGGGCTGGACCGTTGACCCCACCTTCCTTTCTGTTGTGCTGTATGAAAGCCACTCCTCCCATCTACACCTTTCACACCTGAGGTTGCTGTGGGAGCAGGTGGGCAAACCTGGGTCCCCCGAGAGATGTTGTGTCTCAAGTAAAGCCCAGGCTACAGATTCAGATAGACCTAGCTTAACACTTAGCTTCCTACCAGGTCTGGGATCTCGGGCAAATAACCGCACCTCTCTGTGCTGCGGCATCCTCATCTGTAAAATGGGACCAGGCAAGAGGCCTTATCTTGCAGGGTGACTGTCAGGACCCTGACAGAACGACCTCTTGCGGATGGTCCGCCGTGTGGAGCAGGGTTGCCGGCTCTGAGAGGTTGTGGCCATGTGAAATCCAGAAGGCCCTGGCCTTTGTCTCTGCCCAGGGCTGGGCCTGGGTCCTGAGACAGAGCCTGTGTACGCTTCCCCAGGGGTGTGGAGTGCCGGGGACCCATGTCCTACAGGTCGGCAGTCCTGCCTTCCAGGGGAGTGTGAGTCCGGTCTCAGGTCCAGCCCTGCTGCAAGGCCGTGGGAGGAAGTAAATGACCACTCAGCTCCAGGCCATGCACGCCAGGTCTGCTCACGAGCTCAGGGCTGAGCAGGTGCCTCTGACCCCTCAGTGCTCCCCAAACCCACTTTGGAGATGGAGAAGAGGCCTGCATGGCCGCAGCACCCCTTTCCTGTGGGTCGGCAGCTGCCTCTCGGCTGGCTGTGTCCCACCTTGATCACCTGTTCCACTGAGGAGGAGGTGTGGAGGAAGGGTGGCAGGAAAGGTGGTGGAGGGGATCAACTGGGGTCTCCAGGAGCCGTAGGAGGGGGCAACTGGGCAGCCCACCTGCTGACAGTCTCCATGCACAGCATTGGACATCAGCAGCAGGCATGGGCCACCCGAGCGTCGCCAGAGACATGGTGTAGCTGGCAGGCTGCTCCAGAGGGCTGACCTCATTGTCACTGGGACGGGACATGCTGACCCCCCTGGACTCAGGTGCAGGGCTCTGCTCCTGGCTCCCCTATCTGTTCTTTTTTTTTTAGTTGGAGTCTCATTCTGTCGCCCAGGCTGGAGGGCAGTGTGGCACACTCCTGGCCACCGCAGCCTCAACCTGTGGGGCTCAGGTGATCCTTCCGCCTCAGACTTCCAAGTAGCTGGAACCACAGGAATGCACCATCACGCGCGGCTCGTTTTTCTATTTATTGTAGAGATGAGGTCCCGCCAAGTTTCCCAGGCTGATCTCGAACCTGTAGGCTCAGGCAGTCCTCTCACCTTGGCTTCCCAAAGTGCTGAGATTATAGGCCACCACACCCGGCCTCCCTCGCTGTTCAAGCAGTACAACGGTGATGCTGTCAGGGAGGGGCAACGCCTCCCAGGCCGGCATTGCAGAAGGCAGCTCAGTGCAGGGTACCAAACACACACTTCATAAGCGGGAGTCACGGAGGGTCGCGTGTCCTCCACTTGGCAGGCCCCATCTCCACAACACAGCCGGTGCCATCCCAGGGCATCAGCTCCTCCCGCATGCAGAGTCACGTGGGCCTGTTCCAAAGCTCACAGGTGAGACCACTGGAAGCCGAAGGGAGGGGCAAGACCCGGCATTGGGTTATGAGCCTGGCTAGGCGTCCCCAAGGAAGGGGAGCCATGAGTGAGCGGAGGAGCTGCAGAAAGATTCAAAAAGCCTGGAAACGAGGCTGCCGAGCACCAGAGGCCGAGGGGGCGGCTCTGCGAGCCCAAGAGATGCTCAGCGCTCCCAGCCCAGGCCCCGCTCTGTGGGAGATCTGGTGGACTGAGCATCTACCACGTACCGAGGGTCGATCTACCTAGCCCTGGGCTCCGTCAAGGCGTGCCGGGATGTGCTGCCGTAATAAACAAGCCCTAACCGCGGAGGCTTAAGAGGCAGAGTCCGCTCCCTGTTGGACTCCGCGTTCAACACAGCCCAGCAGAGGGAGACTTCCCGCAGAGGCTCCTCAGGGACCTGAGTCGACAGAGGCTCCATCTCGACACGTGCTTCCACTATTACCAGGACAGGATGGACCGTCAAACGTGCCCACCTGGAAGCGACACACACCACTCCTACTCACATCCCACTAGCCAAAGTTAGTCCCACAGCCTTACCCCTCTTCAAAGGGGGTAGGGCAGGGGCAGGGCAATCCTCCGCCCTGTGTCCACAGGCCTCGAGGGGACCCACCCCCACTGCTGGGCATCCCAGACCATAGCGTACCAGTGATTTTCTAGAATGCTACTGAATTTCCAGTGTAGCCCCATTCTGCTGGGCAGCTGAAAGATTTTTACCTCCGTCATTCTTAGGGTTGTCCTGCTTGTTCCATGGATCTGGTCAAGGTCACAGGGTCTCATGCGGTGCCAGGATGTCAGGGAAGAAAGGCTTTAATGTCAAAACTGTCTTCCCCAAAATTCATGTGCTGGAGCCCCAAGCCCCAGTACCTCAGAATGGGATTGTATTTGGAGACAGGGCCTTCAAAGAGGTGATTGAGTTAAGCTGAGGCCATTAGGATGCGGCCTGATCAAACAGGACGAAGAAGAAGACATTTGGGCTGGGTGCAGTGGCTCATGCCTGTAATCCTAGCACACTGGGAAGCCAAAGCAAGAGGACTGCCCAAGCCCAGGGGTTCAAGACCAGTCTGAGCAACATGATGAGGCCTTGTCTCTCAATAAATCAAGAAAAATGAGCCGGGTGTCGTGGCATGTGCCTGTAGTTCCAGCTACTTGGAAGGCTGAAGCAGAAGGATCACCTGAGCCCAGCAAGTTGAGGCTGCCACATGAACGTGCCACTGAACTCCAGCCTGGGAGACAGAGACTCTGACTCAAAAACAAAAAACAAACAAAACATTTGGCCGGGTGCAGTGGCTCACATCTGTAATCCCAGCACGTTGAGAGGCTGAGGTGGAAGGATCACTAGCGGCCAGGAGTTCAAGACCAACCTGGGCAATATGGTGAGACCCTGTCTCCACAAAAAAATAAAATAAAATAAAAAATTAGCTGGTTTTGGTGGTACATGTCTGTAGTCCCAGCTACTCGGGAGGCTGAGGTGGGAGGATCCCTGGAGCCCAGGAGTTGGAAGCTGCCGTAAGCTATGATGGTACCCCTGCACTCCAGCCTGGGCGACGGAGTGAGTCTGAAAAAAGAAAATAAACCTTAAATAAAAAGAAGAGAAAATCTGGACACAGAAAGAGACCGGGGATGTGTACACACAGAGGGACACGCTGTGAAAAGGCAGTGAGCGGAAGGCCATCTGCGACCAAGGAAAGAGGCCTCAGGAGAAACCGGCCCTCCTGACACATTGATCTTGGATGTCCAACGTCCAGAAGTGTGAGAAAATCAACTTCTGCAGTGGAAGCCCCCTTCTGTAGCATGTCGCTATGGCAGCCTGAGCAAATGAACACATCACAGCGCTGGTCTGACTGCACACCTGTGAACACTGTGCTTCCGCATCCAGGACCTGCAGGCCCTAGGCAGCTCTCAGAGCCCCATAGCTTCCGTGCCACGATTGGCTGGCTCTGGGCTCCACATAAGGGCGACGGCTTACCTGGAGCCTGGCCTCACCTGAGCCTGCGTCCTCAGTGCTCAGGGACACACAGACCTCGCTCCCCAGGGAACCCCCACTTGTTCTTTCCACAAACTCCCTCTGCCCTGGGGAGGTCTCAGCCCAGTCAAGGGTCAGGCTGGCACATTTAAACACAAGGCCTTCAAACAAAAAGTCGTAAGTCATGCCAGAGGCCAACCCCTCCTCACCTAGCCTCCTGGGAGCAGGGGAGCCCAGGATCAAGCTTCCACCAGAGGGCATACAAGAAAAATACAGACACAAACTGCTATCTCCAAATGTCATCCAGTTCTTTCAAGTGACCTCTTGCAGGTGTATTATGATCTTCACGTATTTCAGTTAAGATTGGATTGGCCCCGGGTGTGGTGGCTCAAGCTTGTAATTCCAGCACTTTGGGAGGCTGAGTTGAGAGGATTGCCTGAGCCTAGGGGTTCGGGGTTCAAGATCAGCCTGGGCAACTTGGTGAGACCGCTCTCTACAATAAATCAAGAAAATTTAGCCAGGCATGATAATGCACGTCTGTAGTTCCAGCTACTTAGAAGGCTGAAACAAAATATTACCTGAGTCCAGCAGGTAGAGGATGCGGTGGCCATGAGCATGCCACTGCACTCCAGCCTGGGAGACAGATTGAGACTCTGACTCAAAAAAAAAAAGGATTGGCTGTAAACACAGTGGTTTTCTTTCATGTAAAAGAAGGCTGATGGTAGCAACGTTGCTATGGCAGCATCACCATCATTAGGGACAGGGCTCACTTTGTCTATGTGACTGTCCTTGGTAAATAGCTTCTCAAAGTCTCCTCATAGCCCAAAGTGGCTGCTGGAGATTCAGTCATCACATCCGTATTCCAGGAAACAGGAAGGACATAGGAGGACATAAAAGCACATCTCCCACCAGAGTCAGCTCCCTTTAAGCAACCTCAGCTAAAGAAAGCCTCCCATACCTCTGCCAGCATCCTGCTGGCCAGAACTTAGTCACATGAATGACCACAAAGGAGACTAGGAAGCATCATCTTTTAGGCGGGTGCTTCACTTACCCACAAACATCAGGGTACCGTTCTTGAGGAAGGAAGAATGGTTATCAGGTAGCAACAAGTCGTCTGCTGCCCCATGTCACTAACAAGAATGCTGAGGTCAGGGAGAAGACGCGACTTGCCCAAGGCCCACCGCCCAGGAGTCACAGCAGTGAGGGGGTCAGATCCACACCTCGGGCACAGGAAGCGAACTTCATCGCCGCTTCGTCGCCGCATCGAGGACTCCAGGACTCCCGGAGCCTGGCCACTCTTCTCATAATGTCTGATCCCCGCCCTGGGCCCTGCACATGAGATGTGGTCCAAGCGGGCTCCTGGGACCACTGAAGAACATGAACAGCACACAGTGCCAGTGAGGGTGTGCCGGTAGGAATGAAAACCGGGCAGTCTCCTTGGACGGCCACGTTGGTTCAGATTAGTTCAACCGGGAGAGAAAACTCCAAAGTGATTAAACCAGATGGTGGCTTATCTCTCACACATTCCGGCAGTCATCTGAACGTCCAAGACTATTACAGACACTCCACAGTGTCAGGGACACGGGCTCTTTCTATCTTGTGGCCTTGCTGCGAGAGGTTTCTGTTCCCGAGATTGCTCTGCAGTTCCAAACAGCTGTTGCAACTCCAGCCACACAAGCACATCCCCAGTCAGCAGAACGCCCTGCTTCCTCTCTGCAAGGCAACTGCAGGCACACTTACACCCATGGCAGAAGGAGTCGCACGGCCATGCCCACCTGCAAGGGAGGGTGGAAAATGCGGTCTTGATTCCAGATAGCTGTGCATCCAGCTAAAAATCAGAGATTCTATTACAATGGAAGAAGAAGAGAACATATATCGTAGGGCAACTATCAGTCTCTGTAGAAGGCTGACAGGAGTAATTAAAACTAATTAAGACTGTGTGCTCCAGCAATTCCACTTGCTTGAGTTACCAAAAGCAAACAGAGAGAGATTTTTGATGTTGCATCGTTTGTTTTTGCAAAATCTACTGGAAACAAAAGTCCATCCCTAGGGGACTGGGCTATAAGTCGCCTTCTATCCACATGCATGCAGCTGCGGGAGTGAAGATGACAGGGGACGATCTCCAAGATTCATTACCAGTTGGAGGAAACAAGCTAAGAAAACTTACATTCCAAAGCAGGGCTGAGGCACAGACCCACGTGTGTGGACACAGGACGGCTCTGGAAGACTGTGCATCCCTGATGGATGCTTCTCGAAATCGGGGAGCTCAGTGCAAGACAGGGAGGGTCACCTGCCACTGTGCATCCTCTTGCACATCGGCCTTTTTAAAAAAACCATGTACATATATTACCTATTTTTAAAAAACCCAAACTTTAAAATTGAACAAAAAGGCCTCCAGTCTCTTCCTCGATGCCTCTGCTGATTCTGCCACTCACTCAGGAATCACACCCAGCAAGCGTAGACTGACGCAAGCATGCCACCTGGGAGAAGCCCTCCAGGAAGCCAGGCAGCCTGTGGTCCCCGCACGACCCGGGAGTCTCGCTCACTGGCCATGCCTCTGACACCCTCTGCGCCCTGGACCCCTGGAAGCCTAGCATGTTGGTCACACAGTCACAAGCTGCATTGGAGCTGGTGCCCCCAGCGTCCTCCCCAGAAAGAGGGCAGTTGTGGAGATGGGCACTAGCCTGACCCTTGGCGGGGCTGAGACCCCGAGGCAGGTGGCCTGGTCCGTCCTGGGTGAGTACCTCCTCCCCAGCAGTGGGCATTACACCACAGGTAGCACTCCCCTCATGCTCCAGCTGCCGCCAAGCTCTAGGCTGAACGTGAGTCCGTGGCAGCAGCACGGACACACAAGTCTCGCCCCCTCACTTATGACTCATGATCCCAGTGCTCTAACCTGGTTTAGTCTCGTGTTCAACTCACATATCCACTTTTTAAAAGAATTCTGAGTTGGAGTCTCACTGTCACCTAGGCTGGAATGCAGTGGCACAATCATGGCTGACCACAGCTCTGACCTCCTGGGCTCAGGCAATCCTTCCACCTCAGCCTCCCAAGTAGCTGGGACTATAAGTGCATGCCACCACAATTGGTTAATTTTTTTTTAGTGGCAAGGTCTCACTATGTTGCCTAGGCTGGTCTCAAACTCCTGGGCTCAAGTGATCCTCCCAACTTAGCCTTCCAAAGTGCTGTGATTACAGCACTGGCTTATTTATTTATTGCATTTTTTTCACTCCACTGCCCAGGCTGGAGTGCAGTGGCACATTCACAGCCACCCCAGCACTGACTTGCTAGGCTCCAGTGATTCTTCCGCCTCAGCCCTCCAAGCAACTGGAACTACAGGTGCATGCTACCACGCCCGGCTAATTTTTTATTTTTACTGTAGAGACGAGGTCTCTCCAAGTTGCCTGGGCTGGTCTCAAACATGTGGGCTCAGGTAATCCACTCACCTTGGCCTCCCAAAGTCTGGCCAATTTTTTGACTTATGTAGAGATGAAGTCAGTCAGGCTGGTCTTGAACCCCTGAGCTCAGATAATCTTTTTGCCTTTGCCTACCAAAGTGCTGGGATTACAGGCATGAGCCACCATGCCTGGCCTTCCCCATACCTCCTCTTATCACAAATGTCACGCCCTAGCATCCTACGCTCTCAGTGCCCGCTGTGTGCCAGGCACTATTCTGAAGGATAAGAACAACGAGTTCTCACTATAGCCCACCACCGCCCAGCCATTTGTGCTATCTTCTCCTCCTCACAAAGGCCCTACCAGTCAGGCCTTTGCATTCCCATTTTACAGATGGCGAGACAGAACTGAGCAAGGGAAAGGAGCCAGCCCAGCAAGACAGAGGGAGGGCAGGCCCTGCTGGGATCATACAGACCCCACGACGCGGCAGAGAGGCCTCGGCTTGTGGAAACCGCAGTCCTCTCTCTCCACGCCTGTCTCCTCCAGTGAGATGGGCCTGGGGCAGGGCAGCAGGGATCCGGTTTCCCCCAACCTCGAGACAGCCAGCCCAGGCCTGGACCCTGGGGACTGTTTCTGGGTTGAGCAGAGACCCCAGGTCTCCCGGCCCATCACCAGTCCTCGGGCTCCCAGAAGGAACTAGCCCCCGTATTCCTGCAAAGCCTCCACATCAACACCTGCTCCTTTTCCTTTTTATTAAAAAATAGATCAAGAAAATATACACTCCAGCCCACCCATCACGGAAGGCTCTGAGAAGACCAAAGCACCGTGGGGATGGGCAGAGGGGTGAGGAGGACCAGACCACCTCGATGACAAGCCTCTGGAGAAAGGAGGTGCCCTCGCCAGCCTAGCTAGGTCTGGCTCTGGGAAGACACGAGCAGGCAGAAGTAGGGGACAGTCCTTGGTGAGAGCAGAGGTGGCCAAGGGGGAGGAGGCCTCTAGACTCAGGTGTGGACAGGGCCTGCCCCGCCCCGAGGCCCTGCAGCCTGGTCCTCATTCTCTTCCACCTGGGGCTCCAGGCCTGCTGGCCTCTCCTCTGGCTTGTCCTCCACAAGCCCTGGTGGGCCGTCCAGCTAGGGTGGCCGCTCTCAGGCATTGATGGCCTTCCAGCGCTCACTGTCTGTGCTGTTGATGCTGCCGGTATGGCAGGGCATGGAGGCAATGTCGTCCAGGTAGGCCACCCCGCCGGCCGAGTCGAACTGTGTGCTCGAGTAGCAGGCGGCAGAGGCCCCAGCAGCCCCTGCCGCCTCCAGGCCCTCCCGCCGGGCCACGGCATAGGGCTGAGGCAGGTGCACGTCCGGCTCCTCTGTCTCGTCTACTTGGCATTTGTAGGAGAAGAGGATCTTGGGCTCTGAGCTGAGGGTGGGAGAGAGGGGCGACTCAGGAATAGCCTTCCCTGCCAGGCAGCAAGGCAGCCAGATATGGAAGGAAACGGCTAACAGAAGACTCACACACACCCTGGAGGCCTCGTCGCCAGGGCCCTGGAGTACAGTAATGTTTGTTCTGAAACCCAGCCCTCCTCCTCCTGGCTGCATGAGCTTGGGCAAGTGCTCTCTACACCTGCTTTCTCACCGGGAAATGGGTGCATGGGTCCCTAGCAGAAGGTGAACAGACGAAGATCGTGACCCTTCGCCATTACTTGGCCCAAGTGCTCAGTAAACACTGGCTGTGTCCTCCAGTCCTGCTCCCATGACCACTGTAGCTCCTATCACTGTCCCACTCTGTGCTCACCTGGCCCCTCAGTCCTTGGATCAACTGTCCAAGGGGGAGTCACTGTACCCAGTTTACAAAAAGGAGCCTGAACTCGGGAGAGAAGCCACTTGTGCAGCTCTGAGTCAGGGCTGGAGTCTGGGCTGGCCCTTCTCACTTCACATCTCTTCTGGCTTCATCCAGGGGAGAGCCCCCCCAGGCCTGGCAGGTGGGAAGGGGGGAAGGGCAAAGCAGTGGCACTCCCTCCATATCAGAAGCCTGCAGTGGGACCCCCAAGCCCACGTGTCTTCAGCATCCCATCTCCCTGGCACCTCTGCAAACACGTGCACAGCAGTGCACCCCCCACATACTCAGACACACACTGACTTCCCTCCCCAAACCTGCTCCCTTCCCCAGTCCTCCCTGCTAGGGCACAAGCACCCTGAGGGCAGGGATTTGTGTCCACTTTGCCCCTTGTTGCGTCTGGTGACTAAGCAGCGTCTGGAAGAGTAGGTGTTCAATGAATGCTCGCTGAATGAATGAGTTAACCAAGTTAATTAACTTAAACACAGCAATGCAGAACAACGTGCATAGCCACTACCCTGTGGGTAAAGTGTATATTTCTGTGTACACTGCATAGATAGTGTGTACACGTGTGTATACATCTGTATATACACCTAAGTATACACGTGGTATATGCCTATTCATAAGCATATGTGTGTGCATATGTCTACACGTGTATTTGTGGGTGCATGTGTCTGTATGTGTGCTTGTGTGCAGATGTATGTGTGTGCCTGTGTATGTGCTTGTAAGTGTGCACATGTGCATGTGTGTAGGTGCACGCATGCATGCATGTGTGTACACGTCCATGTGCATTCATGTGTGCACGCTGTGTGTACGCGCATGCAGGTGCACGTGCACACATGGGGGGGTGCTCTAGCATGAGCACGTGCGGGAGGCGGAAGGTGCGGATCCACCGGCAGCCACGCGGGGGCGCCCGCGGCCCAGAACCGCAGGGCGGGGGGG
Source organism: Cephalopachus bancanus (assembly GCA_027257055.1). NCBI lineage: Eukaryota > Metazoa > Chordata > Mammalia > Primates > Tarsiidae > Cephalopachus > Cephalopachus bancanus. The sequence goes on along the minus strand of JAPVLO010000336.1, from coordinate 1,537,017 downwards.
CGAGGCCGACTCACCCGAAGAAGCCCCGGAGGAAGGCCACGTAGATGAGCGGCGCGAAGAAGCTGAAGTAGAGGAAGGTGGTGGCGTCCACGCAGCTGAGCAGGGAAGGCGGGTCAGCACAGCCTCGCTGCAGCGGGCCCTCGGCCTCCCGGGCCCCGCCGCCCTGCCTCGGCCCTCGCCCGCCCCGCCCGCGTACCAGAGCCCCTCGATGATGTCGAAGCACAGCAGCGCGCTCCCCAGCCCCTGCAGCAGGTTGAGCAGCGCCAGGATGCCGGCGTACACGTAGAAGCTCCGGCGCGCTGCGGGGGGGCGGGGGTGAGCTCCTGCCCGGCCAGGCTCTGCCTCCCGCCCCCGCACTCCTCCAGCCTAGCGTCACCTGGGACTCGGGGGGGGGGGGCTCCCGGGAGGACTCCCTCCCACCCAGGTTCTCAGCTCCGGGCCGCAGCAGCCCAGGGGAGCCCACCCTGCCCGAGCCTGCCAGAGCTGCCGCCAGCCGCTCACAAGGCAGGGAGATGCGCTCCTTCAGCGGCGTCTTGGGGAGGACGACCACCAGAGAGTAGACCTACGGAGACAGGGCGGGGCTGAGAAGGGTGCTGGGGCACCGGGCCGAGCCTGACCCCAGACCTAGGCATCCCGTCCCTTGCCTGGCCCCCCGGGGTGCCCCGGCCTGCACCTCACCAGGAAGAAGAAGCAGGAGCTGACCAGCCAGAACTGGCGGCCGCCGTGCCCGTAGATGTTGAAGTCCTCGGCCGAGAGGTGGGCATCAGGGTACAGGATCTCCAGGGTCCCCTGTAAGAGCAGGTGGGAAGGGAGGGGTCTCACAGGCTTCTACCACCAGGACAGGCCCCTCCAGGGGCTTCCCCTGATGTAAAGCCCCCTAAGCTCTCCACCACACCAAGCGCAGCCTTGGCCCGACCCTCGCCACCTGCCCACCTGTGTTCTAGCCACATTCTGCTCACCTAGCACCAGCACCCACAACAGGCACAGTCTTAAGCTAAGTCATGGGGGGGCAGGGGCAGAGAGAGGTAACGTGCGGCCCTTGCCCCCAACCCAAGAAAGGGGCCTCCAGATGCACAGCTCTCAGGTTGTCTGCCGACCTGCATTCTCCCTCACTGGGGAGCATTTGTCAGCAGCGGGGTCTGAGCCTCTCACTCCCCGACCCCAACCTACTGGCTCTGAATTTCAGAGCAGGTCAAGAACACGCACCCCAGGTGGCTGCTCAGATGCATTTAGCCTTCGAGAACACGGACCGGGGACCAGAAGCAGTGGATGTCCAGCCCATCCTGCCCCCAGCGCCTCCCACCCCCGCCCACCCTCTTACCTGGGTGACAGAGTAGGCTAGGGACAGCACTGTGGTGATCGCCAACACCCGCTTGATGCTTGATTTGCTCTCCAGGTGACCTGGAAGAAACGTGCTGGTCAGTCAGCAGGTGCCAGCCCCGGTGACCGTGTCAGGGCCGGCCCGCAGCTGGGGAGGGGCAGGGAGAGTGTGGGCCCAGGCCTGAGAGCCCAGCAGCACACGCACCGAAGGCCAGGCCCAGGATGATCACGCTCAGCTCGATGGCCAGCAGGAAAAAGCGGGTGATCTCCCACAGGATCTGGACACAGAGTGGGCAGAACATCAGCCTGGGGCCAGCACCCCCACCCGCACGCCCAGCCTCCCTCTCAGCGGGCCCAGCCATACCTTATCAGCAACAGTAGCAGCGTCCGAGGTGCTCACCGTCATGGACACCACGGCTCGGGCGATGCCCACCAGCGCTACCACGAACACCTGGCAGACGAGGGAGGGAGTGGCGGGCAGAGTCAGGCACCGGCAGGGACAGCAAGCCCAGGGTAAGACACAGGGCGGTGAGGGGCAGGCTCCAGGAGGGGAGGCAAGGCTTGCAGGAGCTGGATCTGAGAGGCGGGGCCCCAGTTTCCTGGCCAGCACCCAGAGCCTTGGAATGGATAGTAGGGATGGGCAGAGGGGAGCCATACATGCTGGTTCCAGGTCCCTGCTCTGCTGCTCCCCAGCTCTGTGCCTCAGTTTCCTCATCCATAAAGTGAGGTTAAAAACAGCACCTATTGCATTTGAGTTTTGGGACGGTCAACGGTACCCAGGAAGGGCTGAGTACACACTTGCTATCAGTATGATCAGATTCACGGCTTTAATTCCAGGATGTGGGGAACTGGGAGAAGAAGGTCACAGGGAAGAGGCTGCAGAGACCTTTGGGTAAAGCTGCCAGCCTAGCAGGTTTCACAAAAGTGCCAGCTCAGCACCTGAGGCACTTGTCAGCCTGGCGTCCATCCCCCTCTCCCCTCCTCACTTCTCCTTCGTGTGGTTCCAGGTGAGGCTGAGCCCACCACTCCTGGCTTCAGAGATGGGCCTGGTACCTAGGGCGTATGTCATTCCCTGGGCTCAGGGCTGGCTCAGGGATGGGCCTGGGACCCAAGCGTGCCTGATGAAAGTCAGACCCAGAACAAGAAAGGCAGGGGAGGGTACACAAGCCTGGTGCCAAATGAATAAAGAGTGCTGGAGAGCAGGGTCATCTGGGAAAACCCAAGGTGGGAGATGGAGATGATGCCTCAAAAGCATCGGTAAGCCCCTGGATCCATCTGTGCCTGAAGCCCTGAGACCTCAGTTTCTCGGTCAGTATGTTTCCTCTGGCTCCCGTGAGTTTGTGCTGAGTTTTCTGCCACATACAAGCCAAAGAGTCCAGATACATACGTCCTGTCTTTCCTGCTACAAACATTGTGTCAGCAGGGCAGGCTGCAAAAGCAGCAAACTGCCAAATGCCTATTATATCCCATGCTTTCCACCCGGCAGCTCACCAAAGGCTGGCAGGGGGAAAGAGAGGTGTGGGCTCTGCACAGGTCATGAATCAACCTCCAGGTAGGGCCCCGTCCTCACCTCAGCCTCTGTCTCATGACCCCCAAATGGTAACAAATGCCCCCATCAGCTGAGCGTCTCTGTGTGCCAGGCACACAGATCTATGTGACAGATCTGGCACCCCTAGAGTCCTTTCAATCCTGAGGCAGAGAGCAGGCTGGGCCTCTCTCTGGGCCGGAGCTATGCAGGCTATCTCTTTTGGTGTTCACAAGAATGTCACAGATTAAAGCACATCCAACACATATTACAGAGGAGAGCACCGAGACACAGAGAAGCCAAGCCAGTGGCCCAAGGTCACACAGCAGCATGGCCGGGAGTCGACTCTTATCACCGCTTCCTGAACTCTTTAGGATAAAGTTTCCAAAAGTAAGCAAACTGAGGTACTACGTAAGTTCCTGGGCATCAGCCCTGGCCCTTTCTTCCTGCCCACTCCCCTAGAAAGGACCTCTATCTGGCATTAAATGGGGGCTTAATATCTGTTGAATAAATACACAAATGAGTAAATGGTCAGAGAGGCAGCTAGAGAGACAGAGAAAAAAGCAGGACTTAGCTCCCACCCCTGCCCACCACCCCCTCACAGGGGAGGAGGCCCCAGTCTGCCAGCAGCCCCTGCAGACTCCACAGTCTCCAGGGTTCCCTGGGCCCCCACCTGCCTCTCTGCCTGTCCCCCCCTCCGCCCACTCCTTTACCTGGATGCTCTGAGCCAGACCACAAAGAGGAGACCAGGGAGCCACTCTGCTCTCAGCTGGTGGTAGCTAAGAGCCACCGAGAGGGGAGGACTTCGGGTCATCAGGCTGTCTCCTCCAAGCAGGGAAAGCGGCTCTGGGGCAGCGAGCTGGACAGCCCACACCTGGAACCATCTTCTCAGCCACAGCCCTGACACTGCTCCCTAAGCAACATGCACCAGGACCACGAAGTGGCAAGAATGCAGACTCTCCCATCAAGTAAGAAGTCTGCTCCAAAGAGTCTCACAGAATGGAAGGACGGATGGACGGATGGGTGGATGGAAAGAGGCTAGAGGGGACATTTTTCCCCACCCAGCATCCATTCCCTTCACTCTAGTACCAGCTCCCCAATATTCTTTTAGGGTCCACCCTCCTCCCTCAGTCCATGTGGCCTGGCTGAGCTGATCTTGCTCTTCCAGCTCCAAAGTACGCCTTTTCTTGCTAGCCTCAGTGACTGGGGACAGGATTCAAGGTGGGCCAATCAGAGGAAATCCCAGGTTTGCACTGGCACCATCACGAAAGAGGTATTCTCTGCCTCAGTTGGTAGAGGCAGGATGTTGGCCACCTATAACACCGTATGGGGAGAACTCTTCTGAGACAAGGCCCGAAACAGAGCAGAGACGCAGGGACAGAGTCCTCATGACATCATTTAATTGCCTGGATCTGAAGTTTGTTTTCATGACAGAGGCAGTTAATTCCCTTTTTTTTGGCCTAAGCCCACTGGAGTTGGGTTTTCTGTCACCAATGGGAGTGAACTCACCAGGATGTAGAAGGTGATAAAAATGGGGCTGGAGGTGATGCGGATCTTGGCCCGAGCAAACGGAAGCTTCCAGAGCAGGAAGATGAAGAACAGCACATTAGGGATGAGCAGCAGGAGGTCCCAGTACCGGACCCTGGAGACGGGCACAGAGGCTGGCTCGCTGGGGGGGCTGTGTATGCACCTGCCTCCAACACGCAGCTCACCCCCACCCTCACCCCCATGTACCGCCCGTTGGGATTGTGAGGGCCTCACCTAGAGGTGCCAATGTCTTCGTAGAGCAGCAGCAGACAGCGATGAGGCACACTGATGTTTGGCGCCAGGGGTGGGGGCAACACTGTGCTCCCGTTGGTCCAGATCACCTCCTCCAGGGTGTCCATCCTGCCAGCAGCCAGCCCTGGGGGAGTGAGAGCCACCTCAATGAGCAGCAGAGGGGCTGTGTGGCCTGGGCCACCACCCTCCTCCTCTGGGTCTCAGGCTTCCAGGGCAAGATGCGAGGGGTCGCATGGAGTGTACAGGGGCCCACGCTCCCCGCCGGGCCGCTCACCCCAGGCGTGTGGGGGGAAGAGGAGGTGAGGCCTCTGCACAGGTCACGAGCCAAGTCCCAGGCAGGGCCCTGACCCTCATCAGCCTCTGTCTCATGACCCCTAAATGGTAACAAATGCCCCCATCAGCTGAGCGTCTCTGTGTGCCAGGCACGGCCATACAACGGACCTGGCATCCCAGAGTCCTTTCAGTCCTGAGGGGCCCGAGGATAGGGAGGCAGCGAGCAGGGTGCTTAAGATCACAGGCTCTGGGTTTAGATGCAGCCCTGCCCCTTACTTTCTTGTCCTCTCTGTGCCTCAGTTTACCCCCTGGGATGGGGGTAACAACCGTGAGGTTGTGGCATGCCTGTGGGAAGTTCTTGGGAGCGGCCAGTCACGTCCCAACCTGCCACACCACGTAGAACTTACTCAGGCTACCCAACTCACATCTGGCACCAAGGCCACACAGCTGCTAGGCGCCAGAGCTGGGTGTGTGCACTTCTCAGCTGCACCCTCAAGCCTATGTCTCCCTCTGCTCTGCCCTGGAAAGGCAGACACAAATGGATGGGGCATTGAGATGTGCCTGGGACACACACAGGAGGTTTCCAAGTGGAGACGGGCAGGGGGAAAAGGGGCACTGTGGAGGGGCCAGAGGGAACTGAGTCTGCAGGGATGAAGAGAGAGACAAGGTGGGCCCTGGCCAGGTGTCCCCATGATGATCATGATGATCTGAGCAGGAGAGAGCAAAAGTCTAGCCTGGGCTGGGTGCGGTGGCTCACACCTATAATCCCAGCACTTTGGAAGGCTGAGGTGAGAGGATTGCCATAGCCCATAGGTTTGAGACCAGCCTGGGAAACTTGGTGAGACCTCATCTCTACAATAATTTTTTTAAAAATCAGCCAGGCGTGGTGGCATGCTCCTGTAGTTCCAGCTACTTAGAAGCCTGAGATAGAAGGCTCACCTGAATCCAGCAGGTCAAGGCTGCAGTGGCCATGAGTGTGCCACTGCACTCTAGCCTGGGCAACAGAGTAAGACTCCAACTTAAAAAGAAAAGAGTTTGACCTGGAAGACAGAAGAGCTGGTCGTCTGGAGTGCCAGGGACCACAATGGGGTGGGGGAGCTGATGGTGTGGCTGGAAAACTGAGACATGGACTCCCGAGAAAGGACTCTTGCAGGGAGTTCAGGGTGAGCCACGTGTGGCCCCAGGCACCAGGACTTGACAGGTCCCAATATTTAGAATAGGCCATTCACAACTGCCACGGGCTGGGAGCTGCCCAGACACCTACCAACAGCAGAAAATGTGCATGAATGGTGGCAGGTCCCTGCAGTGGATCCCACACCACAGTAGAAAGAATGAACTGCTGCTATAGGCAATGTGCATGAACTGCACGGGCACGACGTGGAGCGAAGTCACACAGGAGAGCCGACGTGCGTGTGACCCGTGTAGAAACAAGCACAAGGGTTGCCTCTGCAGGATGGAGGGCATGGCCACTGGAGGAGGCATGCCAGCTTCTGGGGGCTTGACCCGGGTGCCAGGTACATGCACACATTCCCTGCATGGTGACTCATGGAGCTGCATACCTCTGGTCTGGATAACTTTTACAAAGTAAAACAGGTGCCTCCTGGTGACATGTCCAAGTCTCCCCTCAGCAAGGAGCAGCCCGGAGCCACGGTCTGTCTGCAGCAAAGCAACAGGAGACCCTGCCTGGGCTGTCACCAACACCACCTCTGAGCAGCAGCAAGCCTGAGAAAAAGCGGGGGAATTTAGGGCCATCCCCACCACTTGTCCAAGTCATTGAATGCTGGTGCTGCCTCTGTATGAAGGGGAGAGAAGAACTCGAGGAAGGGGGCTGAAAACTCAGGTCACTCCACCCTTCTCTCTGTGGGCAACTGACAGGCTCTAGGATCACAGTTTCACCTGAAAGACGAAGATATAACAGCGCCTGCAGGGTGACAGGGAGTATAGAGAGGAAAATGAATGCCTGGCACACAGCAGATCCTAAGAAAGAAGGTGGCTCCTTCCCTGTTCCCCACTGATGGAGGAGGTGGGCCAAGAAACCCACCCTGCACACGTGCATTCTCTTGCTCACCAGCAGACCCTAGCAAGTGCACCTGCTGAGCACTAGGCCCAAATTTAGGTGCTGGGACACAGCAGGAAACAGGGTGGGCAAGGCTTGCCCTCACAGGAAGGGGAGATCATCAGCAAGCACGATAACCCATATTTAAAAAGCACACTTCTAGAGATAAGTGCTAAGAAGAAACAGGGTGGAATGGAATGATAAGAAACACAGTAGAGACTGCCCAACACTGACCCTTCCCTTTAGTAGCACAACCCAGAAGTTTAGCTTGCACATAGCTTCCCAGCGCAATGGATATGTCCCAGCTTCCTTGCACCTGGGAATGGTCATGTGGTCAAGCTTTATCCAACTGGACATGAGCAAAGAGAAGCTTGCCTGTTTCAGGTCGTGCTCTTCTCCCTTCTCACTGGCAGGAATATGAGGTAATGACGGGAACAAGAGCAGCCATCTCAGACCACAAGACGGAAACCCCATGTTGAGGATACCTGAGCAGTATGAAGTTGCCTGGGTCCCCAACCCAAAGGGGCCTCCACACATGTCCTGGGCAGTGTGTACACAGGCTGTCATGCAACAGATAGGAATAATCTTACTATCTTGGCCTTCTATTTATTTCAATCCCAATGAATATAAAGCAGTACTGCTTTAGAGTGGGTGGTCAGACAAGGTAACATTTGAGCTGAGATCTAAAATGAGAAGGAGCCATCCTTGGTTAAATCTGGACAAAAAACATTCCAGGGAGAGAACAGTGAGTGCAAAGATGCAGATGTAGAAACAGGCGTGGCCTAGCCAAAGGGCAAAAAGCAGGTCAGGGTATCTGGAGATGGTATCAGAAAGATTGGCGGGGTCCGGTCAAACAGGACAGTCTGCCCACATGCAATGTGACTTCACTCTAAGTGTAAACCAGAACATGTTAGGAGGAGGGGATGGAGTCCACTGGCTGGCAGGGAGAATGGACTGAGCAGGGGAGGAGTGGGACCAAGAGGCCATGAAGAGCTGCCAGTTCAGGCGAGAGAAGATAGGGTGGCACTAGTGCAGTTCAGGTGGAGCAGAGAAATTGGGGAGATTTTTGGGAAGGTCGGCCAACAAGACACATTGATGGATCAAGCACAGGGTTGAAGAAGGCCACAGAAGGCTGATGCTGCAGTTTCTAGCCTGAGCCACTGGATGCTTTGCAACTGAGGTTGACCTGTAGATGGCATCCCCACCAGAAACCATCCCCTTCTCCCTTGCTAACAAGCTGGTATTTTGTACAGGATCCCTTCAGAAGGCCTGAATTCAGGGCAGGAGTTCCTCTCCAGCACCAGAAGCTGAACTTCAATTAATTTAAGCTACTGGTCGCTGGGATGAGGCTCACAGGGAGCAGTAATCTAGCTGGATACAATGACCACTGGGGATGGGGAACTGTGGATTTTTCACGTACAGAGTCCAGAGCTGCCAAACATCTAACGATGTGTGGGACAGTCCACCAAATGAATAATCATCCTTCCTGCAGCCAACAGTGCCCTGCAGAATGGCTCTGGTCAAAGTCAAGAAGAGTGGCTCGTCTGCTCCTGGCCAGTGGCTGGTTGAGGCAAGGGCATGTGAACCCGCACACATGTGTGGCTATGGAGGGTGTAATGTCTGGAACTGTGCCATCCTGCATGCCTGTGAGGATGACACCACCCTGCTGAGCCTTGGGGAGCTTACAGATGGAAGAAGGCGTGACGCCTCCTGCATACCTTCTGATGACATGAAATAATAACCAGTAAGTGACTTTGAGTTGAGAACATCAGTGACCCACAGGAAGGAGGGAGATTCTACAGACCCTCCTCCCCCATCAGCCCAACACCAGTTCTGGCCTAGGACAGAATATCAGGCAGTCCCAGGTCAAGCACTCAGCAGTCACCAGGAAGCTGAGAGGTCTCTTGTGCAGAGAAGTCAGTGGAATAGGACTGGGAGTGGGAGGAGCCAGGTAGAACCCAGGGTAGGGAGGGCAGGGTGGACTTCTCTTGGTGCTGCCTATCCAGACTCTAGGCTCCTGTTGCCCACAGCATCCTGTTTTCCTGAGGGGACCCTCAGCTCCCCTAACTCTCTGACTCCACTTCTTCACAACCCCAGGGAATACATGTGTGAGCTGAGCCTCGCTAATCAGGATGTTCCATCACCCTGGCCAACGAGAATCTGCCCTGAGACTTCTGCTCTAATTACCAGGAAACACTCTCTTTCTGCTGGAATCAGTAAGTCAGAGCTAACCACTCTGACCCCATAGTTGGGGACCCACCTCAGAGTAAAGTCAGCACAGAGAGCACAGAGCTGGGAAACAGATGGAGAAGATCTTGATGAGGTAATCTGAGCCCTGGTTCAGCCATACCTAAGCCACTCCCACATCTCACCTTTTTCATTTGTAAAAAAACCCAACAAATCCCCTTTTCTGCTTTAGCCCATTTGAGTCTAATTTACCACTGAAAACCCAGCAGCTACCACAGGTTAAGAAGTTGGGCAGACCTGGGTTGCACTTCTGGTTCTGCCACGTGCTTGCTGTGTGAGCTGGGGTGAGTCACTTCCCTCTAGTGTCATGGGGACAATAATGCCTACCTAACAAGGTTGCTGTAAGAATCAAACAAAACCAGGAAAGGTGAATGTCTACGCAAGCAACACACAAACAAAGGTATTGCTTCTCTCCTTACCAGAAGAGGGCTGGAGGGCACGGAAGGGGAAAGAATTGGCTGACAGGTCCGTGGGCCCCTTTGGAAGGCCCCATTACTACAGGGTCTGAGTAGGGGAGGGAGGTGTGCCAGCTGCTCTTCCCAGGCTGTTCCCTTGCTAAAACTGAAGCATCCTCTCCCCTGCCGAGAAGCAACGTGGAGAGGGCAGTGCTTATGTCATCCCCACTCTGTGGAGCTCAGAGGGACAGCCACCTGCCAGGCCTGCAGTCCAAGCTGTCTGGCTCCAGAGCCCAGGCCCCCGATCAACAATTTGCCAGGTACCCCTTTCCGGGGCTCTGTTTCTCCACCAGTGGGTCAAGGGCACCAGGCCCGACCTAGAGCTGTGCTTTCAGACGAGATGTGGGAATCACCCAGGGTGTTATCAACATGTAGGTACAGCTCCAGCAGACCTGAAACTGAGGGTCTGCATTTCTGACACGCTCCCAGGTGATGCCCCTGCTGCTGCTGCCGCCACGGCCCTCGGTCCCATGACCACACTGGAGTTATGGGGCTTCATTCTGGAGTCAGAACCGCCATTTGCATCACAGTTGATCAGATAACTCAAGAAACGATCCTTAAAAATATACTGCATATTCCCTGCATGCAAACACAGTGCTCAGTGCTTTACACAAGGTAACACACTTAATGATGGCACCAGCCTCTAAGATACAACGAGTATTGCCCCCATTGTACAGAGGAGGAAACGAAAGGCAGAAGGAATAAGTCCCTGGCCTTCTCTGCTTTTTTTTTTTTTTTTTTGAGTTGGAGTCTCACTCTGTCGCCCAGACTGGAGTGCAGTGTCTGCTCCCCGCCACCTCAGCCTCGACCCGCTGGGCTCCAGCGATCCTTCCGCCTCAGCCTTCCAAGTAGCCGGAATTACAGGCATGCGCTACCACGCCCGGCTAATTTTTTTGATTTATTGTAGAGATGAGATCCTTCTCTGCTTTTAATTCCATTAGACAAATGGTCCATTCACATTCTCCCCCTCACCTAGTGATGCTCATTGCTTTTCCCTTGGATGAGCTCCTGGTCCTGGGGAGAGAAGCTCAAGCACTGATAGAAAAGTGAGAAGGGTTGGAAGCTCAGAAAAAAGAGGAAGGCAGGAAGGCTGGCTGAGAGCAGTGAGGAAGGGGTAGAGTGCAGACTACAGTAACAGGTAAATGATTCTCAGAGGATAATTTTCTTTTCTTTTTCTTTCTTTTTTTTTGAGTCGGGAATCTCACTCTGCTGTCCAGGCTGGAGTGCAGTGGCACAATCATGGTTCACCGCAGCCTTGACATCCCAGGCTCAGGCAGTCCTTCTGCCTCAGACTCCCAAGGAGCTAGAACTACAGGCACCCACCACCACACTTAGCTAATTTTTTTTAATCTTTTTTTTTTTTTTTAATAGAGATGAGGTCTTGCTATGTTGCCCAGGCTGGTCTCTAACTCCTGGGCTCAAGCAACCATCTCACCCTGGCCTCATCCTGGGATTACAAGTGTTAGCCACTGTGCTCACAGCTCAGATGAGGATGTTCATGGGATGCAGAGTGTCCTTGGCCAAAACTCTAGGTCTCTCAAGACCAGAGATATTGGGACAGATATTTCTTCCACCTGGGAAGAAGTCTCCCACCCTCATTAATATTCCACCCATTTGGCTCACACCTGTAATCCCAGCACTTTGGGTGGTGGAGCCTGGAAGTTCACTTGAGCCCAGGAGTTCAAGACTAGCCTAGGCAACACAGCAAGACCTCATCTCTACAAAGAGTGGAGGAAAAAAAAGGCCGGGCCCAGTGGCTCATGCCTGTAATTCCAGCACTTTGGGAGGCCGAGGCGAGAGGATTGCCTGGGCTTAGGGGTTCAAGACCAGCCTGCGCAACATGGTGAGACCTCATTTCTACAATAAATCAAAAAATCAGCCAGGCTTGGTGGTACATGGCTGTGGTTCCAGCTACTTGGAAGGCTGAGACGGAAGGATCGCCTGAGCTCAGCAGGTTGAGGCTGCGGTGGCATGAGCGTGCTACTGCACTCCAGCCCAGATGACAGAGTGAGACTCCTACTCAAAATTTTTTTTTAAAGTGAAAAATAAAAATAAAAAAGCTGGGTGTGGTGGCATGTACCTGTAGTCCCAGTTACTTGGGAAGCTAACACAGAAGGACTGCTTGTGCTTAGGAGTCGGAGGCTGTGGTGAGCTATGATTGTGCCACTGCACTCCAGCAAGAGAGTGAGAAGCTAACTAAAAAAAAAAAAAAATCCCATCCACTGCTCAGGCATCTGACTCCCATCCTCCCTCCCTCCCACCTGCCTATAGGGTGCTGGCTCCAGTCATGGTCAGGCAGTGCAGGACAGACCTGCTGTGAGCCCCTGGACAGGGGCATTTCCCTCTCTGGGCCTCAGCTTCACTATCTTTCATTTGTGCAATGGAACTGACCAGACCTCACCCTAGAGCTACTGGATGGGAAACCCTGAGGAGAACCCTAAGCAGAGGAGAGAGTCTCTAAAGGCCCTCTCTGTGCTTCCCACCCACAGCAGGCTGTTGAGCCTTCAAATCCTCGTGCCAAGACAGGATGGGAAGGCTCCATAGGACACAGGCCATGTGACTTTGCCCCTCCCCCACTGCCTTCAGCCACGGGGGTAGCAGAAAGGTGGACACTGTCCTAGAGATGCTACTTCTGCCAACAGCCCAGGCAGGGGTCCCCAGGAGGAAGGACAGGCCTGGGCCTCTTCCTTCTGCCTCCAAGGCCCCATCCCATCTGACTCCTGCCAACTGCTCTGCCTGGTTCTCTTCCACTCCCCAGCCACTGGCTTTCATCTTTTTCTTCAAACAGGCTCAGCTGATCTCCACCTCAGGACCTTTGTGCTTGCCCTCTCCCTAGCTTTGTCTCAGCTCTCTTGTCACCTCCTCAGAGAAGCCCTCCTCGAGCGTCCCTCGTGGTTAGCCTGCCTGTGTTTTATTTACAGCGCCTGGCTTCTGTCTGCAGCGGCCCTCGCTATGTATTTACATGTCTTCTGTCTATACCAAGCGTGCTCATGACTCCATCCCCTAGAACAGCGCCTGGCACAAAATGAGTTCTCAAAAAACTGTTAGCATGTGAACGAATGCCACTCCAGCGCAGGGCAGCCAAGCCCCTAGCGGGACTGGGAGGACCTCACGGTCCCCACTCACTGCAGAGCTAGGAGGCAAAGTCATCTCCCGACCCGACCCTCCTTTCCCAAGTCCAGCCAAGCAGAGCCCTTGCGCCCAGCAAGGCCCCAGACAGGGCTGCAGCATCCGCTTGTAAACAACACTCCCTGCCCCTCAGGCTGCTGAAGTCCACAGTTAAGCTGGAGGCAGGTCCCGCCACCCAGTTTGCGGACGGGGACGCGGAGGCCCAGCCTCTTCCTGCGCGACCTCCAGCTGAAGGGTCCAGAACCCTCCCGTTCATCTGCCAGCCCAGCCCAGGGCCCCTTACGCAGCTGTGTGCGGACCCTCCCCGCTCCTGGGTCCTCTCGGTCCCCGTCCCCTCGGCCCGTGAGTCCGCACGCCCAGGGGCTCCTTCGCCCTCGGTCACATGCCCAAGGCTGTCCCTGAGGCTGCGCCTGAGTGGGAAGGGGTCACTCATGGGGAAAGGAGGGAGACAGGCGGTCCCTGTTCCTGGAGACAGGAGCAGGTGGCTGTGGCGGGAAACGGGGAGAGGGTCCCCTCCTTACCTGGGAGTCCCAGGCCACGCTTAGGCCCGGCCGCCCTGGCCGCCCATCCGCCGTCACTGGGTGCGCGGACCGCGCACAGGCCGCGGGACTCCGGCCTTCGGGGCCAGAAGAGGCGGCCGGGGAGCGTCGCACAAGAGCCGCGAGCGGCCGCCTCCGCGAAATGGGGAGCAGGCAGGAAAGGCGAGACGCGGTCCGCTCGCCGGGCCAGCCGGCCTCTGGGACACCATGCAGTCCTTCCCGGCAGCGGCGACCCGGAAGACAGACCTGTCCTTTTCGTCTGGCCAAAACTGTGAAAACAGCCACAGTCCCTATTTTTAGCACTCAGACCCGCCCCTTAGCCCCAGTAGCCTATAGAAATGAAGTACCACTGGGAAAAAAAAAAAAAAAGTGGAAGAGACCAATCAGATTCCCAAGAGGCGGGACGGCCTGCTGAATTCTTAAAGCGACCGCACGAAGGGGCTGCGGGGACTGGAAGCCTCCACAAGGAAGGGAAGCAGCTGCAATTCTCCACCGGAAAGTGGGCCAGGGCCGCAGACTCGAAAGCTAAGAACGCGCCACCTCTTGCCTTCCGCGCGTCCCAGCTGTCAGTAACTGTCAACAGCCCAGATGGCTGCGGTCTGCGCTCTACCTCCCGGACTAGAGCTGCGACTGGGCCGTCGGGGGCGGAGCCTCCTCGCGTGCAGCCGCCTTGGACGCCCCTCGGTGGTGACCTCTGGTTACCCGGGTGAGGAGGGCAGGGTAGGGAAAGCCCCTCCTTCTGACCGCCGCGGTGGCACCAGCGTGCCGCGCTGCCTGGACGTGCACCATCAAAGCTCACTGCCACTTACTGGCCACTGTCAGGGGTTCGGACACTAATCTTTACCCCGCAGGGTGGTTATTATTAGTCACATCTTACAGGGGAGGAAATTGAGGCTCAGAGAGCTCAAATAACCAAGCTAGGAAATGACAAAGCCAGGACGCTAGGGTTTGAACTGCCTCTCTGCCCATCTCTGACTTCATTCACTTCCCCTGGAAGGTCTTCCCTGATGCCCCTGTCCTTAACCCCCTGGCATCTATGCTGTGTCCACTGCACTCTTAACAGTTGCTCTGCAAGCTCTGGCCCTGCCTGCCTCTTCTACCTACGTGCTCTGCCATCTCCATGCTCAAGCCATGCTGGTTTCTGAGCACCTTAATCTCTCACCAAACTGTATTCACTTACTTGCTTCTTCATCAGTCGCCAGTCTCCCTCAACTAGAATTCCAATGTCATGAGGACAGAGCCATGTGTGTGAGTTACCTATAGCATCCTGAGGCTGACTCAGTGCCTGGCGCAAATTGTAGGCACCCAGTTACTACAATCACCCCCAAG